>OX101797.1:1391000-2086500 GCA_944452935.1 Rhogogaster chlorosoma
GTGTTTTATAACCAGGCCTGCGATTGCAACTTCCAAACATTGTATTCCCTTCGTACTGCAAAAGTCGATCATTCACCAGTGTGGAATTTAACGCAGAAAGATGAACTTTTTTATAGTTAATAATAGTTTTTTTTAGTGAAAGATGAACTACCCTTCAATGTTGGTTAATTTTGTATCTGGCGTCGCGGAATAGTGTATGTTTGAATCAATTATCTTCAGCGTAATAGGACTTGCATTATTTCTATAGCTTTGATACAGTCCGGAAGTTTATTAGTAGAAATTCGTTCTCCAATCAATTTTGGATTTGTAAATACCATACGCAAACTTTTTACCATAATGAAACGACTGAATACTTTCTTCATAATCCATATTCCATACTGTACGAATTAGGGTAATCGTTTCAGAAAGCGGGCGCGAGAATTTTAAAATCCTCTCGTCAGCATCTTGAGGTCGTGAGAAACGTGAAATTACATTTTCGTATACACTTATATGTTGTGCGAGCGAGAGTTGAGTTTATTCGAACTATTCATATATTCGTTTGAAATATCAATCTCTGTTTCAACGATTAAATAATTCCTTAACTAAACTGCACTTGAATATTTCGTACATTAATTTGATGATTTTAGTATTTTATGATTATGTTGTACGCAGGGGATTGGCAATAGTGCTTACGAGTGAAGAATATTTTCGAAGTATTGATTAAATCAGTACCGTCTTTAGGCATATAGGCGTGGGGTTCGTAGCCAGGACTCGAGCCAAAATTCAATGTTATTTTTCATCAACATGGTTTTCTCGTGATTTTCAGATCATTCACATTTTGATTTCATGTATAAAGTTTAAATAATGTTTTTTTCAACAATTGTATGCAACATTATCTGTCCAGTATTTTCTGAACCAATTACAATAAGCAGAATGCTCTATTTGAATGATAGCAGTTCCGACAAAAATTATCGTATTGTGGATAGACTACAGGATTTTTCAGCCTACAGTCTCCCAGTTCCTAAAAGCAACATCGGATTGAATAAAACTACACCGCAAAATACTCACAACAGTATGTCTAGTCCTGGAATTTTCATAGAATTTAATAAGCAACATGAAAAGACCTGAAAAATTCAAGGAATTCGACTTATACTGAAATTTCGTGCGATGTATTCTAAGTAGGCCTGGAACAATTCCAATTTTTTTGGAGAACCTGAAATTTAAGATAATAGATACAATATAAATGATGCATCTATCGGGTATTTTTTTCTCTAGTAACGTATAACAATAACGGTAGTTGAGCGGTCGCTAGACTACGGGATACCTGGGGACACCGGTCCTCCGTTGAATTGAAAAGACCCCTAGCTATTATGTCCTTCCCCGAATTCGTCGGGTTTGCCACCTGGATACTCAAAGACCGTAGAACAGCAGGGCCAGGTGTTCGAATTCCAGCTAGTTATTAGTACTATACTCTCCTTTTCTTACCTAGCATACCTAAATACTTCAACAAATAAATTGTTAAAAGGAATAGACGTATGCAAAGAACCGATCTAGTCAGAATTACGTGTGTAGAACCGGATGCTGTTTTTCCGGGATAATTTTTCAAACAATACACCTAATCTTATATAAAATCAAAAAATTCAAACAAAAAACAATGATTCAGGAATATCAAATATGGATATTTTTTAGAATTACTTCACACCAACAGCCGAGGTTTTCCGTATACGCACGTTTACAAAAAAAGCTAACAGATTGCTGTGAGCTAAATAATAGGGAAATTTTCGAAGTAGCAGAATCCTAAATATGTATGCTACTTTTCGGATGGCTGCGTATTTCAGATATTTTCAGAACATCTAGGATACCTATTTAATTCAAATGAGTAGCATGTAATCAATCGTAGGGATATATCTAGGTAAGCAAAACACCGCAGGATAGAATAGTTTTGCCAATAATAATGAATATGAAGTAAAAAATTAATGTTGCCGCATGATAGAGAACATGAAGATTGTACATCGCTAGCATAGTTTCATCGTCAGTTTCAATTGCAAGAATAATTTGGTGGCCCTGAAAAGGGCCGGTGGTGTATAATGTTCGAAGTATTGTATTTATGCTTTCTTCTCAGTCTTCTTGGGCAGAAGGACGGCCTGGATGTTTGGTAGAACACCGCCCTGAGCGATAGTAACTCCAGAAAGTAGCTTGTTCAATTCTTCGTCATTGCGGATGGCTAGTTGCAAATGACGTGGAATGATCCTGGTCTTCTTGTTATCTCGAGCGGCATTACCAGCCAATTCCAATACTTCAGCAGCTAGATATTCCATTACTGCAGCGAGGTAAACGGGCGCCCCAGCACCGACTCTCTCAGCATAATTTCCTTTGCGAAGTAACCGATGGATACGACCCACCGGAAATTGAAGTCCTGCACGACTTGAGCGAGACTTTGCCTTTCCCTTTACTTTACCGCCTTTACCACGTCCAGACATTATCAGATTTTAATTTACTTGAACTCAACAAAGTACGTTCCGCCTTACGACGAATCTGAAGTTTGAATGAATGCAGAAGGTGTGCGGCTAGGCTTATAACCTTTACGGCGCCTCTGTCGCGGGCAACGAATGAGTGAGCCTCCCGCTCGCGGCGGCCTCTGATTGGCCCGGCGTCGCTGGCAGCCTGTTCCATAAAAGCGGCGGCGTATGTCTGCTTCTACACAGTTCACCATCGAACCTCAACGTTGACGGATTGAATTAGACAACTTAGTTTTGGACTCAAAATGCCACCTAAAGCAAGCGGTAAAGCAGCCAAGAAAGCCGGGAAGGCGCAGAAGAATATTTCGAAGGGAGATAAGAAGAAGAAGCGCAAGAGGAAGGAAAGTTACGCTATCTACATCTACAAAGTATTGAAGCAAGTTCACCCAGACACTGGAATCTCCAGCAAAGCGATGAGCATCATGAACAGCTTCGTGAACGACATTTTCGAACGTATTGCTGCAGAATCTTCACGTCTTGCTCATTACAACAAGCGCTCGACTATCACTTCTCGGGAGATTCAGACTGCTGTTAGGCTACTACTTCCTGGTGAACTCGCTAAGCACGCAGTCAGTGAAGGCACCAAAGCTGTTACCAAATACACCAGCTCTAAATAAGCTGCTGCTTCTTCGACTTTATCAACATCCATACAATCGGCCCTTTTCAGGGCCACTATTCACTATCAAACGCTTAAGTACGTAATCTATACCATGTATGATCTGATGAAGAATTGCACTATCAAGAATTACAGAGAAAGATATTTGAATAGAGCATTCCTTCGTGGCGGCCATTGGTCAGGGAAAATAGGTGTGAAATGAAGAAAAAAAGCTAAGTTCGAAGAATGGTTTTATTCTCATGCTAAGAATTCTTAATAAATCGGAACAGTGTTTGAAATTGAAGAACATTTAGGTCGCAAATTTTTGAAAACCTATTAATTCGGTGCTACGGTAATTAGTCACTCGTATTCGCACCATTAGTTTGAATTTTAGTGAGGAAAAAATTATAATTAGGTCAAGGAAAAGTCGGGGAATTTTTTCGACCGATATTAGTGCCCACCATGTTCTTTGTTTGACACATTGTAAGCCGCCCCTATATAGCTTCATTTGTTTCACGGAAACTTCCTGTATGTAGTAGTTATGCGAGAAAATTGAATCGCAATTTTTTTATCAGATGAAAGCTCGGGCAATTAGTTAAATCAGTATGTCTGGGGGACTTCTTGTTATACGATCAACTTGCGATATCGTATAATTCTGCAATGTACACGTGTATAAGGAGATTAAAACTTTTCATGCAGAAATCTAACTCGAATCATTACAGCCCAAAAATCGTCATGCGTAAGTTTCCACTGATGACAATGTTTACAGAAATCAATTGGCGATAATTATTTTTATGCGGTTTATATACAGCAATAAAGACCTCGAGCTTATTGTCAAAAATAAGACGGGTATGTGATTTTTTTAAAATTCAATTTATCCAATAGAGTCGTCGCTCTTGGGACTGTAGGAGAAGATAATCCCGCTTTTAAAGGAGGAAGAAGAAGATGATAATCCCTCTTGTTGCGTTACCCCCTCTACGCGCCGCCTACAAATTTATTTCGACAGCTTTCAGTAGGGCCGCCAGCGTTTTCATTTTCGCGGTTTATTCCGCTGTCTCGTGGTCGTCATTCCGTGTTGTAGCCGTTGATACATTTCACCGTTGACTGAGTATACTAAAGCTAGCTCACCCTGGACTATTTTATGACCCGTCCAAGTGGGCTTGGGGATCGAAGAGTGGCCGAATTTACCGACCGAATTACCATTGCAGTATATCTATATATTTGCAAACTATAGATATATTCCAATGCTATTTCGGTTGGTAACTTCGGGCACTCTTCAATCCCCAAGCCCACTTCAAGCCCATTCTGCTGGCTCACACTTTCCCACAAGGTGAACCGTCTGTGTGGTATATCTTCAGTCAACGGTTTCACCTACACAACTGCTCAAAGTCAAGCTACTGTAACACTGCTGTGTAACGTTATTGTTGTTTATGCATATCCCTATTTATGACGTGGGCGAACCTTTGTTGTGCATTCATTCACGATCAGGTTTATTCGCTCAAATCGCTGAACTAGTGTCGAACTATAATAAAGTAAGTACCATATTTCAATTATTTTTTCGGTAATTTGGCACAAACAACATAACGTATAAGATTATAAATAAAAACTAACGGATAAGTAATTGTGAGTTTTTAATCATTATTTTTCGTAATGGCAGAGTGAATATGGATAAAAATCACGAAGAGGGAAAAAAATATTTCAAAAATGTTGAAAGTCAAGTTACGCCGAATGTGAATGAAAATTTACACGACTCGGAACCATCGACAAGCAAATCCTCGAAGGAAACAAGAAATAGGCGAAATTTCAAAGAAAAATTAAAAATTTTGAAAGAATTGAAGGTTTCATCCATCTTGGAAATTTCTCAAAAATATGACATCAATGCGAGACTTCTGAGAAAGTGGAAGGAGAAGGAATCAGAAATTCTAGATTTTGCTAAAGAATCAAATCATCAAAAAGCAAAACAAAAACCGCTGATGAACGAGCTGGATGATGCAGTGTATTTTTGGTTGTTGGATACTATCGCAAAAGGGATTCCTGTCACAGGTCCTATTATTAAACAAAAAGCCCTTAGTTTGAATAAGGATTTGAATGGGTCACCTGATTTTCGTGCCAGCGACGGTTGGTTGCAAAAATGGAAGAAAAGAAAAAATCTGAGATCCTTAAAAATATCAGGTAGGTCTTTTTTAAATTTCAAAATAGATTTATATTTCCATGTTTCAATGTATTTTTCACGTTTTGATTGTATGTTCAGGATTTTGAAATGAATTCAGTATTCCATGATAATTTATCTTCAAAAATTGCTGAAAATATCTAATCAAAAAAGAACGTTCCTAATACGTAGGTGAAAAGTTATCCTCCGATGTTGAATTCTTAGGAAAGTTCAAAGTTGAATTTGACATCTAAGATTAACTATTGCAGCCTGTTGCAATACTGATTCTTTGTTGAAACTGCCATTAGCTATGATTGACACTGAAAAAAATCCCTGGTGTTTGCGTAATTAAAATTGAAAAAATTTGCCTGTCTGGTATCGTGGTCAGAAAAAGGCATGGTTTAATGACAAAGTCCTTTTTAAAGAATGGTTTTTGAATGAGTTTTCACCACGCGTAGAAACTTTTCTGTAAGCTAACAATTTACAGTATTTTTTATTTTCACAATCTTTTATACATTTAACACTTTTATTTCCGACTCAACCACAACGTTCACTTTTGACCTGAAAAATGGGTCAAAACTAGTTTATTTCTCCCTCTTTACTTTTTTAAGTTTCTTTTTATTTTTAAATTAGTTTTTCAGTTTTTCTGTTTTGTTATTTTTTTTTTCAAATTTGAACCATTTCTTCTTGTATTTTTATACACTTTCAATAACATTATAGTTTTCAGACTAATATAAAATGATTACACTTACGCATAAAAAGAAAAAATTATAATGATTATACGATATGCCACACAGGAATAAAAGTCGAATAATGTGTCGTTACATAATGTACTATGGTGTAAATTTTCTTATTTTCTAGGTCACAGTCGAGGTCACAGTATTATTTGTTAACAACTGCAAAGCGCATAAATTTCTCAAAGTTGGAAACTCGGAAGTCGCTTTCTTGCCATCTAACGTGACATCCTTGATCCAACCGGCGACTCAAGGGATTTTCCAATTTTCTCCGATTTTCCATGTCATATTTCGGACTGCTCCGGTACGGGACAAAGTATAAAATTCTACTATCTATAAATGCTGGAATAAACTCTGGCCAACAAGAGAAAAAAAACGCTGAAAGGCAAACTAATTCTGCAGGATGTGAAGGTAGCTTCTGTGGAAAGAGAAGACCACCAAGTATATAATTTGCTGAGTCACTTGCAGAAAATTCATATTTGCGGAGCGCTAGAACAGGAAGACATGTTGAATTGGCTAGCGAAACCAAATCCAGGTAATAATTTTTTCCTCAACAATATATTAGTATCTGCATTTACGTTTCAACATGTATAATTAAAAATGTATTTCACATTCAATTACAGAAAAACAAGTGTTGAACCAATAAAGAAATTATCGAACAGGTTCATGCTGCAAACGCGGATTATTCACATGATTCAGAAAAATCAGAACTTGTCCCGGAAGATGCCGGAGCCTTATATTTTCAGGATAAGGAGGAGGATTTTTCACTGATATGATTTTTAACGAAATTTCTTCGTTTGAATGACTTACTCACTCACATAATACGAACATTTATGATCAGCGATTACTATTTACGATCTGTATCTAATAGTACTATTTGTGAAATAAATATATAAATTTGTAACTGTGAAACGTATAAAAGACGTTCTTTTTTTTCAACGACAATGACTTGTCTCCTCAACAAAATATATTGGGATTCTTCGAAAATATTCAGTTTTCAATAATTGAAGATACATTTCAATAAAGAAAAGACATTTTTTTTTCTGTATCACATCTTAAAATTCATCGCTCGGATTGTCGATAAAAAAAGAGAACGTCCCATATATATATCTTACGAGCCTTTCCCCGAAAAATACGTATTTTCCGCTAAAATACATAACCATAAATCCAAATACATTTTTTTAAAAATTGAAACCAGTTCAAAACAATTTTTTTTTTCAAGTGAACGTAGTGATGAAGAACGCTATTGATTCCAATTTCTCCGGGGTCTACTGGAGCGCCGACTGTACATTGATTTTTCAATTTATTATGAGCAATTTATTATGAGCAAAATTTCTACTTTCTATTTTTTTGATCCTACTGGATATCTGTACATTTTCGCAAAATCTATTTGAAGTATAGTTACTCGAAGCTGCAGCTACATACATGCGACAATGTACTATAAAATACAGATATAGAAGCCACGATCCCCACTCGCGCGCTAAATTCTATAAGCAATCGGGGAAGGGATAGCAGCAAGTTGTGGGGGGGGGGGGGGGGGGGGGATA
Source organism: Rhogogaster chlorosoma (assembly GCA_944452935.1). Lineage (NCBI taxonomy): Eukaryota > Metazoa > Arthropoda > Insecta > Hymenoptera > Tenthredinidae > Rhogogaster > Rhogogaster chlorosoma. The sequence goes on from OX101797.1 coordinate 1,398,524, forward strand.
GAACTGGCTACACAGGGCGGATTTCACCTTGTCGCTCATTGTGAAGGTCAGGCGACACCGAATTACTTGGTTAATTTCTTCTCGCAGAGTGTCGAACGGTCCGTAATTGTCCACCAGATAATAGTCAGCTAAATAAAATCGAGATCATGGGTCGTAAATTTTTCGTTGGTGGTAACTGGAAGATGAATGGAGTGAAAAAAGAGATTGATGAAATCGTCGCATTCCTGAAAGCAGGGCCACTCGATCCAAATGTCGGTAGGTGCAAGATTCAACGTCCAAAGAGAAAAAAAACTATCACTTACCTACCCTAAACTGCATCGTCGTTATCAATCTGCAAACATATCTTACTCTCAATAAATAATCTCTTGTTTTGCTAAAAGTGAAGAAACAAGGTTTTCTACTCTTATTTAACGGCATTTGTCAAATCTTATTCACGAACGAGCTCAATTACTGATAAATTGACTTCATGCTAAGCCACTAATTCACATTCAACTTTCAGAAATCGTTGTCGGAGTACCTGCCCTTTATCTGACCTACGCCCAGAGCATATTACCACCAAATGTACAAGTCAGTGCTCAGAACAGTTACAAAGTAGCGAAGGGTGCTTTCACCGGTGAAATCAGTCCTGCCATGCTTTTGGACAGTGGGATTCCCTGGGTAATCCTTGGCCACTCTGAGCGTCGTAACGTGTTTGGAGAATCCGATGAACTAATTTCTGAAAAGATAGCCCATGCCCTTGAGGCTGGCATCAAGGTATAACCGACTAAAAAGTGTAATTGACACAATCTTATGAAAGTAACGAAAATAATGAAAATAACATCTTTTCTTCCTGTATTTCTACTTGAAAAGGTAATTGCCTGCATTGGAGAGAAGCTGGACGAGCGTGAGGCTGGAAAAACTGAAGAAGTAGTATTCAGGCAGACTAAAGCTATTGCAGACAAAATAAAGTCTTGGGACAACGTGGTCTTGGCTTACGAACCGGTCTGGGCAATTGGGACAGGAAAGACTGCGACTCCTCAGCAGGCGCAAGAGGTCCATGACAAACTGAGAAAATGGTTGTCCACGACCGTCAGCCCCGCTGTATCTGAATCCCTTAGAATTATCTACGGCGGTTCTGTGACTGCGGGAAACGCCAAGGAATTGGCCAAGGAGAAAGATATCGACGGTTTCTTGGTCGGGGGTGCTTCCCTCAAGCCTGATTTCGTTCAAATTGTGAATGCCAAGCAATAGACTGAATTCGTTGATTATTGATGAGAATAATAATTATTATTGTTGTTGTTATGGTTCTATAGAAAGATGTATAAATAATAGACAAAGAAAAATTGAGATTCTTGTACAGCAGCTTACACTTTGATCGACTAACTACAATGGTTGTATTCTTATCAGAATACGCTGAATCGAGTCGGTGTATCGGAGTGGAAGAACGCTATCATGGATAATTTCCAGGGCAAAAGCATGTTCATATATCATTTTTATTGTATTTTGAATGTTACAAATTACACAATCGTCACATCATCTATACGCATTATACCTGTGGTTCTATTCCCTAATCCCAAACACGTTACTTAAGCATTCCTCTAGTCACCACTCCCGGTGGTGTTTCTGAGTTTAATAAACCGTTCAAACCGTCTTCCTTAGCCTTGGCAGAAGCGAGTAGCGTTAGCGCCTTGAAACTTCGAGGTTCCCAGATCGCTAGATCAACCAGATTCTTGTTATTTATAAAGATATTGCTCCTCGTTAAAGCCTCTTTCAAACAAGGGACAGTTATTTCATGTTGGTCACACGCTGCTGTTAGTCTCGTCATCCAGAGCTGTGAAAAACCGAGTAGAGTATTTGCATCTAGCAATTTGTTGGAGAATTTTTTTTAGACTATCAAACTTACATTCTGCATATCTAATTTCTTCAGTTTTCTACCCTTAGTCGCGTATTGGAGAGCTCGGTGTACATTTCTTACCGCTATACTATAGCAATTTCTTCTACGACCTATGAAGTGCTGTAATTAATTTGAAAATTATTTTCATTATTAAGTTCTTTTACAACTTCTAAACATAACCTCCGCGGCGATACTCACTGCGGCTAGTTTGAATATTCTTTTTTTACGCCAGTATTCGTCAGGCCCTCTGCTTCTCGCAAATAGTGTCAATGATTGAAAGACCATCTCTAATTATCAACGAATATCAAAACCCTTTTTATACAAATTTTCGCATTCAAAATATGTACCGGAGATCCTTCTGAACTCGGAAAGCTTGTAGGTTATGATTCCCCGTTCGATACTCGAACAAGAGGTTTTCTAGGTTATGTCTTCTTGTCAGATACAATTCGTTCGACCACGCGTTCTCTAGTGAAAAATCAATCGTTATTAAAGAATAAACAACACCTGGACGATGAGTAATAAAATAAAGTAAGAAATTCACAGTCGTTGTCCCGAAAAAAATCGTCAAATCTCCTCCCAAACTGTTTATAACTAATCTAATGATCGATTTGCAAAAATAAGTTAGGTTAGGTTAGATATAAAATTCGTAAATTACTATTGAATTCATCCCTAATCAAAAATCTAACAACGTATTCATCAATTTTCACCTAATTTTTAGTAGATTCAACAGTTTTCAACCCAGATATGTCTTTCAGATTTCGTAATACGGGCGAATCAAAGTACGGGTTAGAATCAGACGACGTATCAGACTCTGAGGAGGAATATTCCAAGGAGGATAAACGGCTGCTAGAAAAAGTTAGAAAGAAAAGAACGGTAGACAATTTTGACAGCGAGGATGAAGTTTACGGGCTGCAGGATGACCAGGATGACCAGGATGAGGAAGATGACGACGGGTCAGATTCTATGAAATCTGATATCGAAGGTTTGGCAGAAGATGACGATTTGCCGGATGAAAGAGCTTGGGGCAAAAAAAAGAGGGCTTTTTATTCCACCGATTATGTTGACCAGGATTATGCAACGACAAATCAGCAAGATCTTGAAGCTGCAGAAATTGAAGAACAAGAAGCTAGAAATATTCAGAAAAGATTAGCTGAGGAACTTGACGACGCTGATTTTGGACTAGATCTTATAAACGTGGGAAAAGAAGAGCCCGAGGATATCGAACATAGTCAGCAAATAGTTAAAACTGACTTGAGCAAACTTAGCAAAAGACAAAAACAGGCTCTAGTGATTAAAGAGAGCCCAGAATTTGCTGGGCTTGTGGCAGATTTGAAGGGTAATTGATAATAATCTATGAATGAAAGAAGCTCTTCCGATCTATTGATTAATTTCAGTAATAACTAAATGACTGTTTTTATTTCAGAACGTTTGACGGAGGCAAAAGATGTCCTAGAACCGTTTTTGAAGCTGGTAAAAAATGGTACATTTCCTGATACTGTTGGCTTAACATTTGTGAGAACAAAATACCAGGTCATCCTCAACTACTGTACCAACATCTTATATTATTTGATGCTAAAAGCTGACAAAGTACCAGTTAATTCTCATCCGGTTATAAAACGGCTTGCACAATACAGGCAGCTTTTGAATCAGCTAGAATCTGGCCAGGGTAAAATACTGGAAGAAATTTCCGAGATATTGAAAGCCGAGGAGAATAATCTGCCACTTTATAGCTTGGATGATTCTCAATTTGAGACAAATCGAAAGAGGCAGGCTTCCGGCTTGGCGAATGAGAAAGTAAAACGCGTTAAGAAAAACGTACAAGCCATAGAACATGAGGAATCTGTCGAAGAACAGTCTGAAGAGGAAAAATCTGAGAACGAGGAAGCAGAGTTAGACGAAAATGCTGACGAAAATGAGAACCAGGGTACGGACGTTATTTCTGATGGCGTAGATGGCAAGAGAGCTATCACTTATCAAATTGCCAAGAATAAGGGACTGACTCCGTACCGTAAAAAGGAACTGAGAAACCCGAGAGTTAAACACAGGAACAAATACCGCAAGGCTGAAATACGCAGGAAGGGAGCGGTAAGGCCGTTTATCTTTATTTATTTCTTCAAATTTTATACATGTTTTATGATATGTTGATCAATAATGTGAAATTGATTTGGTTTTTTACAGGTGAGAAAAGTTAGGACAGAAACTACTCGTTATGGCGGAGAAGTATCAGGAATTAAGGCCAGCGTTAGGAAGAGTATTAAGTTGAAGTGAAAGTAATAAAGAGAAATTTGATGTATATTTAAAAAGAATAAAAGATTTTTTCCAATTTTACGATAAAATTTATATTCTCAATCCATGAATAATTGATAAGATTAGAATAGACCGATTCTTAATTATGTAGCGAAATTTAAGCCTGAATATCCATGACTTTTTTTGGGAACAAAGGGCTCAAGTTTGTAAGTATATAGTTTCCTCAAAGAAAAATTGAATAGCAAAGATATTCATCAAATGCAAAGACAGTATGCTTCGCTTTACTTTATTCTTCAAACTAAATGCAAAAAGCAAACGTTGTACAGAGACGAAATCAACTAAGAGCTTGTAGTGACGAATTTCGATCATTTGGATAATTAGTATGGCGGGTTTAAAAAATTTTTGGAATAGAAGTGAGATTCCAGTATATTTCCATACTGTTTCAAAAATATTGAGGATTAGTCCATTTCAAATGATTGTTAAAACCGCAAAGTACTAACTGGATAAATTCTTTATTGGGAATTCAACATCATAAAATGGAAACATTTGTCGTATTTAGTGTTTCACTTAACTGCGAGACACAGTTATTGAAAATTAGAGTCTGATTAACTTTGGAATTTAGTTATGCTTTTTATCGTCTCAGATGCAACCCTGATATCTGTATTGCATCTAACACAGAAATCTACAGTCTTTGTTTGCTAATTCGAGATCCCTGAAGTACATACATACATACACAAATCAATAAATTTTAGTTATAACTGTAACAGTAAATGGTATAGGTGGAGTCGTCGATGAAATGTAAAAAAAGAAAAAGAAATGAAAAAAATGATTGGAACAGATATTTTTATTCTTTAGGAAAGTTTATGTATGAAATAATGACACCTAAATGCTAGCAGACTTACAAAGAAATAAACATAACTATTAATTATTAGGTTAATTCTAATTAACAATTATTAGTTGCAAATTAACAAACAGAACGGATGACAATGATGTTTGTTTACTGGGTATGATATACCACTCTTGAGATTTTCAGAACGTTCGAACATGAACGTTAAGTTTGTGGCATTATCTGAAGATTTTAATTCAGGATTATCAATTAAGATTCCAATTTGGCAAGGATATCAGATTCACGGAATAGATGAAACTCCTTGTTCTCTTCAAGCTCAACTTTCGTACCACCATACTCTGGCAGCAGGACTACATCGCCAACTTTAACACTCAGAGGGACGTGATCTCCATTCTGAAAAGAAAATAATGTTATAAAAAATATTTAAAAATAACAGCTTCAAGATCGAAGTTAAGATCTCAGTCTCTGGCCTAAAAAAAAAAAAAGAACTAAAAACTGGCAATGATGCAATCTTATATCTAACACAGTATATAATCACATCTTTCTCATTACTCCAAATTATTGCTATAAGTAAAAAGATTATTGATGGAGTAAAACTATTGATAATTATTGAAACAATGAACAGATATTTGGTTTCGAGCACTAAACAGGTTTGCCCATTGATCAGATTCGCTGCAATGATAATAAAACTTACTTTGTTTCTGGATCCAGGGCCGATCGCAACAATCGTACCCTTCAATACTTTGGCTTGAGCTTTTTCTGGGATAACAATACCGCCTTTTGTTTTAGTAATGGCTTCTGCCCTTTGTACTAGTACCCGATCAAAAAGAGGAATCAGTCTCTTAGCTGCTGCGGCGACGGCCTATGATAAGAAATGAATAATACATGGAAAATCTGTGTAGAAATAGTCTGAATAAGGACGAGAGAAAAATGGAAAAAGTGTAGATATTTAAAAAATCGGGAGACTATAGCATAGAAATAATTCAAAACCGGTCACGTGGTTTCGTCAGATCTTATTTCTTGAATTAAACATAACTATTATCATTATTGAGAAAGAGAAATCGATTTATACGGTTAATTTTCGCAGTTTTATATGACGAAAAGTAAAACCAAGATTATTATCGTTATAGTTTAGGTTATTATCGATACGCAGATAGATACGTACCATTTTACGTAATTATTTTAACTAGCGTGTGAGAATGATCGTGAACCTTAGCCGGCAAATTGAACACACGTTGTGTAACCTAGTTGTCGGAAACTTTGAGTGGGTCTCTTCGTTGGTGGAGTTTCTGGAAGCTTCGTTGCCCGCTGATCTCCCCCCCAGAATCCTTTACAGGAATTGATAAACTTCTCCTCCGCCGCTTTGTGGACTGCCGAGTGATAAAAGGTTACGTAACGCCGAGTTCTAGCAATATTCATCTAGATGGCGCTACTCTTTTCATTGTTGCGTTAGCTAAACTCATTGTTGAAGGGTCTCGCCATCTCGCGAGGGAACTAGGAATTCTATAAGACTATCGATCGTCTGCTTGGGAGAATCTAGAAATAATCGACACTTTAAAAAACTAAATTTTAGCTGAAAGTATGCAACGATTTTATTAACGATGAAATAAAATTCACACTGTATTTTCTCGTCGTTTTTTACCCGAGGAAAATACATTTTCTACACGCACCTAAAGCATGATCTACGTTTGTTTAATTATTGCATCATCTCGTCTGGTAGCTTCTAGAAACCACATGGACCGGCGACTAACTATGCCGGAATATTTCATTGATAAAAAGAATAAATGAACAAAGTACGGCCTGTGTAGACTGGAAATATTCAAAGAAACATATCATAGCCCATTTATTCACAATTATTATTGATAAATCCTCTCTCTATATAAAATTTATGGAATAATGGTAGGGGGTATCGGGGTGGGGATAGGAGCCATGTGATATCGCTGTTCCATTAGCTGTTCTCATTCTACTCAGGGTACAACGCGCGGTTGTGTGTCGACGATTTTCAATTTATTCACATTTTTATTGCCCTCAATTCCCCGCTTCTAATCCAAAGAAATAAGGTAATAACTTCATTACTTCAACATTCTTTCATTTCAACGAATTATTTCTTCAATTAATATAGTCTCGCTAATCTGGTGTCTTTGAACCGATCAAAGGCCGCCTCACACGCGGCGATCTTTCGATTAGATTAATCATCATTTATACTTATTATAAACTATTTCCACATTAAATCAGCATCTCTCATCATCTATAGAACAAAAATTTCGTTAATTTTCATCTCCTCATCATTCTTCGAACCGGAAACTATCTGAATGGAATTTTTACATAACCAATTCCGGCGATTTTCTATTTCAACTCTTTTTTTTGATCTCAGTTTATCCAATTCATGAAATTTTACATAAAAGCATTGCTACAAATCCCCGATTCAAGGCCACGCTATTATAATAATAATAATAATTTTACTTTTTTTTTGCACTTTTTTATCGATTTATTTCATTCTATTATACAAATGAAAATCCCCCCCCTGAAGAGATTATTGCGAAAAGTCTAAAATCATTCTTTCCATTTCATTATAACAGATGTACAGGCTACCGAACATGCTACGAGGCGTAGCTCTGCGCCAAATGAATTTACATTCTCGATCTTATGCGAAAGATGTTCGTTTTGGGGCAGAAGTCAGAGCTTTGATGCTCCAGGGTGTAGATATATTGGCAGATGCTGTTGCTGTAACGATGGGTCCAAAAGGGCGCAACGTTATTTTAGAACAGAGTTGGGGGAGTCCGAAAATCACTAAGGATGGTGTAACAGTCGCTAAGGGAGTTGAGCTCAAGGATAAATTCCAGAATATCGGAGCTAAGCTTGTTCAGGATGTTGCTAATAATACTAACGAAGAAGCTGGCGATGGTACAACTACTGCGACAGTTTTAGCCAGAGCAATCGCTAAGGAAGGATTCGAGAAGATTAGCAAAGGCGCTAATCCCATTGAGATTAGACGCGGTAAGTATTTTGTTAGGGATTGGAGCCCAGAAGTTTTCTAAGATCGTTCTTGGGTTCTGGATGGCGAGAAAAACATTTTTCTTATCGTTTGTGAACATTGATTAAATGCTTAAATTCGATATTCAATTGGGAATAGTCTTATCTAGTATATTCTCAGAGACGGCTACTACAATTTTGCAATTTTTCTATCAATCTCATAATGAGTTGGCACATTTTAAATTCATATTACTATGAATATTGTTCTAAAATCAAATAGAAATTGATGATAGGTTGAAGTTGCTTCGATTACAAGTACATTCTCAAACATATATGTATGAGAGATTAGACAGTAAATGTATAAGTAATGTGGATAGGTATGAGATATGAAACATGATATATGTCGAGGGTCATCAGAGTGAGAGAAAAGCTTGAAAGATCTAGAAATTTCAGGAAATTTTGTCCTAAATTGCGAATATATGAAGCAAATGGAGGGAGAATGCTTTTTTACACGAAGAATGTACAAAAACTAAAAGAGAAGATCAAAATTTTGGATGCTTTCTTTCGGTCATAATTTATATCACGTTATTTCCTTCTACTTTATATACAGTTCTTATTCTAGAACCTTCCGGGAGAAAAAAAGTAATTTTTTCTCAACTACTCTGACCATAAACTTATAAGTAGTCAGAGAAATGCCTGTAATTTGCAGCCCAGAGTAGAATTCTTAGCCATATTTACAGAACATGTTTTTCTCTATATTGCATAACTCGCGTATCTCCTCATATAGCCAGTAACTCACTAGAGATTTCCAATTTCAGGTGTCATGCTAGCAGTAGACACGGTGAAGGAACAGTTAAAGAATTTGAGTAAGCCTGTAACAACCCCAGAAGAAATAGCGCAAGTAGCTACAATATCAGCGAACGGAGACACAGCGATAGGTAGTCTGATTTCAGACGCGATGAAGAGAGTAGGAAAGGAAGGAGTGATAACAGTCAAAGACGGGAAGACTCTTACAGACGAGCTGGAAGTCATAGAAGGAATGAAGTTTGACCGTGGCTACATATCTCCTTACTTTATTAATTCGAGTAAAGGAGCCAAGGTCGAATTCCAAGACGCGCTCGTTATATTCAGCGAGAAAAAGATCTCCTCTGTTCAAAGCATTATTCCTGCTCTGGAATTGGCTAATTCACAACGCAAACCCCTCGTCATCATCGCTGAAGATATTGACGGTGAAGCGCTATCCACCCTCGTAGTAAATCGGCTGAAAATTGGACTCCAAGTCGCCGCTGTAAAGGCACCGGGCTTCGGAGATAATCGCAAAGCGACGCTTCAAGACATGGCCATATCCACAGGAGGAATAGTTTTTGGCGATGACGCAAATCTCATAAAGTTGGAAGATGTTCAGGTAGCAGGATTGATACGATGAGAAAATTTGAGCACTAAAAATTCATGGAACATTAGGATTTACTGCTTCTTTATTCACCTTTCAGATCAACGACCTCGGGCAGGTTGGAGAAGTGGTGATTACAAAGGATGATACTTTGATTCTGAAGGGCAAGGGCAAGAAGGATGATATAGAGAGAAGAGCAGAGCAGATCCGTGACCAAATTGCCAACACTACTTCGGATTACGAGAAAGAGAAGCTCCAGGAACGTTTGGCCAGACTTGCTTCAGGTGTTGCAGTCCTGAGAGTCGGAGGCAGCAGCGAAGTGGAAGTAAACGAGAAGAAGGACCGCGTTCACGATGCTCTTAACGCTACTAGAGCTGCTGTTGAAGAAGGAATCGTCCCCGGAGGTGATTCAAGACCAAATTTTAAACATTGACGATCTACTTTACTCTCTCCTTTATTTTAGGCCTTAATATTAAATTATAATTTCATAGGTGGTACCGCTCTGCTCCGCTGTGTGCCTGCATTGTTGAAGTTGAAGGCCAGCAACGCAGACCAAGAAACTGGAATAAAGATTGTCGCGAATGCTCTGCGAATGCCCTGTCATCAAATAGCCCAAAATGCTGGAGTAGACGGAAGTGTAGTCGTGGCAAAAGTGAGCGAAGGTGTGCTTGGGTACGACGCTCTGAACAACGAGTATGTGGATATGATTGAAAAGGGTATAATCGACCCTACGAAGGTTGTCCGCACGGCCCTAACCGACGCTGCAGGAGTTGCGTCTCTCCTTACAACAGCAGAAGCTGTAGTCACAGAACTCCCTAAGGAAGATGCACCTATGCCTGGAATGGGTGGAATGGGGGGAATGGGCGGTATGGGAGGAATGGGAGGAATGGGAATGTAATTATTTTTAAAGACTGAGAGCTGAATTAAAATCGTTCATTTTTATTACGCATTTGAGACTCGCGGCCCGTTCAATTATCCCGTTTAATTACTCAGAGTTTTAGCGTGGTGCTAAAGCATCGGATATACCTACTTCAAGTCGAGATCCACCCGTAGAAAAGAACAAAATGATTTGCCTTAGCAAACCGTTGAAATATCCTAATATGAAAACTGAATACTTGGTCCTGTACGCAATTCTAAATATGTACTTGGAACGGGCCGTGGGCTGTGGTTTTGAAGGGCACATTCATATCGAACAAGACACACAGATTCGTATCCTCCGTGTTATTACAGATGGACGTACGAATCCCGTTCATCGCAGCTAACTTTTCCTTGTACTTTATTTTTATTTTATTTTTTATTTCATTTCATTTCGCATTATACTCGAAAACGTTGTTCATCTATTCTGTTACTAATTTTTAGGAAAAGTTGGCATATATCTCCATTTCTTCTTTTCACCTAATTGATGAATTAAACGCCTACGGAACGCTCGTATACTCTTTTTCAAATTCGAATCCTAATAGGTTGATACATAAGTATCTTAAATTAGTTAGATATTACCTACGTAGGTGTAACGTAAAGAGTCGCTAAAAATAATAGATTTAATAGTTATTCAGTTTGTTAGAAATGATTAGTCGTCAAATCTCTAGCTTTAACAAACGGCGGCTTACTGTTTTCAGCGAAAGTTTACTTAGAATAATCGAATTAATACAGTGCGTACGAGCGAACCGTTCAGAGTAGGAACTCCGGCAAAATGCATTTCGCGAATCTTTCTCTCGTTGAACGTGCGAGAAGGACACCCCGTTTAATTAAGATATTCTAATTGTAAAAATGTTATTGCCTGCTAAGTACTACGATAGGATTATAATACGAGTTCTATGTTACTTTTTTAATCATTAGTCCTTACTTTCCAGTTGTAGTCTAATAAAAGTATGTTTAAATTACCCATTGCCCCTCGTTTTTATTTATTCTTTTTAAGTCATCGCAAAATCCTTCAAGTAAATTTGAACGTATTAATTAAAACACGATATTCCCGCGCATAATTCGAAAACCAAAATTAAAGCACCAGAGCCCCGACCAATCAGAAGCTCGCGATATTTTGACTGCTTATTTTCAATTGGCGGAAGTTTCCACGCCGTTTTGAATAAATTACGCGAAAGCCCAATCGCTGTGTGTAGTTTGTTATCAGACAGGTTATCGACGTTCGATGAAAACCGTATACATGCTACATGATACATAACCAATTTTATTTCGCCCACACGAAAGGTATCGGTGGGTGTAATGTGCTAGTCAACTCTGTGGAATTGGTATCAAATATCGTAGTTTAACAAAGTGTGTGAAAATTTCGATACGTCAAAGATGTTCATAGTTGGATTGACGGGAGGCATAGCCACGGGCAAAAGTACTGTGGCTGCTATATTTCGAGAACATAACATACCTGTTATCGATGCCGATCAAATTGCGAGAAAAGGTTAAACACCGTTTACATTTCAGTCTACAAACATACACACTTAGATCTATGCTTAAATATGTATAAACTCTTTCAATTGTCTGTCGAATTTATTGAAATTTTTTTTGTTTCAAATGAATATTCCAATCTCTTTGTTTCTGATCATTACCTAACTGTTCCTTTTTTTTTTTTACTTTTTCCTGCATGAATATATGCATTCCTTAAATAAACATTACCAACAGTTTGGACTTTGTCTTACAACTTCGTTTTTTATTTTATTTTTTTCACAACATGTTTTTAAATTTCTAGTCGTTGAACCAGGAAAGCGAGCGTGGCATAAAATTCGTAAAGAATTTGGCCCCGAAGTATTCTACGAGTCTGGACAACTGGATAGAACAAAATTGGGTGATCTGATATTCAACGATATTGAATTGAGAAAAAAATTAAACGCCATAACGCACCCGGACATATACAGAGAAATGTGCTGGGAAGCTCTGAAATTCTTTCTCAAAGGGTATCCATTCATAGTGATGGATTTACCTCTGCTATTCGAGACTGGCCACATGCTGAATTATTTACACAAAATAATAATCGTTACTTGGTAGGTAATTCAACAATCTGGAATTTTGTTACTAAAATATCGCTCCACTTACTTTTCATGTCGTTTTTTCAGTGAAGAAGATCTTCAGCTACAACGTCTTATGGAGAGATCAGGATTCACAGAAGCTAAAGCAAAACTTAGAATCGGGGCTCAAATGTCTCTGGACAAAAAGGAAGCGATGTCTAATTTTGTTGTGGAAAATTCAGGCGGAGAAGGAGACACGAGAGACCAAGTTATCAAAATAATAAATGTATTGAAATGCTCTAAGCACCACTGGAGACTTAGGTTTATTGCGGGAATTTGTTGCACTGTTGTACTCGCCGGAGCTTACTGGCTTAAAACTAAATCTAGCAAGCCTTTACCTCCGGTATAGTATCTACTTTGTGATTATTATTCTTTTAAATGTAAAACTAAGAATTTGTATAATTGTTGTTATAAAAACGTAGCGGTGAGCAGCTTTGAAACGGCCTGCTACTCAATTTAATTTTATGGCAGCAAAATGTACCAAAGGTGACAAGAATTTCTATCAAATAATATAATGAACAGAAAGGGTTCGGCAGAAAGTTTCAAAGAATATCATCATTGTATGCTGGTAGCGATAGACATTTTGAGCAGAGATGCGCTTGCGTCTCATTCATTTTGTCTCCAATGATTATTATAAACTGATAAAATGGTAGTAGCTAAGCCTTTCGTTGTGTAATTTGCGGATGAAATATTGTTGCGGATTTTGTATAAGTTATCAATTCAGGGTATACCGGTAGATACTTGTGTAAATTCACTTAGATGCTGACTTCCTCTGGTGAGAGACAAAATATTGTTGTATTGACAGTATATTTAACAAGGGATTTACCCAGTTTTCACTAGCGATTTTACATTCAGTTATTTTTCATACCGATGTTATTTTATTGCCAAAATAATTATTTTATCATGTAAGTAACCAGTAAGCTCATTCCAATATACATATTTCATGTGATTAAAAACAAAAACTTATTTCATAGATACTGAATTCAATTCTTACTAATATAACTCCTTCCTATTTATCGGCGGACTAAGTAAGCGGATCTTGGTCAAGTAAACGAATTCGGACTTGGAATTATTATGATTTATTCAAGATCTATTCTCATTAATTTTGATTAATTGAAGGTATATTTTAAAACTCTTTCTCATTGACAATCGTTGTATACATACTATATTGAATATTGTATGAGTCAAAGGTGTCTATGCGACCTTTAAGGTCGTCTGTAAAGTAAATATTTACTTACCTATATCAGTAACACGAAAATGGAAGTCAAACATTATAATTTATTGATCTACTTGTGTGGCTGGTTCGAAAATTGTGCTTCAAGACTGAACGAATAAAGAATTCAAGTTATTTGTTTAGTTTATAAGTAAGTAATTGAAATCTCTGAGTTCGGAACGAATCTAGGTAAAAAAAAGCCGTGGATGAAGATACGAGAGCCAAGGGATCCAGAGTCAGGTATTTAAAATTAAAAAAAATGATTTAAGATTAATTTATGTATAAGAATGTATGATGCCTCGGATAGTTTTCTGCGTCCTAAATCTAAAGGCTTTTGCTCCAACGCATCAAAATTTGGCTACTTTCCTAATCGGAATTAAGGGTGTAGTCTAGTTGAGCAGTTTCAAAGAATTGATTTTTTTTTTTATTACATTTTTCGAAAGTATATATATGAAAGAGTATTGTGTTAAATTTTTATGAAGATCCGAATAGTGTAAGTGTATTTTTTTTCAAGACAAGCGTCACTACCTGACCGCGCGTACCTGAGCTCTCCGCGCGCTCGACGGTTATATCTGCTCTAATCCCCTCTCCGGTCCCTTTTCTTTTCATTGGAGCAGTTGTTCCTATATCTTATACGAATCTCTGTATTCTCTTGCGCAGGCATCGCAGATTAAACTTTGGTCAGATTTTTCACGATTTTTCGATAGACAAAATTTTAAACGCGTTTTTCTCGAAACGACGTTTTCATATGCGCGCCACACGATTTCTCCGAAACCAGTTGACCGATCCTTCTAAAATTTTAACCACATATTCTACACTTGTAGAGTCACAGAATGACCTACAATCAAGTCAAAATAATTATTTTTACTCTATTAAATTCACGAAAAACAGCGGAAAAAAACGACTTTTTTTCGAATTTTTGGATTTTTTTAAACCAAATCTACAAAATTCGTTGAAAATTCATATCCGTAGGTTAATCTGTAGCCACTGGCATACCGAATCTGAAAAGCTTTATTTTTTTGGATTCAGGCAAGCCGTTCCCGAGTTAGCGTGTGGCTACCAACTTGCGTTGAAATCGAGGGCTCGCGTTCTTCCACGAATCACATGTATAAAAATGGTCTAAGTTAATGAAAAAAATTTTTTTTTCGTAGTTCAAGACCTTAATAATCACACCCAACAACTTTCATATTGATATCTTTCCTAGCATGCTCACAAAAAATTAACAAAAATACGCTTTTTTTTGGGCCTCTCAACTAGACTACACCCTTAAGCCAAAGGAACAACAAACAAACAACGCATCAAAATGAACATTTACGCGCCGTATTATATGCAACCCATATTACTAATATTTAGAGCACTACTCTGGTAGTAAAGTAAGAAACTATTGTAGTCGCAACTAGGCCGGCGGGAATTATTCCGAAACCCGTTAGATCGCTGAATTTGATAGTTATTGCTGTAAAATGATCGCTGATTTCCAGGAATATATGAGATATCGGTGTGATTTGTAGTAACAGCACAGACATTTTACGAATTCTGGATTTCCATCTTATATGCTTTTCCATGCAGGAACTTAGAAATGACAATTAATTGTAACTGCATGTTGAGTTAGGAGAACTGACGAACTGTATAACTCCATCAAGCCGCTCCGGTTTTGTAGACTTTGTTTAGTACTTCTGAAATGAAAACTAACCGGCTTTTTGTAATCGATTTTGCATTGGAAAATACCTCGGATGATGGCTTAAACGCTAACCTTTAATAATTCAATTTTTTGCACAAGTAGTCACTCGATAATTGAATTTCTTAGAAATGCCTGGGCCGTACGAACCCGAGCTTACGTAGTTGTATTTGGAAATTCCCACAGGCGAGTATCCTGCGCCTTCTATACAACGTTGCATAGTTTATTATTTCACTACCGAGATTGTTAGAGTCAAAAAACTTGTTAAATACTTCGATCAATTATGGATTTAAAATAATTAGTTGCATCAAGACTAAAGTGCCAATATACTGCTATCTACTCAATGAATATTTTGTTATAACATGCGAATGAAATACTTGTCATTTTTAATGTGAGTAAAAGAAATTGTTCAATCTGACGGGATCAGGTCTAAAAATCGGCCAATTATTTGAACAGATTTTTCATTAAGTACTTGTGAATTGTTCTTTTATACACGTGACTTTAATTCTGCTGAAACGATTTTTATTACGTATTAAATTTGTTCTCCACTTTGAACGAATACATCACTGAGTGATTCACTTTCCGTAATAAATATATACAGATAGATTTATATTTGTTAAGATAAAGCCATAGTGCTTGAATATCTTTTTAAATCTATGAAAATTCTTTGTGGCCTGAGGTCAGATGTATGTGTATAAATATTATTTATAATAAATTCCTTAATTACGTTTATTTCTATATTACTTTACGAAATGTCATACCCATATGAAATAATTACAGAATACACTTTGAGTAATGGTCGATGTATGAGACTACTGTGCAGACATTTTGTCAGGTACTACGGTAAGTTGATAATATGGCCGTGCAATGGCAAGGTTTGCAAAGAAAATGAATTGTAACAAATATCCAAACGTTTAGGAACTGTGAAATAAAAAAAGACCTACAGGATTTTCCGTGATCAAAATATCAATTCCAAAATCTGAACCGTAATTTGTAGAAAGAAAGGCACAGATGCGTGGTTAAGTTGAAATGAAGTGAAAAAAAAAAGCGTACCTGCATATTTGCATTGCAAAATAGTTGTGACTACCAAACGAACAGGTTTGACAAGCATAGACAGTCCATTGCAATGCAAATAAATAAAATTTCTACAAATCTATTTTCGTATATAAAATATAATTAGTCACATGCTTATATCTCTTTAAACGTTATGAAAAGTATTTCATAAACACACGAAGACATACACCTCGAAACACTTGCTTATTATATCATAGAGTTTTTGTAATCAGGCTTTTACTTGTTATAAAAAAAAGAACAATCTTTATTGCAAGACAGGTCTCAATTCCTGCGTCATAATTGGGTAGGAAACAAGCGGTGCTGTTGGGCCAGAAATGGACAGCGGTAAATTTGTCGGTTGCTGAGAAACCGGTGCTTGTTGATTAGTCGGTTGAGGCCCAGAGCCGCTCATAGTGATCGTTTGTTGAGCCATGGTAACAATGGACGGAGGTATAGAGACCGGAGCCATAGAAACAGCTGCAATAGAGACTGGAGTAACGGTAGCTATGCTAACAGGAACGGTAGCTACACTCGCCGTAACTGTCCTAAGTGTCCCAGCCGCGACAGCAGCATTGACCATTTGCTGAGGCGTCGGAGCTTGAGAGGGAGGTACAGTGTTTGTAATTGTAACTGCTGGGACTGTCACAGATGTTACATTGGTGGTCCTCTTTCCGGACATTCTTAGTTGAGCATTTTGGTCAAGTAAGAACTCATTTGTAGCTGTCAAATCGTTCACCTGCGAAGAGAAGTGTTGGAAGTTAATTTTAGTTTCCGAGTTTAGACTGAAATTATTAACAGCAATTTGTGGATCGACCTGTTTTTTCAGCTCTTCAATCCTTTTTCTCAGCAGAGAATTTTCATCTTCTAAAATAATGGCTCTAGCTTCGCTTCTCGGAATCACGGGATAGTAGTAGCCTGAAGGTACAGGCTGGGCTGGATGCTGTCCTACCAGAGGTGAGGCTTCGAAATGTACAACAGTTTCACCCGATACAATTCGTCTCTTGGCTTCGGGTGGTCCGAGATAATCAGGTGGATGGGTAGAAGCATTGTATCCATTGTTGTGGACCAGTGGATGGGGTTCTTCCATTTGCCAGTGGTAGCTAACAATTGAGTAAACATATGAATTCGAATTATCATCGTTCAAACATCTAGAAAAATCTCATTCAATATTATAAATTATTGATTGTGTTCCTGACGATACAGAAAAACAGCAAGGAATGGTAGTTTAAAAATATCACTGTGTAGTTTATTGATAAATCTAGTCTGAAGATGCATGTAGAATGAATTGCAGCCAGATGTATAGTATGATAACTGCCGTATGTGTACAAATGCATGTCTAATGAATGATTCATCTGATGGCAGTAACATGTACTATCTACAGCATACAGAGTCCAGTGTGATAGTTTATGTAATATGACGTCTATTTATATGCATGAACCTACTTTAGCTTTCTGCTTAGGATTAGATAGAATATATTATCACGGTACACTGCGACTATGGAATAATATTATAGATGCAATAAATCTGTGATTTTTTTTCACATAAGCAAATTATAATGAATTTTGACTTCCAATTATTCAATAAACTACGATGAAGATTCTGAGAAAAATTTAATTACCTTCTTTCCTCTTCATATCTTCGATTTTCACCGTTGCTAACGCCATTAAAATTATGCTGTGGTCTGGTAGCGTTATGATGAGGTGGAGGGACCATGGAATGCTGAGGTTCTTCCTTTTTGTAGTGCCGATACTTACAATTGACTCTTTGGCAGCTGCCTTTGATAAAATCCTTGCACAGAGGTAGCTCAGACTTATCACTGTTACATTTCAACTTGGATAGTATGTGTGGCGGTAGGTCCCCGGTTGTTCTAAAGTGTTTCTCTTCACTTTCGGTGCAATGCAAGAATCGGCATCCTGGCCAATTGCAAATACCGTTTTGAAAATCGTGGCAGAAGGTATATTCGTCTGCGGGATCATCGCCCGATCGTTCGTGTAGATATTTACATCGTTTTCCCCTGTGGCACACGTTGCGTAAAAAATCTCT
This sequence comes from Rhogogaster chlorosoma, assembly GCA_944452935.1. Taxonomy (NCBI): domain Eukaryota; kingdom Metazoa; phylum Arthropoda; class Insecta; order Hymenoptera; family Tenthredinidae; genus Rhogogaster; species Rhogogaster chlorosoma. Next base: position 1,416,849 of record OX101797.1, read on the forward strand.
ACACACTCGGCTAGTTGGGGAATCTCCGTTAGAACTAGAACCCCCTGCCATTTTTTGAACTGGCTTAGTTCTAATTGACTTTTCTTGTTATCGAAGAGAATATTATCGCTGGCATGGCATCACCGGAATTCAGCTACTTTCGACTAAAGTATCTATCGCTGTAAATTATAAATGAAGTATTTATGTAGATTTCAATATATTCTGACTTTTAACACAATAATGAATCATCGTTTATCATTCAACATATTTCTATACACTTTTTGTTCGCAAAGATGACTCAACTTGGTTTTTAATTAACTTTTATCCCATCCAATCTTCATATCTGGCGAAAACAACATTTCTTGGAATTAATAATTGCCAATGAGTTAAGTTTCCAGAGTCTAAATTCGACCAAATCTATGTATATCCAATAGCAAAATTGAATGATGAGGTGAAAGAATAAAGTGAAAGAATAATTCCTATTAATTTAATTTTATTTCGTTTTATATAATGACTGTTACATAGGTAGTAATGTTATATCAACAAAATATGTACAGAATTTAATAACTATTATTATCATATTTTTTTTAAACCTTCCAACAAGTTGGATTCATTATACAGCACGCTCGAGTTCTGTTCAGATAGTTCAACAATCTTCATCTTCATCTTCATTCATTTTTTGAGTGAAATTAATCAAATGAGACAATCAAATGGCACGCTACAAAAACCTAACAAGATACATAAGAAAATATGATAATTTTTTAAATCTACTATAAACAAAGGATAATTAGAAGAACATTAATTTTAATTATTGCCGATATATGAAAATAATTCTAGGCCTATACCTGATCAGAAGCTATACTTGATCTGTGCTGTAAATCGTGTCGTGAAAATTTTTAAATAACAATAAGATAATCACTAGCTAACAAGTAACATTTTATCAATGGATTATTACCACATAATTTAACATATAACAGAACCAAGTGCTTTCCACAGGCCACCTGCGAGCGATATCTGATAGTACAATAGACAAATGATTCTATAATTTTTGAATTGATATAATTTTGTTTGAATGTTCACTTTATTAGTTTGAGTATAAAAGATTTCACGTGCTAAGTTATAAAAAACATTTTGCATTCTAGAGTTTTTCATTAGTTTATCAAATTTACATCATGAATATTTTCGAATGATAATGCATATATAGTAATTAATAATGTGTATGGTAAATTTAATTTTCAATATCCAAATACGTTATACGTTAAAAAACGATATGGTACATATTGAGATTGGCAACGTGTTGATTAATTTTCCATACGGTATTGTCTATGTTGTTACTTTTCCTCTAATGGGTCTCAAACTCTAAGAATTGTCTTCTTCAATGATTTTATGTTTACTGATAAAGAGAAGAAAAAAAACATTTCGTTTGATTTTGGTTCTTCAATTGAGACGGTAAGGTATATTGAGCTCCCATTGAACACTGACTTAATGGAAGCCAATTAGCTCATCTTCACATTTTGACATTTAAAGTTAAAGTTAAATATATATGTATATATGTACACTGCTAATTTATTTATTCATTCATTTATTTAATTATTTATTTATTTATTTATTTCGTATAAAAAAGGATCGATTCGAACGGAAACTATATAATGGAGTATCCTGTAATGCTCGTTATTATTATTACTTTTATACTATACTTCATAATATGCTTAACACACAACATCATAAAAAATCAAATATAATATTACGGACAAGAACTATGTACAGAGTTAGAGAACATTAGAATATCTTTTCAAACAGCATCCATAAAAGTGCTATTGCAATCGGCGCAACGTATTGTATAGGGACTGTGTAGGTAACGTTCAACAAATCTCCACATTGAGATTTAAGAGCTTCATATCCTTTAACTAATTCCCCATTCTCTTCCGTACAAGCGTTACACTTTTCCTTAAGGATGACAAGTTCTTCATTTATTTCTTGAATACGTTGAGTTTCATTTTTAGCACGATAATATAACTCCTTTAATTTACTAATAACCGTTTCGTTCGATTCATGTATCAGCCATTCTCTAAGATCATCTAATTCCTTATTGGCCAATTGCTGTGCCTCGAAGTCATCCTCGTCTTTCAAAGAGTCCAAAGAACCGATCAATGTCTGCAGAACATATTCTTTAGATTGCAAACTCTGCTGTATAGAGTCATTCTTCGATATCGGTTTCAAAGTTTTTATATACTCTCCGTCTAAATGTTCACCCTCGCATTCTTCCTCGTCTTCATCCCTCTCTTCGCTGTTCTCCCGTTTCTTCTCCTTGTCGCAAACCTCAGAAGGTTTTTCCATGTCTTCCGAATCACTTTCTGAACTTTTGGCATCACCAGATTCTTTCGAAGAATTAGAAGCCTCGTTTTCATCTCCAACTTGGTCTTCAGGCTCGTAGTGGACCTCCAAAGGCACTCCATTTTCTTCGCTAGCAAATCTCACCTCCAGTCTAGCTGGTTGAACGATAGTTTTTGTCGGTGTGCTGTTATCCTCGCTGTTTCTCTTGACTTCTACGACAGACTTCTCGCTTCCATCGTCACTGGTAACGGTACAAGTGTCTTCCCCGCCTTCCGAATTATTATCCGACTCTATGCTAGCGTCTATATTATCCAAGTTAGCATTTCCATTGACCAAAGTCCTCCGTGAAGGAGGGCCCAGAATACATCCCATGATTTTATCTATCTCCGACAAAGAAACGTCCAGATTACTCTTGTTATAAGCGTTTGAGTTTATTTGATTGTCGTGCTCAACCTTGTTAGGATAAGAATTTGTCTCTTGATTATTATCAAAGTTATCCAGTGGCATTATCTTTGTCTTGCACAATATGCTATCGACTGCGATCTGAGCCTCCTCTGTGAGTAGATTTAAATTCATATCTTGCAAACTCTTCAAGTATTCTCTAAGGGCGGTAACTCTTTCATGAATAGTGACAGAATCGAGTCTCGAGTCCCTCAGTCTGGCCTGTAAGTTCTTCTCAATTCTAGCTTGATCCTTGATCCTCTCAAGCAGTCCCTTTTTCTCCTGCTCAGCCTGAGCTGCAATGTCTTTCATTTTGTCCTCAGTCTCGCTGAGTTTGCCAGACAATTCCCCAAGTTTAGTTTGTGCCTCTGTATACTTAGCAGCAAGTTCCTGCAGCTCAGTCTGCGTGCTTTTAGCGACTTCATGCAAGCTTTGGCACTCGTCTTCCGTATCGTTAAGCTGTCTTTCCAGGTGAACAAATTTCTGCGTCACTTCGAGTTTCTCCTGTAATATTTTCTGCAAAGCTTCCTTGGCTGTTGTTTGATACTGCGCCTTATCCTCCTGAAGTTTAACCAGCTCGTTCCTGATCTTATCCTCGGTAAAATTTTTCGAATAAGTAGCTAGCTGGCTCTCAACAGTTTCGACACGTGACAATAAGCGGTCCTCGTCTATCAAAGCTTTCCACGATTGATCCGCAGCGTGTCTAGTCGTCTCAACGAGTCTTTGCAGATGAAGAAGCTTCCCATTCAGCACTTCCTCCCGCCTATTAGCCTCTTGCAAGAATTGATTTAGTTTATACAGATCCTCAAGAGACACGTTGCTCACCGGACTAGCAACGCTTGTACTGACGCTAGCTTTAGCCTCCTTTCCATCGGGCAGGTACAATTTTAATGTAGCAACTATACATCCGTGAGTTACTTTTCTAGTATTCTCCATAACGTCGACACCGAACTGTACTATATCTCCCGAGCATACTTCTCTCGGACCGGATTCCTCACCGCCTACGCTAAGTCTTTGGCTATTGATAAATGTCCCGTTACTACTCTTGGTATCTTGCATATAAAATTTCCCATTCTCGTACCAAAGGAGGGCGTGATTTCTGGAGAGTACTTTACAGTCGAATATAGCATTGTTTGGCGTCGCTCGAGCCCTAGCTACTGAACGGCCTATCTTAACGGATTGTTCGAGTGAAACAGTGCGTTCATGAAACGGGTGTGAATTTGCCCTGCAAATCAGAACTCCTTTGGCAGCCATCTTGTTGTTTTGTGGTGTGTTGATTGTATTCAAGTTAGAATTGTTTGAGCTCGGGGAATGGGTAGCATTTTGTATCCAACCACCGCTGGCTACAACCATAGCCAATACGTGTCTGATTTTTTAACTAATAAAATAACCGAATGAAAAATACTGATACTTAAAATAAAAGAATATTTAAAAAATATTTTAACACTGTTTTTCTTCTCCCCCCGCTTCCTCCTGTGTTGGCCTTTTTTTTATTTTTATTTTTTTATCTCTTTTTCTTTCGTTTTCTTCTTTTTCTCTTCTTTTTTCTACAGTTAAAATAAATCTCGTTTAATATTATAACATTGAAATTTGAACGTTGAACTTTTGGATTTTCATTTTCATATTTAAGGTAGTCTTGTAGCGATACTTGTTTGTCAATTATTTTGATGATTAATATCAATATTCATATTACGTAAATGTAATCAACGTAACTTTCTGTCCGTTTTTTAATTAACACGAGGGTTAAATTACGCGAATTTCTTCTTCTCAATTTACGCGAAATAAGGGAAATTTCTCAATTATACTAAACTCACGTTAGGTGAAAGGGGTTTTAAGCCGTTTGTTATAAAAATTTCGGATACCATATACCATGGTTCAAGTCCATGTGTGGACAGTAGCTGCACACGCCCACACAACGAAAATATCTATTATAACTGGTTGTCCTGTTCGAGATACGTTAACAATAAAACGCGTGTGAGTTTGGGATAAAATAAAAGATATGCTATCGACGAGATTCGTGAGGGGTACGATTTGTGTCCGAGTTTTGTTGAACACAAGAGTCAGTAGTCAATCTTTATAATAAAGGTGAAAGATTAAGCTCTGAAACAGGTATAGAGAGTAGGATCTTCCGATCTTTGGACTTTAGTGTCTTTAGAAATGTTGAATATTTTGAACACACGCAACGTAGAATAATAGCGAACGGTTTATAATAGGTTGACGATGTATAGTCGTAGAAAGCACTTGTGTGTTTTTTATTTTCTCTTCTTTCCTTCCTTATTTCTTTCTATCTTTCTTCCTTTCGACACGATAATTACGCAAAATCTCCTCCTCCGACGTCTCGAGATCGGGATGTTGCACTATAGACACACAGATTCATCGTTCTTTCGACGGTTTAATTAAACTCTATACACTTATAAATACACGATTCTATATCCGGCCAAAACGGCATCAATCTTCTCTACAACTCACGCCCGAGAATAGGAGACTAAACGAGCAATTAAATAAACAATTAGAAGACAAAATATTGTACACGGGTGGACTGTGGAAACACAGTGGTCCGCGTTCCCTTTGTTCCTTAGGAATTGGTTCCAATTCCGGTGTTTCTTCCGTTTATCGACCGCCGTGCGTGTACAGTCTGATGAAAAAATTCAAGACCATATACACGCAGGTTTCGAGGCTAGTAGAGCGAATGGTCGGAAGTTTAGACATAATAATTCAAAATGACTTAAATTAGAGACTTTATTGAGATATCAGCGAGTCAAAATGTAACTAAAATACCCGAAAACTGTATCCTCGCTAAATATCAATCGCGACAGGTTATACCTTCCTACGAAATGAAGTTGTTCCTAAACTACTAAAGGCGAAGATAACCTCTTAACAATAGAGCTGAAACAATACGCCGAATTTATAAGATAATAAATACTGTATGAAATAATAATAAATCTGCCTTATCACGTCCGAGAAAAAAAAAGAATTTTCATTTCTTCGCGGCAACTCTCGAGGTAACAAAGTATTTTATTTTTGAGTTATGCTATACTGTCTGACAGTGGCTGTCATAACAATGACGATTTATTTCAAAGAGGCGATTATCGTATTTCTTTATTCGCTCCCAACCCCCCGAATTTATAGCTGGAGACAAGGAGAAAATTATGTCAGACGACGAGGACTACATGTCGGATAAATTCCTGCTTGGAACTGAAAAGTATTGCGCGCCAAGCCTGGCTAGACGTAACGCGGATAAAAGAGAATTAGAACTTTTGAAACGCAAAGCAGAAATCGAGGCTCGATTAAAGGAGAAAAATGTGTCTGTCCGAGTGATAGAACAGGAAACGAGAGATAAAGGCCTGGCATCTGCTATCACTAGCGATAATAAAGGTCGAGCTTGAGCTGCGTTAGTAATTGCCAAAAGAATATTTGGCCGATATTTAAACTCTTGCATTTCATGTTCAGGTTACCAATTGTTAGAGAAGATGGGATACACGCCTGGGCAAGGGATCGGTAAGAAAGAGAGCGGAATATCTGAGCCTATTTCAATCGATTTGAAGACTAACAGATTAGGGCTGGGTCGAGCTCCGAGGAAGAAGCCTGTGTTTGTTAAAAGCAGAAAACCCAGCGAGCAGAATCTGAACACTGATGATTTCCGGGGCAGAATGTCGCAGAAGAAGACTGAGCAGATGATAGAAGTCGATTTGCGCAAAAGCCAGAAGAGCTGCGAGCAGCTGGACAGTAAAAGTGGGTTGAAAAAACCTGATGAGATTTGGTTCTGGCCGATAATAGAGGCGGAAAAAGATAGCGAAAACGAAACCGAGGGTGAAGAAGAGGAGGAAGAAGGGGCGGAACATAATGCTATACCAGCTAGTGAGAAGTTGGAAATTTTAACAAAATATCTTAGGGAAAAATACTTCTATTGTATCTGGTGCGGTGCAGCTTATGATGACGATGATGACTTGAGAGATAATTGTCCTGGTAGAACGAGAGACGATCACTGAATATTTGACTGTTATTTTATCAGCCGATATCAATTATTCTGACTATCATTTAGGCCAGTATCTGGCACTGTATGTAAGACTATCAATTTTATAAGAAATAAAATAGAACTAAAAACTCATCCTCTCATTATTTGTCCGAATTTAGCAATAGGCTTGGATTACCAAAGACTGACCTCAAAGGTCAAATAATGAAACAAATAAAAATTCAAAATAAACATCCCGCACAATTTCAGAAACATTCAGAATTTTAGATGCTATATGCTTACTTCAATTGTATTTAAGGGGAAGTCTAGGAGTATGAAAATGATAAAAACTCGATTTTTCTTTTATGCTACATTATCACATTCTCATCCCTCAGCGACATTTTAAGCGCTTGGACATATCGAAATTACGAAAATTGCAAAAGGCACGCGACCAGAACGATAAAAAAATTTGTAACAGATTCAGTGAGCCAAAAAGGAACGTTTTTTCTTAAAAAAATGTGGAAAAAGGTATTTGTTTTTATTTTTCTTCTGATATCTTCACGAATTTGTTTTCTAAATGAGTATAAATGGTCCACATTGAAACTCTATCCATGTAAAGTAATATGCTATCTCTATTATTTCTTCGGATTACTTATTTGGTCAGCAGGATACCCGCCAACAAGCAATGCGCAAGACAATTAACAGCGCTTGAATGAGCTACAAGTGTCGTATTTATCAAACATTTTAAACGTTGTTTATTTTCAAATACTCGACTTGAATCAAATAATTATCTGTAGGTACGAATAGTGCATTTTTTGCTGAAATCTTTAGGTTGTAATTTGCCCGGAAAAAATAAGGTCGTTTTCACCCTTTCAAATTCCCATACCTGCCTAAGTGGTCGGATTTACTCCGAATGTTCAAAAACTTAGTTGGTTTTTTTATGAGATATCACACAATGAATGCAAAAGGTATGCAATTTTATTCTGTCTTTTTTTCTTACGAGACATGCTGTTTTTTTTTTTCAAACTACCGATATTTGATCAATGATAGAATTATAAATTCACTCAAAGGTAATTGAATTCAAAGTCTTATTGGTAATTGTAAAACTGAATAATGCAGATCTTTAAGGAATAATTGTTTAACTAAAAAATGAAAAAAGAATTTAGAAAATAATCTTCATTTTCGTAATCTAGTTGACAGATTCACGAAGACATGATATAGCTGTCGATTTTGTATAATGCTGAACCACTTGGTATAGTAAAATTCTGATTTGCTCCGTTACGTTAAATATTACCTCCTGGCGTGTGACATAACATAAAAAGAGCATTAGGTGAATAATGCAAAGTACATATCTACAGAAATAAAATGATGTATTGCAAAAAAAAGTTCAACCTATGTGTAGTTGGAAGTGATTTTGGATCGGGCAAGCTATCAAGACACCATGGGAGGTCTACTCCCTAAGGTGTAACGCACGGGGTGGGAAAACTATGTATAAAAGCTTTCCTTTCATATTTCGTCTGCTCACTTTGACCTGAAACTTTGAAGAGTTGCTACAAGCTCCTTTGATCGCAGCTGATAAAACTCTTATATACAATAATAAATAAGATACATTAATAGAAAGTTGAAAGATGTTAAAGTCGATCGTTTTTTTATTGGCCCTTACCGCGCTCTTCAAAACTAACGTAATCGCTCAACCAGCAGGAGATGAGAATTGTGAAACGTTGCAGTCAGAAATACACGTAACCAAAGGTAATACTTGAAACTATTGAATAATCTCTGAAATTAATCCAAGCCGTTTTTTCTGACGCAGATGAGTACGATGATATGGGACGTTTGAGAAGAACTTGCGGTGGAGATATTACAGTTACAAAATGTGAGGGATTTTGTAATTCACAGGTACAGCCCAGCGTCATCACAACCACAGGATTTTTGAAGGTACAAGAAATCAAAAGTTTATGAGTACTTTTGCGTCTTATATCAGACATCAACAATTTGAAAATGGATCTAATGGATTTAATCTACTGTTCAATTGTACATTGATTCTGAATCTATGGTTTGTTTTTTAGGAATGCTTCTGCTGTCGTGAAAGTTACCTGAAGGAGCGAGAAGTTTTTCTCGATCACTGCTATGATGCGGATGGCGTTAGATTAGAAAGCGACGAAGCTGGATCGATGGAAGTCAAGCTACGCGAGCCAGCCGAATGCAAATGCTACAAGTGCGGAGATTTCTCGAGATAAAAATTTTCCACGGACTCTGACTACCTTCTTACAATAAAAATCGTCTTTTGTTACAATCTAATATTGTATAATTACTTGATATGAATCATATGACTTGAAATACTTTGTCCAAAAATAATTTATGCTTATATTTATTGATGCAAATAAAATACGTTTTTTCAAAATATTCGCATTATTGAAATTGTATTTAATTATTTAGTATCAACCCAGAGGTGAACGAGCTTTTAAAATACATAATTCATTATAGATTTAAGGATTAAGGATTGAGACTTCGGTACTAGCAAGAAAACGCAAATAAACTGATTCCAAAGTCAGATAACATAATGTTTTTCCTGATAATTTCTACTCGATGCGTAATATTCATGTAAATTCATGTGAAAAACACTCCAGGAGTAGAAATTCGCGGCAAGATAGAGTATTGATGATTGATCAGATTTACTTATTGTTAGTAAAAGGAATACAGATTGAACAGCAAAAATAATAAAAACTCTTGACAACCAATTTTCTTTGCTGATATATAATATTAGGTCTCGTAATTCGCACTATCAGATTAAAATGAAAAATCCTTGACTCATATATAGAACTTGTTACTTGAGATTTTGATTAAGCTTCTAGAAACATAAACATATACATTTAGATGAGAATGTACTGAATATAATAAACCACATGATGATTTAATAATGCGTTAATTCTGTTCGCTACACTGGTGTTTACAAAGGAAAACGATTTTTAAATATTTCAATCCCTAAAACAGAACGTTTTACTCAAGGACCACGGTTTGTTCATTTAGTACAGAAATGCCTAAATACAGAACGCCTAATAACAATTAATTAGAGAGAACATGCCTTTCTTAATTAAATGGTTAGTGCGATGAGAAAAAAATAGTATTATACTTGATCGTTGATATATACTTTGAGAAATGTATTCAACTGATAGTAAATGAAAATTAAGGATAATCCTGGTGTTTATAATGATTAGATAAAGGAATAATTAGATAAATACAATGTTTTATCTATTTTTAATTAATTGTCTGGAAGTTGAAAGTCTCAAAAATGACTATCCAATAATAAAATTATGATTTTCTGGACTACTTTAATCCTATGTATGAAGTACGAACAAGCGTCCGACAACACTTGATAGAAAAATCTGTTAAAGTACCGATATATTCTGGAAAATGAAATGCTTTTAATAGGTCAACGATAGATTTTCCCTGTATTATTTGGTTCAATCGTTAAGTGTGAACGACGATAAAGCATTATATGACATTGTTTTTATCCTGCTGCTCAGCAGGGTATAAAACAATACGTCTACCACGGAGTGCCGAAGAAGGTTCTCAACTAGAATAACTAAAGGAACTGGTTCCTTGCTCAGGAATTATAGCAAAAAATGTTGAGAGCCTCGGACATAAGTGCAGTGCACTTATGCCTCATGTTCTTGCATACTGAAAACTTACACAACTTCTTACTAAGCATGTAAAGTTTTTTTTACCATCGCAGATTGAATGCGACTAAAGGAAAGGGATTCTATTTACCTAAATTGAAGTTAATCGCAAGATATTACACAATAAAATTTATCCTCATAATCAATAAGCCTAGGAAGAAACTTTGAAGGCCGCTCTTCTCTCACCCCGATCTACACGATGAGTACGCGTTTAGGCAACTAAATGTTTTCCCCCTCTATAAGGGAGTGACGCCGCACAGTAGGGGCAAAATGGGGCTAACCATAGGGTATAAAAAGCGACGACTTCAGAATTCTAACCACAGTAGTTTGCTAGCAGAGTCCAAAAATGTATCGTACAAGAAACACATTGTTCCACCACTTTGGTTAGTAAAAAGTAACATTTTATACGAGCAAAGAAACTCTCGAGATCAATTTTCATCAATTTTACATCGCATATAACGCTCAATTATCAAAATTCAAAATCATAGAAGTATCAAGCTGAAGACTGAAAATTAAGTCTTTTTGAACACAAAAGCATAGTGTTATCACTCAAATGAGAGTTTCGATACTTTTATACATAGAGAAAAAGTTCTAGATGCTAAATTTGAACAGTTTGAACTGTCTTTAATTCACGATTTACATATTTATAGTAAATTGTTTATGTTACGATGAAGAATTTGAGAAAAATTGCGAAAATAATTGCAGTAACAGTTGGCAATAAATGAATCAGTCAATTTTAGTGATAGTTGTAGAAAACGAGTGTTTATTATAAATATGAAAGAATCTGACTGGATAAAAACGAACGGAAACTCTGATAACAAAAAATAAAAATCGATTTTTATTCAACTTACGGAACAGCTTTGATAGCAGCGCTGCTCTGTTTACTCTGCGGAAACGTCTGGTCTATCGCAGGAGCAGACGAATGCCAAGTGACGCCTGTAATCCACGTTCTTCGCTACCCAGGATGTGTTCCAAAACCAATACCAAGTTTCGCGTGTACCGGTCGCTGTAGTAGCTACTTGCAAGTAAGTGAAAAGAATTTTTTTTTAGCTAAAACGAAAGAGAGGACTAGGACTAGAGAGTAAAATAGAAACAACACTGCAAGGTGGTTTAAGAAAAAAAAAATTGTTCCGAGAATTGGACGTCGCGTTAAAATTTTTTAGGCTAAAAAATAAGTCTGTAATTTTCAAGTTAATTTAATTAGGCAGAATGCAATTAGAATGTAAATTAATTGATCGATTTTTACGTAAACAAATATAAGCCTAGCATGACAGAAGATTGTCTCGTGTCTGACGTTTGTTTAGTTTGGAAAAAATATGAGAGGGAGGGAGTTGAGGTTATCGGATTGGTGGTTTCTGAAAATAGTATATAATTAATGATGATACCTTGTATCGCAGGTGTCAGGTTCGAAAATTTGGCAAATGGAGAGAAGCTGTATGTGTTGTCAAGAAAGCGGCGAGAGAGAAGCTAGTGTGTCGCTTTTCTGTCCGAAGGCAAAGGCAGGCGAAAGAAAATTCCGGAAGGTAAAAATTTTCAGTTTAAATATTGATCAACTCTTCGGTAAATATTGTTCGACGCTTCGAAACTCCTTGATAAAACTTCAAACACGTATTCACGCAGATAAGTACGGAGGAAATAATTATTATCTAAAATCAGGCGCTCCATGGTTGTATCACTGCCATAGTTGTTGTTATTATCAGATACGGAACGCGCGGAATTGGACTGCCCGGCAAAGTTCAAATTCTCATCAATTCGTGACAAATCTTAAGATGCTTTTCAATATTACAAACGATCTGATAAATTGTTATATATGACGAAATATACCCAGCTTTAATTGCTATTTGTATTGAATTTCATAATATTTACGTTATTATTGGGCAAGAAAAGCATGAAGCGCGGAAATTTTGAACAGATTTGGTCGAATGACGATTCATTCGTTAATCACAAATACAATTCTTTATCAATGGAAACTGTTGTTCAGGTGATTACCAAGGCGCCGTTGGAGTGCATGTGTCGTCCTTGTACTGGAGTTGAAGAATCGGCAATAGTCCCGCAAGAGATTGCTGGGTTTGCAGAAGAGGGTCCTTTAACTACTTCCGCTCATTTCAGACGATCACCTGGTTTACAATGAGCTATCTAATCGTCCAGGACGTAGACCCTCGGATAACTCATAAATTGAATTGATAACTACTTATGAAACGTTCCTTCATGTATCTACTCATGGCTACTTTATTATTTATTACCTGCCCATACAGATGTTAAGAATAAATATCAATGACTAAAAATAGCCTTTCTGAATTTATTTCAACCTCGAGTGTACATACTTTCTTATACCCTTATCTGCTAAAAAAATAGGATTAGAAATTAGATGAAAAGGAAGGGAAAATGAGCTTAATGCCTTTCATTATGCCGACAATCAATTATTATCGAATACAGCTTCGTTTAGAACCCTTACTTTTATGTTTTTTTCGAATATAATACATGAGTTCTCGCACAATTACGGGATCTCGACAAACTGTAATAACAGAGTGATGATTACAACTACTCGTAGCTAGACTCGCTAGTTGCTTCATTCAAGGCTGTAAAGAATGATTTCAATGCTATCAAGGCAGTTGATTTTCCTGTGACTGGTGATGAATCTCTGTTGCTTTGCGATGCGTGGGAAACATCAGAGGAAAGAATACTTTCAATTAGTTGCTTTTCAATTATTTTCAGAAGTACACCTATAAACAGCGACGTATGATAATATTATACATTGTTTCAGGTTGATGCGGAAATTGTAAATAAACAGATTCCAAGAGTCGAGTTATGAGATTATATAATTTTCGAAAAGATAAACACGAACATAGGCCTGAGATTTGAAGACACGTACAATAAGCTCTACTCATTTGAATTTTCTTGAAAAAACTGAAATGAACTAATTTTGCTGATTGATAGCTGCTCGAGTATGAGGATAATGTATGCATAATCTTACGTTGCGGCGCATCCAATTGTTGTATATATTCTTGAATCGCAATCAGGCATTGTAATTCCGACATTTTGATGTTGACATCAATATACCGAGTAATCAAGCCTTGTAAATTTTGAAACTTATATACTTTAAATTGCCAGAAATTAATGGACGGTTCTGCAAAATAATGTGGACTTATTACATCAGGAAAGTATTTTGATAAGTTAATGAACAAGTGGCTTTGCAACGTCATTATAATGGAATTGAATCAGATTCTATAGTAGAGTTATTTTTAAGCTGTTCATTCATAAAAAAAGAAATAAAAAAGAAAAAGAAACACACAACACAATAATTATGCGCACCCATAGACACTGCCAAAATTGCAGTCATTAACGCGGTGATAAATTCAGGCTGATCCCTTGCTTTTTTGCTTACATTTCTCTGTAACAAAAGTATTTCAAGTTTATAAACTCATTTCAAATCCAACAAGAAAATGTGAAGTCTACTTGAGAATCTAAACTTACGGAAATCCAACCGCAAATGTTTTCCAAAGAATTTTCTTTTTCGTTGGACATGAGGGCGAGAAGTTTATCGTGAATTTGTGCCGTACTTAGCAGCCCAGTCAAATTTCCAGAACTACTTCTACCATCTCCAAACATTGGCTCCAATTTCTGAGCATAGAAAAAAATCAATTACATTATGAAAAGAGGAATTTTATTAAAGATACACACTTGTAGTTGTAACTAATTTACTCCGAGCATTAAAGAGTTAGAATTTTATATTATAGTTGAATTCAAAACTTTTTATTGTACTTATTTCATTTTGAAGAGAAGGAACATATGGCTCCGAAGTATAAGTGAAGATTAGTAAGATTTCATTATGATGTTACCCTGCCTTGTTTCAAGAACAATGATTTACTTTATCGACTAGATTATTCCAAAACTTGATTTAGGAAGAAATTTGAGCGTACCTGTGGTGCCGGGGTCGTTTGATTATCACGATCTTTGCTGATCTGATCTGAGCTTGTATTCTTTTTTATTTCAAGATACACGATGTCCATGGTACGCTTGAACCTTCCCTGTGTTGCGTGAAGACCATAAGCACTTTCAGGCGAAGGACACCCAGTGTGCGAAGCACCATAGCCAACCGTTCCACCTCCTGTCGAACTGTACTTAGTTTGAGAGTCCTGTGGTGCCTGAAAATCTATAATTATAAACAATATATAAATTTGAAATGAAATAATCAACAGCTAAAGTAATTGTCATAGCAACAACTAATTCTAGGCAGGAGGGGGATGAGCTGACTGGTTGTGTTTTGGAGTAGCAGTGCTGCCTCTAGAGTTCAAATTTATTCTGCTCAATTTCCTTCCCATAGGTTCCTTTTTAGCGTCGTTAAAATCTACAATTTTAAACTTTATGTAAGATTCGAAAACACGCAATTTTTTCAAAAATAAAGAAAACAAAAAGGAACAAATAGAGACAAATAAATATCAACACAAAGTGTTATGTTTTAGATTTTTTGTCTCAGATTTTTTAAATAAGAAGACAAAAGCCCTGTAAGTGGAATCGTTTTTTCACTATGAGTTATACCTCTCGATGAGATATCAACGATACAGTCCGACCTCTAAATAAGAAACCCGACAATAAGAAACTTTCCCCAGCTTCTTACGCGAGCGCTTCCCCCACTCCGACTCGAACACCGAGCTGCTTCCTCATCGGCTGATAGTTTCTCCCCTTTCAAATCCATAAGGCAAATATCATCATATATTGGACAATTTTATTTAACAATTCAGTATATAGTTTTTTCATGATTTATTTAAAAAATAATTAAATTTTCGTTTATAGGGGAAACCGGAACAAAGAGAGTGAAAGAAAATTCAGAATCAAGTAAAAAGCTAGATTGAGGGAAAAGTAGGATTGATCAATGCAAATTCAATAAAAAAAAAACCCGAAACACGATCCTCATAAGATATGTAAAACAGATAAAGCTAAAAAAAGGCCAGGTTTCTAATCTAAATAAAAGAGACGCATTTTTTCGCAATATCGAGTAAAACACAAAGATATTTCTCAATTATGAGTAAAAAGAAGAAGATAAAGTAAAAAAGTTTTTTACTACCACAATATTTTATTAGGTGCACCTATTTTATTTTTCTCCCCTATATTTCAGATTAATGATTTTACTCACCTGTGATCGTTGAATTTTTAATTTGGGTTCGTCTCTTCCATTTCTCTAGCCACCCATGGCTTGCTTTGAAATGTTTTGGTCCGCCGATTCGAGAGTTTATCACAAGTGCTTGTCGGCATAGCATTGGCCCCGAAACTGAAATGCCTCTGCAGCGACAATCAGAAAGCCACGTGAATAATTCGGTGTCGAGTTCATTTGTTTCGGTAACTTTTTTCAATGTTTTGGTATAGCTCGTTTTGGCGGCATTATTTATCATCTCCTCATTAGATCTCCATTTGGTGAGAACACTTTTATTTAGGCCATATTTGACACACAGTTCTTGAGAGGTTAGGGTTTTATACTCTTCCAGAATTTTCTTCTTTTCCTCAAAAGTATACCGATTACGCTTGGTCACAGCCAGCTCTTTGTTTAAATTATCACATTGTAGCGCAGATTCTGTAATATTTTCTTCGACTTGTCTACCACAGTCTGATCTCTTACGCTTCTTTACAGTTTCGGTCATTTTATGACAGTTAATAGTAAATCAGACACAGTAGTACACAATAATATTCAATAGTATATCAAAGTGAAACAAAAATTTGCTAAACAAATGTCCACGTGCAGTCGAAAACGTTTTTGCATGGCCAATGTAAATACTAAGTTGGAATTCGTTCGAGCCTGTTTCTTGTTGAGAGGATCGCATGTGGAAAAGAGTGAGAGAGACAGCCAGAGGTAGTGAGGTGGGGGTATGCGATATATAGGAAGAACTCTTCCCTTCGAGGGCTTTCGGTTTCTTATTTGGAGGTCGGACTGTATTATTATAGAAGTACCTGATAGAGATATTAATTTTGAATCTAATGTTAGATGCATAATATAATTTCACTCACATCCAGCATGCTGTGTCGATGGGCCAGGGTTGAAATATTTGAAAACATTTGGTTTGGCAGTAGGTTGATAATTTGGATTAACCCATTGATATTGATGACCCTGATGTCTCGGCGGGGGACGAGGAAACTAAAATAAACAATAAAGATATTCGTCACACTTCTATCCAACGAGTGATAATAACAAAGAGCAGTCAACAGTCTTGGCAGTTTTGCAGAATATCATTCACACGTAAATATGAAAGAGGCAATATAGAAAACAGAAATGATTCACTGTTTACTTCATTAAGTGAAACTAAGCAGAATTCTACTGGCTGTGCAACAAAATCTTGGATTTGCATTTGTAAGTTACCAAAGTTTTTTTTGTAGCGAAATAACAGTTTGTTACTAAGATTTTACAAGATACCCTAAATAGTATGACAAAAAACAAAAAGTAGAATCTAATTACATAAGGCTAGAAAGAAAGAAAATAAGAAAGAAAGAAAAAAATAAATAAATAAACAAAAAGCATAAGAAAAAGCAGGACTTAATTACACAAGCTTCATGGACACGTAGCGTGAAGCCCAATCTTAGATCATTGTTGAAATATAGTTTATTCCTGATTTACTATAGGAAAATGTCTAATATCTACAATTGGTGCTGTAATTCTTTAATTCATAGGCAAAAAGAACTAGGATATAGATTGGAAATCATCGTAAAATGCTACTGAATCAGTTCTCATCGAGAAATGATTACGTTGTGTCGAGTAAGACCCTCGAAGTTGATGCAAAGGCGATGAATTGAGTACTACGAGTCTACGAATGTGGTGTTAAACGTTACCTAGGAGAGATAGGCGATACATCGCAAGGTCTGATGGGGCAGATTGTAATAAGTATGAAATCGACAGTACTTAACTACTACCTGAATGGGCTGCACCTGACTGTTCATGGGGTAAACAGGCTGTTGGTGGGGGGCAGCGTGTGAAGGATGCAAAGGCACCTGGCCTTGCATGTACATGGCACCTGGTGGCACCGGCAAAGTACCGTGGTACGGATACATGGCTGGAGGTTGACCTCCACCACCGCCTACACTTTGGATGCCCATAACTTGAGGCCCGTTTCTTGGTGCCTGCTGCATAGATCCTGGTTGGTAGTAAAGCTGTAACAAAATGTCTCATTCATCTAAGACTTTTCTTTGATTCAGTCATATGTGAGTAAAGTAAAGTATCAAACACCTCAAGAAGAACCATTTGCCATGAAATTTGAACTAGAATTGTTTCTAATTTGCTGATACTTCAATGAAAATCTCTGACCTTTTACAATAATCCCTGGCTTTACTTAATTTGCGAAAATAACCGAGATGTTTTGTTCGTTAAATTACTATTGTGAGGTTTACACTAGACAATTAAATAAAAGTATCAATTGCCCAAATTCATGCACATCTTAACTACTCAAACAGCGTAGACATCAAGGTGGATATAGAAAATGATAAAATGATTGAATATAACAAGATTCTCACCTGCGGCGCTGCAGGTCTCATTTGGTTTTGATTAGTTGCAAAAACACTTTGCTGCAATGGTTGCCCCTGAAGATCAGCCTGTTTCTCTATTTCCTGAGGCGAAGGTGTCTTGATGGGAGGTGTAATAGTTGGAGACGATTCCTGAGGCTGCTGCGACTTAGTCTCAGAACTTTCGGAGGGTATGCTCTGCAAGAATGCCTCCATATCAGTGCCTTACTTGATGGTCCTTTTATGATTCGAGTTTTGAGATCTCCGTATGTTAATTAGTTTTTGCTTTTTTGAGGACGTATAATATGAGACTCAGTTTGTGTCGACAAAATATCACATATTTAACGTCGCTGTATATCGCAGATAATATCTGTTGAGAAGTTCGGAACTGAGACAAGATCTTTAGCAACGTAATTTTTGCAATTGATAGAAGGATATTAAGATCGAATGTTATTACGAAATTGCGACAGGTTAACGAAAAATGAAATTATCTTTGTAAACACCGCTCAACAGGTAGTTTATTCTTGAAATGCAACACTATAGTTATGCTCAGAATTGCAGAGAGATCACTTGTTTTAACAAATCATGACGGTAGAAGGCGAGGTTTTTCCTGTGCCTTTATCATCATCTATGATTACATATTCTTATTTTTAGAATTTAAGGAAGTCCCCACGCACACGAGCTTTCAATTTTCCGGTGGCGCTGATGTCTGTTTTTGTCACGACTACTCATAAATGTTTGTCCAATTGAGTCATAAAGAACGGTGATTCCCCGAAGATTGAAGTCCACATTTATAAGAGTGGATTTTCATTAAACTACAACGTCAAGAGAACCGTTTTTAGCGCAAATCGACGGTGAAAGAATTCAAATGTTTGTACAAACCCAGTAACTTCGATACATATTTTATACGTATTTCTTTAAATATGTAGCCAGAATGAATCTTCTTTTAAATCTTGGAGATCTTTAGGGCGGAGGGGAAAGGATCTTACTACTGATATCTAGTTACACATAACTGTGGAATTCGAACAAACGGCTACATTCTGAACAGAGATAAGCCTAAGGAATAAAAAAAAAAAGATGATACAGGTCTAAATATCTACCACGTTTTTATTGACTTAGTTTGTTTTATTTTGGTTCATATAAGCTTTAACATTTTCAGTTTTTCTTTACAAAAAGTATAAAACTAGAAGTTGTTTATGAGACGTCCTATAACCGTCCGATGGTCCAGTTTTTATTATCTAAAACGACTTTAGGATGAAAGTCAACGAGATTGAACGTCTATATAAGACCTGTAATAAAGAACTTGTCATTTTATGCCGTCTGGAAAATATGTGTTTCAATATTAGGATTAATAACTCTTCTTCCTTTTACATTACTTCTGCTGTCCTAGAATAAAATACATACACACCCTCACGCAACCACCGTTTGTTTGTTTTATATTATCAATTTTTCTTTTCTTCGCTTGCATGGTTCTGAATTTCAAAAAACTGCAATTATTTTATTTTCTTTTCTTTTTTTTTTTCACCGTTTCGGATTACCAAAAACATCGTTTAGTCTCTTCACAATACGTTCAAAGAACCATTCTATCTGTTTAGGTTTAGGCACGAACGATACCGTGGGCACAAGGGTTGTTCGAAAGCTCAATAGTAACCTGGACGTTACGATTGGACGATAAAAACTGACACCGTCAACAAAGAACTTGGCCTCACGCCTCCTCGCCGCTAGACTCGTCATCAGCTTCTTTCAGGGATGTGAAGAACGACGTCAATGCCATCATGGCGACGGATTTTCCTGTGATGGCAGTCGGGTCTTCGTTGCTTTCCCATGCACGGAATGCATCATACGAGAGAATACTGTCGTCCCATAGCCTTTCAATTATTTGCAGAAGCACACCTGTAAACAGATTTCCGATATTATCCACCGTTTGAATACCAAGAAAAGCGTGAGTGAACGAATCGACTCAAAAGCGAGTAGCAAATTCAAAGATCTAAGGTTGAAAAAGAAAAAAAAACAAAAAAAAAGAAAGTAAAACAAAATACTCGTGCTGACGCTTTTTAATACGAGGATAATCTTACCTGACGGGTGTTCCAACTTGTGGATATATTCTTGAATTGCGATGAGGCACTGTAATTCCAACACTGGGTGTAAATGGGTGTTCAGAGGAATTAGACGTTGTAGATTTTGAAATTTGTCAGCTCTAAATTTGAATGTGCCAAGGTGGGGTTCTGAAAAATGATACATTTATTAGCACTATTTCACATTACATTATTTACATTCAACAATCCTGTCGTGTAACTATATTTGAATAACAGTCGAGTAATCTCAAGTAAACTTTTCTATGAAAAAAAAAAAAAAGCATAACGTAGTTGCTTACCAATGGATACTTCCAAGATTGCAGTCATCAGTACCCTGATGAACTGAGGCTCACTAGCTCGTTCGCCAACATTTACCTGTGAAAGAGAGAAAAAAACAAAATATTGTCAAGGATATTGTGATATAATCAGATAAAAATTATTACACTTCGGATTCGATAGATCGTAATTAATATAATAGCAATATAATAGAATTAGATTAAATATATTTCAATTGGCTGAATCATATCAGAATCTTACGGAAATCCAACCGCAGATGATGTCGAATGAGTTTTCTTTCTCGTTGGACATGAGGCTAAGAAGTCGCTCGTGAATTTGCTCCATACTTAGCTTTAGCTGCCCACTCAAGCTGCCGAAATCACTATTACTATCTCCGAATAAGAACTCCAATTTCTGAGCAAAATGAAAAGCAGACACTATTGATTATGCGTGAAAAATATTGACAATTCTACTCTTCACCTCATCCGCGCCAAGTTTCGAAAAGTGAGGACTATCTTCATTTCCAATTAAAAGACTTGGCGCAGAACATTAGCGCAAAATTCAGTTGTCGACAGCGGATGAAATTTTACTTAAAATTCTTACGTATTTCTTGATGAAATCGTTCAAGGACTCATCTTCTCGTAGAAAATCGCCCCATTCCAGACCAGCCTGATCCCATTTGTCCTTGATCCATTTTGGACCCTTTTCTTGGACCAAAATGATCATCAGTTCTCCCATCAACTTTCCTGCCAAGCCCTTATTTTTCAAAGGAGCCATCGTAGTCTTGAGTTCGGAGCACGGTACGACACCCTCTGCCAATGGATACCCTATACAGGTGAGAATAACATGAACTGATTAAAAAAAAGAAAAAGGGATGATTACGTCAAATTTCTTGGAAACAATTTGATTGTTGAAAAATATTCATCAGGCCTGTTTTGCTTTACATCCAGCACGGTATAGCTATGGTGTAAGAAGTTGTCATCATGGAATGTTTGTTCATAACGAAATTTAAATCTTGAGAAACAGAATGAGGTCAGGTTGATTGACTATACTTACAGATCAACTCCGCCAAGTAGACCCAAATCTGAGGAATATCAATTACTCGGTCCTCGGCCATGTCCAACACTTCTGCAAGGCTGAAATATAAGAATGTCCAGATGAAGGGAAAAGATGTAAAATAAACGGCCGAAAGCAAAAGTAGTTTTGAAATGTATTCAGTATCCTTTTGGCTAGACGACATCAAAACACTTCAAGTGCCTTTTCTTAGAGTTAAAAGTTCTCATCATTTAATAATCTCATGTAGAAAAAAGAAGGGAGACATTTATTTATACATTTTGTATCATTATATCATAAATTACTTCACTTACCCAACGAGATAGAGAGACATCGGTAAAATGTTTTTAGACATGAGATGCGTCATGAGTTGACTGACTTGTTTTCTGACAGTGACTGACTTTTCAACAACTCCGTTCAGTGTTTCTCTAACGAAGTTGGCAAATGTAGAATTGTCGAAGGTTTCGCGAACTTCCAAAGCTGCATTCTGTAACATTCAGAAAAATATATATTGAGAAAAAGAAAATTCATTGAATAATAGAGTTAAACTTTTGAATAAATACAGAACCAGGTCTCATCTTAAATAGTCCTGCGATGAATAAAAATAAAGAAACAAAATTGTCCCCGTATCAGTCTGCTCAGTGCCAACAAAATTCGGACGTTCGAAATTTGAATTCATGATACTAAGACCAAAGACTCATAGGGAGATGTTGCATATTATAGCACGCCAATGACTCAAGCACCTCTTAGGGTAGATCAGAGGTGGATCTAAGGAGCGTGCAGTAGTTTAATTGATTGAAATTGATTTGGATTTTCAATTATCAATCAGTCTTCAAATCGACAATGTGGTAATTAAAGCTTCTAATACTTACGTTCATATTGGTGTCCGATAGATACTCTTCCAAAATATTCGCAGCTTTTTTGGCCAGCTGTTCCTCGGTCATAACTGCTGCTGGCTTGTTAGGTATGGACGCAGGTGCTGGAGGAGGATTTGATTTTATGGGTTGCGGTGGAGGCATAGACATACTTTGACTTCGTGAACTGTCGTGAAGCGAGCTATCCCGACTCGAGGATCTGCTGCCTAATTGCTGGCTACTGTTTCGAGAGTTTCTACCATCTATTCGTGGGAAAATAGAATGAATTGTATTGAATTGGAGCTAAAAATAATCGTGATTTTAGTTATTTTTCTAGACATTGTCAGAATCATTTTGGCTAAACAACACAAAGTTTCTTTAAAACTTTTCAAATAGAAAGATTATCATCATTGAAAGCGGAGACTGCATATAATTAACGACTCTTCCGATACAGGAGGAATGAAAATACAATACAGAGAATGAGTAATTTTTACTTTGAGAATCAAGTGAATAATTTGAGCAGCAGCTTACCATACGATGATTTGTAGTCTCTGGGACCGGTGGACCTCGATCTATAAAGTTCAATAAAGTTGAATTAGCAACTTATTCATACATTGGAAATGAATTTTGAGAAGAAACTGTTGCAATTTTGACCTCAGTTTGCTGTTTAATATCATGGGATCGTTAGAAGACTCAAAAACTCCAGTCTGGCATGACATGCATGTATCATCATTTCATTCAGAGAAGTAACGCGGAGAGAAGTAATGCCTGGTTTGAAATATGCTTCTCAACTTACCCGGAGAGTGGCAGTCCTGAACGTTTATCTTGTTCGCTAGGCATGTTGTCCAGCATGGCAAATTTGTTTGGCGTTATTGTTTTGGGACCATCCGCATTTCTTGACCATTGGAACATGTTCTTATTACCTAATTCTAGATTGTCCATAGGAGGCTAGAAAAATACAAAATAATGTTCGAAATTGTTAGTTATTTGATACTAAACAACCGAGTAGCTGACTTTGTAATATCTATTTGTCTGCTTCATTTTTTATGATTATTTCAGAATCCTTTTGGCTAGACAAACATCCAAGTTCCATGAACTTATTCTCCAAATGATAGATTATCATCACGTAATCGAGGCCTGAACATTCTTCAATTTTCTTATAATTATGCTGCGTTTGATAACTCTTGCCTAGTTATTTTTCATTCTTGTTATACGATCGATACTTACAGGCTTGTTTTGGATCTTCGACGTTTTAACGGAACACTGAGCTCGGCTTCTGACCAGTTGGCTCCAGCCACCTTCTTCAGTAGGTCCGACGCCTCCTGTGAAAAATAATTAAAAAACTTCTTTGTTAATTTGATCTTCCTCAAAACAAGATGTTCAACTTTTGTTAGATTTTCATCAGTACACATAATACGATCACGAATTTGTTTTAAAACTCAGAAACTCCAGTCTGGCATGACATAAATGTATCATCGGTTATTAGTCTAAAAATTCATCATTCACTTCTGTTTGTTCCAATAAACTAAAATTTTCCAATAAATTGAAACCAAAGTTCCACTTGCAGCCCCATTACTTATTACTAAAAACTTACGATTTCGTTTTCTGTCGCTATTCCGGTCGTCTTTTCTTGGTGTGTTCATCGGAGTGTTGTTCATATGCATATCCCAACGCTCCGTTTCTGCTTCTTCCTGGATTTGATCCATTGTCTTGGGATTGCTGTCATCTCTCCGTGGTATCCATTTGTTCAACCTCAACTCGATCACGTCTTGCAACATGAAGCGAACCCTTGAACTGACTTTACCCGGTACTTTGCGATTAACAATGTCCAGCATTTTTTTAAAATATGTGTCTAGGTTCTGTAACATAAAATACAGATTTTGTGTTACAAGAGAAGCTGATCGAACGAAAGAATCCTTGAAATACATTTCGATAAGTAGATTTAAATCCAAAATGTGAAGTCTTACCTGGTTCTTGGATTCCAAGTCTTTTCCAATTGTACTAAGCAGCTTGCATAAGCATTCTAAACTTTCCTCGTCCATTTGCGTGAGCAAATGACATATGCACCTGTGCAGAATGATGGTTGTCAATATTCCTTGCTTGAAAAGTTCTCCTATAAATCTGCAAGAAAGAGTATACAAGAATTTTGTTAATCATCAAGAATAAAACTTGCATAATGCAACGATGATCATCGATTATATTATGCGTCAGGCTTGTTGAGCTTTACAACCGTCACGGTTAATCAATTTGATGCAAAAGTTGTCATCATACCAAGATGAAGTAAAATGAAAATATTTTTCTCGCAATTTGAGGGAAAAAAAAAAAATAATGTTGAATTAATTTAGTAACACGAACACGTGAGTAGAATTCATTACGGAAAATAAAAGATTAAGGTTACCAGGATGTTTATTGTGGACCGTATAGGCAAATCTGGTTCGGTTTCTTACCTAATGTTACCAACAGATTTGATACGAATTCTTGTTTCCTCTTCGGTCAATATATGCTGTAACTCTTTCTTCTTTTCCTGAAAATAATCGACAAAAAATACTTAGTTTTTCACATTTTATAATGCGGTAATAACAGGTTTTGCAATAAATCTCAGCATCCTTTTGACAAAAAAAACATCTAAACACGTTCTAGCGCCTCTTCTCAAGATATTATCTCATCATGTATTATTTCTCAAGCAAGTTAAACTACTCAGATGAAATACTGATGAACTTACTGGATCTGCACACGCCTCGATCTCCTCCAATGTTATAGCTCTGGCATTTTTGTCAACAGTTTTCTTTTCGAATTCCATTTGACACTGAGTTATGATGAGTTTTCTCAAGTTATTGCTGCTTTCCTCTTTGCTCGGTTTACCGTCGGGACCGATGACTTGCATGAGGGCAAGTTCCTTGCACATAAGCGCAAGCGCTTTAGAAAAGCTAGGCTTGCTAACCGCCTGTTAAAAACAGAAACGCAAGTTTGCGTTAGTGGAAATAATGTAAAACAACAAACTACTGACCTTCTCATGAATCAAATTAACAACGATCTGCATCGCTGTTAGCGAATTGATTTGCAGCGCTCTAATATGATTGATCGATTCCCTAAAGTTTAGCGGTTTGAGATCATTCATCACTTGCTGTACTGTTTCATAAATAGCTTTCACATGGCCCTCCTCATCATTTGCATCACCAAGTTCTAGTTGACCTAGTTCATGTGAGTTATACACATCCCCTATTTCAACAATTCGTTGCAAGGGCAATGACGAGTGGTGAGAAATTTTTTCTACCTTTCCCGCAACTCTGTGCGTTTCTTGATCGTTTTCCATATCACATCCCTTGCTATCTTTCTCTACAGATTTTCGACCATCTTTGGCTTTGGGGCAACTTACCGACTCTGGTTCACCACCAGTCGCCAGGTCTCCTGTTTCCCCACAGTTGTTATACTCACAACTTTCTTGATCCAAAGTTTCATAACCATTATGTTCTTCACCTGAAAACTGTTGCTCTTCATTCCTCTCTACTGCAGAGTCCAGTTCGCAAGCTGATGATGAATCCTGGGATACCTCAACCTGTTGGTTACGCTGCATCTCAGCCTGACGTGCAATTGCTATTACATTTTCCAAGGTCAAGCATGATTCCAGCTGTAGTTTTTCCAAGATTTTAGTGTCCAAGAGACCGGCTACTATTCGATCACGAATTAGTTCGTCTTTCATAATTCCGTACTGACAAGATCCTGCCAAAATATGTAGCACAATCACAAACTGCTCAACACTTTCTTCAGGTAGCTGAGTCCGCGAGTTGAATCGGTATCGTTGCAAAGTCACATTTCTCATACGGCCAAAGTAATCTGTGAAAGCCGAGAGAACGTCTGTTAAATTTTTGCCAGTTACGTCTGGCATTATTTCCTCCATAATTTTCTCGCTTTGCTCGCCCATCGTGTAGCATAACAAGTCGATCCAGTCGCGTTCTAAATATCCCCAATATCTTGCAGTTAATCGACCATATCGTAAAAACCGCGCTCTCCACAATCGCCATGATTCTGGTTTGCTGAAGTCAAATTCGTCCGGCTTCGGTAGAATCGTCATTGGATTCACCGAATTGAATTCGTTGTCGGAAAACGACATCGTCGCGTCTTTCGTGAACGAAGCGTTACCATGCTGCACCATCTTAGTCAGCCTTTTTTTTTTTTATCAATCGTAGATTTCCGATTCAGGAATTTTCATCTGTTGTATACTTTTTGACTAACACACCTTGAGGAAACTGTATCTTATTTTTATTTTACCGAGCATATATCTCGAGGGAAATTGTCAGCCGCGGATAAAGGAACTTTTTATATAATTGATATAAAATTTTTTTATATAATTTTATATTGTTTATATAATTAATATCCAAACGCAAACAATCAGAAGCATCCCAGGATCACGCTGAGGATTGCTCTGCCGACAGAGTAGGATTGAGGACCCCGCTTAGCCAAACGCGGATAAGGATATATTCTATATCCGATAGAGATAAAATTATAGGTTATGCGCTTGAAAATCTTCTTGTTTAGAAAATTGTGCAGCTAAAACACTCGAGAATATTACTATCACCAATATTATTATTAATATTATAAATGAATATATATATACGTTATTATTGTATGCGCACGAATGAAATTGTGGGTGTGAACCTTGTGCCCGAACCACAGTACGTGATATCAGATTCCGGAAAGAGGGGATTTCCACGTTCATGAAAAGTGGTTTGGAACACGGACGATAGACCGAAGAGTTGCTGATTGGCGTTGTTAAAAACACTAGATCGGCGCTTCAAAAAGAACCCTATGAATTCGTACCACAAGAGACGTTAATCGCGTTTTAGTAACTTGCGGGCACGCGTTCGTATTTCAAACAAACCTTTTTTACTTTATGCGCAATAATTTAAAAATTTTAGATTCAGAGAGGAAAAGTAGATTCTTAGTTCTTGGTAATACAGGAATATATTCTGCCGTTACTACTGTAAAATGGAAGTATAAAAAAGAAAACAATAGCGTTCATACATTTCGAGAATGGAGAGAGCTGCATTGAATTTGAATTCTCAGTGGATTTTTATGTTAATCAGATCAAATGAGATGAAGACATTTTGCAGGGAATCATTTTTCATATATTATTTATTTGAAAAACATCGTTATTACATAAACTTGTTATATTGACAATAATCTTAAGATATACAAAAATGTATGTGTAATAATTATACTGCATTTAATTCTAAAAATCTTTTATTCATCACGTCTGGTGTATATATGAAAAACACAGCTAGTTTTAATTTACTTATGCTGTTGTGAAAATATTGCACAACCAGCGGGTTTAAAAAAATTATATACTGCTGTGCAAGATTCGTAGTAGAAAGACACTTGGTTTAAAATTATCTTAAAGTTACAAGATTTTATTGAGAGCTCAATAAATTAACTCTTTGTCATGGTTAACCGTTAAAATCTATCATCGGTAATGTGGAACTTGAGATCACGTCTTGTTTAGGCTAGACTGGCTATTCGTTCCTTTCAGAGATGTAAAGAACGATTTCACAGTCAACATGGCAATCGTTTTTCCCTTCAGAGGCATCTGATCTTTGTTGCTCTCCCATACATTAAATACATCGAAGGAAAGAATACTTTCGAAAATTTGTTTTTCAAGTATTTCCAAGAGTACACCTGCAAACAAACATAATATAATATACATCGTTTCACTAGTATACAGAAACTGCAGCCAAACAGATTTCAACAATCTACTTCTGATTTTATATATATATAGAAATTGTCAGGCGAATTATACATCATTTGTCAAAAAGATAAGCTCGAACATAAATCTGAGAACTTAAAACAGGACTAAAAGCTTTACTCAATATAAATTTTCTTGAAAGAGCTAAAACGAGCAAATTTCATTGATTGAGAACTGCTTGAATATGATGTATGTATAGTCTTACGTTGCGGGCCATCCAACTGGTGTATATATTCTTGAATCGCAATTAGGCACTGTAATTCCGATACTTTGATGCTGGCATCGATATACTGAGGAATTAAAGCTTGCAGATTTTGAAACCTGTCTACTCTGAATTGCCATGTATTATAAAACGAATCTGCAAAGTAATGTATTTATTATATTAGCAAGATATTTTAATCAATGAAGGAATAATTAGCTGTCAAACGTTGTTATGATGAAGTTAATCAGACTCTGCAATCAAGTTAGCTCCGGCTATTTTTGTAAACGAAATTCGATACCAATCTGTTTATTCATACGGGGAAAAAAAGAGAAGCACACGTCACGGTTGCTTACCAATAGATACTTCTAGAATTGAAGTCATCAACACCTTGATGAACTCAGGCTCGCTTGCTCTTTCACCCACATTAGCCTGTGAGAAGAAAAAGGAAAGAAAAATTGATATGTTTCATGTGAAAAAGTTCAAAAACCAAACGCAAATTACTCAGTAGAATTGATTCGACTTACGGAAATCCAAGTACAGATATTGTGGAGGGAATTTTTGTCCTCATCGGACATAAGGCAAAGAAGTTGTTCGTGAATTTGCTCTATATTTAACAGCCCACTCGAACTGCCAAGGCTACTACTGCTGCTATCTCTAAGCATGAACTCCAGTTTCTAAATAAAAAAATAACGAACTCATAATTGGAAATTTATCATCGATTTCTATTTAAACTTGAATAAAATGGAAATTAAACATTACAGATTATGACTGGTTGCAATGAATGGAAAATTCATTCACAGGAAAATTGAATATTTGTTGGCAAAAGCTTAGAGGATTTATAGCGCAAAATTCAGTGTTAAAAGTGGATCGAATTTGATTTCTAAACCTTACATATTTCTTAATGAAATCATTCAAAGACTCATTTTCTCGCAAAAAGTCCCTCCATTTAAGACCAGATCGATCCCATTTGTCTTTAGTCCATTCAGGACCCTTTTCCCGAACTAATACAATCAAGAGTTCACCCAGCATAGTTCCTGCCAATCCTTTATTCTTCAAAGGAGCCATCGTAGTCTTGAGTTCAGAGAACGGAACAACACCTTCTGCCAACGGATACCCTATACAAATAAAAATAACACGAACTGATCACAGAAAGATAGACATTATCGCATTTCTTGAAAGCAATTTACTTTCTTAACAAAATTCATCAGGCCTGTTGAGCTTGACATCCAGCACCGTATAGCACTATGGTGTAACAAGTTATCATCATGGAATGTATGTTTATATTAATATTTGAATCCTCACGATGAGGGGCTACACCGGGCTAGAGCTAATCTCATGAAATATTGATAGTGGAGGGTTATTGAATTTTTTGGTAGTACTGTTTCCTTCAAGAAATAAGACTCCAAAAGATGAAAATTTCCAAAACAATTGAAAACTGTTTTTGAATTTTTTTTTATCCGAAAAAACCAAAATTATCGAATATACAAAATAAGTTTAGAAAAAAGTGGAATCCTCATAACGAAAAAAAAATAATTCAAAAACAGCTTACAGCTCTTTTGAACATTTTCAATTTTTGGGATGTCATTTCTTAAAAGAAACAATACTACTAACAAATTCCATAAGTATCAATATTTCATAAGGTTAGCTTTAACGGTGTACCCCCCCTCCCCCCCCGCCTCGCGCCTCTTTAGGATAAAATGTTGTTAGATTAATTGACTAAACTTACAGATCAATTCTGCCAAGGAAACCCAAATCTTAGACACATCAATGACTACGTCTCCAGACGCGTCCAATACTTCTCCAAGACTGAAATAGAAATAGAATGAATAGAATGTAAAAGGATCTAAAACTAGTGAAACTTGTATAATGTGGATAATAATTTATTCACCTAGAAAGATAAAGGGAAGATTGCAAGATGTTATTAGAGATGAGATGCGTCATGAGTTGACTAACTTGTGTCCTCGCAGTTTGTGATTTGTTAACAACTTTGGATAGTGCCTCTCGTACAAAGTTTGCATATGTAGAATCATCAAAAGTTTCGCGAACCTTGTTAACCGCAGTCTGTAACCCAGTTACAATTATTTCATTTATTTCAACAAAGGTTGATACTTGAAGTACATATTGAATTACTTACGTCAATACATGCATCGGCGAGATAGTTATCTAAAATAATAGTAGATTTCTTGGTCAATCCTTTCTTGGACGTTGATGTCGCTGACTTGCTAATTGTAGATGCAGATGCTAGAAGAATGATTTGACATGTTGCAGTATAAGCGAACTATCCAAAGAATGATCAATGGAAGAAACTAATTGCTTACATATTCAGTAATAAATTAAATCTGTATGAATTTAAAAGAAGCAAAATATAATTACAGTATAATCAAAACAAGTCTGAATATATATATTTTTCATTTTGTACCAACTAATTTGGATAACAAATATTACTTACGACACGACACTTCGCGAGGCGGACTGCCATGATCTTTTGAGCCAGAAGACAAAGATGAAGACGAAGACCTGCAAAGTCGTAATAATAAACTCAAATTACAGAAATTATAAGACATCCCGAAATACTTTCCTAATTAATATGATGAATTTGTTCACAAAAGTGAATTCGAAAGGATTAGAAAATTATTCTTTATATTTATTTGGTATGTCTCGGTTTAATTGTTGTCAATAGAATTTATGTATTGCTCAGTTGAAGATTGAATTCAAACCTACCCAGGGATGGGAAGTAATGACAATCTGTCCTGTTCTCTGGAAGTAATTTCCAACGCTGAGGATTTCTTCAGCTTCACAGTTTTTGGGACATCTGCAGAAACATGTCTTGATACGTTCTTATCGCCAGATAGAAGATTATCTATGGAAGGCTAAAGTGAGTCAACACAGGATAAGGTTTCGATTAATAGTTTGTTATTAAAACAAAAAACAGCAGAACAGAAAGTAAATAGCTACTATGATTACGGAAATATAATACGATGCAACAAATATGAAAATATTTTCTAAGCAAAAAGGAGGTAATGTCTATTATTTCTTTTGCGAGATGATGGATATTATTTTCTTAGGGAGGTAATAGCCATTGTTTTCCTTGGTAACTAATATCCCTATGGAGGTATGGAAATGAGTAATTTTCTATCCATTTTAAATGCAAGAAAAAGGGCATATTTCGTGCAGGTGTTGAAGAAAAAAGAAAAAAAAAAACTATATTTGATGTGAATTACGTTGATTGATTGTAAGGACATAATTGATATTAACATTACAATTTTTGAGGTAAATAACTTGTCTTGGTGATGCCGATGTGCTGGAATCACTAGTTATTAATCTCCTTTTTAAAGGTGGCGGTGAACAATTTCTCCCAGTCATTTCAACATCATCATGGTTGTTCGAGCTTTGAATTGGTAAATTATCATTTTTGTTGGACATTCTCGCAGTCAAGTCTTTAATAATAAATAAACGCGGTAATGCACGACTTGGTTCAGTCATTCCATCATCTTCATTTTCGCTTGAATATTGATTTGGTGGTCCACAACTTGGCTCAGTTATTTCATCATCTTCATTTTTGCATGAATATTGATTTGGTAGTGCACAACCTGGCTCAGTTATTTCATCCTCTTCATTTTTGCATGAATATTGATTTAGCAGTGCACAACTTGGCTCAGTCAGTTCATCCTCTTCATTTCTGCATGAATATTGATTTGATAGTGCAGAACTTGACTCAGTCATTTCATCGTCTTCATTTTTGAATGAATATTGATTTGGTAATGCAAGACTTTGTTCAGTTATTTGATCATCTTCATTTGTGCATGAATATTGATATTGTAGATCATCACCTTCATTGGGAGCTTCTTCCACAGCTGATTCCTCCTTGATATATAATGACACGAAATTTGAAATTGTGCTTTTATTTTTCAACGAATTTTCCATGTAACCTTTGGCAGTTTTGTCGGATTGCCAACCTCCCAAATGATTGAGATCCACTATGGTTCCTCCTGAATTGGATAATAGAGTTCCGGAAGTGCGTCTTAGCGCATGTCCTGTGAATGATTTTGGATTTTCCAGTTTCAACCAAGCAGCAATTTCTTTAGGTACAGAAGCAATTTTGTTCTTGCCTATTGGTTGTTTTGTACACCTCTGATTTTGGTAGTTCAAAAAATATCGCGTCGTCGAAATGTCCTGAGGACGTAGTTTAGAATATCTTTTAACAATCTTGCTCATATCTGAATCAATTGTGAATCGTCGCGGTTTATTAGTCGCAGTTTGCGGAATATTGACTACGAGTAATTCACCCTGTTCCTTAATATCATGTACTTGTGTGTAAGTAATCTCGTTTCCTCGACAGCGTCCCATTATTCCGAAAATAATTATAACCTGTAAATATTTCTTAATTTACTTTCAAGATCATTTCTATGTAATCAGGGTGTCCAGTTATTTCTCAATTCCAAGTTCCCTGAGGATTCCAGGTTTTCCACACAAAAATTGCTATTCTCCCAGGTGAAATTGGAGTACTAAATTTTCCTTAAGAATTGATCCGATACAAATATCATCGTAAATTTTCAAGTTTTGAAGTAATTAAAATAAATGTAAACCAAAAAATTTTTAAACTGAACTATGCAGACCTCTTTCAAGTAATTACACCAAAAAAATTAGTCGTTAAAGCTGTATATTTGATAGATACAGTTAGCAGTTGACTGTAACTTTGATACAGTTGGCTTTATGAAATTTTGACAAGAGACCTTTTTTCTAGTGCATTAAATTCCCTACAAAAATATGATTGCAGATTTTCTTTCCTACGCATCGTTAGCTAGTTAAAAAATGAAGAAAAAGAACTTTTCTATGTTATTCTTATGGAAAATAGCAAAGTGCGATGCACCACCTTTTAATGTTAATATTAAGAGCTCAAATTTTAACAGGCGTATTTTTATACTTAAATGAAACTTTTGAACCTGTTTGAAGAACAAAAGTGATATTTTCTTTCTTTTTAAACACCCCACTGGACACCCTAGTGAATAATGTAGAGTATAGATGTTATTCCTATATATTGTTTGTATAGAATCTTCCCTAACCTTATGTACAAGATAAGCTTCGTCAGGAGCTTCTTCTAGGAATTTTCTTATTTGATCTCCGGTAAAAACCACAGACTTTTTGCTCTGAAATCCAGAGGCATTTTTCTTCAAACTCGCAGACAGAAGATGATATTGACTGATGTCGATATTTTCCTTGACCCTTAGCATTGCTTTGACCATCGAATAGTGGGCCCATGCTGACGAGGGTTTATATTTTTTCATAAATTCATTGAAATATACGATCAAACTGTTTTCCGAGATGTTTGCATCATTTTCGGTTTTCCACTTCAGAAAAACGTTGTACGCGGCTTCATATTTCATTTTCGACTTGAGTGGAAGGATATTTTCTGCGGCATTTTTCGCCGCTTTTCCTGATTCCGGTGAAATAGTTTCATCAGGTTCTTCGTCGTAGTCGTCGTTTTCCGAACTCGACATTATATCAGTCCAATTCTTATCGCGAACTATTCACGAAATCTACATCCGCACTTGGGCTATCAATTTTGACGCATAACCTCGTATACATTTGTTGGCACGGGATATTGACATACTACCATAGACATATGTCTATGCATACTACACGACATGCGTGAAGTAGGCAAACAGTCGTATGCGCGCGCACTAGTTTTACGACGCACTGCTCCGCGCGTACTAAATATAGGCGCGAATGTTCAAATGAATTGTGTGATAAGTAATTAAAGATTACAATAAAAATTAAAGAAATATAGATTAGTAATAAGTATTTTTCGAAGAATTTTGAAAATTCTACAAGTTTTGAATATTTTCAACTTTTGTCAAAAGTTCAAAAATTTTGGAAATTTTTTCAATTTCGAAGAATTTGAAAACTTTTGAAACTGTCTCACTCTTGAAATATTTTCCTTGGGAGGTAATAAAATTCATGCTATGAATGAGCAATTTTCTATCCACTTTACATGCGTGAAAAAGGGCCTATTTCATGCAGGCGTTGAAAAAACTTGTAAAAAAAAAATGTAAATCTTACATATTTCGTAATGTCTTCTTGCGAAAAGTCGCTCCATTTTAGACCTGCCTGATCCCATTTGTCCTTGATCCATTCTGGACCTTCTTCACGAACTGAAATGGTGATGAGTTCTTTCATCAACTTTTCTGCTAAGCCCTTATTTTGCAAAGGAGCCATTGCAGTCTTGAGTTCGGAGAATAGAACGGCACCCTCTGCCAATGGATACCCTATACAGGTAAGAATAACAGGAACTGATTAAAAAAAAAAGGGGGATAATGGCATCAAATTTCTAGGAAACAATTTGCGTTTTGAAAAAGATTCATCAGACCTGTTGAGCTTTACACCCAACACGGTATAGCTATGGTGTAAAAAGTTATCATCATTGAAATTCGAATCTTAGAAAACAGAATGTGGTCAAGTTGATTGACTATACTTACAGATCAACTCTGCCAAGTAAACCCAAATCTGAGGAGTATCAATTTCTAGATCCTTGGCTGTTTTCAATACTTCTGCAAGGCTGAAACGATAGAATGTCCAAATAAGAAGACTGCAGCTAAATAGTGTACATCAAGGAACTTCGAGTGCATTTTCTTCAAGTCAAAGTTTCTTATCATTTTGCGATCTCATGGACATGGACGTATAAATTCTGAGAATGAAGAAAAGCTGAGATATTTATTTTTCGGTACTTGGCTTCTATTTTTTTTTTTTTTTTGTAATTCACCTACTTACCTAAAGTTATAGAGATACATTGGCAAAATGTTCTTAGAGATGAGATTCGTCATGAGTTGACTGACTTCTTTTCTAGCAGTGGCGGATTTATCAACAACCCGGTTTAGTACCTCTCTCACAAAGATAGCCTTGGTAGAATTGTCAAAGGTTTCACAAGCTTCTAGAGCTGCTTTCTGTGATATTAACACAAGTGTATCGTAAAACAAAAAAAGAAATTCTGAAAAAAGCGGCAAGCATTGCATGCAAATAAAACTCGATAACAAATGGTTTGGCAAACAGTCTTATGAAATTTGAGAAAAACTCCTCGTATCTGTATCACTCTACTCAAATTCAACAGACTAACAAAGAAATATTGCCCACCCCAATATTTCAAGGACTACACCACATCTACAAGTTTAGCTACAAGTTATTTGACACACAAGGTTTCATTCAAACTTCCCGATCTGAATTACTTACGCTAACACTTGTATCAGAGAGATATTCTTCTAGAATGACGGCCAGCTGTTCTTCGGACAGGGTTGAGCCTGCTGGCTCTTTTGGCATGGACATTGATGCTGAAGTAGGAATTTAGACACTGAGAATTGATTCTGGTATAGCAGAATAAAAGTTCAAGGTACAGAACGTGCCGATGCTTTTGAAAATAAATTACTAATTAATGTAGCATCCGAATATACTATCTTACCATTTGATGGTTTGTAATCCGGATGGCCGTCATCTATGGAAACGGTTGACATTGATCTGTAATGTTGAATGAAAAACAATTTGAAAATCTCTATCAAGATCACAAATGTGCTGCTCAATTTTATAAGATTTCCGTTAAGAGATATGTTCCGAAGTTACCCCGAAAGCGATAGTGCTGAATGCTCGTCTTGTTCGCTGGAGGTATTTTCTAGTATGCCGAATCTCTTTGGCGTTACACTTTCAGAAGAATCCACAAAAACGTTTACTGACTTTTGAGAAGTCTTCTTAGTGCCTAGTTGGAGATGGTTCATAGAAGGCTAGGGCAAACACAGGACAATGTTCAAAATTATTTGTTAATTGATAATACACCCCAAATTAACCAATTATCAATATTTTCAATGCTTCATTACAATCAATATACTTACAGACTTGTTATCGAGTCTAGACGTTATAGTAGAATACTGTACATGGTTTCCGGCTAGTAGGGCGGAGCCATCGCTATCTGCGGAAACCATTACGAAAGAATCTTATTGATTGTTATCATTTGATTGTTGAAATTTTCATCAAGACATTCGTTACGAAACCGAAATTGTTTATTAACTGAAAATACCCAGATTGCTATGGTATACAACGTATCATGAAGAAAATCAATAACTCAATGCAGTGGTTTCATATTCAAGTGCAACTGCGAACAGAAAAGCTACTTGTCCTTTCTCAATTTAGTAATACACATCGTAATTATCGAAAAACTTGAAAGATCTTTACAGGCAACTATACTAGGGCATATGATTGATTTCATTCAAACTTCAGCAATAGGAATGTCGTTTATATGCATACAAAGATGTTCTGTACCACCGTCTATCTTGATTTGATCCACCATCTTAGCGTCACCACAGCCTTTCCTTGATATCCAACTGTTAGTCCTAAGCTCAATTACATCTTGCAACATAAAACGAACCCTTGGACTAACTTTGCCAGGTACTTTGCCATGAACAATGTCCAACATTCGCTCAAAATATGGGTCCAATTTCTGAATTTTAAGACATAGATCTTGGGTTAATAGCATACAGCTAATCAAACATAAGAGATTGAAGTCTATCATCATTTATAACTTTGAGATATACTTAGAATTATTTATTTAATATGAAAACTCACCTGATTCTTTAATTCCAACGGTTTCCCAACTGTAACAAGCAACTGGCATAAACACTCCAAGCTTTCGTCGTCAATTTGTATGAGCAAATGACGTATACACCTGTGCATGATGTAGCTAGTCAACACTTCCTGCTTGAAAAGTTCTCCTATAAATCTGCAAAACAAAAGATGAACGTGTTTCATAATTAATTCATTCTGGTCCAACGCAGAAGCAACAGAGTCGAGATTGCACTCTGATTGTTATGTGGGATAAACGAAAATCTCTTTTCGCTTCTTACCTAATATTACCAAAGGACTTGGTGCGATTTATTCGTTCCTGTTCTGTCAATGCCTGCAGAGGATCGCTTTCCTGAAAATAAGTAATGTGAACGTTCAAGTTGTGCGATAATCTAGCAAGAGATAAAAGAAATAAAAATGAAACAAGGTCTTTGATTTCAGAGCATGTGAAAATTAAAAATTAATAATAATCAACTCGCCA
The DNA here is from genome assembly GCA_944452935.1 of Rhogogaster chlorosoma. Taxonomy (NCBI): domain Eukaryota; kingdom Metazoa; phylum Arthropoda; class Insecta; order Hymenoptera; family Tenthredinidae; genus Rhogogaster; species Rhogogaster chlorosoma. The sequence continues at coordinate 1,453,996 of OX101797.1, forward strand.
GATTTGTAATCCCTTCTATCTCCTGCTTTAAGATAAATCCGGCATATTGATCAACAGCGTCCTCGAATTCCATCACGCAACGAGTGATTAGAAGTATCCTAAAGTTGAGATCACTGTTCTCTTCGCTTGCTTGATCCTCTGGACTGCTGATTTGCATTGTAGCGAGTTCCCTGCACAGACGGGCATACAACGCCACGAATTTGGGCTCGTTAACTGCCTGTTATATAATCAGAAAGACCAGAAATGAGATAAGCGAAATTCGTGACACTGTTATATCATAAATTTCGTGATTATTATAAAGACTTTGATGCTCTAATAGAAACTACTACTTGCTTTATCGAAGACCAAGTTAACAACACCCTGCAATTCCTCTCGCGACTCGAGTCGCAAAGCCTTCACTTGGTTGAGTAATTTATCGAACTTTTTTGGCACCATTTTGTTCAAGACTCGTCGTACTGTCTTGTATAGATCATCTGTCCAGTTGTTACCCTTGGTAGCAACAACAGACTTCAGCCGAGACGGAATGCATGGATTGTCTGACTCCCTCAATTCGATGTCTTTTTTCAGAGAATACAAGCCTTGGATGTCACCTAGCTTTTTGCCCTTTTGTTTCTTTTGTTGACTACCTTGCTTGGGAGGCAGCAGCTATAAATGAATTTGAAATATATATGTTTCAGAATTACTGTAATACATAAATTCTCAATACCTATATCGAAATAAGGCTTACAAAAGATGATATTGTTTCGTTAGAATGAAAGAAAAAAATTGTTGTTTTCGCAACCTTGTGTTGTTAAAGCTCCAAAATCCCATCAGTTCAATGTGTAAATGGAGTAACTTACCCCTCGTGCACTCTGTGATGATTTAACGAATCCTGGGAACACCAAAGAGTCGTGCCTTCCCAAGCCCGCATTTTTAAATTGCCCAAGATCCATTGAAGCGGGATTATTCTGTGAAAACAAAGAAATTTGTTTCACCGCTTTACGAAACCAATTCAATTAAACGAAAACTGACTTGAATTTAATCAAATACAAATCATTGTAGTCTTTCAATGTTCCTCAAAGTTGGATTCGGCGAACAAAGATTAAACATATCTTTTCAGATAATATACTCAAGCGATTAGAATAAAATCTCTTTACCCTAGAGTTTTCATCCAGAACAACATCCAAGTCTGGTAGGTTCAAGGGTCTGATGTTGCTGTTTGGATCGCTCCAAAGCTTGATTAAAAACTCTCGATCATAAACTCTCCTTCCACTTGTATTTGACGAAGTCAGTTGATCTGGCTTGTAATTATATTCAAGGAGCGGAGATCCTTTTGGAACAGGGTCGCTTTGCAATTGATCTGGCTCTTCGTTTTCACATTGTTTCACATCGTTTAGATTCTTTAAAATTTTCAGATTTCGATTTTTCAATTTCTGCAAAAACTCAAAATTTGTTTCAATCCAAATCTCCAATAATCCACACAGAATACCAATTGAATTTCGACAAAGTCCGAAGCCTAGTGTGAAAAATAGGCATGAGACAGATACTCAGAACAATATAAAAGAAAAGTTACTCACTACAATGTCATGTTTCAAAACAATTGACACGTCCGGTAGATTCAACGGCTTAACATAGCTGTTCGGGTCGTTCCAAAGTTCGATCAAAAACTCTCGATCATAAACTCTCTTTCCGCTCAAATTAAACGGACTCCATTGATCGTCTTGATAGGCATATTTGAGCAGAGGATGTCTTTTCGCTAACTTATCATTCTGATCATGTTGTTCATTTTCCTTTTGTTTTTGCATATCCCGAATTCTATGTCGCTTTTTTTCTCTGAGTGTTTGCAGGACCGCGATGCAACAGTTTTCATCATTTTTTGGAGCCGCTTCTGATTCATCCATATCAGTATCCTATTTTTAGATGGTTCCACGTATTCAAAAGAGAATCGAGCTATTCCTTTTACATTTGTGTGATCTTCCGCCTATCGGATAAATGCGAATAAAAGGAAAGTCTATAAACATAACCTCGGAGGTTTTGCCTAATACGCAAAGGACATGAGAGTTATTTCGAACTTTTGACACACGGAGAAATGACTTTCTGTCGAATGTAGTTTTTACGGTAAAAATTAGTCAGATTAATATATAGTCGAATTATTTTTTAGGAAATATGATTACCTCCTGGGTTGTTCAGTCTTGAAAATAATATATATATATATATATATACATCAATTGTTCGAAGGATAAAGCAACAGGTTAGTTACTTACCGATATTTAAATTGTCAAATTGCAACATTCAACATGCGGAAATCACTGTAGTAGGTGGGGTCGCTGTTTGGAAAACATTTACCATTTAGTAGTTGACAAGAGTGATAAAACTACTGACCAAGGGATCGAGGAGAGTTGTCATATATCTCTAGTTATATTCGCATATAGGAATGTCGGGTAATCCCCGTCGACGTCCAACGATCTATCGCAAGGATACGCAGCAAGCCTATAGCAAAACACCAGCAATTGATGTCGAGTCGTACGGCGCAAAATACGGAGTGCACAGCAACAATTCCTACGTGATACGTCACTCATCCGTCGCGGTCAGCTCACGTTACGAGCATTGTTGTTTTTTTCTTCTTTTTTTCCTTTATTTGGTTATCTGAATACCTTGTGTAGTTATGTGCCACGTATTGAGGGACGTGGTCGGGATAAACATGTTCAAGCTCGCGACAGCGATATGTCATGTGGTCAACATGATAATATTGCGTATGGTTCTCAATCGTTGGACAAATTGTCGTGTATTTTGTCCAATCGATCCGAAGAGGCCGGTAAGTCCCCGAAAATGTATTCAAGAATACCCACGTCCGCTTCGGACTACTTTTCATCAAACGGCTACTTTCCGAAAAGGATATAAGCCATAAAGGTTCAACAAACAAACTTTTCGTTAGGTACACATAAGGGTGGATTCTGAATTCGCTGAATTCGATGTTTGTTTGTACTTAACTATGGGAGTCTTTATTTCAAATTTGGTGTTTTATGTCTATTGGCCTTTAAATTTTAAAAATATGAATTTTTTTTTGAATCTGTAGGCTATCGCCTGGGTAGAAATCTAGCCAATTCGATAGATTACGGTATTATGACATGATGAATTCAGTCAGTCTCAAGATGCTGAAACTTATGCTCGATAAACTAATCTTGTGAATCTTTCGAAACAATTCTTCGCCAAGATGATACAGGTTTGAATAAATGAAACTGGTATTCATATAATTACCAAAGCACATATATTCGCAGTGTGTGCATCCTCCTTGAAGTCTCAGTGCCAGATAGAATTGCTGGTTCCGCAGAGAACAAGATTTCAACGATTATAGTCTAGTTCACAATAAACTTTCGGGAGCAGAACACTCACCTTGAACTCTTGTTTTTTTTTTGGTTTTTTTTAAACAAGAACGAATAGCTTAAGTCTAGGGTAGATAGGAGCTAAGTGGACGGAGGTGCAACAAACTTTGCACATCAAATTGGCATGGAGTTCTTTTTTTATTATTTTTTTTTCGTTTTTTTTTTTTTTTTTCGTTTTTTTTCCTTTTTTATAGATATGGTTTATTATATAAGTGTGTGTGTGTTGTGTTCTTAACATTAATTTTTTTTTATACATACGTATGTATATATACATAACATAGATAAATATATATATACATATACATACGTATAATATATATATATATAGATATATATATATTATATATGTATATACAATACATACTATAAACCAGCAGAGGCAGGAACAACGGCGTCGCGATACATACATGCCCCCATAAACGAACGCCGGCTCCTGACAAGCCTCTTCTTTATCATCCATTTTCCACTTACATTATCTATATATTATTTACAGTAATAATATTCTTTCTTATTACTCGTTTATCCACAACTCTTTCAACAACGTGTTTCTTATTTTCTTCTTACTCTTCTTACTCTTCTCCATCGTTCTCTTTTACCCATACATAAATTAATTTAAATCATTTAATTTACCTATACACCCTTCCTTTTCAAACTTGCATTCTTTCATTCTTTATAGTATTATTTATTTATTTTTATCTCTTTTTTTTTTTCTTTTTTAGTTCATTTTATTTTAAAAATTTTTTTCTTTTTATGCTTCATCAATGTGGGGATATATATTCTACGATCAGTAGAATATAATATATTTTATACCTATTTTGTTGTTTATTTTTAATTTGTTTTATTTTTTCCTTGATTTCTTTTCCGCTCTTTCTACACGTGAAGGAAAGTAATTATAACTTGCCGGCTTTCTCTGCAATCAATGTCATTTTCCTCGTGTTTCATGACGAAAGATATAATAATAATAATCATAATAAGCAGCTTTCGGAGGTGGATCCCCACCTGCCATACAAATAAATAAACACAAATATAATAATTGTTGTGTCACACTCTCGCCTCGCTTATATCGCATATATCGCGCAACAGACATCCCCATCAATCAATCACAACGATTTTCCACGTTCAACTCGAATCAATATACAAATTCAATAATGAACTTTGATTTGTCTTGGGATTGAGAAAATTAAACTCGATTTAAAAAGCAAAACCCGTACGTTACAATATCTGTGAGGGTGTTTTTTTTTTTTTTGTTGTTTTTTTAATGACGCGAAATTCACACAATAGTTAACTGTTGTTGTAGTACAAGTAGTAGTGTAGTAGTAATAGTAGTAGCAGTAGTAGCAATAGTAGTATCAACGTTATACGTGAAAATAAGTTGCAGAAGGAAAATAGAAAAAAAGGAAAAAGTAATAGTAATAAATTAACGATCAAATTATAGCTGTACAACGTATATTGATTGATAATAAAATCTATCGATCATATTCTTTCAAGGCCTGAAACCAACTAAGTTTCTTGTCAATCTGGAGAATGCGCTATATATCAAAAAACCGTGCCTTGGTGCGATGCGATAACCAGTTATCATCATTAAAAGGGTAAATATTTCAGTACAAGGCAACTCATTTACATGTTAACACTGTATTGATTAAAACATTCAAACAACTTGTTTATCAATCAATCAATCAATCAATCAATCAATCAATCAATCAATCAATCAATCAATCAATCAATCAATTAATCAATCAATCATCAATCAATTAATTAACTGATAGGTATCATCCCCAAAAAGTCAGTGCAACGAAAATGATATAATCATTAATAGTTATTGATGTTTTTCTTCTTTACGGGGTTGAAGAAAAATAAAAAATAAAGTAATGAAATCTAGTGAAATTTAGATGAGAAAGATATTTGTATATGTATACATGTATATACGATAAACGCAAGAAATAAATTGCGTGCGGTATAAGAAACGACGATAATAAAATGTCTCTGTACAAGTTCGTCGATTGGTAAATATTTATACTAAATAATAACATCATTCACGACCAAGTGTAACATATCAGTCGTGTGATTTTCCTCCAAATAAGGATATATTATATATGATATTGTGTTATTCATACTATGAAATAATACGTCTTTAAAAGATTGACGTAAAAACATGACAGGTATTATGTTCAGTCGGACTAAAGGAAAAAAAAAAAATATAAATAAAATCAGAAACAAAAATATGTGGGAGGGGAGAAATTGAAAAAAAAAAAAAACAAAAAAAAAACAAAGACATTTCGACTAAATCCCTCTTGCATGTAGTATATTATCCGTCGAATATTTTCGCATTTCTCATTTGAATTTCACGATATTAATATTTGCATAATAATAATAATAATAATAATAATAATAATAATAATAATAATAATAATAATAATAATAATAATATTAATAATAATAATAATATTAATAATAATATATATCTAGATCAAACATAATTTTCTCAGTACCATGAATCGCATTAACAACTTGTTGAAATTTACATATTTCGCTACGGCACATGTCATATCAATTCTTGATCGTGATATAAATTATACATCACCGTTGAAGTCAGTCATTCGTTTCTTTCTTATCTGTCATCATCATCATCATCATCATCACTATCAGCATCATCATATCATATATCATTCACACCAGCAGCAATTTTTCATGATTATAAATAACTAGTTTTTTTTTTTAAATAGTAGCGCCTTAGTATGCACACCATTAGAAATCTCCCCGTTCCTAAAAAATCAACACTCTAAAGTTACAAATCTTACGTTCGACAATTTCACATTGAAATTCATGAATGTCTTTACTTACTTAAGTGTATCATAGTTTTTAGACCCTATATGCGCAGTTATAAATTATTAATTCTGTTATATTCATTACAATAATAGGAAGAACCATCGCTCGTCTCAGACTTGGTTATGAATATTTTTTTTTTTTTTTTTTCATACGCGATTTGTATGCAAAGAAATATATATATATTTTTTTTTTTTCGATTTTTTTTTTTTTTCTGCATTCTTGTACTCGAATTTTATTTAGTGACTCGAGTTAATCGTTCATTTATTTATTTATTCATTTATTTTATCATTTATTTATTTATTTATATACGCATTCGTAATTGCAATTCGTTACCTAGATTATGTAGCAAGCATTCAAGTTGCTATTGTGGCGTTGCATAATTAGAAATAACTACATTTTTGTTTTCCGCTTATCGCATCTCGAAATATATGACCGTTTGTCAACTTGTTTTTTTTTTCCCAATTTTAATTTTTTTTTTTCTTATCTTTTGATCGTCGGGCGAGAGATAAATATTATTACATAGAAACACGACATCGCTCTCGCGCATTGTTGATTAATTTTTTTTTTTTTTGTTTTTTTTTTTGAATATTTTTTTTTTGTTTTTTTTTGTTTTGCTTTATTTAAACTTTAAACCATTTCATTTAATTATATATAATAATTATCTTGCATTTACTTCTGTATCATAATTAATTATTAATCTTTCATCTTCTTCATTATGTATAGGCGTATATCAAATACGGCTTCTTCTTCTTCTCCTTCTTATTCTTCTTATTCTTCTTCCTTTTACATTACTTCTGCTGTCCTAGAATATAATACATATACACCCCCGCACAACCACCGTTTGATTGTTTTATATTATCAATTTTTCTTTTCTTTGCTTGCATGGTTCTGGATTTCAAAAAACTGCAATTTTTTTCTTTTCTTTTTTTTTTTTCACCGTTTCGTATTACCAAAAACATCATTTAGTCTCTTCACAATATGTTCGAAGAACTATTCTATCTGTTTAGGTTTAGGCACGAACGATACCGTGGGCACAAGGGTTGTTCGAAAGCTCAATAGTAACCCGGACGTTACGATTGGACGATAAAAACTGACACCGTCAACAAAGAACTTGGCCTCACGCCTCCTCGCCGCTAGACTCGTCATCAGCTTCTTTCAGGGATGTGAAGAACGACGTCAATGCCATCATGGCGACGGATTTTCCTGTGATGGTAGTCGGGTCTTTGTTGCTTTCCCATGCAAGGAATGCATCGTACGAGAGAATACTGTCGTCCCATAGCTTTTCAATTATTTGCAGAAGCACACCTGTAAACAGATTTCCGATATTATCCGCCGTTTGAATATCAAGAAAAGCGTGAGTGAACGAATCGACTCAAAAGCGAGTAGCGAATTCAAAGATCAAAGGTTGAAAAGAAAAAAAAGAAAGATGAAAAGAAAGTCAGAAACGAACAAAATACTCGAATTGACACGTTTTTGATACGAGGATAATCTTACCTTGCGGATGTTCCAACTTGTGGATATATTCTTGAATTGCGATGAGGCACTGTAGTTCCAACACTTCGACGTTTACATCGATGTACCGAGCAATTAGATTTTGTAGATTTTGAAATTTGTCGACTCTAAATTTGAATGAGTTATTGTAGGGTTCTGAAAAATGACACATTTATTAGCACAATATTTCACAGTACATTATTTACATTCAACAATCCTGTCGTGTAACTATATTTGAATAACAGTCGAGTAATCTCAAGTAAACTAAAAAAAAAAGCATAACATAGTTGCTTACCAATGGATACTTCCAAGATTGCAGTCATCAGTACCCTGATGAACTGAGGCTCACTAGCTCGCTCGCCAACATTTGCCTGTGAAGAAAAAAAAAAAAAAAAAAAACGAAATATTGTCAAACATATTGCGATATAATCAGATAAAAATTATTCAACTTCGGATTCAATAGGTTGTAATGAATAGAATGAGAAACTTACGGAAATCCAACTGCAGATGTTGTCAAATGAGTTTTCTTTCTCGTTGGACATGAGGCTAAGAAGTCGCTCGTGAATTTGCTCCATACTCAGCTTTAGCTGCCCACTCAAGCTGCCGAAATCACTATTACTATCTCCGAATAAGAACTCCAATTTCTGAGCAAAATGAAAAGTAGAAACTATTGATTATGTGTGAAAAATATTGACAATTGTACTCTTCACCTCATCCGTGCCAAGTTTTGAAAAGTAAGGACTATCTCAATTTCCAATTAAAAGACTTGGCGTAGAACATTAGCGCAAAATTCAGTTGTCTCCAGCGGATGAAATTTCATTTAAAAGTCTTACGTATTTCTTGATGAAATCGTTCAGGGACTCATCTTCTCGTAGAAAATCGCCCCATTCCAGACCAGCCTGATCCCATTTGTCTTTGATCCATTTTGGACCCTTTTCTTGGACCAAAATGATCATCAGTTCTCCCATCAACTTTCCTGCCAAACCCTTATTTTTCAAAGGAGCCATCGTAGTCTTGAGTTCGGAGAACGGTACGACACCCTCTGCCAATGGATACCCTATACAGGTGAGAATAACGTGAACTCATTAAAAAAGAAAAGGGATGACAGCGTCAAATTTCTTGGAAACAATTTGATTTTTGAAAAATATTCATCAGGCCTGTTGAGCTTTACATCCAGCACGGTATAGCTATGGTGTAAGAAGTTGTCATCATGGAATGTTTGTTCATATCGAAATTTAAATCTTGATAAACAGAATGAGGTCAGGTTGATTGACTATACTTACAGATCAACTCCGCCAAGTAGACCCAAATCTTAGGAATATCAATTACTAGATCCTCGGCCATGTCCATCACTTCTGCAAGGCTGGAATATAAGAATGTCCAGATGAGGAAAAGATGTAAAATAAACAACGGCTTAAAGTAAAAGTAGTTTTGAAATGTATTCAGTATCCTTTTGGCTAGACAACATCAAAACACTTCAAGTGCCTTTTCTTCGAGTTAAAAGTTCTCATCATTCAATACTCTCGTGTAGAAAACAGGGGAGAGACCATTTATTATTTATACATTTTGTATAATTATATCATAAATGACTTCACTTACCCAACGAGATAAAGAGACATCGGTAGAATGTTCTTAGACAAGAGATGCGTCATGAGTTGACTGACTTGTTTTCTGGCAGTAACTGACTTTTCAACAACTCCGTTCAGTGTTTCTCTAACGAAGTTGGCAAAGGTAGAATTGTCGAAGGTTTCGCGAACTTCTAAAGCTGCATTCTGTAATATTCAAAAAATATATATTGAGAAAAAGAAAATTCATTGAATAATAGAGTTAAACTTTTGAATAAATACAAAAACAGGTCTCATCTTAAATAGTCCTGCGATAAAAATTATATGTAAAAATAAAAACAACAAAATTGTCCCCGTATCAGTCTGCTCAGTGCCAACAAAATTCGGTACGTTCGAAATTTGAATTCATGATACCAAGACCAAAGACTAATAGGGAGATGTTGCATATTATAGCACGCCAATGACTCAAGCACCTCTTAGGGTAGATCAGAGGTGGATCTAAGGAGCGTGCAGTAGTTTAATTGATTGAAATTGATTTGGATTTTCAATAATCAATCAGTCTTCAAATCGACAATTTGATAATTAAAGCTTCTAATACTTACGAGGATATTGGTGTCCGATAGATACTCTTCCAAAATATTTGCAGCTTTTTTGGCGAGCTGTTCCTCGGTCATGACTGCCGCTGGCTTGTTAGGTATGGACGCAGGTGCTGGAGGAGGATTTGATTTTATGGGTTGAGGTGGAGGCATGGACATACTTTGACTTCGTGAACTGTCGTGAAGCGAGCTCTCTCGACTCGATGATCTGCTGCCTAATTGCTGGCTACCGTTTCGAGAGTTTCTACCATCTGTTCGTGGGAAAATAGAACGAATTGTATTGAATCGGGGCTAAAAATAATCGTGATTTTAGTTATTTTTCTAGATATTGTCAGAATCCTTTTGGCTAAACAACACAAAGTTTCTTTAAAACTTTTCAAATAGAAAGATTATCATCATTGAAAGCGGAGACTGCATATAATTCGCGACTCTTCCGATACAAGAGGAATGAAAATACAATACAGAGAATGAGCAATTTTTACTTTCAGAATCAAGTGAATAATTTGAGCAGCAGCTTACCATACGACGATTTGTAGTCTGGACGACTAAAGTCTCTGGGACCGGTGGACCTCGATCTATAAAGTTCAATAAAATTGAATTAGCAAGTTATTTATACATCGGAAATGAATTTGAGAAGAAACTGTTACAATTTTGACCTCAGTATGCTGTTTAATATCATGGGATTGTTAGAAGACTCAAAAACTCCAGTCTGGCATGACATGCATGTATCATCATTTCGTTCAGAGAAGTTACGCGGAGAGAAGTATAATGCCGGGTCTGAAATATCCTTCTCAACTTACCCGGAGAGTGGCAGTCCTGAACGTTTATCTTGTTCGCTAGGCATGTTGTCCAGCATGGCAAATTTGTTTGGCGTTATTGTTTTGGGAACATCCGCATTTCTTGACCATTGGAACATGTTCTTATTACCTAATTCTAGATTGTCCATAGGAGGCTAAAAAAATACAAAATAATGTTCGAAATTGTTAGTTATTTGATACTAAACAACAAAGTAGCTGACTTTGTAATATCTATTTGTCTGGTCCATTTTTTATGATTATTTCAGAATCCTTTTGGCTAAAAAAACATACAAGTTCCATGAACTTATTCTCCAAATAAAAGATCATCATCACGTAATCAAGGCTTGAACATTCTTCAATGATTTTGTAAATATGCTGCATTTGATAACTCTTGCCTAGTTATTTTTCATTCTTGTTATACGATCAATACTTACAGGTTTGTTTTTGAGCTTCGACGTTTCAACGGAATACTGAGCTCGACTTCTGACCGGTTGGCTCCAGCCACCTTCTTCGGTAGGTCCGTTGCCGCCTGTGAAAAATAATTAAAAAACTTCTTAGTTATTTGTTCTTCTCCAAAACAAGATATTCGACTTCTGTTCAATTTTCATCAGTACAAATGATACGATCACGAATTTGTTTTAAAACTCAGAAACTCCAGTCTGGCATGACATATATGTATCATCATGGAAATTTAATCAATCAACTGCTTATGTTGACTTTGTATCAAAGGTTATTAGTCTAAAAAGTGTTATTTTTCAATGCCAAAGATCTGTTGCACGTTTGTTTTTAATAAATTGAAACAAAAGTTCCACTTGCAACCCTATTACTTAGTACTAAAAACTTACGATTTCGTTTTCTGTCGCTATTCCGATCGTCTTTTCTTGGTGTGTTCATCGGAGTGTTGTTCATATGCGTATCCAAACGCTCCGTTTCTGCTTCTTTCTGGATTTGATCCATTGTCTTGGGATTGCTGTCATCTCTTCTTGGTATCCATTTGTTCAACCTCAACTCGATCACGTCTTGCAACATGAAGCGAACCCTTGAACTGACTTTACCCGGTACTTTGCGATTAACAATGTCCAGCATTTGTTTAAAATATGTGTCTAGGTTCTGAAACATAAAATACAGATTTTGCGTTACAAGAGAAGCTGATCGAACGAAAGTGAGTTGAGTTCATAACTCATTGCCGTAGAATCCTTGAAATACATTTCGATAAGTAGATTTAAATCCATAATGTGAAGTCTTACCTGGTTCTTGGATTCCAAGTCTTTTCCAATTGTACTAAGCAGCTTGCATAAGCATTCTAAACTTTCCTCGTCTATTTGCGTTAGCAAATGACGTATGCACCTGTGCATAATGTTGGTTGTCAACATTCCTTGCTTGAAAAGTTCTCCTATAAATCTGCAAGAAAGAGTAGACGAGAATTTTGTTAATCATCAAGAATAAAACTTGCACAATGCAACGATGATCATCGATTATATTATGTGTCAGGCCTGTTGAGCTTTACAACCATCACGGTTAATAAATTTGGTGCAAAGGTTGTCATCATACCAAGATGAAGTAGAATGAAAATATTTTTCTCGCAATTTGAGGAAAAAGAAAAATAACGTTCAATTTATTCGGTAACACGAACACGTGAGTAGAATTCATTACGGAAAATAAGAGATTAAGGTTGCCAGGATGTTTATTGTGGTCCGTACAGGAAAATCTGGTTTAGTTTCTTACCTAATGTTACCAACAGATTTGATACGAATTCTTCTTTCCTCTTCGGTCAATATATGCTGTAACTCTTTCTTCTTTTCCTGAAAATAATCGACAAAAATACTTAGTTTTTCACATTTTATAGTGCGGTAATAACAGGTTTTACAATAAATCTCAGCATCCTTTTGACAAAAAAAACATCGAAACACGTTCTAGCGCCTCTTCTCCAGATATTATCTCATCATGTATTGTTTCTTAAGCAAATTAAACTACTTAGATGAAATACTGAAGAACTTACTGGATCTGCACACGCCTCGATCTCCTTTAATTTTATGGCTCTGGCATTTTCGTCAACAGTATTCTTTTCGAATTCCATTTGACACCGAGTTATGATGAGTTTTCTAAAGTTGACGCTGCTTTCCTCCTTGCCCGGTTTACCGTCGGGACCGATGACTTGCATCATGGCAAGTTCCTTGCACATAAGCGCATACGCTACGGAAAAGCTAGGCTCGTCGACAGCCTGTTAAAAATAGTAACATAAGTTTGCATTAGAAAAAAATAAATTTCTTCTTTTTCTGTAATACAAGCAAAACGTATGATGATTTATTGAAAACAGAACGGAAAAATAATGTGGTCAACAATGCGTTCGCTTTATTTATATTGTTATCAAAATTATTGGCGTCAGATTCACCACAAACTGTAGTTGATAATAAACCACAATCAAGTCGTTCCTTTAGCCAAAGTGAATTATAGAGGAAATAATTATGCTCGCGACTGTGATAAGTTAAACCACAATCATGGTTCTTTAAATATAACGTATCCTTTTCTTCAATGAATACTCGGGAAAATTAACATCAAGATATATTGAAATTTGGAAAAATTCCAGTAATCATATTATATGGTACGTCAGAATATGTTGTACAATCAGTTGAAAATCAGAAACTCCAGTCTGGCATGACGTACATGTATCATCACTATACCACGAGTAAAATGTATTGAGACTTGAAGAAGAACTGAATGGAAAGAGAGAAGAAGAATAAAGAAAAATAAAGAAAAAGAAGAAGTACTTGCCTTTTCAAACACTAAATTGATAACGCCCTGCAACCTTTCTTGAGAATCAATTTTCAGCGCCCTAACTTGGTTAACTAAGGTGGCAAATTTCTGTGGTGTGAGTTTGTTCAAGACTCCTCGTACTCTCTTGTACAAAGCTTCCGTCTTGATATCTTCCTCACCAGCCTCGCTGGGCTTCAGACGACCCGGCTTCCACGCATTTTCTGTTTCCCTTAATTTAACGTCTTCTCTCAGAGATAACGACACGTGGATAACAGCTGGCTTGTTGCTTTTTGGTTTGCCTTGTTGACTACCTCGCTTTGGAGCCAGAGACTATAAATAAACAAAAATAAAACATATTTTCGAATTATTTTAAGACATAAATTTGCAGCATATCGGCATCAAGCTTACGAAAAATCATGTTTTTTTTTCATTTCATTTTATTTTTTAAACAGAATAAAAACAAAAGGTTCTTCACGATTTTGTTCTCTCAAAGCTCTATATCAGTTCAATGTTTAAATAGAGTAAACTTACCCCTCGTGCACTCTGTGATGATTTAACGAATCCTGGGAACAACAAAGCGTCGTGCCTTCCCATGCCCGCATCTTTGAATTGCCTCAGATCCATTGCACCACGATTATTCTGTAGTAACAAACAAATTTTTACCAAGTTTGAAAAAAAAACAAAAAAAAAAAAACCAATTAAATAGAACGAAACTTCAATTGAATTTATTCGGGTAAAAAATCATTGTAATCTTTCAATTTTCCCCAAAATTAGATTTAAATTTCAATCTAGTCTGACACACAGTTCGGTGAACAGAGATCAAACATATCGCCGGATTAATGTCAAAGGGTTGTATTTTATTTCTCTTTCTTCTTGTATTCATGTAGAAAACATGAAAATACGTTCAGAAAGATTGAAATTCAATAATTAATAAATTGAAGGCAGATACAACCTTCCGGTATTAGTCACGTGAATTATATTTGCGGAAACTATACCCTAGTGATTATGACTATATCTACTCACCCTAGAGTTGTCTTTGAGAACGACTTCCAAGTCTGGCAGATTCAAGGGTTTAATTTTGCTGTTTGGATCGCTCTGAAGCTTGATCAAGAACTCTCGATCATAAACCTTCTTCCCACTCATATTTAACGGACTCCATTGATCCGCACCGTAAGTATATTTCAGGGGCGGTGGTCCTTTGGATGTGGTGTCATTTTGATCTGTCTCTTCATTTTCAATTTCATTCTCATTCTCGTTTTCATTCTCATTCTCATTATCGATTTCCTTCTCGATAACCGGCGTACTGTCCCGTTCCTCTTCGCTGGGTGTGCGGAGAGCAGAGACTTTAGCATTTTCCTCATTCTTCTGAGCTACTATAGCAGATTCCAACTCGACATCTTCAGGAGCAGTAACATGGTCTACGACGTCATTGGGGACAATTTTAACAGGCATTTTGCAGACTTCTTCAATTTTACAAGTTTCTTCAATAGTCGGAGTAATCTCCTTGAAAGATTCTTTATTATTCTGAACAACCGGTGGCGGTGATTTTTCCGTCGTCGGTGTTTGTACGGGTGTGTTATCTTTGGAAGCTTCCGGAGTAGTCTGTTCAATTTTCAGGCTAAGATTCGCCTCCGCTTCCTTCTTAGATTCGATATTTTCTTCTTCTTTAATATCCTTCACAGATTCTTTCTCCGTGTCATTTGGATGTGGAGATTCCTTGCTCTCCTGTCTGGCCGACTCAGGTTGCTTAACTTCAGGCTTAGCAGGGGGCACCGCGTTCACAAATGCATCCATATCTGTGCCCTCCTTTTCGGCACCTTTACGATTAAGGTCCTTATTCTTGCTTCGCTTATTCTTTTGCTTCTGTGTGGCTTTACCTATCGGATAGAACATAGCGAAAGAAACGCACGGAATTAAAAATCAATGACTGACCGAGCTGAGAAATCTGTGATGTTATATTTTCGTACATTTTTCAGATTATTATTTATCTTCCATAGACTTATCAGTCCACTACTTTCATTTATTAATTAAATCATCATGAAAATGTACGTTCAATTCTTATCAATTCCGTGATTGAATGATGAATATGTTACCCAGTCGGAATCTAACAAGAAGTAATTGTGTCCTGATAGTTTAATCAGTATATTTGATGAATTAAATAACTGAATAGTGAAAGCCAGTTGAATAATCTAGCATTGTGATATCAATTAGAGGCGAGGTGTGAGCTAGAAAGTAAAACGAATGTATGTACCGGCTACTAGCCAAAGATAATTATAGATGCTGCCTTAGGAGACGAAGCTAGCCTGGTGACTTTTTACTCTCATGCATGCTGCCACATGGAAATACCAACTGACTGTTTCCAGAATTTTCAATGCAATAAAGAGAGTCAAGAAAATCAAACTAAAAATTGCCTCTAAATTATGTGTAGACGAAAGAAGAAAAAAAGAGTTGTTTTATACATTTACAAGTATAAAATTGTAATTAACGTCTTTAAAAAAAAACAAAAAGAAAAAAAAAACGGAAATAATTTTTTGTTTCTTTGTTTTTTTTTGTGATCAATTTTCCATAAAATTTCATATAACAATTGATATGAAACAAGAATGGTGGTTCAACTTATTCAATCGAATGAATAAAGATGATGGGGTTTCAATATTTCGTAAATTTTTTTCGTCAAAATGTGATCATTTCAATTCCAAATTTTGCCTCAATGAATTAAAACGACTTATAGATGAATCTGGGTAGTTTTTATAAGGCCTGTACACTATATTATTCGTATTCCGATGTCTTTGTCGTGTGTGAATAACGAAATGAATAGTAGATGGAAAGTACCATGATCTCTGGATCCCCTTCTGTTGCGACTTCTAGATCTTGAGCTACTGGAGGCACGGGTGCCGGCGTTATTTTTTCGCTCGCTCATATTTGATACTTTTATATTATTAAATACCGATGATACGAAAAAATAGCATCATGGTTATTGTAGAATGTCTATAAATCGAACAAACGTGTTTTTCAAACGTCAAAAAAAAAAAAAGAAAAAAAAACTCAAAATATAAAATAAAATTCCAAACGGTTGCAAAGCGAGCGCATAAACGGGTGAAAAATCATTACATCTCGAATTTCACTGGTCGAAATCGCCACTGAGTCAGTGTTTATTTATAAAACCACGAAGATCGTTGCCAGCGGTAAATAATATACGAATATGACCCGTCCGTGAATAAGAAACAATGATGTTAAATCTTGTTAAAAATCGTTATTATAGAAGGGGTTTAAAAGCCGGATCATTATTCACTCAAGATTAGCGTAGCTCTGGGCTCAGTATTCCGAAATTATCATTCGTCCCCCGGCGATATATTCGTCACCAAGATTCACCGACGAGTTTTTAATTATTTATTGTTATAAACATTTGTCCGTCACTGACACTAGATTCCTTGAATCATTTTATCAAAGGTATTTAAACAATGAATAATATCGTACAAAACCGGAATACGTGAATTTAAAAAGCTTTTAAAACCACTTGAGAAATGTCCGCGAAGCTTTCTCGCGTCTATTTTAACTCCGGACTCGACTAGCGCAAAGCGAGACGTAGGACGTAAAATATCTTAAATTAGTTCACTCGGAAAGGAGGAGCAGGCGCATTGCGTCTAACCTCCAAACTTCTCGCGACTATGAGAACCGTTGTTTCGTTAAAATACAATCGCAATAAATAACTAAGTAATCAAATCAATATCAGGGGGATTTGCTCGAGTACAGTCGATAGAAAACCTTTCAAAATATTTCACGCACTATTATCTCAGCGATGAAACAAATTTCCCAAATAGTTTTATCGCAAATAAAATAATGGCTAAACGTTTGCATTCATCATCGAACGCTTGACAGATCACGGCATCTTCAGGCGATTAAAAAATACAAAAATACAAAAATACAAATAAATTTAAAAAAAAACTATAAAAACTATAAAAACTCGACTTTCATATACTTCACTATCGGTCAGGGGACAAATAAGGTGACTAACAATCAATTTCAATGTGGATGAATCACCACGCGTCAGAAGAAATGATGTCTAACATTGCGCAATAATTTTTATCATATATTCATTGCCATTTTTAATGATTTAAATTCACTAATTATTACAGCTGGGGGTCAGGTTAAAGGAAAAATATATGTATGTACGGGCAGAAGTGTTTCGTTGCAAACCGAGGAGTAAAAATATACTCATTATTAAAATGTTCATTCAGTAAAGAATGAATAGATGTTTTCTTGCGCATCAATAAAATGAATTACGTGAATAATAGCGAGAAAAAAAGAATAAAATATGCTAAAAGGTGAACATATACAAGTCGAAGTTATTTCTCACGCGATAGATTCGATACATTGAATCGTCTTATCAATGAAAAATTCACGCTCACGGGTCACGGCGCTGTTATCATTTTGATACCCGCAAACGTCGACTGTTCCCGCTATCTATACTATTGCGTGAAAATATCACACTAACGTATTAGCATATTGCCATGTCATTCGTCAAATTCCTATACACATGCTGCATTATTACCTTTCGTATTTTCACCCTGACACGTTGTGAAACCTTTCTCTCGCTATTTCTACGACAGTTGTAAAAAAAAAAAATATATATATATATATCAAAAAATCACTATAAACAGGTATTCGTACAAGTAATCGTGATTGCGCAGTGCACGTATACATACATATGAGTATACAGAACGAAAGTAGACCGGATTTTATAATGAAATTCAAGCGATATGAGTTACATTTTTCTCTTCATGTCTTCTTTCACATTCAAGTATTTCTACAAGGAATAAAGGAAGGAAAAAAAAAACGGAGAAATTTGCACTGATGTAGCCATGCAGTAGCAGGCGGCACCGAAGAATTTAGATTTACCTTCTGTACAGCGATATGTATGCGAAAAAGAAATCTTACGTAATGACCGCACCTTTATTTTAATCGGGCTTGTGCAGCGATCAAATGAGAATTTTATTCACGTGGGATATGTGATGTGTTACGTGTGTATATGTACCTACATAGATCTTACATTTAATTGACACGAAATCTCTGATAGCACGTAGATATATGAAAGTAATAATTGGTCGCGTTTATCACAGATTAAAATACGATTATACATTAATTGCCATTCAGACCGTATCGATTAATTTTACCCTCTCATTACAGGGGAACAAAAGTTTTTCTTTTCTTTTGAAATGTCTGATGAATCATCCTCAACGGTTCCGAAATTCATTTCATCATTTCTACAATATATTTATTTCAATGCTAAAATAATTTCGGGTTTCTTATTTGTTTCCTTTTCAATTTCAACGTCCGCCAATAAGGAGCTAAAATAAAGACCAACATATCCCGTAACTCTTTGCTTACGTAGTTCTAAACTTAATGCAGTCGATCTTTGTAACGGTAAATTAATTCGTGCAAATATGTCAACAGCGATTTCGCTTATAGCAAATATGCGATAATTTATTGTTTTCCTATTATTATCTAATCAATTTCGAAGGGCAAGAATAAGCGAAAATAAATCAATACCAAAGATGTGGTACACAGAGTAAATTAATTAACAATCATCGCATTATAGATTTCAGTGAATAAAATTATTCAACTTGCTATTTCTAGCGCTGAATGTGAGTAAGAAGGAACAAATAAAAATACTAAATCTTTAGCTAGATAATTATGTGGGTCAACTTATGTTTACAAAACTCCCACGTCCGTGGGTATATCCATATAGTAAAACGGGGACAAGTATCATTTGGCAAAATAGTTGCCAGACAAAATTAGTCCACAATATGTAAAATAGGAAAATGAATCATTTTACGAGAAGGGAAATTGGAATAAATGTTGTATTATTATTATTATTATTAGCATTATTATTAATATCAAGAAATTATTTTATCAGTAGATATATAAAATCTCCACGTGGGTGCGAATTACTTTGAAGGTTGCAAATGTCTGCGCAGTGGCGTGTTTCGCCACCTGCGTTAAACGTTGAAGCATTATATATTTTTCGAGCTCCGACCAGTCAGATAACAACAACAAACTTAAACCTCTGAACGTGTGTTGCAGCTTGTACAGAGATAAGTGTTCACAAGTTTTTCGGAAGAATGGTTATAAAAATAACGTGAGAAGTACCAAAGTCTTAATAAATATTCTGACTTTCAAATAGATCGAAGCAAGTCATAGGACAAAAAAAAAAAAAAAGAAGAATAGTTATCTAACGTATTTCCTCGAATCGATAGCCGGGTAACTCCGTAACGTATATTTGAATCGAAAGAAAATAATAATAATAATAATAATAAGAAACCTAACAATATGAAGAAGAAAATTAGGCAATTTTATTGGGAGAAATAGAATGCCAATTGCAGTTCGCGGATTCACTCGATAAGAAGTATAAAAATTGTTGGATTTTTTTGATCAGCCTCAATCCAGATGGTGCCGAGTTTTAACTGGGATTCAAAAAAAAAAAAAAAATAAGCTTGTCGCTATGCAGAAAATCAAGAACTGCGTGTATAGAACCTCGCAACGTTCGAATCCCCGTTGAGACTCGTGAACGGGGCTTACGTACGGCCGTGACCTCGTCCGACAACCGTAGGTACCTCCGTGTCTGTCTGGATCGTTCGTTGGTTGGTTGGTTGGTCAGACACCGTTTCTACGATGCATGAATACCTCAACACGAAAGACGAAAGACGAAAGACGAAGGCCTAAAGCCTAAGGCTTAAAGCTTGAAGCCTTTCTCGGAGTCTTTGGAATCGAAATTTCAACCCGCCCCCCCTGTCGCCAGTGGAAACAGATGCGGGGCTTGAAGGTATTAGATATAGGTATGAAAGTGAATAAGCACGGAGACACGAGAGACAGTCGATCGACTCCGTTAACTTGTAAAATAAAAGAATCGACCGCGGAACGTGAACGACGTTCTAAAAATAGTAGAGTCGGCGATTCATAAAAACAGTTATACGTATTATGCATAGTAAATAAGGTATATAAACAATATTTCATATACGTTAGGTATAATATGAGAATATACGTTAACGTTCAACGATTCCTGCGAGTCTGCGGGAAGAAAAACAATCGAAGAATGTGAAAACTACTTGAAGAGGTTATACTCTTAAAAGTATAAAATAGGAAAAAATAAAGAATAAAAAATAGAATACACGTTGGGTATAAAAATAAAGACGATCCCACTGCGAGAGATGGGATCGTCGAGAACCCTCCTTTTAACCACCCGACAACCGACCAACCGCCACTCTCTATTTCTAGACGGGATATCATTTAGTTTTTCCTTTTTAACGGACGCTTTCGCGTCGCCGTTTCTTGCGACGTGTGCGATGCGCAAGATGAGATTATGATCACGAATAGATAGAATTTTGGACAAAATTTTAGAAAGTGTACGCGCTAAGTAGTTCTGAACACGTTAGTGAATCAAGAATTCTTTCGCACTGAATCAACGGGGAAAAATAATTCAGAGTTTCTGCTTGTTCTTGGCTGGTAAAAACCGATCTAAAGGAATATGTATGAATAGCAAAAAAAAAAACCTCCACCAGACAAAGGGTCCGAATCAGGTCGGACCGCATTCTCGAACCGGCACGGGCACTGCGCGATACCCGACAATCCAATATGGCGTCGGGTATTTCACTAGCTACACAAGATGGCGTCCGGTGCATTTTTTAGGCTACCATATGCTCCGAAATTGAAGATCGTTAAAGTTCTACAACCGAATTTATCGAAAGCTATATAAATCGCGGTACACTATTGATAAGAAACGACGGATCGAATGTGTCTTTGATTGAATTCAATAACCGAAATTCATATACCATGTGAACTAGACACCCCACCCACGTGGTGAAAACGTGGCAGGCTTATTTTATCGCTTTTTAAATACGAATAAATGGAGAAACTTAATGCGTAAGAGTGAATTTTGAAATGAAACGGTATATTGTTAGTTGGAGGTAAAATTTCGATCGATGAAATATTTGGGGAATGAAATACGCGAGAATTTCGAGCAGCTTCGAAGCTAGCTATGGAAATGGCGAGGCTTGGGCGTAAACGTGGGTCTGAATATTCGAGATTCAGAACGTGTAAGGCTTTCGTTAAGAGTTATAATAAATGGTTTTAGCAACGAAATAAAAAACGTATAACAAATGAATATACATACATGTTGACGATGAGTAGATATCCTTGGGCGTCGTTTAATTTAACTGCTTGTATAACGCACGTTTAAATACGATGGCTCGGGTATTATACGTAAATTGATATAATAAAAATAACTATGATTGATAAATACTTGTCCGTTAATAAAATGAAAAAGGAGATTAAAAATCAACACTGTACACTATAGACTGTATATTAAACAACTGTAAATGTGATAAAAAAGAATTTAAAAATCAAATTGTACGTGTATATAAATTAATTAAAAACGTGTAAAATTTCACTGGTTGTAAAAAAAAAAAAAACACGAAAACTATGAAGAAAAAAGAATATGTAAAACCGCTTGTATAAAAAAAAAGAAATGCGAATAAAAATTACTCCGTCAAATTTAAAATAGTCTTTTTCTTTTTCACTACGTAGGTGTATTATATATATATATATATTTAGAAACTGGATACGAGGGTATATAACTAGGATTTACTTTATAAACTAGGTCTCAAAATAAGCGTAATGGTTGAGTTTCCGGGAGTTATTAACGATGGGAAAACTTGGGGCGTTACAAGGGGATGTGTAAAATTATTAGAAAAAGGAGGGTTGGTTGGAGAGTACGAATGTAGGTACCGGGTACCACAGCACGTGCCGGCCGCTGCAAGGCACTTGGAATTCCCGGCTCGAAAATTCTCGACATCTCCCAACCTACTGCTTCGGCTCTTTTCGTATCCTTTCGGATATTGACGTCACCGTCTACCCATAGACCCCTTCTCTTTAACCCCCCCTCTTTCCCCACTACTCCCTGTCTGGCGGGAGCCTGCGGCTCGCTGCGACAATCCACGAAGCAAAGACCTTATACTGGCCGATACGGGTTGGAATCAGGAATGTGACTTTCATTTGCACAAATAGAGATTAAAGCACAACCCGCCCAAAGCATAAATACCGATTGGAGATACTTTTTTTTTCTTTTTATTACAGCAACAAGCATCGCGGCATCCGATAATATATTTTCTTCTTATTATTTTTTTTTTTTGTTTTTTTTTTTCATCTTGTTTTCACATATTCCGCCATTTTCTAACGCGTTCTTCATTTCTTTGACTCAAGTTTTATGGTTATGCTGACACGTGCTCGGAAGCACGCGAACTTTTCCGGATTCTATATTCTAACTTATAACGTTTCGTAACATGTTTACGAAGCTTTAGAAATCTGAGGAATATGTATTCTCGTTAAATATATGAAGAGAAAAAAAAAAGTCAATAACACGAAGGAAATTCATTGTACAGTACAAAATTGTAAATTTAGTTTACACAGTAAGGAAGAACGCCATGTATCGGTTTTCGAATAAAATTCCGTTACGAAAGTTATGGTCTATAGAAAATTTGTTCAAACTTACTCTTCTTTTTCCCCATTTTCCTTCAATTTTTGCGGTTATTTTTATACGAAATTATTATATTACGCGGTTATTCAATTAGTTTGAAACTCAACAACGATAAGAATTAAATTTTAACTACGGGTTCTGCAATCACTGCAAGTATCCGACAAAAAAAAAAGAGCTAAGATTATTGTCTTTAAAAGTTTTACATAGAAAAGAAAAGAAAACGATAAACAATAGATAGGAGAACAAGAAGAAAAAAAGAAAATACGTTCAAAATTCGTATTAAAAAATTGACGGATTTCCTAAACTCTCACATTCACTAAACGATAAAACTTCCCCGTCACATCCACGTGCTCTCACGATTATTAATATTTTTAAATTCGATGAAATTTCAGGAACTTTGTTTAAAATATCACAATATATTTTCAGACTAGAATATGTGTATATATATAATTTATTGATTAATAATAAATTGTACGGCGTTACTTAGATGCGGATTAAATTTTGTGAATAAAAGTTACGAAATTGTATAACGGCTAATAAAGCGGTTACGAATTTTAGCACAAATCACATATATATCTTACGCGACGAAATTATCCCTAGGATTTATTTATTACTTTATTTATTCATTTATTTATTTATTTACTTAAAATATTATAACATACCCGGGATAAACTTATTTATACACGATATTAATAAGTTTTAAACTCGAATTAAAAACGTGCGGTTAACGTGGTAAGTTGTTCCGCGTATCTTTCGCGAAGACGAACTGCCCTTTGAGACGCATTTACAAAGAAAAAAGTAAACAACTTACGTCCCGTACATAGTACCGAGGACAATATACGTCTACAAATGTATATATGTATAGCAGAACGAACGTAAGGCTATATCTCCCTTTGTATTATGTAGACGTATGTACGTATGATGTATGTTATACATACACATATCTACACACGAGAGCACAGACCGCACGTCTCTTTTGACCCTTTGACCACTGCAGCAAGAGCTTTACTTATTATTAAATATATTCATGTAATCAAGATGAGAACCTTAACGTACGTAATGAACGAGTAATAAAATGAAACATCATTTGAGTCAATTTTATTAGGACTCGAATGATTTGGAAATAAAAATAAAATAAATTAAAAAAAAAAAAAATCTGTACCAATCGCAATGGCATAATCAATTTACTGTATAAATATCATTTTTCTTA
This sequence comes from Rhogogaster chlorosoma, assembly GCA_944452935.1. Classification (NCBI taxonomy): domain Eukaryota; kingdom Metazoa; phylum Arthropoda; class Insecta; order Hymenoptera; family Tenthredinidae; genus Rhogogaster; species Rhogogaster chlorosoma. The sequence goes on from OX101797.1 coordinate 1,478,126, forward strand.
CAGTCATCGATGTTTGTAAATCTTGCGATTTCTCTGACATTATTATCATTACCCCACGACTTTCTTTAGCATGTCTTTTAGTTAGTCAGAGAGTGAATGAACATTATGTTAAGTCTACTCTCCACCTGTACAGCCTTGGTCAACTTGCCCAAGGATATCCAGCTTCAGACTTTTACTTGGAAAAACGTCACAACGCAATATAGGCTACAACTAAATAAATGTATAACGCGAGAATTTTAATGATTCTGAGAGTGCAAAAATGACAAAATAACAAAATGACAAAATCACACAATCGCAATCCCACCCCCACTGCATTTCGCCACATGAATTCTGGATTACAAAAGTTCGTGAAAAATATTAAACCATCTGGAAGCTTGTTTCCCGAAACTTCGTATAACTTGTTGAGAATCTTTGATACACATGAAGATATGGGGTCCTTAGTAACAACTTTTGACCATTTTAAACTTTGTCGCATGTCTTCAAGGCTTTGATATTCTCAAATATTCTTTACGAGCTTTCAAACTTCACTCATTTCACATTCATCGTGCAAATTACAACTCTCTACACCGTCTAAACTGTATAAAGATTGATATCATTTCAAATCTATCAAAGATCAATTTTGAAAATCCAAACGATTTTATTCATATCTTTAAAATTGACGCTTCTCTCAGATTTATTCTATCAAAGTTGATATAATTCGTTCCTATTCTCTAAAGACGTAATGAAGTTGAGAAAAAAAAAACTCACCGTCGGCATTCCGCTGCTGTTGATCATGCTTGAATATCGGTTGTTCCTGGTCATGTTTGTCGATCTTTTCTCCGACCGCATCACCGTTAGGTTTGGTGTGATGATGATCGGACTGATTAAGTATCGGAGTAGGTGTGGTGCCTCTAGAGTTAAGATTTCTTTCGCTCAATTTCCTCTCTTTTGGTTCCTTGTTAGCAATCAGAGGCGATTCCGAACCGGGATTTATTACAGCAGCTTGACTTTGGGCCTGATTATGTGACTTACGACGGGCAGGAGAATTGGAAGTTGTAATCTTTGCTTCTAGGGTAGGAAAATCTTCTTTGGAAGGTACAGGATTGGAATTAGACGTCGTAACCGCGTTGCTAACAACGTCTGCGACTGGTAAGCTCGAGGTTGAAACTGCAGTGGGTATATTCGGGATTTGAGAGATGCTTGGAGTTAGAAGAGAAGCGATTGGCTCAGGTTCGATAACGGGGATGGAAACCGGGGCAACGGTCAACTGTGAAGAGGAAATAATTTCTTGATTGATAACGACCGGTATCGGTTGTGGTTCTTCGGACAGAACTTTAATTTCGCTTCTCGGTTGAAACTCTTTGACTGGTAGTTGCAGCGATTTGTGTTCCTTTGGTTTGACGGGACACAAATCTGGCTGAACTGCCGTATTAGAAGAAACTATCGATAGACTACTATGGGTTTGAACGGTGGGTAGTATACTTTGGGTGGGGGTCGGGGGGCCGGTATTACATTGACTATTATTATCGATCTCAGGATTAATATGAATTTTAAGATTGGATAATGTTTGCGAGGGATTTTGAGAGGTGGGAGTTTCGGGCGCGCTATTCGGCGCTGGTGAACCGGATTTAGATCCCTCTGTAGCGGCTTTAGCAACACGAGCCGCAAAGTCGGCTATCATCTCCATACCGCAATTCTGCAACAATCACCAAATCTACGTGAAAGACGGCGAATAAGTATTCTATAACCGAACCTATGTACTTTTTAATAACTAAAAACTTGATCCATTTTCAAAATAATAAATATACAAATACAAGTCCAAGTCCAAGGTCGTGAGAGAAAAGAAAATAAATCTTTAAACTTCAAAGATATTTGTACTTGAAAGTTAAATCGTCAAAGACTAAGAGAAAACAATATCATTTATCATAACCATACACCTTGTTGTTTTCAATTCTTATTTTTAATTATGATTTCATTCGGCTGTTCACCTTGAACAGCGAATATTATTTTATACGTGTGAATCTTGGAATACTTGTAAATAAAGTTAAATTCGATTTTATATTTAATAAGGAAAACCTTACATCTGTTCACCGAATGTTCTTTCTTCTTTTACTGCAAATTTACCGGTCAAGAGTCGACATACTCTTGCGTTCATTCATTCAATCTATGCCGTGAAGAGACCATGTTCATAACTTTCAAGTACAAATACAAAGATTGGCAACTGTCCGAATGAACTTTTTATCACGGCTTCTTTCAATTTTGTAAGAAGAAAAGAATCTACCGCTGTATATTTCGATTGCAACAACTGAATGAAAATTGGTAGATATCTTGTACTGACAATTTTTAGGATCGACTTGAATCTAAAAGTAGAAATACAGTCAGACTTCAACTTTCAAAAGAGCAAAAAATGAGAGAATTTTTTCAAACGAAGAAGAAATATACTAGTTTTCGTTCATAGGGACAATTACCGGCTTCAATTGGTATGACAAAACGCACCTGTGGCTGGGGGGTTGCTCGATTACTAGAATCGCCACTTCGAATTGCAACATCTTCGTCGTAAATCTCTTCGCTTATATTCTTTCCAGTTTTAGGATCCACGATATCCATAATAGCTTTCTTTCTCCTTTGTTTTTTGCGACTGGCAATACTTTGAGGTGGGTTTTGTGCGCCGCCGTTGTGTCCTGAGTACACTTCTTGAAACAGAAATAAAAAGGGAAAAAAACGTCAAATGATATTTGAGAATCGAAAAAAGGTTACCTGAAATAATCAATTTCCATAAAAAAACGAAAAAAGAAAAAAGAATTCCCTGTAGCTACGTGGAAAGGAAACAAATAGGTGAATTGCACTGGATAATATCCCGAAATTTACACAACTGGGAATCATTTGCAAAGAAGTGATGAAAAATATTCAATTCAAGAGTAAACAACAGTTTGAATTTTCCAAATATTTAATAACACCTAAACATAGGTGCAATATAACTCACCGAAATGTAATTTGTAAACGTTATCAACAACAAACATATTGGAGTTTAAAAACAATTTGAATCATGTCAAAGAGAAGATATTTTCAGCCACCATTGCAGACTTCCTTCCCATGCACTGTCTGACTCTGAACTGACGTGAGTTGAAAGAAAAAATCGAAGACTATATATGTAGGTAGGCAAGGGATTTTATACCTGCATTGGGCAGGTGTGCCCCAAGGCTTTACACCTGCCTTCTGCAGTTTAGTAGCAACGAATTTTCAGGAAGTGCTCGAGTTTCGAATTCCGGTAATATGTTAAGCTCGTATGCATCCCAGATTTAATGATATTGAAAAATTCACAGAACTCTTCAAGGTAATTCGATAATGATTATTCAACTAATTGCTTGCACTATATAAGCACTAGTTTTCAATACATGAGATTAGCTGCAAAGTAGGGCTGTCAATTTCGCTAGTGATTTTCAAAATCTCGTTAAAGTAAGGTCTAAGAAATCCCGTACTGATCAAGAAACGCTAATCACCTCAAAGGAAAGTAAAATTAAAGGAAAGGTTCAACTAGTGAATGACACTATGTACTTGTAACAATAGAGAGACTGGCTCGTTTCAGAAGACTGTACACTATTTAGTTGCTTTATCAGTATCTCTGAGATAAGTTTATTTTCATGCCTTAGATATGACGTGACATTAGGATAGCTTTATCATGTTTCTGACAATTTTTTTTTCAATCAAATAAATAACAGATCAACATTATGTAACGATTTCGATAATCCGTCATTTTAAAACGCCATATTTTCCGGACGAGAGGGGGTATATAGGGTATGAGGTATTCCATGCCAAATCGACCAATGATTTTCCCTCGACATTTTTGATTCGATTCATCATTTTTTGTACGATTATCCCAACTCCAACATCCACTACTAATTTATTCAGATTTTTTTCTCCTAATCATTATTTATTTATGAATTTTTGAAACGTCGATCAGAACGACATTTTCAATTTTTTAGAAAATAATCACAAACATTCTGTGTCCAAAGACGGTCATTTAGAACCCTAATAGAAAGTGGAAACTATTTTCCTTATTTGCTAATTTGAAAAAATACTATGCACTAAACATAGTGGATAACGGCTCCCAGAATTTTTCGAATGCAAATAAATTGTATTTTTCGGAAAATGGATCGTAACAATCAATCGTATTTCTCACTGTTACCATCCATTCTTCTAAAAAAATACGATTTCTCGGCATTCAAAACACTATGGGAGCCATTATCCACCACGTTTACGAAATGATATTTTTTCAAATCAGCAAAATAAATATAAGGAAAATAGTTTCCACTTTCTAATAGGGCTCAGAATGATCGTCTTCAGACATAGAATTTTTGTGATTTAAAGATTTAGAAAAAAAATTAAAAAAAAAAAATTAAAAATGTCGTTTTGTTTGACGTTTCAAAAATTCATAAATAAATTACGGTTCGGAGAAACAATCTGAAGAAAAATTAGGAGCAGATGTTAGAGTTAAAATTGAAAATTATGAATGAAATCATAAAATGGTGTGGGAAAATCATTGGTCAAGTTGGCATGTAATACTTCATATATTCCTGTTAAATATTTTTTTTTCTTTTCGAGTCACTGGTACTTCTTCAAGAAATATTTTATCGACACAGCTTTCACAGAGCTGATTACTTGTATTTTAAAATATAATTCAAAATTAATTTACATTTTATGGGAATATTCTAAATTCATGTAATCGTGGGTCAACCCAATAATACCTGACGAATTCAATTTTCGACGTCGAAATTTTGAGCTAGTTCATGTTCACAATAATACGAGACTGACCTTACCTCTACATACAGGGCCTTTCTGTGGTGGCGGCACAGTTAGTTCCATTAGCCACCGCCACTACACACAAGCTCGCTTCGTCCATGTGACAACCGAAGACTTCACGCTTATGGTTGCTATACTCTTTGCTCTGTTCAAGCTGCATCATTCTTTTTTTCGGTTGGTATCCCTGGCACACGGACGAAGCGTGCGTGTGTTTGATGGAACTAGCTGTGCCGCCACCACAGAAAGTCCCTGTATTATTGATCCGACTCGAAATAACATTATTTTAGAATATTCCATCAAAAAATTTCGATCAACGATGCGACCTGTACCATGCGATGACCGCTTCTTCTTTAATGGATTAAATTCACGTGTTTCAAATTCAATAAAATCTCAAATTATATCTTAATATTAATCAGATCTGAAAAAAAAAAAAACCGAGCCACTAGAATATTTCTCCAAAGCGTAACAGCGATTGAAAAAAAAAAAAGACATTATTTCCAAGATGTATTTACTCCCTTGATATATTCGGATACCAAAATTTGTTCTCATGTGTTTCAACTGTCAAAAATATGTAATCTAGTTGTAATTTGAGAATGAGATGATTTCACTTCTAGCCATATTCAATAGGCGTTAATTTTTTCAAATAGTACTCGCCTGTTGGCCCCAACTGTAAAGGCATAGTTGCCATTGGCTGCGGTTGTTGAGAGGGCTGCTGAATACTACCCTGTTGAAGAACGGTACCTGCTTGACCTGCGGGCAACGGGCTTCCGACGTGCGTAGCCCCTCCAGTAACTGCTCCAGTTGCTGCTCTACCCATATTGATCGGAGGCCCTTGTGGCGCGTAGAAATCTACAATTTTCAAAATTACAAAAATTCAGGAACACGAATTTTTTGTCAGAAATATAAAGAAGAGAAGGTAAGACAGGCAAGAATCTACACAAAATGTTCTGATTGTGAACCTATGCAGTAAAAACGATTGATTCAATATTTTACAGATGAGATAAAGTAAGGGCTGTAGAGAGATTCGGTTTCTTTGCCTCAGGCAATTTTCTTCGACCAAAGATTGACAGCATTTTTAGGAAAGTGCCATATTATAAAGATATTAATTTTAAATCGAATTTTAGATATATATAATAGAATTTCATTTACATCCGCCATGTTGTGTCGTTGGGCCAGGGGCGTATCCGAAGATGTTTGGTACGGTGGTAGGTTGATAACTTGGATAAAACAATTGATTTTGATGACCCTGATGTCTCTGCGGGGGACAAGAAAACTAGAATAAAAGACAAAGATATTCGTCACATTTTTATACAATGATGTAATATATAATTATCACTAGCAAAGAAAACCTGAGGAGGTTTCAAGCCGGGAGACTACTTAGAATCAAACATAAAATGGTCTTTCATTCTTTGTATAAGTTACAAAGAAATGTATAACAAACAAATCAGCTGTTTTCTTTAGTTTTTTCTTTAGTTTTTTCTTTACACTATACTTTTAACTCATTATGAAAACTCACATCCATAATACGTAAAGAAAGATGCTAATAATGATTAAATTCTGTTTTCGACGAAATTAAACTAAACTAAACTAAACTAAACTAAACTAAACTAAACTAATATGAATACGTACTATGAGTAATAAATGATATAGATAGCCGCAAGAAGTTAGTTAGCATTAAGAAGTTAAATAGAATCCAAATATATGCGTTAGTAGTATCCAAGAATAACTGAGTTCATTGGTAAGAGTTAATTCTGTACAAAATTCAATGTTAATCAACATTTGTTACGGCATTCCGAGGCATTGAATTATGCAATTTCAGAAGCCTTGCATATTCGTACAAGAGTCAACGTTTCACTTGGTCTGGAAGAGAGTGTTTGTAAATTAGTAGACAAAATACTTATAGTCTCTAGCGTTACACTTAACTTTTGTATTCTTTTAACCGAGCTAAAAAGATTACGTAACAAGACTAAAGAGCAGTCGACAGTCTTGGCAATTTTACACATAATACAAGTTCAAAAATGAAGTAGGCAATATAGGAAACAGAAATGATTCTGTTGATTGTTGCGAGTAACATTCACTCCAAACTCCATGGCTATATTATAAAACCTTGGATCTACAGTTATAATAGACTAAAATTTTGGTTAAAAAAAATAAATAAAACCCATTATGGTTTGTCAAGTATGATGGTTTCCAAATGCCTTAAGTAGAATGAAAAAAAATGAATAAATAAACAAGAAAAGCAGAAGAAGAAGCAGGACTTAATTACACAGGTTTCATAGACACGTAGCACGAAGCATAATCTTGAATTATTGCTGAAATATAGTTTATTCCTGATTTACTACAGGAAAATGTCTAATATCTACAATCGGTGCTGTAATTCTTTAATTCACGGGCAAAAAGAACTAGGATATATATTAGAAATCATCGTAAAATGCTAGTGAATCAGTTCTCATCGAGAAATGAATAGGTGGAGTCGAGTAAGACCCTCGAAGTTGATGCAAAGGCGATGAATTGAGTACTACGAGTCTACGAATGTGGTGTTAAACGTTACCAAGGAGAGATAGGAGATACATCGCAAGGTCTGATGGGGCAGATTGTAATAAGTATGAAATCGACGGTACTTAACTACTACCTGAATGGGCTGCATCTGACTGTTCATGGCGTAAACAGGCTGTTGGTGGGGGGCAGCGTGCGAAGGATGCAAAGGCACCTGGCCTTGCATGTACACAGCACCCGGTGGCACCGGCAAAGTACCGTGGTGCGGATACATGGCTGTCGGTTGACCCCCACCACCGCCTACCCCTTGGATTCCCACAACTTGAGCCCCACCACCCCCCTGACCCCCCCTGTGACTCAGACTCCTTGGTGCCTGTTGCCTAGCTCCCGTCTGGTAGTAAACCTGCAACAAAATTTCTCACTCATTCAACACTTTCCTATTCAATTGTTAATCAGTTTCCTATATATCTCAGGGAACTTTAGAGGCAAATGAAAGAGATTGGAGACCCAAAGTTTGGTTCTTACCTTCAAAATGAATAAATCATCGGAGAGATTTGAGGGAGTGCAAATTTGGAATAGTGTTCGTTTCTGGTATACGTATCTTTTTTATTTTTGATTGAATAAAAAAACGTCTATATATACGTCCGTTTCAGGCCTAGTACAAAATTGTACTTTTTAAAATCTCTCAATATCTTTTGACTTCTTTTTATTCTCCAGTTCTCCAGTTGCAAAAGTACTTAACCCTCTTTTTTCATTTTAGTTTAACATAAGATGATTATTCATGAATCATAGCATGAGTCGTGTAGAGTGCCAAACACCCTTCGAGATAAACAATTTGTCACAACAGTCAAACTATTGTTTCATAATCCGTTATTTTGATAAAAATTCTTTGTTTTCGATGATAATCCCTTGATTTTCCTCAATTTACAAGAAAGGCTAAGATGTTATGCTCAATCAGTGACCATTTTTGGGTTCTAACTATTGTCTATTATAAATGACTTTATTATTATTATTATTATTATTTTTAAAAAAATGGTATAAAAGTAACAATTTCTTAAATTCAGGTCAATTTGAACTGCGTATACAGTAGAATGATTAAAAAAAAACGAAGGGCACGCTCAAAAAATCTAATAACTTGTTTAGGCAATTACTACTACTGCATCGACAGTGAAATTATCTCGATGAAACGATTTTCAGACCTATCTATTGTTCAGATATCTAAATACCTATCAACTTTCTAACCCACTGCTTTCCACAGGAAAATATATTCGAATGTAATGCCACTACTGTATCAGCATCAAAGTTTTGAAAAATTCAATTCTATGAACATGCTTGACTGCTCATTTGTTGCTATTTACATGAAAATACCAAAAGAATAATAATCCATCAAAAATCTCAATACATAAGAAACTGTTTGCAATTGAAAGAAAATCCTAGATAAGAATTTGAAGTACTAAACGCAGAATGGCCATAAAATCTGAGATCTGAAATTTCCTGAATTTTCCACGATTTCCAGGGTTTGCAGGTCTTACTTGTATAATTTCAGGCGTCATAGTTTCACATAAAAAAAAAAAAAAAAAAAGAAACTAGGGATTAGACGAACAGTGAAATATCTGAAAATTCTACATTCATGTGACATACCTGAACATGAAACTTACTAAAATCGTTTTATCGACACAATTTCGTTATTGATGCAGCGGCAATGAATATTATCGCACATGCCCGAGGTTTATTAGGTATTATATTGAGAAAATATCGCGTGACTAGTGCCAAGAGCTCGTATTTTTTTTTCTTTTTTTTTTTTCAATCTTCTTGTATTCATGCGGAAAACATCAAAATACGTTCGCAAACATTGAAATTCAAAATAATTGATAAATTGAATTTAATTTTCGTTAAATTTATATTTCTTAATGCCAAAAGGTCGTATCTGTATGTAGCATTTGTATCTGCCAATACTCACGACCTTTTGCTTTTACGTTTTCCATTTTTCAATTCTCATTCATTTCCGTGTTTTCATCAATTTTCTAGTGAATGAGAATAAAGAAAAAAATTATACAACCTCATGGCACTAGTCACACGATGTAATAAAACAACAAATAAACAAAAAGAAGAAGAAGATTTGCCTCTTCATGAACCTCCATCTGTCTTTAAAGTTTCTTCATCGCTGCGAGTGAAAAGTTGAAGAGAAAAAACGAGAAAAAAACCTGAAACGAGAGAAGATTCTCACCTGGGACGCCGGTCTCTGTTGATTAGGTACAAAAATACTTTGCTGCAACGGTTGAGCCTGAAGATGAGTCTGTTTCCCCATTTCCTGAGGCGGTGTGTGAACAGGGGGTGTAGTGGTCGGAGGTGGTCCCTGAGGTTGCTGGGACTGTGCTCCAGGCGTTTGTGACTGAGGCGGAGGCTGTTGCGCCCCTGTTTGTCCGCCCTGTTGTATTCCCGCTGGAGATTGTCCGATGGTCGGTATGCTCGCTAGTGGCGGGGGCCCCCTGCCCCCAGGTACACCAACGCTATTCCCACCTCCACCAACCTGGCCGCCAGGTTGGCCTCCGTAATTTTGTCCATGAAAGTTGACCTCCTGTCCTGTAAAATGAAAATGAAAAAAAAAAAAAATTAGAGGAAAAATTAAAATTTGATGCATATGTTCTGGAAAGAACTAATCGGTTTGGAAAAAAAAATAATAAAACCACCAAGAATAATAATATTTTTGGGCAAAAAAGTAAACGAAAAATTTGCATCTCAAACTTCCGACAGTTCGTATAACTGACCTCTGTAAGTTTCCACATAAGCGTATGTGGGTATCATGTTTGATTCTGCAGCATTAGCCATGATAGAAATCGCGAACTCGAAAAAAAAGGTATTGGTTATGTCATTTTTGTTAAGTGGTATGCAGAGTCGTTTAATAGCCGCCGAAGTGATGCGACGTGAAAAAAAGCATATTTATAAATAAAACTGATCGAGAAGGCTTGAAAATAGTGGTAAAATAGGAGTAAAAGTAGCCTGAAGGATCTGTGGTAGTGGTGTGGTTGGTTGGTTGGTAGAGTATTTAAACGTTTTAAAACACGTTCGAGTGAGTGTTGGAAATAATAACTTTCACTTTTCTTTAATTATAATTCTTACAAATGACCGTATAAATTTCACTAAAATCAAAGATTTCGATAAAAACAGATAAAATATTCATGAAAAACGATAATAAAATCTCAGAACAGTACTGGCTCGCGAGAAGCCATGTTTGCACATGTGGGCAGGGTCGGTGCTGCTATCTGTGTGGCTGTGCCAGCACATTGATTGCTCGGAAAAAGGGGGCGAGGCCTACTAGAGAGCCAGCAGCAGCACTCCGCTCGGCGAGGCTACGTTCCCGTCATGAAGACTAAAACTACGTCACTTCCGGTTCGAAGCAACCACTGCCGAGTGGCGGTAGTGGTGGTAGTGCTGCTGTTGCTTCTACCTACTGCATCAGCCACTTGAATGGAATTTCCGCGTAACGGCGCGAACCAAAGACGAACCTGTTATCTTTTGTTGGACGGAAATACGTGCGTAGGGACAGCGATATTGAACGTCGAATGTGACAGAATCAAATGCACAATTCTAAACTATGTCTGAATTAGTATTTTTTTTTTCTTCTTCTTTTCATTTCTTTCTCCCCGCTTTCATAATTCCTCATTTAGATGATAATTTATCGATGCGAATATATTCTTAGAAATTATTCCTAACTTTGAATTGATAATTCAAGGATTTATTGTTACTTGCAATAACCAGTATCATATAGTATATGCCTATTAAATGTTAGAAAACCGGCCGGTTATCGATTGAGCAACGTTATGTGAAACGGTAAATATTTTATACCTACGTCTGTATGGAAACGAATTTCTACGTCTAACTTCGTACTAAACGGATAGAAATAAGGCGTCGAAGTAAAAAAAAAAAAATTCTAATAATCATAATTCATCTTATCCTATAATATTAATAAACGTAATTGGTTTATAAAAAAAAACGGGACATTTTTTTTCTATCTCTTTTCGAACACACATTACGAGGGAATGTTTAACGCGTACCTATACGATGATGCCTAATGCACGAGTTAATCCCTGACCTCTTTTCAACAATCAATCTATGTCGACGGATTAATACGGCTCAAATCCTTATTTCGTCTATATTTCCATCGCGGATCAACTGTCGCTCTGAAACCCGAATAAACGTCATGACATACGAAAGTAGAACTGGTCCTGAATCGGATGTGGTTAATTTTGGAACTTGCCATTGTATCATAGAGGAAATAGTCGCGGTTTATACAGTAACAAATAAGAATCGCATTGACGAATAAAACAACTCGCGCGCATTATAATCGTAAAGTTACATAAACCGCGATCTATCCACACACGTATACGCGTACGTATAGAAGAGGTTAGAGGCATATAATACAACTACATGAGGATAGATTAGCAATCTGAAATCAGACTGGGCTGTAGACTATTTCGAACTTGGTCAAAGCTCATTTTAAAATTAGTATCCATTGTAATTGACGGAATTGTTGTGAGAATGGTGCCAAGTTAGGTAAGTCTCGACTGAACTAGCAAGTCTCTCATATTGTCGTGTCGTCCATCTGCTATCAGAGTATAGTTACATCATGGCCTTAGGGTTCATATCCACAGATGAAAAAAGAACAAAACAAAACAAAAACAACCGAAACACGACGAATAAGAAGAAAGGATTCATTATTCTTTTCTTTGAATAATAAATATTCAGTCGTCCTACCGGACCACGTGACTCGTTTTATTTCGTATGTTTTTGCTCAATGTACCTCGGCGATGAATAAACATTCCGAGTGTTTGGGGTGGGGAATTATAACTTACTGGCACTAGCAGCGATGAGCCTATACTGAGGCGGAGCTTGCTGCTGATGTTGAGTCTGCTGTGACTGAAGTTGATGATTGTTTATATTAATGGTCAACTGATGTTGCGCATGGTTCAACTGACTTAGATGACCGTGAGGACTCGGCGAAGGCGGAGGATGGTGGTTGTGATGATTATGATGATTGTGATGGTGTATATGATTGTGACTCGGATTATGACCGTGGGGGGATAAATGGTGGGGTCCACAATGGGGTAGCAAACAGTGCATCGTTCCAACCCCAACGGTCACACCGACAGCACCCTCCTTCGTAACACCGTATCTCGAAACCATGATGTTTAATGGACGAGGATTTGCGAATACTCGCGCCTTATTTTAGCGAAATAATGTATATATATATCAGCCTTTCAGCTCTTCAATCGAATGTTTTTTTTTCTTCTTATTCTCTCTTTCTTTCTCTTTCTCTCTCGGTTAGTTTCCTCTATCCACGTGTGTGGGAGGGAGAGATAGGATCAGTATATGATCGATCGACGATATATTTCAGCAAAGAATAGGGCTGATTATAATTTTGTAGTAATAAATTCTGCTGCTTTGGTAATCGGGCATTGTTCTCGTGTTTAATAGTAGTAATAGTATTTTATTTGTTAAAAATTTCGCCTCTCTCTTCTGTTTCCTCCTTGTATTAAATCAGTATCAATTTCGCCGATAAGATAGAAACATTAATCGATACCGACTCTTCTTACTTTCTTATCCTTTAAGTTCCGATCAAACTTTGAATCGATTTTATCGAACAACAGACTCTGATCGAAGTCCTGCCGACTTGACTAATCGCCGGCATTATTTTTCTCACTTACTCCTTTATTCGTTTATTCAAAAATATCGTTACGACAATTCCTCACGTTTATATTATCACGTTAAAGGCGTTGATAGTTTTTCTTTTTCTCTTTTTCACATACGTTCTTCATTATCGACGGAGCAAGGTACCACCACCACCTCCTCCTCTTCGTCCTCCTCTTCGTCGTCGTTATCGTTCTCGACGACGATTTCGTAATTCACCTCGACGTCGTCGTCGTCGTTATCAACGTACGAATTTATATCATTTACTGTACCAGTTGTCAACCGAACTTGGTCGATAATAATTTTACGATTGTCAACTGTCATTCCACAATATGTTTCAGGCAAACGAACTATACAGTAGGTCGCACACGCCAGATCGATATTTAGGGCTAGAGGCAGAGAGCAGTGCCGAGTTTTCTGGCGTCGACACTCAATATACAAGAAAATTTAATCCCCGTATATTTCGGTGGGCAGTAGAGTGTCCTTAGCGGACAAAACGAAAGAAAAAGAAATAGAAAATAAATTGAATGAAAAAAACTTTTGCCAGAAGGTGATTTTTCTTATTATTAAAATCCTATACGTGTAAACGAGGTGTTGTCACTCTTTCAACGAGAACAGACTAAAAACTCTTCACGATTCATATTAATGTCACTGCAATAACGAGGCGTCACAATCGATTGACCCTTTTTGACGTATCGCGGAGTAGTTTCGAGTCTTCCATAAAACTCGATATCATAAATTGTCGAATCGGTATTATATGCGATAGTTTAACTGTCTTTTGTCATTATTAATTCTTTTTTTTTAATTTTCTTTATCATTAATCGTATATAAACTTCAGCAATCCACCCACACGCGGTAACGACACTGGGTTAATTTTCACTTCGAAACGTGAAAGAACATGTAAACGCGTTTTAGCGAGCACCTAGTAAGGTATAGGCGCGCTACTATAAGACGATGGACGATGCAGGGATCTCGTTAGAGAGAACGACGGGAGTATTGAAATCAATCCCTCTTCTATGTAGTATTATTCTTCGTGATAAATGATATTAAATATATGTATATATATAAATGAGAAACTTATTAATTTCTCGTACTTGTTGATTAGAAATGAATTCTCTATAGTTTCCGTACGTAACTGTCAAAACCCCCCGTTGGGTGTTTTAACCGCGCGCTTGTCAAAGACGAGGAGCGTCCCCTTTCGAAGGGACGCAGTAGAGACTGATGCAGGGCAGACCCCCACCCCCCACTACACCGTCGCTCATCACCCACACGAGCCTCTCTAGTTTCACGTTTGTATTTCCACCACAAAAACGATGCGGCAAAACGAAGCGCACGCCGTTCTCGTTCGTGCAATCCTTCGATATGTGTTAGATACGGAGTGAGAGGGGAACAGGAGGTTCGCGCATGCGTTGTGAAACGAGGCTCGTTGATTCGTCGGCGTTCGTAAATCTTCGGTAAGGTTCGTTGACGTTCGGTTAAACTCGGCTGAAAATTCGTCGCCAAGAACCATAGAGATTGTTGTAGATGTGCGTGCGTGTGTAGCTGCACCGCTATACTCGGTACGCGATAACTCCAACTAGCGTTTACTGTGCTATGATGACGATGATAATAAAGGATCGATTTTTAGAAAACCGAAAAGTATATTATCTAGCATATGAAAAAAAAAATAAAATATAAATAACAAAAACTATCTCAATAGTATTAAGCAGCATTATTCTTTTTCCCGTTTCTCATCAAAAAAAAAAAATTGGGGAGACGGAAATGATTCTCGGAATTAATAATTCCTATGAAAATTCTGCTTTACCAACTAGGTACCGTAAGAATTTCTCCTTGTTTTCTTCGCCCGAAAAACGACAATCTTCTTCTCTCTTTCTCTCGGTATTTCGTTCCTGTTCTCTGTTTGCATTCTTTTATCTTGACGTCAACGTCGCGCTTATCGCAAGGATTATTTACTTTCAAGTCTGAAACTCACGAAGATAGGCATATATTGCATTTTCGAATAATAACTTATGTCTTCGCCTTATACGGAACGGATGCAATTAATAATTGATTCTCATTTCGAAATTTTGGCTCTTTTTTTTCATGTGCGAAAAGAAAGCTGTTACAGAGTTGAATAATTTTTTTTTTTTTTTCTTTATTCACTATTTAACATTCAACCAAGAAGTATATAACATAAAAATCAATAAAGACAGTCTACGCATAATCAAGTTTTTCAGCATCTTGTTGGCGTCCGATTTAAAATCCTTCCCCTCCTCCTTTCCACCGAGATCCAAATGAATTCAAGTTTCCATCTCACATTTGCTCTTTTAAAGTAGAGAAGATAAAACAGCGGGGAACGAAGGGTAGGGGAAGGATAGTAGCGAAACTAGCGATAGAGAATTTATTCTGGTACGGAGCCACGAAATACGTATGTTATTTTTAGAATCGTTCAATATCTGCCGTATCATCGCGTTTATATTTAGCTATAAACGTAATTTAGGTTTAACAAGGAGATTGTGACCCAAATACATCCATATTGTAACCTACAGCCACCGCGTGACCGAACAAACCGCATTGATTGGCTAATCTTTGCTATAATTATTATGCAAGCTTTATGAAATGAGTAACAAATAATAAAATGAAGGAAATAAGCATATGCTCAAGTCTTGACTAAAACTAAGAAGTAAGACTTATAAAGACAATAAAAAATAAAAATAAAATAAAAAGATTTTCAATGACCTCATATAAAATACAAGAATATTCCTATGAAATTATTCGTAAGTGTGTATATGTAATTATTATCATGAAACTAGACCGTATGCAAGACTCTTTCCCATCTACTGCACTCGTGCAGACTTTGAAGAGACACTTTTAATTCCCATGTGACAATGAGGATAGTAGTATAATCATCAAACGAACGTAGATGAAATATTTTTTGTTTGTTTGTTTTTTTTTTTTTTTTCTTCGACAGGTGAAAAAACTATGAAAAGATCTCAGAATCAATATGAAAATGTAGAAATCTTCCTTTTCCGTTTCAATACAGACTCATTTTTAATGCCGTTAGAAGCGTAATTGGGTTTCCGGTTCGCTGATATATCGAGGGTATGAAATGAAGTAGGTATATATTCAGAAATAACACGGATGACTCGTTTCGTCCCTTTTGATCGCCTCCGTCCCTGGCTCTTCGTCTTGTCACAAACATCGGTTTGTAATCATAAAGTATATAATAACGTCAAGATTCAGAAGGTTTATAATACCAAGTCCCCAATAAATATAGATATAGAGATAGAGATAGATATACATATACCAGTATGTGAGTACAAGAATTACTCTTTGTATAGAGGATTAAAGTACATTCAGAGCATTTGTAAAAGTAGTAAGAAAGAGCTAAGGAAAGAAGAAGAAGGAGGAGGAGAACGAAGGGGCTGAAAGACGACTTGAGCCGATTACAACCTACATAGTATCTATATGTATGTTACGTTCAATGAAATAACACGAAGAAACAAATTACAAAACAATACTCGCCGGTACGGGAAAAGAGCAACAGAAGAAAGACTTTGTCACGGGCGAAGGGGTGGGGGGGTCCGCTGGTCGATCAACGACTAACAATAAACCCAAAATACCAATACATATGTATTTAGTGAGACGTTCGCTATTTATGACTTTTATTTTCCTTGTCCTTCTAGGAATGAAATTATTGTTATTATTTACCTACGCCAATATTCCTATACAACCATAATTTTCAAGCGACAGTGAATCACTATTTTTCGCCTACCTACCCTAAGCTGATTTACAATTGCTTACAAACTATAAGCCACTGCCAAGCTGTCTGTCCATCTGCAGTTATAGCCCATGGTCAGCCAAGGTTTAATGCCCAGGAAATACAAAAATAACAGCTCGTATATAAAATGAAAAATTTCTGCGTCAAAATAAGGAAATGGGGGTAAGGAGAGAGAGAGAGAGAGAAATGAATGAGAAATAAAAGTTTTCACGACATTTTACAGCTTTCAAATATCTACAAAATTAGCAATCTAGTGATATAAAAATATGCGATTGTTCCTCTAGGTTCGAATTATTGTTCGTAGAGAAGTTTCGCACAGGGCGTTGCCACGTCAATTTGAGGACTAGACCGACCACGACTACATTGATACAGCCTCAAAGCCGTGTAGTATACAGATATAGCATCGTCTATCCTGCAAGTACGTATGTACTAGTTTTCGACAAGGTTTGTGTATAGGTAGGTAACCCAGTTTCGTGGGTGCACCAGGCCAGCCTGCAGCAGTGCTGTACCCAGGATCGATATATGCACTTTCTGTACCTACAGCAACCGAGACTTGCAACGCCCTCTCACCTAGGATTGGTGGTTCGAAGGGTTGACTGACCCACATTGACCGTAACGTTGTAAAAAAAAAAAAAAATGAAAATTGAAGAAAAAAAAACCAGGGTAAATGGGGTGAGAGAAAATAACAGAATTTTGATACTTTATTAACTCCCGAAATGTATTTAAAATTCGCAAACACAAATATTTATGTATATTTTATGTACGATAATGATTTTTGAATTATATATTATGGGCTTATAAAAATCGTTATCGTTATTGTTTTTTTATTCTATGTTTTTTTTTTTTTCTCTTCTTTTTTCTTATTAAATTTTGTTCTGTGATTTAGCTGTAATCTACGTAATAATAAATTGAGGTCACGACGATCGTGTAGCAGCTCGTGTATATGTATAAGTATTGCGATAGAGGAGGAGATTTCTCGGGAAGCTAGAGCTAGAGTTAGAGTTAGAGCCAAAGCTTTGCAGAGAGAGAGGGAGAGAGTATCGCATGAGTTTTAGGGGTATTAAAGATATAATGCGTTGAACGAAGAAGACATCGGTTACCAAACTCTTGAATTTATAATTCCTATTTCTTTGAATTTATTATTACTTCCCTAACAGGAGATCGTGAAGATAAATTCCAGAGGAATTGTTGTGAAACCGCCTAGGCGCACCGCAAGTATTAAGCGCAGGCGGTTTACCCACGCTCGATAAAACGGTGTATCTATATAGGCAATTCCGATGATGATTTGATATCCCGCATCGCAACCGTTTAGTGTCTGTAATATATTGTCTCATTATACCGTAACACAATATACAACCTATATTTATACCTATACACCGATCATGTCTAATAATACATGTACAACTTTAAATGAAGAGAAACTTAATAGACTTCGATAAAAATAAAAGTGTTTGAAATTTTACTCTTTTTTTTTTCTCTTCTTTTTCTTTCTTTTCAATCTAAATGCAATCCATACAAAAGAAACCTTAAAAAAAATATATATATATATCGATGGCTTCTACGATAACTTCTGCGGTTGCATGATTACGATATCCTTGCGAATGAGAAAAACAAGAGAGAGAGAGAGAGAGAGAGAGAGAGAAAGAAGAACACATGAATTAAATAAATGATGGGAGAAAAAAAAAGACGTGCAAGTATAAAATGAAAAGATAAGGTATAACAAGATTCGGAAGAACGGTTGAGAAGAGATATGCAACGAGTAGGTATTATAGAGACGCCCGAAGGTCATTTATGTACTGCTTTCGTGATACGCAGTCGTTATAATAATATATGTATATGTGTGAAGAGTTTTTTTTTTTTTTTTTTTTTTAACGTGTGGGCAAAAGCAGCCACGTATTTAGTGCGGGGTAAGGGAACAGGGGGTCAGCACAGTGTGAGTTGTGGTCGCTTCTCGACTCTTGACTTTACCTATATGTATATATGCTGCAGCAACAGCAGCTGATGCAACGAGATATATTCTTGGAATGATTAGCCGCTTCCCTCCCCCCCCCCCCCCCTAGCACCCGCCCGCGCGATATCTTAGGTATGTATATAGGACGTTGTTATAGCTGGAGAAATGGGATACTACTAACTAGATAATATTTCTCGGTTTGGTCGAGCGCATAACGAACTGCAAAAGCCTTGAACCGTACACGAAGAGTAGACTACGATGACGCGTAAGGTTTGGCACAAATATAGACGAACGATGTACACAAATCGAAAACAATAAGTCAGGGGTATCGGTATGAGAATGATATTCACTGTTTGTATAAAAAAACCGAAATAGCTTACTACATATATTGATGAAAAACAAGTTGTTCTTTCCGGAGAGTCATTCACTCGCAGTTCATAGCTTGGAATAACTTTAATAAACATATTATTATCACCATCTACGATGCAAATTTATACAACTTGCGTGTAATACAAGCATACGTCAAAGTAGTCCTGAAAATTAAATTAATTACCAATATAGGTAACGTTAAAACGCAAACTTTGTATTGAAACAAAAGAAAGAAAGAAAAAAAAAAACGGATTGAAAGAAGAAATTATAATTATGGGAGTTTTAGTCGCTTTTGAATCCACCCGAAGACATATATCGCCGACGTAAAAGCTGAGCCTAGAAACATACGAGTACCGCAATTTGACAATAAGGCGCAATGACCTTGACGCGTTTTACTTCGCCTGCGTAGACATGTATACTCCCCATAGGCTTAAACTCGTGCGCAGGCAGTAAAACCGACAAACTGTACGGCTTGTTGTAGATACAGAGTAAGAGAGTAAGAGAAAAAGAAAGATGGCGTGAAGGGGAGAGGGGTTAAAGGGGGTGTCTAGCCGTCTAGATGGAGGGCAAAAACCGCTGAGTTTTGGGGATGAGAAACGGCTGGGTTGGACCGGGTCACCGGCACTCCTTGGTCCCAACGAGCGACGAATAATCGTCGAGGTTTTGACCTCGTATCAACCTTCTATCGTTCCCTGGTTCAAATACTTCAGGCCAGACAGACGCGCTACTGCTGAAACTGCCGCTGCTGTTTACAGTGTCAAAGTCCCCCGGCGAAAACATGCCATGCTGCTAGGCTGCCGGCTCTGACTCACTCAGTTCTTTCTGTCCGATTCTGCCGTCAAACTCCGTCCAAGATAACGACACGAGTCTGCGCTAGCTACACGGATACTTTGTTGCAAATACAAGTTGATCGGTCTGCCGCGAATTCGGCAGGGTAATAAAATGAGTTTGCAAAAAACCAGTTAAGTTGGTATTGGCGAAAAAAGTCATCGAGTAGACTTTTTTTTTTTCCTGTGAATTTCGGCGACCGCGGAGCTGGATCGTGAGTTTGAGATTAGTAGTACGAAATCCGAAAATGAATATTCGCTTCGCGACAAAGTCGACTAATCATAAAGAGAGTCAATACCTAGTGTCAGTAGCAAAGAGAATATTTAACCGCTTGTTTATGTAATATCGCGTTTGATATCCATGGAGCAATTAATCGTGAGTTGAATTGAAGTTAGATTACTTTCTACCAAGCTGTATTATGTTACATTCAATGTTGATAATCGTCGATTTCCAACACCTTTCTCTTTCGTTCTTTACTGAGAATTAAGATATCCCTTTTCTTATTTTTACAAACGAAAAAAAAGACGCGAAAGAAAAAAAAAACCAGGTGAATAAATTCTACTTCTTTTTCTTCCGGGCTTAAATAGTCGCGAATTTTCTACACCGTAGGGAAGATTCTTGGTGTGATATTAAGGCTAATGACACGAGAGAAGCAGCAGGTCGCACATGGGAACCTCGTGGCTAAACGTAGTACTATAGGTCCAGTGCCAGGGGTGGTTGGTCGGTTGTTAGTTTGTCTGTAGCGGGGTGGTGCAAAGCCCGATGCGTCTGGATGGGGCGAAGCAGCAAGCAGAAGGGTCGATAATTCTCGGCTTTCCCGCCCGGGCAACGACCCAACGAGCCACCGACCCGCCGACTCGCCCGCCCCCTGCGCAACGCGTATTAAACTTAACCAAAGAGTGAATAAAAATGAAAGAAAGGAAAGGAAAGGAAAGAAAGGAAAGGAAAATCCGTCGCCTGTCGCGACAAAGCCTAGGGCCTTAGCCTTTTCGTTCGAAAAAAGAAAAGAGAAAATGGCCGAGGGAGAATTCTACTCGAGACATAAGACGACGACGGGATATTTATTTGATGATTGTTTAGAAAGATTGTATTGCAGAGAAAATTCAGAGCATGAAAGCGCGCGTGCGATACTCGCGCTACATCTGTCGGCAAATTGCCAAACTATCATGGTGTGTATAAGTTCAGTTTGTTCTTACTCCGATGGTAAGAAGATAAACGCATTAAACTTCTTCAAAAGACATTGCAGTTAACTAGAAACAAATCCTACGAGAGTGTCAATCTCCGTGAATAGAGTTGACAAATTTCATTATCTTAAATGTCGAGTGTTTTTACATTACTTTAACTGCAAATAATTGACAACTAACTAGTTAGGGAAAGTGAAGAACAAAGTCACGTGATACGATGTCAATAGTTGGAGCAGCGTTTCTAATACAAAACTACTGTAATATTCAATAAGTTTTTACTACAATACACAATTCGACAGATAATTGAACTGCAAGTAGGGTATTTATTCGCCCTAAACCCCGACACGAGCTGGTTTAGTTATTCAGCATTTATATGGTATCTTTAGGTGTACGAAGAGTCGACAGACAAGTTTGAAACTTCGAACCGCAATATCTGCTCAACGGGTGGCGCCATATGTTGTGCTAACTTGAATACATATGTTTAGTATAAGCACCTGCATGCATACTGTATTTCATTTGCTTTCACATTTCGTATGTAGATATTTCTCCTATTCTTTGTCCTTGTCGTCGTCTTGTCTTATATTTTCTATTATATCCATATTTTTCTTTTCTTTTCTTTTTTTTTTGTTATTTTATTATTATTTTTCTTTCACTCAACCCTTTCATCATGCGGTGGTAATAACAGTCGGCGATGTAGTCGTAGTCGTAACTAGAGCTAGCGCAAGACCTCCACACTATATACGTACATACGGAACGAGGCCAAGGCGGAAGTCGCTAATTCTACTGACCGATCTGATAACATCCGCTCTCTTTGTTCAACACACCACGTGCTCCGTAGACATAAATGTTAAACCTTTAAACACCCAATGATGCATTTTCAGTACAAGTTTGCAAAGGCTCGAAAATTTCCATACGGGGAGAAATTTATTAAAATTGTAAAATGTAATGCTTAAAAACCGATCTTCGAACCTCGTATAATCAACTGCGGTTTTCAGCACCCGACAAATACGATAGTTGTCGACCTATCATATCTATATCAAAGTCTGAGAATGTTAAATCGTGCCAGATACTTTTATAATTAATATCAGTTTACCTCAGAGGTCCAGTATCGTATTCCGATGTAAGATCGTCTTAATGAAGGAATTTTTTCCCCCCTCTCTCTCTCTCTCTCTTCTCTCGTTCTTTCTTTTTTTTTCTTTCTCTTTGTCCGAATATCGCGTCTGACAAGGTAGGTATTTCTTGACATAAACTTGCTTACCCCTAAGTGCAAAATTATTCTCAAGAAATTTTCATTATCCATGGCCTTGTGCGTCAGTTAATCAACGAGAACCGCGTGTCTCGGAATAATTTTCTCTTCATTCATTGCGAAATGAGAGGAAAAAAGAAAAAGAGAAAGAACAAGAAAAAAAAAAAATGAGGAACTTGATTAAAACCTTAACGAGTCGTTGGGTTTTAATAATAATAAAAAAAAAAAGAGAGAGGCTATAAGAATATCGGTGGATATGCAAATAAAACGTAAGAACGATCGGGTTACATTTTATTATAATTAAAGAGTTAAAGGTTCAACAGGGCAGGCACTAGTAGATATCTCAGTTTATTCAGCTCATAGCTCGCACGACATTTGCTAATAAAATATCGCGTTAAGAGAAGAGTAAGCAAGTAGGCATTGAGTCGAATGGATTACAACTCAGTGAAGTGGCATTCCTAACTGTATCCGTGTACGTTATTCAATTTCTTGTTTATACGTCTATGTATCTAGTCTCATCTGTGAACGATCGATGTTGTGACATTTGTTTTAGTAACTATCAAAATTTCATACTGCATATCTGTTTCTGTATAAAAGTATTGTCAAAGCGAAAGAAATATTTGTCGTAAATAATCACGCGCTGAGAAGTAAGCTGCGATAATTACAGCCTCGGGTAGGTACCAAGGTATACATCACGCTCATATATTCACTAAATTGACTCGAGTTTTGAATTACGTAATTCGTGAAAATATCTTCAAAGCTTTACTTTTGACACTCGACTTAACGTTGCCAATAATACCTTAATGTCTTTAGGCGGCTGATTGTATTACAGATATAAGTTTAAGCCAATAATCGTATATACTGAGGCATTGTGGGAAAAACGACCCTCCCTCCTCTCAGAGTTTGAAATTTATATTCATAATACATTTTTTTTTTTTTTGCGATATTTTGAGGATACAGCGATTCAGATTTTCGATAAATTGAAAAATACTTCTTTGACGTGATTTAATTACTATTCTTCTTTCATGTGCGTAGGTACAATACGTCAAATGTTCAAGCAGCTGTTAGTATATGAACGATGATATAAAAGAAAACCTTGAAACTTATCCATTATATAGCCTGTAATGATTCAGTTACGTAATAATAAATAATGCCAAGTATCTCCCAGAACTGAGAAGAAGAAGAAGATGATGAAGATGACGAAGAAGAAGAAAGAAGAAGAAGAAGCTCGTAGAATTATACACTGCAGCCATAGAAAATTGCTTTGAACGATTACCAGTGACGATAAAATGAAATTTGTGTATTTGTATAGAAGACGTGTGTAATATGTAAAAAGGAATAAAGGATGAAAAAAAAAAGAAGAAAGAAAAGCGATCGTCGTTATGGTAACTTCTAATGAACGAGTCGATGATAAAACCGTAATAAACGAGGACGTAAGTTAAACCTGTGCGCAATACTGTTAACTGTGAGAATAAAATGCACTTTGAATAAAAGTATGCCTGGTCGAGCGTAAAAGTAGACTTTCTACCAGGAACTGCGAGAACAGACCTGGTTCACCTGAATGACCACTAACCAACCGCCTTCTTCTACACGTGCTAAATGTCACTGTGATAAATCATGTTTCACAGCATCTCGGGTCGCTGTCCAGAGAGAAGGAGTCATAATTTCGGTAACGATCTTATAGGTAGACGTATTATAAAAGGTACGTACTAGGGTGTCACCTTTTTTACCTCAAATTTCCAATTATCGGTCTCACCCCGAAATTTCGTAGTTTCTAGTATTTGAGTAAACCTCTTAAAATTTGGGAGCGAACGAACAATTTTTAAAGTTCGCTCAAGAATTTCGAAGGTGAATTAATTTATCAAAAATCGACTTTTTATTTCTCTTATTCTTTCTTCTCTATGTTTCTTGAGCGACCCCTGAATATGAATATTTTCGCCAAAAATTTCGAGCACTTCCATGGATTATCGACGACAAAGAAATATGGAGGGTGAGAGTTGTGATGAAAAAATAAAAATAAATCGATTTTACTCGATCGCGCCCAGATTTCGGGTGGCTTACTCAGATATTGAAAACCACGAAATTTTTGGGTGAAAAATTTGTCGTCCTGGTATGTACGAATAACAAAGACTTGAATTCTGAGAATAAAGTTGGTAAAAATCGCCACGACGATTACCGAACTTGCAGATTGTGATAAAAATGATATCGGAGCTGCCATATAAAAGTAATCAGGTGTAAAAACAAAAAGAAGAAAGAAATCTCCCGGATTTATTTCTAGACTTTATCAATACACTTCGTTTTTATCTGATCAGAGACAAAAGAAGACATTTCTATACTTTTTCACCTACTTCTTCATTTTTTTATTGTAACTCTACTCTCTATAAAATGACGTGAACAAACAAGCCTTCAGGGTCGCAAATATCGGAAAATCTAATCGTCGATTATTTACATTACATCCCGGAAATATATCGCGAATAATCGTGCACGAATGAATGTGACGATTTATAGAGTAGCATTGAATAATATCCGCTGTAGAATTAGCTAACAAATAATTTATAACTCTATATAAATGTATGAAGTATTTTTTATTTTTATTTTATTTATTTTTTATTCTCTTGTTGCGCTCGAGATTTTAACGGATGAAAATCTACGTAATTCTGGGTAACTCTATCTTTAAACGGTTTCTAACCTTTAAATGGAAATAGTTAACGGTATAAGGTAGATGCGATATGGAAGTTAAAGCAGCAACGGCAGAGTCCAACGCGTACGTCTAGCAGTGTCGTTCTCTTCTTGGATGGTATAGAGACAAGATACGCGCGAGCCACATTGCCGACAAGGCCGCGCAAGTGGAACAGCCCCAGATTCCACCAGCCGGTATGAACCTACCTCGACATTCGCAGGACCGTTGCTCGCTAACGGGTGTTCGAATACCGATTATTTAACCCTTTTAGAAGAGACTACGTCATCCTATTTTTATCCCTGTCATTATTTCCAATTCCATCTATTTAGATATGTGAAATTTAATCTACGGGGGACTTTATAAGACTTTCTTTTAGAATTTGAAGACGTTATCGTAAGATTCAAAATTGCGGACGAACAGATATAAACTAAAAGTCAAAATATTGATATATTTCTAGAAAATTTATATTCAGACAATTTTTCAGATCCCCGATTACGAATTTCAGATCGAAATTATCGAATTAAAAATGGCGAATAAAAATTCCAAGATTAGTCCTGTTTTCAAGATCTGAAATTGGTTCTCGAAAGTTTTTTCGTGCTCGATAATCACGAATCAGACTTTAGAATAGCAAAACTCGAAATGAAGGTTGAAACCGAAAAAAATGAATTCGAAGGTTTTTTTCTCTAGCTTACTAAAAAATTACGAATCAGAACTGCGCAAAGCAGAATTTGACGATATTCTCAATTCCTTAACTCGTGCTTCATTTTCAATTTCGATCCATTATCTCCAATCCGCCATTTTAAATTTCACAGTTTTGGGGTCAGATTCGTGATCAACAACCCGAAAGGCTGCCAAAAAGTGTCTACTTGTGAAAGTAACTTTATACTGAACAGCTATCCCGTTCTGAAAGGGTTAAGATAGTAGAGGTCGATGAGCCTGAAGTAGTTTTTCATCCAAGTACATTGTGAGCCAGTATAATAATAATGATAATGATAATGATAATGATAATAACAATGTACGGCAGGTGCTTGATAAACCCCAAATTTTTCTGTATAATTTAGTATATGAAATTACATGGCAAACGTGATAAAGGTCCTACAATTACACCATAAAATGTGTAGAATAAAAGGTGTATCCGAAGAACAATACCGAAGCAATTAAGAACTGCCTAACTGTACTAATGGAAGCTGTTGTTAATTGAAATTTGAAGAAACCGTAACGATTAGTAATTATAAATTGTAAGTCGTGTAGTAATTAAGGCCAGTTAAAACGCAACGCGATAACTATAACAGTTTTGTATAAATTAGCATAGGTACCTACCAAGGTTATATATAGGTATATTATACGTGGGCATCAGGAGTCAAAAACTAGACGAATGAAAAACAATTAGTTATCCTTAATTTATATCCTTCGAGGCAAGAAACGAGAAGGAAAAAAAAAAAAGAAAAAAAAAAAACAGATCGTTGAAAAAGATAATAATAATAGAAATATATAATTGTTAAAATAGTTTCAAGAAGCGAGAACAGCAACATCAATAATTTATAATTGGTACCTATACTCGTTTGAATTGACACAGCTGGCTAGTACGAATTCGAGGCCGCAGCGCATAGGAATAAATTTCTACGGTCGCATACATGTATGAGGTATTCCATACCAACTTGACCAATGATTTTCCCTCATTATTTTTGATTTGATTTATCATTTTTTGTACGATTATACCAACTGTAATATTCACGTATATAGAAATAGTTGAATCGATAAAAAATTCTCTCATTTAAAATGAAAATCCTATAAACTGTGTAACGCAGATTTGAACGAAATGAAACAGTCATTTCGGTACCTTATTCTTAATCCTATACGTGAAATTGAAGCCAAATTTTTCTCACACTTTCACCACCAAGAAGAGACAAGAAGGTCTCGCTGGGATCAGTGTGTATATATATATATACAAAAAGTATAAAAACTATGCCAATATCGAAGCCGTACCTGTACGCGCCACTCATTACGAACCAAACCTTTAAAGTTCGAGTAAAAGTTGACGGTTAGCGAGTCCCGACCATAATTGTAAATTTATGACAAAAACTTGAAACAAAAGAAATCTTTTTTTTTTCTCGGTCAAATTGCAAAATAAAAAAAAAAATAAAAAAATTCAATACTGGCAGAGACTACGTCACGCACATATATATATATATATCGCGTGTAAAAGATATATATATATATATGAATATTAAATATTAATAATTTTTTCAGTTATATCATATATACATAGAAATATGTACGTTACGTATTGAAATTTATTAATTGCCTATATATATATAGATGTATGCATATAATAGTTAAAACTGGGAATTAAACGTCTAAATATATTTAACCCCGGTATACCTACTCCTATACCTAAGGTATGAGTTATAGGTGAAGTGCAAATTTCATAGTCCATCAAGTAGGTACTGTATAGTGCAGTGAGACGACACGTGCGGCGCCGTGCATTAGAAACAAAATATGCATAGACAGATTATACCTACGTGCAGGTTACGGTTGTCCGTGACGTGAGTGATTCGAGGCCGAGCAGGTACACATTATCGACTAGAGATATAATGGACATATGTGTGTAAGCTCTATACGTGTACACTAACTGGAAAAGAAATAAAAGTCTGACACGTGCTCGGCGAGAGATAGAAAAAAGAAAGAGAAAAAGTGGAGAAAAAGAAAAAAAAAACTATAAAGAAAAGAAGTAGAAAAAAAAGAGTAACATAGATCTAAGTCATAACCAACTATCTCGACTTAACTATGTATAATATACGTCAATTTATGTCACAATCATACTTAGAATATAGTATGAAGAACCCTAATCATCTATTATAACTATTATCTAGGTATACATAAATCTTGAAGAAATTATACTAGGGGCTGGGGTGAATTTCCGAATTATGAAAGTGTTCCCGAAAATAAAAAATTCGAAATTCGAATATTATACCGACTCACAGTATTTGGAAAGGTTATTTCTCCGAAAGTCTAGATACTTAGCTGATTTGAAAAATTTTGAGACGAAGAACACCGAAGGTTGAAATCTCCGTAAGGCCAATACTCCGAAATTTAAAATTCACACATTTATTCATTCAGTGTTTAATAACTCGGGCTGTATTGATCGATTCGAGACCAGTGAGTGGTTAAATTGACCGTCTTGAGATGTACTTTTTGAAAAACAAAGTTACAAAATATTATCAATTATTCATGACATCTAAGTTATCGATTGAAGTAGATTAAACGGATTTCTAAAGCGTAAAGAGCATTTCGATTGGAATGAATTTACTTTTTTGTCTAATTACATCCTGAGAAACAGACGGAAATTATCGGATTTTCGGGGCTTTCAAAGTTTTCAGCTATTTGCAATTCGACAATTCAACTGATATAATAAATTCAATTCCAAATATATAATAATAATAATGAATAAGTATATAACTATGACTAAAAATTGATTAGTATTCATAATTTAATATAACTAAATACTTCATAGCCCGTTGTAATACAGAGGCTATGAATTGTGGCTCATGTACTATGTAATTAAAGAAGTATACAGACACTGGCATATAGCATGACGGTATTGGTACGAAGTACATATATACGTATATGTGTATATAGCTATACCTACGTAAGTCAAATTGCCAGCATTTCTAAGCCGTAAGTTAGTTTCGTGACGCTAACTAGACGGATGACTTGCGTGTACTGATTAGTCTCGTATAAGATAAAGAATCAACATTAGACTTTGTAGAGACCTGAAGCACATGTAGATTATACATTACGCAATTGAAGTACACGCTTGCTACAGAAATAATTGTATTAGATACGTATACTGAACCGTGAATAATTAGTGAATATATTATGTATACATATACCAATTTTCTATAATATATATATATTACTTAAAATTCGTCTCAAATTTTGATCATGGTAAGTATATACAGGCCAATATGTAAGAAACTGGATGACATAATATTCTAAGAAAGTTATAACGAGTGAAACAAAAAAAAACAAAAAAAAACAAAAAAAAAAAAACAGCTTCTTTTTATCTGTACAAGGACTTTCGGAGAATATATACCCCAGTTATCTAATCTGTAATTATATATATCTAAACTGCACAGCTTTCTATACGATAATATACGTATCATATAAAACTATGTGCAAGAGATATATTTAAAATTGTTATTTTTCCTCAACTGGTAAAAAATGATATGAAATGAAATTCCTGCTTGATATCATGTAAAACATAAAACCCGCCGGAAATATGTATTAGGTATGTTTTTCAGAGAAATATATAATGTAATATATGTTATATGTAATACATATAATTTTTTTTTTTTAATTAAAAATTTTTTTTTTTTTTCACGTTACTCAAGTTTGAATGTATGGTAACGAGAAAAGAAGAGAATATATACTGTTAGTTTCTCCCCGGATGTGCAATGGCCTCCTTCCGCGAACCGGCGGCCTTGCCTGGAATGTACATTTTCTGTTCTGTTACTTGGGCTTGTTTGGTTTAGAACTGATCCAGCACACCTTTCACCTGCAGCACGACGACGAGCCACCGTGCACACTACGTACATACCTATACGTCGTTAAGTCGCTAACCGTGAAGCGATTTTCACCATTATAGCGAACTCGCGAGAAAAGAAAAGAAAAAAAAGAAATATCATTCAGAAAAACAAAAGCAAGAAGTAAAAAATTTGGAAAATAGTATAATTCCGATACATTTTGTAATAATAGCATCGATCCGATGCGTGCGTATGGAATCACGTTTCGTAACCGGAAGTAGACGATAATAAAAGTCTGAGCGCAAACGATTGCAGACGTCTAAACGATGAGCCATAGAAATGAAATGAAATGAAATGAAACAAGTTGATTGATTCCCTACAACTATTGTAGAGTCTTGCGCGGAGTGTTGCGACCACGTGTTGTATTCTCGTGGGTTATATATGAGGATAATTATCGCGCAGCCCCCTACGCGGAGTAAGGTTTTCTTCCGCATGTGGGTGAAGGTAGTAGAAAAAAGAAAGAAGAAAGAAGAAAGAAGAAAAAAGAAAAGTGAAAAAGGTAAGACGAAGCAAGGAAGATATAAAGAAAGAGAGAAGATGACTGGATCATATAGCCTTGGCAACTATCGATCAAATGGGGTCGGGGGGGGTTAAAAATAAGCAAGATACGCCCCTGCGACGCCAGGGAGTTAGCCTCAATGTCGTCGTTGCCGGCTCATCTACGCAAATTTTATGCGTAGGCGTACGGGTTCGCCTTTAATCTGACCAGCGTGACGTCAGTTTATACAGATAATATACACATGAATATGGGAAAATTCTTACCCTCCGCAACAATTTCTGATATATGTACATAAAAGTCAAAAGGCAAGAAAGTGTTATCGTTATGTGTAAAAAAAAAAAAAAGTGACGATGATATTATAGTTCACGAGAATTTGATCTATTTTTTGTTCATTGATTTTTATAGATAGAGCAGTATACTGAATTTTTAGAAATGCGAGAGAAAAAATAAAAGATAATTTCGAGATTCGAGTCTCTTCTAATCGGACACCCGTTGTATACGCATAATCAAATACAGCGTCATGCGGACACGTGAAACTGACGTTCGGACACGGCGCTTTCCATGCTCGCGGGATGCGGACCGCGTTGCGATTGACCTGTTGTCCGTTGATATTGAAATTCGAAAGAAACAGATGGAATAACAATAATGGGATCGACGTGGCTTCCGCATCATTCGCCGATAGCATTTATTCCCATTATATGTGGTATGCGAATGTAACGAAAGATAACGCATGTACAATGTACATGTGTGCATTTAAATATGACTGCACGTATGGTGTATGTGACCGGAAACGTTTCCTTGACCAGATATACATGTAAAAACGAGAAAATAATTGACTGTATTCCTAAACTCGGCGGAAACTATTTAGAACCAAAATTCGCCGTGCAATATAAACGTTTTCGTATCCATAATATTTCACATAGAAAGACAAGAGGAAAAAAAGGGCGAAATAAATCAATATGTTTTCACAGCCTGTACGTACACGTATGCACCAAACGACATGTGATAATATTTCCTCATCGATATATATATATATTATACAGGGAATATTCGCGTAGAGAGGATAGTAAATATGTATGTTTCGTGCGGTAGGTTTATAATAAATAACCTTTTAAGACTATTATCCTCTTACATCACGTAACTTTCATCAGAATAATTTCCGGGTCAATTGTTAGTCGCGAATAATGAGGCTAGTAACATATACCTACGTATAATAAAGAATTTCTATTTCAACTAATACGAAGAATGTCGATAGAGTTAAATCGTTGAAGAAATTTGAATTAATTAAGAAAAGAAGAAGAAAAAAAAATTAACAATTGCATGATCTTTTTAGATGTAAACTAATTCCTGGACAAAGTTATCTGTTCCGAAAGTTAGACAGACAGATATAATATATATATATATTGGTCTAACTTGTCCTGGCAACCGGCATGCCAGTGTGGTTTGCGTGTAAATGTATTAACGTTACTGAAAACATCGTCGAGCTGAAGATTTCGATAATTGGCTAAAAATTAGAGAGTAGATAATAATGCGATACAATAGAGAACAGGCGATAGTAGAAACTCACCTAACATATTAGACATTTTCAGTGGTAGACGGTAATCCTCGTTGAATGAAACGCGTTCGTTGAATTTTCTATGAAGTTTTATTCAAAAAGGTACCATGACGATAATGCAGCACATGTTTTTTAGACAGGATTTATACCGGCGCGTAGCGTATCACGTGTTAAGCTTCGGTTCGAACGTATGATAACTGTCATATGGGAAAAGAGATGAGAATTTTTTCTCCGTATTTCTTGTTTATTCGTTAAATAATTCAAGCATGTAAAGATGGATGAATAGCGATCGATTATACATACGTTGGAAATTCATCCAATGAGATATAATATCTTTCTCGTTTCTCGATTGTCGCCGCGTTCGTATCACTTGTTGATTCGAGGATATAAATAAAACGTAAATTGTAAATTATCGAAATAAAGAATGGAAACGATCCTTAAGAATTGGTAAAACAAAAGACGCGACAAATTTATTATGTAACTTTGAAACGTACGCGAGTCGATGTGTTCGAAACGGTCAATAGGAAGTCGTGTTCATTGAGCTGCTAGTGGTAGCAGCCCTTGTCAGGTAAGACAGCAGCAGAAGTATCGGCGTGTAGTATAAGTAACAGCGAGTCGACACCAGTATAACACGAAATGTGAATAATTGTAATGACAAGACGTGTAAAATAGAGTATATCTCGGTTGAATTAATGTTCGTTCATATAGTTTCTCGTTTAACTATGTATAAATACGCGTTGAGGTTAAAGGGCATCGATGAGTTTCTCGTAAATACCCGTCAGACTGGCAACGCAGCGACAAGTTTTAGTAAATAAAACCTTAAAAGTTTATTTTTCCTTCCTCTTTCCTTCTTAGTTTTTTTTTTTTTTTTCTCTTTTCTTTTTTTTTTCTTTGTACGCGTTTACCGATTATTTTAGTTACACCAGAATTCCGTTTTACAAGATTGACTTATAGGTGGAAAAATTTCTCTCGTTCTATATACCATGTGATTCCTAACCAACGATCTCTATTTCACATGTACATTAAAGTTGAAAGAATCGCGCACCGGTCACTTTTATAACACGCGTTAGAAAACATATGTTACTAGTTTAAACGCGAGCTTTCATAAATAATAACGACAACAATAATGATAATTAATAAGTCATAGAACTTTTATAACGATACGGCGATTTTTTACACTTTTTATTTTTAAAATTATATACCCTTTTATTTTTTAAATACACGCGCTTTTACTAGTTTGTATACATATATACATAAATATGTATTGAAAATAATCGATAATAATCGATAACCATAAGATTGAACTTTGATGAAAAAAAATATTCGTTCAAAAAGAAGAAACAAAAAAAAGAAACAAAAAAAAAAATATACACACACGCACAATAATACACTTTACTTTTAGTCACTCGGTTATTTTGACTGATATTAAATTGTCAAGTTACGAGGTATCCAATCGATATTATAGCTTTATAAATTTAAACAATATTTCACCTTTTTCCTGATGAAAATCAAGCGATTTTCCGGAAATGAGAGGCGTGTGTACCGTGTGGCTTGATTGCCACATGTACACGGACTACGTGCAACCACCAGCCGAGGCCGGATTCGGTCGTCTTCGTAAACGTTCGGCTATCAAGCTATGCTATTATCTCCGCGAAAGAGTGACTCCCCCCACACCGCCGCTCTTCAAAAACCATTGCCGCCGCCATGTTTAATGCCGAGTGTATAGAATCGAGAGGGAGAATATTGGCATTTTCACAATCGAATAGACCCCGACGTGGGAATAAATGACAGCGATTTGTTTGACGGAAATGTTGGAAATTAAGAAACGATAAACAACTATATTCGCCGCTATTTTTTAGCCGGGGAAATGGAATTTTTATCGCGATAGTAAAGTTATTTCAAGATTTGAATTTCGAACGATACACTCGTACCGGTTCACGATTCGCCAAAGTTTTACGATATACTATGTAGTAGGTATATACGCGTTGCGACAGGTTTTGTGAACGATAATTTAAACGGGACATAACCTCAAAGCCAAACGAAGAAGGGAAGAAAATTTGTTCGAAGTTCAAATTGAAACCGTGAATTTTCGGAAATGAGATTGACTAATTAGGGCGAATATTTTCAAAATCTACTGCTGAAATGAAATTAACGAACACGAGGAGGAAAAACTTCTCCGTTCTTATCACCGGCATGACGACAGCGCGGGTTTTTTTTTTATCAGTATAAGTTGCTGATAATAAAAGTTGTTGGCAAGAGCAGCAACGCTGGTTATAACAAGTACATGAGGAAGTCTTTGAACTTGTTCAATTGCGAATTGAATGAACGCCTTTTTTTCTTTTTTTCTTTCTTTCTCAACAATTAACATCCGACGAGTTCTTTTTTTATACAGAAACCGAAGCAATGAATAGTATTTGAAAAGAATCGAGTATGCAGTTGTCATACTACTTTCAGTCGGATAATGAGAACCCGTTCTTATCGACCGATACGTAAAGTGACATAATTTCACGACCATTGTAGTATGTAATACGAAAGACATGTGGAAAATTTTGTAAATTTCACAGTAAATGGTTATACTATAGATTCGAATTCTAGGGTGCAGAAATAAAAGAATCAACAATGAGTGAGAAGTGCGACAAGACGCGGCACCTAGTGTACGTTGGGTGAATTATTGTCGTTCTAACCGATCGGTAAGGTAGAAATAATTGAAACAAATAAAATTGGCAAGATTATTTTTCCTCTTTCAAATTACGACGAAATCTGAATTACGATGACTCGCGATGACTTGAATATTAGAATAAAAGGTTAATAAAGCAAAATGTCATTTCGAAAGTTGAATCCTATCTACTCATTAATGATTCAATTTTGTACTATTTCCACTCTTCTGTCTATTGTACGAACGAAAAAAACAGCAACAGCAACAACAACACCGACAACGACGAAAAGGAACTAGGAACGAGGGACAGGAAAATCGCACCGAACAATATGTTACGCCGCTGCGAGAAGGGAGTTTCGTAATAGATTTTCTCTCTCCTCGTCGTTATTGATGCTATGCCAGGTGTCGTGTTGAGGGTGATTTCCAAAGGACAAAACTGGCCCATCGAATTCTCGATCGATTTCGCAGGCTCGATCTTTTGCGTTGCAGTTAGAATTTTATATTATTATTATTATTGGTATTATATTTCGTTTAGGTTTTCTTTTATTGAACAATTGCAGTCACGTTATTATCTCGGTGTAAAAAATATCGGCAATACAATCGTAATTCAGAGAATATGAAAAAAGAGCCAATTTAAATATCTATTTAAACGCGAAATAAAACCTGTTCCATTCAAGATTGACGCAAAGGAAGAAAGAGAGAAGTAAGAAAGAAAAAAATGAAAACAAAAAAGCAATTCGCTGTGTGTATAATATAAGACTATACGCGACGTAGTAATGTAAGTACAGGTATAGCCAATACGTGCATAGATTGTCTGCAGCGTACACAACACGGTGCAGTGGCACTGAACAATCATCCGTGTAATTCTATTTTCTCATGGCAAGCGGGTCGGTGAATCTGATATAATTAGAGCAGGTTAGATACATGCATACGTACGCGATGCTGTTTGACACGTGCATAAGTCCGTTGATAGTTATAAGCGAACTCTTTTGTTTCGTAAAATATGGAAAAACCGTTACTTTCCTCACCTTGGAAAGTTGGGACATTTTGACAGGTGTATAATACGTTGGAGGAAAGATGAAGATAAATATAAAAAATATAAAAAAAAATGATTCAAAATAAACAAATGACTCGAAAAAATGAACATTTTTTCTAAATTAAGAATAATAATAATGATAATATTAATAATGATGATAATAAATACGACTTGTTTCGAAATATTGAGAAAATGAAGTCTGACTTCATTGTTGAATTATATGCTTTCACGGTCAGCGCTAACGATAAGCGGGTCGCATAGAATCGTCATGAGTCATTTACGGACCCGACACACGCCGCACGATGAACAAAAAGTTAATAAACAAGCGATAAATTTACATGTCGCTTTAGTTCATGTCCATGAATATTAGGGCGATATATGTAACATTTCTAACACCGTGTTACAGAGTCTATAAGGAGAAGACTTATCGTTGGAATTTAGGTTTAGAGATAAATACGCATTCACTGTAGACACGAAGACCGTGGAGTAGGACTGTGCGTTAACAGTGAACATTTACCGTAACGGTTGGTAAATGATAATTAAGGAAATATTTACTTGTAGATAGAATTCTTCTCAAACTTGAAAGTTATGCCTGAATCTATTTCTCTAGATATTTATTTTCTCCCGAATTGATAAAAGCGAAGTAAAAATTCCCTACCGCATGTCATGTGATTCGTTTGCACAATAAAAAAAAAAAAAATTACATGGAAATATTCTAATGATAGATTTCCTGAAATATTTCTATAAGGATAAATAATTATCCTCGTGAGATAAACGACGAAAAAAGAAAAAAATTAATAAGAGTTATATAGGAACAAATGGCTCGCCATACGGAGGCTAAATAGCGAGATGAAATCTTGTTTAAAAATGTACATATCAAATTAAAAAAAAACATGTTTTAAACGCATAACGACAACGGTTCCTTAGATTTTCGAGACCTAAATGATAATCGTATACGTCGTAACTGCAAAGCTCACTAGTAAGAGAAATGGTACGCGTCGTGGTAAGGTAACCTAACCTAAAAGCAGATCGAAGTTCCCATGCTCGAATTTTTCGAAGTGAAAAAAAATGTGGTAAATTTGTAAGAACCGTGATTATTGTGGTCGGTAGAATAGTAAAATGACACTGAGAGAGTCTAGTTGAAAGTTGTCTTATATCGTGATAAAAAAAATTGTCAAAGATTAACCCTTAACCTAATTTAACCTGAAAATGGTTGAAATATTTTTATTATAAAGTAGTAACTCACTGCGGAAGCGATGTGGCCCGGCCGTAAAGGACTGATGGTGCGGTTGATTGTTTTTTGGTAATTGATAATTGTACTTGTCCTCGGTCGGCATGCTCATCGCAGGAGATCGACTCCTTTTGATCGATTCGTATCCTTCAATCCTGGGCTTGGACGGCTCGTTGTAGTCCTCATAGGGACGCGATTTTTATTCTCAAAATGTGGAATTAAAAATGAACACTTTATAATAAACTGTTTGTTTATCCTTACGCGTCCCTCGGCGAATCACACTCACAAATTATTTAGCGGACTATAGTCAGCCGCATTAAACGCTTCGTTTAAGGTGTAAATAATAAGACGATTTTATCCAGCACTCAGTTTATCTTCGCAGTTAACCAAACAGCACTACGTTCAACGTTATGGACACGCGCTAACTCACACGCTGGCATGACACACGCGTTAGTTTAACCCCGAAAATTGGGTGCTTCCCTAGCCGACAAGGAAGCTACGTGTTCAGTTTCGTTCGGCTCGTTTCAGTTTATGCGAGTTTTCCGGTTCACGTACCTACACCGATTGTTAGTGAGCATCGATAACTGCGCAAACGATGATAATAAACGATCGTAATTAGTCTGTATGAAAATATGTTTGTTAGATATTTCGACTACTTGAGAAACGCACGTATGTCGGTAGTCGGTTTGTTTTTAACAAAAAAAAAACACCACCTCGAATGGCATCAAGCAACCAGCGGCGACTCTCGAGCACTCGAGTTTTGTCTCGATGAATATCGCACCGACACACATATACACACAAGCGCACCACGAGCTCGGGAATCTTCGGCAAACGTCGGAAACTGGTCACGTACTAAAGCGTCGAAAAGACGCGGGAAATAATTTTGCAATTCTCTGCTCTTCGCCTCTCCTCACTCTCCTTCTCTTTCAAAACGGGATGAGTGAAGTTTTCTCGGAATTGCTGATCGCTACTCGATCCTTCTCGGTAAAAAGAAACCGTTAAAAAAAGAGAAGTAATCCTACGAGAACTGAACTCTGCTTTTCGATTTGAGATACGACTCGTTTTTACATCAGCGTCGTTGATATTTGTTCATCAACTTGTCGTCGGAGAATTAAAATCCTTCTCAAATTAGTACCGAGTCATGCTTGATAAGAAATATAAAGCAGATTAGCATGACTGTTGCAAAAATGGATTCTTACGATTATTCAACTAAAATGCAATTCAAATAAATTTTATCCCCTTCATTCTAGTTTTGTGTTTTCTACTACCCGAATACCCTTAGCTGAATGTAAGAGCTTGATTATATTTAAATTTCAGCTGTCTTTAAGATAAGATTCCTCACATTACGTATCAGGATAAATCAACATTATTATTTATTTGGAACCGACTGACCTCTGTCTTTAGAGTTCGGTACTAATTCACCTTATTTCAAAGTGATTAAAGTTTTATAAAATTATATCAAGCCTTACAATATTTTTTAAGAAGAACATCAGTCGTTAGATAATGTCTTATCAAGCAGGGTTCATCGCTGATCAACATTAGTATAAATATAAAGGCTGTCCGTTTCGTATGAGCGGAAGAACCGTCAAACAGTAAAGACACATCACAATAACAACGCAGCATAACCTAGTCGCCGAATCCGTAATGCGCTTTACTTCACCCCTGAATTAATCGCTGAATAAAAAATCGAAAATATGACATCGCACGGTAAAGCGGAGACCGAAAAATTGAGAAAGAAGCTAGAAGAGCAATTGGACAGACTGGTACAACAACTGGAAGATTTGGAAGAATGCCGGTAATTATCAATCCTGAATTAACGACGTTTACTTGTTATCCCTGGTCTGCTAAGTTTTTTCAATTTGCACAAACATTTTCTTTCACAATTTTAAGCGGCGAATTAGACGCGATCGAATACGATGAAACAAAAGCTGAAACAATGGAACAGCTTAGAGATTTCAACGAAAGTCTTCAGCGTATGATTAGCGGTGATATGACGCTGGTTAACGACCTCGGGGCTATGCAGCTGGTAAAAATAGCAGTAAAATTGTTCAAAAAGTTGTGTGAACTCGAAAACAGTCAATTCTTTAATCAGAAATAACTCATTTTCGAACCACAGGCAACGCAGGCTGCGATCAGCGCAGCTTTTCAAACCCCAGCAGTAATCAGAATGTTTGGTAAAAGGGAGCCAGGGCAGCTCAGAGAGAGATTATACCAAGTGGAACGTGATGCCAAACTCGGAAAGCTCAGCAAAGAAGAGAGCGATAGACAGCGGGGAGAGATTCTCAGCGCCTTGAGGCAACTAGGAGAAAGATTGAATCACTCGGAATTGTTGTTGTTGGATGAATTGTCTCACAAATCAACTGCTCACTTCAACTTTGTCCAAGTTGACGCCAAGTCTTCGGGGGGTAAAATCGCGCTTGCTTTAGCCGTGGAAGAAGTCAAAGCTAATGAGGCTACTTGAAGGAGAAATAAAATTAGAGATATCAAAAACCCTTTGATATTCAATATATTTTTAAGTTTTAACTAATTATCATCGGATCAGTTTATATTCGAACACTTTTAATCAGATTATCAAAACTATTTCATACTCGTTTCTATTTCTTCTCACATGTTGGATAGTCTTGATTGAATTTCGCGTGGTCTAAAGTGCCATAAGAATATGAGTGAGATAGATTCTATCGCTGTCAGTTGTTTTCGAGGATTATGTTTATTGAAATTAGATAGGATTTGGATCTAAGTTATTATATTTTGAATTGTTATTATAGATAGCTGTACGCGTAAGAAATTAAAATTATATTTGATAAATGATGAAAATAATAAAATTTATGATGTAAATAAATACATGATCGTTTTATTCATTTGTTATTATGTTTAATTCACTAAATTTTTATACCCAGCAACTTTATTAAGTATACAATATAAACAATACACAGGCCCAACAAGTGCAATAAAAGTAAAACTGTATAACGTAAAGATTAGAAATGTAAAAGGCGATTAGACGATACGAAGAGAATTCGAATCATTGATGGAAATAAATATGTGCTTTTGTTTCAATCCTTGAAATGCATCATTTAATATTTTAAATATCTGATACTGCTCCAAACTTCTAGGATGTGTACAGGTTTTATGCTGCATTAATTTTACAGTCATTTGCATTCTGGTGCAGGCTATGCATAATAATGTGTTATAAGTTCACATCAGTAAAAGAACCGTTCAGTTTTCGAATAATTATTCTTCCCAACTTGTTTTTTTTTTTTTTTCTTCTCTCCATCTCTTTTTGTGACCTTATTAATATAATATAAAAAGATTCTATGATTTAAATATAGGTTTATTTATCACGTTATTTTTATCTTAAATTATCTCCTCAGTCGGATTGAACATTGACTAATAATAATTACAGATACGTTGCGTGATCAAAAATATGAGCAAACTAATAATTAAGAATATAATATATGTATAGTCGACTTTTTATTCTGAGCTTGAAAATAGCTATAGAGAAATTATTTTCTATTGCATCACTAAATATCTTTGAAAATAAAATTAATCAATATTTCCATGAAATATAGTATTTAGCAAGACTTGAAATTCTACCGCGGCATCAATCACGTGTATGTGTGTGCAAATTGGGTTGTGTATATAATTATGCAAGCATGAAGGAGATTTTCACATGCTTCATATAACTTACAATGTTTCTGTTCTTTTTTTCGAACCAAAATATTCTACTTTATCATATTACAGCCAAGCTATTTAATTATCTGTGCTTCCTCTTCCTCTTTGCATTTATAGATTAGTCCTCTGGCTATTTAGTATTGTACAAGATGATTTTTTTCATTTTTATTACGTAAAGATATGTTGTACGATGATTACCATCGACATTAACATATTAATATAAAAAATACTGAACAGATTGCAAACTGATATTCGCAAATTTCAAATATTAGGCTAAATTGGTTGTATGCAGTTTGATTAAAAAATGTCAATATAGAATCTGTCAAAATCACGAGACAACAAGGAATGTACAAACAATTTAAACTACACGCAGCTTCTGTTTAGGATGCATTTGAATAGCGAATAAATACATGATTATTTAAAAGTTCTGTTCGGTTATTACTGTATGTATGTATAATAAAAAATAAGATTAGTCCATTAATTTATACTCGAAAGACTTACGACGCTTAGTTATTGCTTGTAGATTAGCAAGTCTTGAGAGATATTCATGATTACAATATCATGTGAATATGTTACAGAGCGTAGTACATGTTTAAGTTTGGATAATGAAAATTAAAGGGATATTATTTCTATACAACCTGAAATCAATATAGGTATAAGTAATATGCACAAAATGAAACAGGAATACAAAATCCCGTATACTCGATCATTTTTCTCCATGCATGCGAGAGAAAAATCAACAGTTTGCTTCACTAAAGAAGATGAAAGAAAACCTAAAAAAGAAAAAAAGGAAAAAAAAAAAGTTGGTTTCTGACATTACATAGGTAATACCTATTTTATTTTTTCTATTTATTTATTTATTTACAGTTGAAAGAGAGACAGAGAAAAAAGAAACCATTTCATTATTGCAGTTTTCTACTTTTAAATCAATCTAGACATTCCAGATGAAAGGTGGTTAACTATTCACCTACACGGTATACGTATTGAACTTTTTAATACATGTGGTCGTTAATCTTTTAACAGATGTTGAAGTTAATGTGTGTAAATTGCAGATGAGTCTGATGGGAATATTAAATAAAATGACAAGCTGTGCCAGCCCTAATTTTTATATATATATATGTTTATATATATTAGCTGCTATATTGAGTTCAGTATAGATAGAAATGCGGCTTATCTTTTCAGGGAAAAGAAGCCCAAGCTATAAAAAGGGCAATTGTCGTTAATCAAGGTTGATTAATCAGCTTCTCAAAGCCTTAAACCTTTGTTTGTACTTATTAAAAATAACCGATGACTTTAACGCTTGCGTCTGCAGACCCTTTTGTGTTCACGCTGCCAGTGAACTTGTTGGCAGTCAATACTGCAGTAAGCCGTATTCCAGCAACAATGATATATTGCTTCCGCTTCGCAATTGTAGCACTGAAACATGTTTGGAATTATTTATTCCCTCGGAATAAGCTCTGAGTAAAACCAGCATTCCACTATTGATATATCACAACAATTACCCATTGCTTCTTTTTTATCTCCGATATAACTTGCTGATGTTTATCGGTCAATTGACGCATTTCCTTAGCATGTTCTGCCTGAAGTCTTTCCAACTCTTTACATTTGTCAAGCTCTAATTCTCGTCTGAGTTTTTCCAACGCCGTTGTCATCGGCTGATCAGACGTCCTCCGACCTCTTTTTACCTGAAATAATTATTTTCAAGTGTTTCGACGTTTCCTTGGATTTCTATCACCAAACACATGTTTCTATTCAATTCATATCAGATGAAGTGTTGAAAGTAATACAAGGGTATATTACCTTAGCAGGTAGAACATCGGCCTGCATTTGCTCAGTTTGAACAAGAACACATTTAGATCTTGGTTCCTGACAGCTGGAAGTCACCATATCTTCCTGCGATCCCTCCTTTCTTAATCCCTGTGGGCAACTGCTAGAAATTTCTCTAGCTGGTTCGTTTTCGGCGACATCCAACAATGGTACCTGTGCAACGGAAGGCTTATTGAAAGAATAAAGAGTCTGACTTTAAAATAGTCAGGGATGTAAATTAGGGTGTTTCAAAAAAACAACAATTTTTTTTCTTTCAAATAGGTTTAAAGGTTTCATTCAAGTATGAAAATACGCCTGTGAAAATTTCAGCTCTTAATTAACATTAAGAGATGGCGCAACGAACTTTTTCTTCTATCTCATTTTTCTTTTTCTGATTTTTATAACTAGCTAACGATGCGTAGTACAGAAAATCTACAGACATAGTTTTGCAGGGAATTTGATGCACTAGAAAAAAGGTCTCTTGTCAAAATTTCATAAAGCTGTATGTTTGATACATACAGTTGGCAGCTGACTGTAACTTTGATATAGTTGGCTTTAGGAAATTTTGAGAAGAGACCTTTTTTCTAGCGCATTCGATTCCCTTGAAAAATATGTCTGTAGATTTTTTGTACCACGCATTTTTAGCTAGTTAAAAAAATCAGAAGAAGAAAACAAAAATTTTCCTATGTTATTTTTATGGAAAATGGAAAAGTGTGATGTGCCATCTCCTAATGTTAATATTGAGAGCTCAAATTGTAACAGGCGTATTTTTATACCTGAATGCAACTTTTGAATCTGTTTGGAATTTTTTATTTATTTTTGAAACACCCTAATGTAAATATCCTTATGGATGTTATCATACCTGTCTTTCTTCGCTAGTTTTTCTGCTTCCAGGCGTGTCTTTTTGTTCCTCGTTACTTTTTTTACTCGTCGATGTCTTCTGTTTATCTTCTCCTCCTGAAGTAGATTGCATGTCTAATCTGCCCTCTGTACTGAGCCGCTCTACTTGGACTCTTAAGTTCTTGATCAGAGGTAACGGCTTCATAGAACTAGGCGTTTTCGATCTATTTAATCCCGGTGATTCTATATTGCGGATCTTTGCTGGCTTCAAACCGCTCTCGTCTTCCAAACTCTCGCCGTCTTTTAACCCAGACTTTCCCAGCTGAGCAAGCAGGCTTTTGTGACGTTTTAATTCCTCAAAAGCTCGATTCCAAGCTGCAGACCTTTTTATCTATTCAACAAAAGAAATAGATTCAGACTAAGTGCATTTCCTTAGCAGTTTTCTCTACCGGTTTACACACAGATGCCAATTCTGTTCTAGAAAATGCGACGTATTACTGTGTTTGAGTGAAAAACAAACTTCTGTTATTAGAAACATCCAATTTTTTTTTTAATGCCTACTGATAGCAACTGGATAATCATGCTCTGTAATATATGATAGAAGATCAATTTAGGTTTGAACAAGATTTTGAAAACTTTTTGAACAGAGAATTAAATGAGGTAAGAGGAAAATGTGTGTTTGTTCGTTTATGTTTATGGTTTTTTAACCACATTTAAAGAAAGAAGTGTGTCTATTAATAGGTATTTCATTGTCATTAAACATTAAACATTATTTCATACCTTGACTTCTTTCCATTTTCCTTTCTCTGACTGCCGTGTAAAAAGTAATGAAAAGTCAAACGTGATACTAGGAATTAGATTGATCCCAAATAGGAGAGAGAATAAATCAAAGCAGCTCAAAACACATGTTTGTAATTAGTGAACACTATACTGGTAATAATTTCGTAGAATTTGAAATAGACTCTTTAGAGGACACAATTAATTGCTGAAAAGGCAGGGATGATAAAAGCTGTGTTAGTATCACCTGGAGTGAGCTTAAGTTGACTGTGATGGGTCGTATGAAGACCTTTTCGATGTTAGCTCTCATGTGATGACCGCCAAAAAATCTAACATCATATATGTCGTTGTTTATTTGCATTACTTTAGCTGGCCAGTATGGGTACCCCTTTTGTTTGGCATAAACGAGTTGATGCGGAGGATTGCACGGTGTGCAGAACCACAATTTTTCTGACTTTTCATTGGATATTCGATAGCAATCAGCGCAACGTCTTATCTCTTGGAGATCGTAGCAACAGTCGTGGTACATCGTCACACCCATTTCTCCAATTGCACTATTTGCTAGAAAAGAAG
Source organism: Rhogogaster chlorosoma (assembly GCA_944452935.1). Lineage (NCBI taxonomy): Eukaryota > Metazoa > Arthropoda > Insecta > Hymenoptera > Tenthredinidae > Rhogogaster > Rhogogaster chlorosoma. Next base: position 1,522,335 of record OX101797.1, read on the forward strand.
TTAGCTTGTTATTCGGTAATCATGGAATTTGAATTCCAAGCAAAATCGATATATGATTGTTAAGAACCGCTTTAAATTAGTTTTAGTGGTAATTCAAGTCTTTTTACCCCCGTGATACACGATGATATTATGCATAATATTATGTGCATCAGTTTCGAACTCTGTAAGGTTGTTGTATTCCTTTTGTCTAGATTTTCTATCCATGATAGCCAAGTCCATATGATTTTTTATCAAAATTCCTGGCCGCCACGAGTCTTCGCCATCGCTCACCCAGGTTGGTCCCGAAAAACCACCTGGTGGTGTTACAACCGGTGTATTATCAAAAACAATCCTTCGATTTGTGATCTCTGGTGGTAACTTGGCTTTCAAGTGACCACATGTGAAGTTAAGTATGTGATTCAAGTCAGATTTGTCAGTAAGAATGTCATTATTTATTTTCTGTAATAAAATAAACCTTTACAGTAGAGCCCCTACAATTATTTCACTTACAAAAATCAATAAGATTACTTTTTTCCTCAAAAATTGTGCTACCAAACATAAATACAGTTATAATTCACTAAACAACTAGTGTTTAGAACAAAACGAAAGTAGGTGTTGAATATGATTGCAAAACGAGTCAATTTTTGACGAACTTTATGACGCAGTGACCTACTTTGATATTGTGTGACTAATGCCTAAAGGTCGTATTTTTTCTTCTTCTTGTATTCATGGAGAAAACATAAAAATACGTTGAGAAATATTGAAATTCAATAATTGATAGATTGAAGGCAGATACGACCTTTTGATTTTAATTTTTGTTAATTTTCAACAAAAGGTCGTATCTGTATTTTGCATTTGCAAAAACGGACTTTCGACTTTAGGAAATGTATATTTCACAAAAGTCCAAGCCAGAAGGTCGTATATACCAACACTTACGACCTTTTGCTTTTACGATTTCAATTTTTCAATTTTCGTTTATTTTTGTGTTTTCATCAGTTTTTAGTGAATGGAAATAAAAAAAAATTATACGACCTTTTGGCATTAGTCACAGGATATATTTATTGCAGTAATAAAATGATATCAAATCGAACATACTTCACAAAAGTGACAATATTTTAATTCTTGACTTTCTGGTACGTGACATTCCTTGTGAAATACTCTGTAGCATTTTTGGCAACATTCTACCACACCTGCTCTTTGGCATTTATAACAGTACCAGTCGTGTTGATCATCGTCTGTTAATTCCACAGGTATTCTATAACTTTCTTGTTCAATTCCATTTTTGTTCGCTACTTTTTTCAGCTGAACAAGACCGTCTCTCACCGCGTTGCTTAAATCTTCTTGTACCGATTGCTCTGACTTAACATACATGCGAGCTATATGACGCATGACCCTCTCCTCGCTTGGCAAAGTTCTTTGATGTACTATAAACTTTATAGCATCCCAAATATGCTGGATCACGATTGGATCCGTTCTACGGCGTTCAGGCATATTGAGGATTATTTTATGCTGGAAATAATTAACTTGATTACACAAACAGTTGAAAGCAATCTAATACATCCCAACACATTCAACGCTGATATTTAACAAAATGTCCAGTTGCTCTAGCCCCTATGTTTCAAACAGTACAGTTACGGACAAATCTACACAACTTTTGATAATACATTGTCCCTCATATTCTTGTATTCTGTAATCTCATGCCCTCATGCTTTCCTCATCAAGGCTCAGTCGCTTTCAGTAGGACTTTGAAGTCGTTCACAGTAAACCAGTGAGCAAGAGACTAATAGTCGAAAAAGAATCTTCTTGTGCTCTGTGTAATTGCTATCCAAACATTAATAATAAACAAAAGTCATAGAACAAAAATAGCCAAAAGTTTTCAAGTTTAAAGATGCATGCAATGGTTTTGGGCTTCGCTGGCTACAGTCTGTTACTATCAAGCTGTGCAGCGTTAATTTTCTTGTTAAAAATGGCATACATTAAAGATATCCTGAAAAGTCCTCTGCACATACTTCTGACATCAGACACGTTAATCTCCATGATTACATCGATAATATTGCTGATAAATCAGTCTACACCGTTAACTAACCTGGAACAAGGTCCGCCGATCCCTGGTGCCAGCCAAATATCTAATCGACAACTACTTCAAGTTAATGGCAGTGAAAAATATGATCAGAATCAAACTTGCATGAGATTTTATTACAAGTCCAATGATTCCTGGACAGATAGTGAAGCTTTCGATGGAACATCGAACTGTACGTTCCAACATGTTTTGATGCACTACGCAATGTTTCTAGTCCCATTTGCAAACGCATTTATGTCCCTGTTAATCTATTCGGTGCAATGCAGCAGTGGAATGTCTTGCGTTGATCAAAAGAGCGCAAGTTTAGTCAAAGTATCGCAAAGTGAGGTAAGAGGTGAGAATGTTGGTGTTAAAACTGAGCACTTGGCACTTGCGAATCCTGATTCAAGCTTTAGAAAAATAGATTCTGATGCCCAGGAAGACCTGGATGCCATTTCCAAAGACCCGAAGGTAGAGGGACAAGCACAGGAGACTATTCTGACCATTTCTAGAGACGAAAATATTTCTACAAATTCGAATACCGATCCTAAATTCACGGGATTCGGTGTAATTACACAATGGCTTGTTCCGATCCTGGTTACAGCGATGTTATATTTTTCTAAAACTCAGGACATGAATAATAAGCTGCGTGAATCAAGTGAAATGGAATGTATTTTGAAGATAAATTTTCCTTTGGAATCATGTTATAAAGCCGAATTTGCGAAGGCTGCATCTTTGAGAAATCCTACTGAAAACTACACCGAATTAACTGTTGAAGTCGAGGATCCAGATACCTTGAGGATTTCTTATCCCGATTCTAAAGCCATTGACCAGGTTGTATCGAGCGTACGAAACGTCGTTCAGTCTGCGCTAAACAAAACGTGTAATAATTTAACCGAATGGGATTTCGATAACAGTTCCAGGTCTTGGAATATTACACAGTACATTGCGGTCAATAATTTAACGAGCAATGAAAATGAAATGCTTCAAAAATTGACTGACTTACAGCAAGCACTGAACAACAAGGATCCGGGAATTTTTAGGAATAATGAATGTGCAGTCACAAATGACACCGACCCGGTGAAAACAGATGAAAAAACAATCGCAGATGAAGAGTTAGCGTTTTTTAAGAATGTGGTTGAAAGCACTAGAATTAAACTGACTCCGTTGTTACCACCTTCAATACAGGAAACCAAGCCACAAGATTCGTTACCTCAAGAAGCAGTGGCCGCACATGAAGATATTCAAACCTCTGGAGTCAGTAATACAACTGAAGAAACTGCAGAGTATAACGGGAATGAAACAGATTTGTACAAGACAATTACCGAAAATAAAATTGCTGTGATACCAGCTGAGAATATAACGCAAAATTCCAACGACGAAACATACGTAAATATTATTAAGCGAATTCGTGATACTCTTATTCAAGTTAAAGCAAAATCGCAAACAGGAGACTTGCGTGATAATTATGAAACGTATAAAGATAAATCGAGGACTGACCAGCTTGGATCAGTGTCAAGAAAAATTCGAGAGGATAGAAAGATTTCTTCGACTGAATATAAAGATAGAAAGTTTTCTCAAGCACCGCTTTACATGAACGAGCGCTGCTTTTTGTCATCGAAATTTCTAAAAATACATTTATTGATTCTTCTGTTTTTAGTTTATTTCATTCCAGTACTTGTGTCTGGTATTTTACAAACCCGAGCCATATATATGTGTAAGCATGTTTTAGAAAAAATTGAAACAGCTAATAAGAATATAAAAATGTCCCAAGGTCCAGATGTGAATAAAATTATACTGAATGAAAATCCACCACCAAAACCAGGGTGGTTCTTGAACGCATCAGATCACGCAACGAGGACTGATTTGTCCGATTCTCAAGACACCGAAGGCCCTAATTCTAGTGCACAATTCAAAATAGGAGAAAATATGGCCAAGGAAATTACACAAAAAGATTTGCAATTGAAAAATAATAAAAGTGGGTATAAAAACGTTCTTCAAGAGACGAAAAGTATGGAAATGTTGTTTACTGTTTTAACAAGATCATTAATGCTTGGTGTATTAATGTGGACACCGACTTTTCTAGAAATACTAAGTAAAGCTTTTCTCTGTGCTTCTACACCCGCTTGGCTAGTAAACGGTTTGTATTTATTGGGAGTTTCTTTTGGGATTGTAAAGAATTTTTTCAACGTAACAATCGCAAAAATAAACAAAAATCTAAACGATCAAATCTACGGGAAGGAGAACAGCGTTCATCCTAGCGATTAACGATCTAGATTACTTTCAAAAAATTATTAGTATTGGAAATGAAATTTACATGGACCTTGTTTCAATTTTTTGGAAAAATTAGATTGAATTGAAGAATTTGCCATTCTTTCGAATCTTTCAACTCTTCATAAAAGAGAGAATGATAGATTATAAAATTATGAATAACTTCTTTATAAAAGGATCTGGAAAAAATGACAAATGACAAATGAAATAATTCACCCAAACTAGTCTTGAATCAATCCTGAACTATGCCATAAGCTGACTAAATAAATGAAATATTTGCAGACTGTACAGTTATCACAGGGTAGGTCATTACAGTACATCGATATTTCTAGACTCCAAGGTGTCTATAGATCGTTGATTGAGCAGCTGTTGGATTCTGAGTTTGTAGAATATTGAGAAAATATAATATTGAAACTTATGAGTCGATTAACAACCCGTTATATTATTTTTAAGAAACTTTATGATTTGCGAAGAAAAAAAGATGATTGATAGAAAAAAATTGAAATGCTGTGTAGGCGATGATTAGTGATACATACATTACGTAAGTGTTTCTTTGGCATTACCTTAAGCCTAATAATTAAGAAATGAAAATATGGTAATTAGAGCTAAGTAAATACTTGATATAACTAATGATGGAATGTAAGTAGAAATAAAGGGAAGAACCCTACCTGACGACTTCGGATTTTTATTAGCCCATAATTTATTAGTAACAAGGTTAAGTTAAGCTATGAAACAAATGAGCAGCTATATAAAATTGTGTGAAATTGATCGATTGAGATTCGTTATCAAAGCTTAGAGCCATCGACGTAAGTTGAAACGGTAAGTGAGTGTATATATGTAAGAAAAAAAAAAAGATAAAAGAAAAAGAAGAAAAAAAAAAAACTAAAAGAAACTAAATAATACAAATTGATATTTAAGACGTACCAAAATCCACCAAGTCTAACGATCGAGAAAATATTCTCCCTTGATTATTTGTTAATCATTATTTTAACGGCACTTTACACTTAACGAAACTTTCCCCAAAGACCTGTTATTACCAGGTTTTTTAACATTAATAATATTCACTTGAAAAATCGTAAATAAACTCACGTTCGACAGAAACCACGGGACAAATCATGGAGACGCGGACGTCACGGTTAACCTAAAAGGTGCGCGCGCCGTGGCGCGAAATTATTCAAATATTCATTAGCGCGCAGAGGAGAATATTTGAAATTAGAGTACTTAACTTTCAAGTGTTTTTTTTATTAGACTGGATATTATCGGTAATGGCAGCAGGAAATGAATAAAGAAAACTAATGCAAGGTATAAGACGTCGTGATTGTTTATTATAGAAATTATAATTGTACAATACGTGCGAACTTCAATCTCATTTATTTATAGTAATTAATAGGAAGGCTGAATATTATAAAACTCTAGCTTATTAAAGAGGTTGAAGTTCTTTTAAAATAGTTGTAAAACCTGTCCATGGTGAAAATAATTTTCTCTTAATTGCTGCACCATTGAATCATTAGTTTGATTAATAATATCTATAATACTCAACTAACACATGTCAGTTTCGAAAGCTATGTAAAACATTCTGTTTATATTGCACACATCTTTGAAGTTTTAGGATACGCCTGAAGGTAAATTATTTATTCAGCTTATCGAACTGTTAACAACTGATGCATCGACCTTCTCAAGACATCGGGTTTGATTCCTCGACTCAAACTATGCGACCAGTCTCATCAATATGGTTAATAGAGTAAAGGATGTGCTTAAGAAATTAAATTTCAATTAATACAGTTATTTAATGAATGTTTAGTTATGCAATGAATTTTCTAAGTATTGAAATCGTGTAACATGTTCACAGGAGAACTCTAAAAATTGTTTCCGAATTATCATTAATAGTAGGAGGACATCAATCGTAAAGATAAGTACAATAAGACATCGAGATTGTTTATTATAAAAATTATCGTTCAGCAGCTTTACACTTGAATATTATTTTATTAATAGGTAGGTATATTTGATTATAAAACTTGAGCTCATGAAAGGGGAAAAAGTTCTTTTAAAATATATGTACCATCTGTCCATGGTAAAGTCTGGGCTTTTATTTCATGAGTATTATTTGTCTTGGCTTCATTTAGAATTTTCACAAGAGCATAATCTGACCTTGGAAAGGCTAAGTCTTTTTCTGATAGTTTTAAAATGGGGCAAAAATCGTTTTTACCATCCCCAACGTAGGCGATTCTGTCAAAAGAAGTCCCATTATTGGAAGACTCTTTTATATAACTTTCCAAAATATGTCCCTTGCAGAGATTTTTTGTGCTCAAATCGCACCAGTCTTGTAAATGGTACATGTCGATCTTCAATAAACCATTTTCATCATATCTAGCAGGATTAGTGAAGACATTGGAAACGAAACGGTCGAGTTTTTTATGCCTCAACCATTGCTCTATGAAAACGGAATTTGAATCGCTTATTACAATAATATCGCAATTAGAAGAATTTAATCTTTCCAATAGCTCCTCCATTCCGGGTACAGCTGGTATCTTTTCTATTGCCTTATTTATGTCTGATTCGTTAATCGAATTCGCATGGAGAAGTTCAAAGACCTTAGCCATGTACTGAGTCCATCCCTCGGAACGATAAAGTCCTTTGATTGAATCAGGCAGTTTCTCTTCAGGCAAAAGCTTCCGGACAACAATATCAGTGTTGTCATCGACAATTGTATGATCAAAATCAAATGCTACAAGCCAGGGACGAGACATCTGGCAAAATGAGAAAAACAACGTTTTTTAGTTAATTGAAAATAGAACTGGAACTTTCAAATTTATTTTTTGGAAAGTTTTAATGATAATGAATAGTTAACACTTATACTGTAACTACGACCCTTAATTATTGAATTAAAGATGAAATAGGGTTTGCAAAGAATTTAGATAACTGAAAGTCTTGGCATAGAAATTAGGTGACTATATGTAATTTGCTGAAGGTAATCTAACTGGCTAAGTATTATATCGTGCATAGGATGTAAGCTGAAATGGTTATATTTCAGTTCTAGCAAAAATTGAAAAAGGGAAAAACTTGTTAATTTCCAATTAAATGGTATTAAAAATAAAACTAGCTTCATACTTTACGTACTATTGAAGTTTTCGGGTACACCAAACGCTCAGTTGAGCTTATAAAACTGTTTGCAACTAATGCAATCGACCTAACTAAAAATTGGCTTTGGTTCATAAGCACGAACAATCAGGCTAGTCTCATGACAATGACGTTTGACAAGCAATGACAGCTGTTCTTATTCTTATTCTTGTCCTTCCGTCTCTGTGATTTTAAAATCACGCAGAAATGACAGCTTCGCTTCGCTTAGGTTATGTTATGCTGTGTTATAGTTCTACTTTTTATCGCGCGCCCCATCGTGTAGGATTAAAATCGGTTTCAAAATACCCGCGCATATTCGAACTTCCGTATCCGTTAAAAGGTCTGGGCGCTATTATGCTTGGTTTACGCAGCGCCGTAACCTGACTTCATTTAAGAATCGACCAATCAGACGGCTCGATTCACCTGGCGCGTGGCCAAAGCAGCCTTCTGATTAGTCAAACCTTGAGTTAAGTCAAGTTACGGCGCTGCGTAAATAGGCATTAATTAATCAGTACATCTGTGTATCTATGTATGTATATTTTGTTGTTGCGCAGCGTGCATAGGTATGACATGATTAATAAGAATAAAAAAGTAGGAAAAAACGTTTGCGTTATTCTCTGACTCATACATGACGTGAAAATTAAACATACGCGTTGTTTGTTAATTTGACTGCGTAGACGTCGTCCGAAATAGATTACGCTTTGTTTTTTATCTAAAGTATTAAAGTTTTGAGCTAGTTTCAACAACTCTGTCCTCATATCCAATACACAACTCGCAAATAACTTATTCAAGTGGAAACTATAGCGAACTATTAAAGTGAATATTTCGAGAGTGGGTGTAAAAAAATGGACCAAGACATCTTGACAACGCTTAAACTTCTGATGATAGGTGAAACTAACGTAGGAAAATCCAGGTAAGTTGATAGTTTATTATGGAACTGGATACTCCCTTGATTCTAACCTACAAACATCATAATTCGTCGGAATTACGATCTATTTGACCTTGTCTTAATCAAGGAAGAATCAATTGATTCACCTTTACTTTATTTTTGAATCTCGCCGGAATGACAATGATCATTGTTCATTCTTCTGGCAAAATTAACAGCTTCTCTTTACCCTGGTTCTAATCTAAGACTATTTTCAGTATATTACTCCGTTTTACCGAAGATGAGTTCAACGAAAACATGCAAAGCACTGTGGGGATGGATTATAAAACAAAGCAGATTACCATCGATGGCAATACAGTGAAACTAGCAATTTGGGTAATACATAGATTGATTATTATTCTTTGTAAGATAAATATTTATGCGTCATTTATTTACGTAATAAAGTTGGCAATTATAGTTTCTCAGAGTGAACATTGAACCTTGTTTACTCTGTCATTAACAAGAGGAGTTCTTGGAGCATTTGAATCCAGTTTCTGGTCTCCGAATTCCAACAAAGACACAGAAAAAAAATATGATTTTCTTTAACATTCTACTTTCAATTTTATCCTGAACACAAAATTATCCTGGAAATTGTCTGGCCGATAACTTTTCTCAGAAAATGCTTTTCAAGGGTTTCAAAAGTTTTCAGATTCAATGTCTCGAACATTAGATTTATCTATCTCTCCAGAAACAATCAAATTTCAGAAGATTACTCATTTCATATTTTATATCAAGCACAAACCTTATCCCCTTAAAAAGACTCTATTCAATGTATCCCCTGAATATGTACTAACCACTAATGCACCATCATGTCCCTTGAAAATCGCTTATCCTCGATAGTTTGAATTAAAAATTTGAAATCTTGCCATCAGAATTTATTTGTTCTCTAAGTTCAATAGGAAACATTTCCAATTTTGCCGATCCATTAAATTCAGTGAATTAAGTAGGATTCAAATTTTTCTAACTAACATAAAATAATTATTTGCGATGTTTGAAGTTGAAATTTTTCATAAAATATTATTCTATAAATTGAAGACTCTGGTTTCTTAATTCAAAGAACAATTAAAAATATTTTCTGTTCCGTTTACGCCTCTGGGAAATCAAGTTGGCGCTAAAGAAGAACAAAGTTTTAGAGTGGACTGAAGATCGATAAATAAGACCTGAAAATATTCCCACTCTACTACGTATATGATTTGTTATTTTTTCAACCTGTACCGACGTCCTCTAGTCCTCTGAAAATCTTCTATCTATGCACAAATTTCTCCCCATTTTCTGGGGAAGACAATTAATGTATGTGGAACAAAATTACTCATACAAATTACCGATCATTTCATCAGGATACAGCCGGCCAGGAACGTTTTCGTACTTTAACACCAAGCTACTACCGAGATGGCCAAGGAGCAATTTTGATGTTCGATGTGACGGATAGGCACACATTCACAAAGCTTGAAACTTGGCTAAACGAGTTAAACACATATTGCAACAAAATAGACATCGTGAAGATGGTTGTCGGCAATAAGATAGATCTACCAAACCGTGAAGTCAGCATGGAGGAAGGTTTGGAATTTGCACGACGGCATCAAACTCTCTACATTGAAAGCAGCGCCAAAACTGCCGACGGAGTGAAATGCTGTTTTGAAGAACTTGTTCAAAAGGTTCGATGGCCTGTTTCTGTCAATTATTCGTAGCTGTTTTTTTTTTTTTGTTTATCGAGTTAAAAATCAATATCCTTCATACAATTTTCGCTTTGATTTACAGATAATACAAACCCCAGGACTCTGGGAAACGAATTCAGCTCGGATGTACGGAAACGATACCATAGGCGGAGCGAGAAATCGTTTAGGAAAGAGAGGAGTTCAATTGACGGACGATTATCAGTCAGAGAATCCGTATTCGTCTTGTTACTGCAGTTTGGTCTAGCAGAACTGCACGAATTTTGAATAAAATTTATACATAAACCAATCGGCAAGAGTTAAAGACGAAAATAATAAACGGATGTTGTTCATCGGTTGATTTAATCATCAGGCAGCAGGCAGGCAGGCAGGTATCATGAAATGAAGTTGATGTCGTACAATCGCCTCCCGAAAATAGCTGCTCTTGGATCGTAGCTTATAAGATAATTGATCGTGAATCTAATGAGATTCTATTCAAGATATTTATATTAATAAAACGGTCTAAAGTAATGTAAATATACCTGTGGTGCATATAGAATGGACGATGTTTTAGAAATTGTTAATATCAATAAATAATCTAATCTTATAGCGATCATATAATTAAATTATATGCATATTTACACGTTAATTGATATCGTCGTTAGTTTTTTTTAAACAGCCTTTTATGTGGAAGGTAATTCGTTTCCTAATTTTCAAGTAATAAAAATGCAAGCAAACTGTATCTGTAATTAATTGATCGTAAATCGTTTCATCGCAATGTCATTTTAAAAATGCTAAATTTCCATTAACGATACAGTTATTGTTTCCAATTGTATCATGAAACGTAATAAATCTAATAATAATTTCGTTTCTTCGTACCATAAGTGCTTCAATAATTTCTCTCATCTCAATTCTTTGGCCAAAACGCTGTAACTAACTTAGCATATATTTATTTGTAAATAAAACGCCTTTCTCTACACAAAGAATTGTCAAATTTCTACCTTCGTGAAAAATTCACACTGCTCTACCGAGCCTCTCCATTTAGACATAACAAGATTATACTTTCGATTAATGACAAAACATTGTTGAAAGCAGCGAATCGTAACTCTTCGTCCAATACTCCGATATCACAGAATATCTGATGTCTGGTAGAACAGACTTTAAGGCAAACAGTTATCCTGGATTCACAACTGTTTCTATTTCAAATATCGCTAGATTCTCAGGGTTTTGTGACACAGGTCTAATTCTATGTTCTCCCAACGATATTCTAACTCCTCGATATGCCTGACACACAAAACGAAGGAGAACTATCGGATATTTCTAGAAAACCTTCCACGGGGGGTCAGAAATATCATTACAGTCCAGTTCCTAGTAACTGTATGGCGTGCGCTGCTCGTGTGACAAGTCGGAAGTACATGGAGCTAGAAGCACAGGTAGCAAAGCACTGCTATTCCCACAGACCATCTTTGCATTTATTTTTTGTCAATTATCGATGGTTTTCAGAGGAGTGATATCATTTGTGGGCCATTTCCGAGCTCCGAAGATCTCTGCCACTCGCCTGAAGCTCTTGCCAGGAAGAAGTACCATAGATCTCAGTTGCACATTGTGACTACAAATCAGAGAGTCAAAGTTTTCGGCGAATGGACAGAACAGAAATTATTGGCCATGGTAACAGACCGGTTGTTACAAAGAGCAACAAGCCTGCCCCCAAACTCTTATGAAAGAATACCACCTATGAAAATTAAATCACTCTCTATCGGCGTACCTTACGACCCAATTATCCACAGAGGCATTTATACCGAGAGTATTTTACGGCAATTGTACTGTAGCGGTAAGAAGAAAAAAATGATTACTATTCTAACGAATCTTCTCCTTATACTATACAGTAGGAATACTCAATATGTTCGTTTAAGGTGCGTCGGAATCTGTTTTAATAAGAGCGATGAAATTTGGTCTACGGTATCTGAAGCCTGAAGAGTTGAATTATTTTGTACAGTTCGGAGTGTCAATCCAAGTTTTGAGGTCCCGTCAACTCTGGAAAGAGTTGCTAGACGAATCTTTGGTCACATCTCTGAGAACTATGGGTTTTGATGAGAAATCTAGCAGGAAAATTGTCCTGACTGGTATGCTAGCACAGAATGAAATTTGTTTAATGCAACTGATGCTTGCGGGTGTCGATGTTCCCGGTATTCTAAACTGGCAAGGGCCGGTAATAGAAGTAGGGGCTAGAATGATACAATTCTTGAGAAAGTTAGGAGTTGCGGAAGACGTGCTACAGCTAGTTCTTCAGAAAGGGGTGGACGAAGAGACTAAAGAGATGCTGAAGGATCTAGGGTACACAGAGACCGAGGAGGAAGAACATCCTGGAATGCACGAGGTTGATAACGCACGAAAATAAAATGTCTACAGATCTCTATGGATCTTTCTTCTCAGCTTTTCGGACACAACATTTTTTCATCTGTGATTCTAACTTAGGTAGTAATTTGCGAATGTGATCTGACTATTTTGGAATCTGAAGTATCTTCAGTTGATTCGCACACCTGTGATTGCCGCAGTTCCAAGACTTTGGCTTCAAAACTTACTATTAGCTACGGCAAGTCGGATATTGAAGCTGAAGGAATCTGTGCATGTTTTTCTGGCAAGAGTATTTCGAGTGTATCAAGCGATGCGAGTTCAGTAGCTTGCAGAGATATGAAATCGGTGCAAGACTCTTCGAGAGACTCGGAAGTTCTACTCGAACGAAAAGACTACTTGAGGTAAGCTTGTGAGGCAAATGTTTCATTCTCAGTCATGTAATCTCATCTTTAATTTACAGGCAAACGGTAATGGTACCGTTAGCTTGGGCAATGGCTAAAGCATTACAGTACAGACCATCTGATCCTAATCATTACATTGCATGCCAATTGGTGCGGTGGAGGTATGGGGGTATCTGTAAAACCGAATTGAAAGAGACTGAGGAATTTGTGATAGCCAGAAGTATTGAGTTGGACAAAAGATTAATGGTTCGATAACGTACTTAAGATAATCGCTAGCAGTTGTATCTTTAAAATGATCGTAATTGTATGACGATGTCGGTCATTCAAAGGAACAAAAAAGGAAAGATGAAGAAGAGTTAGCGGTCAAACGTGATGCAGAAATCTTGCAAAACATTCCTTGCCATCCATGCTGGGAACGTGAGCAAATACACCGCGTTAAAGAGCGATGTTGGAAATGCATAAAGAAATGGGTCCCTAACTATGAACCGTGCGAATTGCAAGAAATTTGTAGCTCCTGTAAAGTCGATTTGTCTGACATTCTGAACTCTGATTCTTCGACAAATAGTATTGGGAATATTTCAAGTGCTAGAAAAGTTGAGAAAGTCATTTCCAAGGATCGAGGATGCCTAGATTCACCCTACCAGCACAGTTACATGGAGGATGTAGAATCGCCAGGTTCGCAGAGGCCAGTATTTCCATCTAATTTTAAATATTGACCAATTTTGGTGAACACAATTCTCACAAAGAATCGCTTTACTTTTACAGAGATTATAATATGTACGGAGAATCGTTTTATTCAGATTCTAACGATACCACTGAGAGTGCTGGCCGAGGCTCAGAAGATTCAAACAAATAGCTGAACCTTTGAAATATGAATTCCGCAACGTTACCCATGTTTGTATAACGCATATGCCTTTGTGTTAAGTATCTGTGTAATCATTAGATTTGGAATAGAATGAGTAGAGCGGCAAGAATGAAAGAATCAAGTTTTCGTAAACATTGAGACGTGCAACGGAAGGATAGTTTTATATTTTCTGGATAAAGTAGCGAATAGCTATTTATTAGAAAATTCGTTTATTTGGTAATCAGAATCGTACAATAGTTATACACCGATTTATTAGAATATTTGAGTGCTAAGGTTCCATCACACATGCAAAATCGGATATGACGAACGAATATAAAATATCGCGAATAGAAAAATACAATAACACTCTGGCAGTGCTCGAGTTCTAAAATAATAAATTTACCATGATAATACCGAATAGAAGAACACAAACATATAAAACTGAAAAATGTCTGATTATTACGTTCAAGAGAGAAAAAAACGAAACATCGTTAGATCAAATGAAAGCAAAGTACTGGCGCAGTTATGATTAAACCATAAAGCCAGTATCCAGTTCTGGGCTTTCCTTAAGAAAATTGTAGAATAATAAATACTGTACGCATCAGTTGATTATAATAGTATAATAATAGTATAATAGGCAACAATATGCATCGTTCGCTAGAACTCTTTTGGACGTACAAGTTCCACAGTTTTTTATACCGAGGTTGAGTCAATAGAAAAAGCGCTACGTTTCAGTACGTGGATTAAAAAATGTACAAATAATAACGCCTCGAGCTTTGGAATTCAATGTATAAAAATGTGAATAGGATTTAATTAGATGATGATCGTGGCAAGGCAAATTTCCGGAAAAACAAAGCTTGTTTATTTTATCCGAATGAATATAATTCTAACGCTAGTGTGTGCAATGATACTTTCTGGAACTATGCACTTTTTCCTCAATCTCCATTCACAGTCCTGGTACAAGCTGTAGCGAACGTCAATAACATAGCAACGTATCAAAATATATTTTTGCATCTATTTGTTTGGTCTATATCCTGAGCTACTAACAAAATGGGGTTTTCACAAATTAGATAACATTCGTCGATGAGTAAACTGTTAAGTAAAAATTGGAAGTACAAAGGTAAAGAGATAGCTAATCGTAAGTCTATGTCTTCTATGGACGTATTATTCGCTATTGTATAGTGAAATCTACGAATCAGGAGAGTATTATCGGTTTTTCTTTTTGTTTATCCTCATTTAGTGATTTTTTTTTCTTTTTTTTTTTGTTGCACTGTTATACAACGGTGAACACAAAGAGCGCCGAAGGTTGGAACAACGGCGATGAAAATTTTTCTCACCAATCTAATATTATCCTTAATACTAAAAAGACGTAAACAGAATTGGAACTAACATAGGAATTAAATAATTGATACAAAAAAACTTGCAATGAATTCATGTTCAGAATGACTTTTATAACGAAGACTTTGTCGCACTTCCTAACGAGTTGAAAATTTTCAAATTATTTAGCAAGATGAGTGAGTGAAGTGAGATGAATACGTCGAAATGATGATATTCTGTAGATAATACTTTCCAAAGTCCTAGTCGGATGCCTACAGCGATATTGCTGACCACTTCAAAGACTTATCATCAAACTGATCAATTCCTTTAAGAACAGTGCTCAATAACTTAGATGCTCAATTACAATTCTTGTATACAGGTAAGAAAGTGCATTGATCTAACTTAAACCGCATATTCTTGCAGCTTAGCAAGCTTTGCCTTTTCTTCGTCCGAATCATCCCTACAAATAATAAGTGTGTGAGATAAGCCGCATGTCACTGCGGTAACGTAAAGGCCTTCCAAAGCCTTGACTTCCATCGGTGTTGTTGAAGATTTACGCATCTCTCCGAATCCCTGAAAAACGTTTGCGTTCGAAATTTTACAAAAATTGACAAAGAATAGAAAAAGAAATACACGAAAAGTGTTTAAAACTACCAGAATATTTTTCAATATAGTAAATTGAGGGAAACAGATAATTGAGAACATGTAATGGAGTAAAACGAATTACCAATTCGCCATAAGTCGGGCTAGCACCCCACGCGATGCAAGATTCATCAGCGGCGACTACTACACTAGTCTGGGAGCATCCGACGCACCTAATTTCCCACCCGGACAGATCTTGAATAGGTTTGGGATACATGTTAGCTTCCCCGGTCCGTTTTGTCTGTCCGAACATCAGCGCAGTTCCATGTACATTAAGAGCGATGCTGTAAGTGCTTCCGCAATGAATAGACTTGATGCCCCGGCTTGGAGGATCAAAGAATTTTATCAAACGAGGAACAAGCTCATCCCGTTGTTCAGCATGGCCTAAGCGACCGACACCGCCGAATCCCCATGAGAAAGCCCGGTTCTTACTGTCAATAGCAACCGTGTGGTGATACCCGCAGCTAAAGTCTGTTATCTCGACACGATCCAAAGGCGTGACATGCCCATCCTTGGCTCTTTCAACGTACAAAACAATCCGCTTGGGAACCTTTTCAAAATGAAAAGCCATTTTTGTTGAAGTTATGAAGTATTTACCGTCGGTATTATGGCCTAGTGCCCCGTACTCCGGACAACCGAAGGAATGGAGTCCTCCTTTAATGTCTAATATCATTGAGAAATCAACACCGCATCCAATCTTTATTATCGGTGGACCTGAGTATTTTACTTTCATCGCGACAAGGATACTCGTTTCAGATTTACCGACCCCACACTGACCAAGCTTGTTATCACCAGCTGCAAAAACAATACCACGACTAGTTAAGAATAGTGTGTGATTTCGACCGCAAGCTGCTGCTATTACTGTGTGATCTTTCAGCGATTCTACTTCCGTTGGTTCGTCACGACGCTTTGTATCGCCCACACCCAGTTGACCTAAGAGAAAACAGGTTACCTATTAATTAGAGTATCTCGTTATGGCCTACATACACCTTGATATACATTTCATTTTTTATTAGCGTCTTTTTTCTTCAACATTTTCTCAACAAACTTGAAATTTTTACGAGATACAACTTTCCTGGCCTACTGTGTACAGGATTACAGAAAAACTATCGCACCTACAGAGTCTAGATTCGACGCATTTATTCAGTGGACATTTCCATACACTGTGAACTACAGATATTGATATTGATCGCGAAACTTTTGAAATAGAAGAAAAAATGAGATTGGTATATGTGACAAGGACGAAAGATGGAGTAAATATTTGAGAAATGAGTATTTCCTATTAATGTGATGCAATTTCCGTAGTTCACATTGTATACATACTTGTCTAGAATATTCATGTGGAATTTGCTTTATATTCAGATCATGTGTGCCAGAGTAATCCTGTACAAACTAATCAATTAGTTATAGGCTTGCCTATGAAAGCTGCAAAAGCTTACTAATAGTTGGATTGTTTCAATATATCAAAATGGCAATTGATAGAGAAATAACAAATGCATGGAAAGTCAAATCGATTCGAGGCTTTAGTGTATTCTCAAACATGGATCCAGATGTTCGGTGTCAAGGTGTATGTAGTACTTTGGAGTCTTTTGGGTCATTTGTTGTGTGAAAAGTAAGATTCTTTAATATTCGAGTATCTTGTTATATAAAAATCATCACACTTCTCAGTGAATATATTTTAGGCGATGTTTTCCTCAAGAGATTTCAAATCCAAGGTATATTCGTAATCTTATAATTCATATTATTGCTCTTATACCTTTGTCGTTTCTACCAAAAACAAGACATCTGTTATCCTCGGTGACGATAACATTATGGGACGCCGCAGGCCCTGATGCAACAAGTCTGATTCTTGTTCCGTTCAAGTTTTTGAAAGTGTGTGGAGTCCAAAGGCTTCTTCCTATGCTGTTTTTCACACCTTTTGGCGGTGCCTTGCGTCCGCTCATGTCCCAATTTGTTAGACCACACATTACTAGCGTTCCCGGCTTTCCCCATCCACCCTGAAACGAGATTTCAAAATTATAGGGCCAAAATAATAACACCGTGCGATTTTGTTGTTGTTGTTGTTATTGCTTTTTTTTTTCTTCCTTTGTTTGTTTGCTTTTTTTTTCGTCAGTGAAATAATAATAATATATATTTTTTTTTTAATAAAAAAAGGCATGACGTGATGTTTTCACGATGTTGTATTATTTTATCAATTTGCTTATATGTTGTTTGAATTTATATTTACTTCCGGAGGAGGGAGTTCCGGCATCGTAGCAACAGATGCTAAGTCGTCTGTATCTTCAACGGCGTCGTCCCCGTCGACATTTGAACCGGCGTCGGCGTCCTCGACTTCGGAATCATGCTCGCTTGAAATATCCTCGTCGTCGTATTCTACTTTCTTCGCCTTACCCCGACCCTTCTTGTTCGCTGTTGATGGATTCTTACGTTTTGTTGACATTTCTTATTGGTTATTTATTATCTATTTATTAACTAAACGATATAAACTTCTTTTTAAAATGAATCTAA
Organism: Rhogogaster chlorosoma; assembly: GCA_944452935.1. Classification (NCBI taxonomy): domain Eukaryota; kingdom Metazoa; phylum Arthropoda; class Insecta; order Hymenoptera; family Tenthredinidae; genus Rhogogaster; species Rhogogaster chlorosoma. The sequence goes on from OX101797.1 coordinate 1,540,405, forward strand.
AAGGACGCGGGATGCAAATGACATTTATTGATGTAATGGCGGTACAGATGTTCGAGCATACATTTCTCTATATTCGCCTTGTTGTATGTTGGTTCATTCCCTACTACAAAAACGCAGCCACCTGGTGAACAAAAATCATAACATAAGAGGTCTTAACAGGTTACGCCGTTATTGCAGCGCGCATTCGTTTCCACGACGGTTCATTAACTTTTTTTTCTTTTTTTTTTCTTTTTAAGAAATGGATGGATTAACGGTTTTATTCATCATACTCAAAATCTCAACAATTATAACACAATAAGAGGAATAATAAATTGTATACTTAAGTCTTTGCATATTGTATGCTGAAACCAATTCGCAGAAACAACCGGGAAAGGGTTTTTTAAAAATAATTTTTTTTTCGAAAATCAGAATTTCTTTTGTTGAAATAATTCAGGAGATAGTTAAGATTTGAGGAAACGAGTTCTATACAGAAACTTTATTGAGTTTTGTGAGTTCCTTTTCATGAATAAATGACGACTATTTATTTAGACATCGATTTACTTGAAATTACAGGTTTGACAAGAAAATTCGGATCTATGGATAAAACATTTACACACACACAAACAGAAACATGTAGAAGTATAGTATTAAGTAGATATTTCTTAAAAATTATATTGGTGGGTTGTAGAGTATAACAATAAAGATTGTATTAAATATCATTATTAGTAAAAAATATATTATGAACTGTACAGGTTATTTTCGTTAAAAACGATTAATAAATACGGTTCATAAAATCAAAATATCGTACAATAATTCACTCTCAACCTATATCTCTATCCATTACTTCTTACTTATCACAAGCCCACATACATACATTCATTTATTCATTCCCACATGCATGCATAAGCCGCAAAATAAATGTATTTATACTTATCATATTATTATCTTTCCATATACCGTATGCAAAATGCTGACTATCATTCCCTAGTTTGATTTCCTCAAAATATAATAAAACCGTTTCGAAGCTGTTGCTTCGATTTAGAACAAACTCAACGCAAGCAGGGTACACAAGATAATAACAATTCATAATATCTCAACCCTAGAACAACGCTTTAGGTTGATATAATTTGCGCAATATGTATGTCCCTTCTTTACTCGTCTTCATCCTCGGTTGATGAATCGATCGCATAACACAGCTGGAAAAAGAAATTACATAGATGCGAAATTATGAAAGAAAAAGAATGTACTCCGTCATACGAGTCAATAATTATCGACGAAACTAGTACACACCTCGTCCAAGTCAGGTCGTTTCAAAAGATCATCCAAGCCGGTCAAACGTTCTAAATAATTCGGCTCGTTACAAGCGTCCAGGATAAAATCGAATCCTCTATTTTGGTACTCCTCGATCAAAGGCGTAGAGCAAGCAGTGCAGGCTGGAAACCTGTGTGTGACGGTCAATTTAGTCTCATAACTCCAAAGAGATCCTCTAACTGTGTGTGGCACACCTCCGAGTTGACCCATTCCTTCAATTTCTCCGTCTAGGGATGGTTCCCCGCGATTATCAGCCATTAAGGCCCTCGCTTCTGCGCTAGAAACGATAAGGAAGCTCGTGGAACATTCGAGACTCTTCGATCTTCGACAATATATCGAAATATTCGCAGAACAGTATAGGCAAGTCTTACTATTGAGGATGCTGAGTCAGAGCGACCATAAGCTCGACCGCCAAACCACCAGCGATTTGCGCCAGACCAGGTCGACTCACTGTGCACTGTTGATCCAACGTTCTGTCTGCCTGAGACTGAAATTAATGGATTTAATAAAGGCGGATGAAACGGATATGCGAATTGTTATTTTAGAGAATTTTTATACTGAGATAAGACCCACGTTTCCAGGCTGCGTTATATCGTTGCAAAAGTAACAGCCTAGGTCCGCTCCAGAAGGATTTTGGACAGTCAGATCTGGGGAGTTGGGTCTTGAACTATCGCGGGTACCGTGTCTCTGCACGGTGTAAGAATCGAAGCCTAATGCTGCATTGATGGCAAGTTTTCCATGAACTGCGGCCAGAAGTGTGGGAAACCATCTGGCTTCACGAGAGTCTAAGAGAAGGAAGATCACGTCGTGTCGAGCTACCAGTTCGTCCAGTTGGCTCACTGCTGATCTTGTTGATTCCATTAAACTTGGACCTACCACGTGGCCCGGCATTGGTATATGAAGTACGACGCTCTCTACATCCTAGAGAAAGAAGATGAGAATTAATTCAACTGCAGAAGGAAAAAAGAAGTTGAAAAGCGCTCCACAATCCGCAATTTCTAACCAGACTGGGATGAATCTGGAGCAGAGTTTCCTTCGCAGCTTCTGCTTTAAATCGTCGCTGCTGCACATGCGAGTGAGTGTAAAGACTCTGGCGGACAGGATTGCTTTGAGAGACTGTTGAGCCATCCACCAATGTCATCTTCCCAATGCCCCAGCCCAGGAGTACCCTGGCTACAGCGCAACCTAAGGTTCCAACGCCGAGCAATAAGCAGCGAGTTTTGGTGATCTTATCCAAGTCCAAGCCGGGAACAAGGCGCCATTTCATCAGCTTGAGGTTTAGGTTTACCGCCTTCTCAGCAAGTCTGGAAAATGATGAAGATTAGAAATGGGAAGGGAATTCCTTGATGGGAATTTGATTATATCGATAAACTAACTTTACAACGTCCATGGAATCGGATAAGTCTATAATATTGGGTCCCATTTTTCCGGCGTGATTTTTTTCCCACCCAACAAATCGCCCTTCAAAGATCTTCTCTCGTACTGCTTCCCAGTGCTGATATTCCTTCGCTTTTATAGTGAATATTATTCCGTCTTTAGCTTCCGGTCCTCTCATAGCAATAATTTTAAGTACATTGTTGAAGCAGAATTTTGGGCATTTCCAGAAGAGTAAACAGAGCAGATTGCGCAGCGGCCAGCCGGGCTCGGGGCTGATGCAAGGATCGTAGAAGGCTAAGTAGATCTCGTCATTATTCTAAAAATAGAATACAGTGTGAATCATTATTCTTGGATATTTCCGAGCAGAGAGGGGACGGAAAGGGCAGCAAAAATCACCTTTTCTGCATCTAGATCCGCTATTGCGTCCTTTTCTATCAGATCGAGACCCTCGGATAGGGTTTTGACTTTCACATGATCTTTGTCAGTCGTGAGAACGGTAAAAAAAGCTTTCTGTAGTGCATCCAGGGCCAGAAAACCACGACCTAACTGATCCAACTGATCAGTAGAGAACCGAGAGTGAGCCAAAGCTGGTTTACTTATATGGTAGAATTCTGGCAGATTAAAAGACGTCGGATGTGCAGCCCAGTAATGATACCTGCATCTTTTTAAATCAGCGAATGAAAAAATGATGAAGAAAGCAAGACGGGATGGTTCTGTTATCGCGCTACCATCTTGTATATATTCTAACAAGAGTTTGCTCGTTTCATTTATAAATTTCTCTGGATTTATCTCTCGGAATGACTCGTAGGTATTGGTATTGACCAGGAAACCAGAAGAGGCAACGGCCGTTCCATGAGAAGTAGTCTCTACGCCTCTGGAATAAAAAAATCCATTATAGTCTACAATATAACCGGAAGATTAATTGTGTATGAATTATTTTTTAAACATGTCTTCTAATAGCCAGATTTTTCCTGAACATCTCAGGACCTCGTGAGCTCGGAAATGTGGACAATTTTGTATTTGGTAAAGAATGAATGTGGCGATTTTTGCAAAAAACAATATCTTTCTATCATGAAAAGAAGATTGAAGAGAAATCACCGAACCGATTGTTATAAACTATTCCGTATACATTCGTTTTATGACGATATTCAGAATTAAGGAATAAAACGCTGAGTTTAAACTCTGTGTATATTTTTTGGGAGAATAAGCCATAGATAATTAGGCTTTCCGAAAACTGACTTTCAAAGGGTATAAGAAATTGTAAATTCTTGTAAAATTGCAAATTTTTGAGACAAGTTTCAGAGGTACAAACATACCTATGGAATAAAAATATAGAATTGAAAAAAAGGGAGGGACTAGTGCAAAAATTAAGAATCTAATTACATACAAAGATTTCTCGTTGAATAATTTTTCATGATTAAATTGTAGGATTTAAATATTTAGTTGAAACAGAATACTTTAACGTGAATTTGTTAAAACATATAGAAGATTTTTTTTTTTAAATTTCTTTACCAGATTTTAGAAAATTATTGATTCAGATGACACTAAGGTGTGTAATATCTACCCCCCTTAAATGAATGGAACTTATGAATAATGTGTAAAATCTCACTCGTTAAACGACGTGCAGTCCAATGTGAGAGAGCGACTTTTTCCATCGTTGTAACGATCGAGGTTATAGCTTGCCCAAACTGGTATTTTAATTTTATCGTTTAATTTAAAACTGTCGAGTTTGAGTTCAGATAGTTTCGCCCAAAAGCCTGGTGCTATTAAAGACCTAAGTTTGGTAAATTTTACGATCTCTCGTTGGTCCATTTCGTAGTTATTATCCTTTTCCTTTCGGCGAAAAGTGGCTAATTTTGCAGAATGTTGATAATACTTTGGGATCTGTTTAGAACTGGGCGGTTTTCACCACGTATTTACGCGTATCTGTCAAAACCGGTACGTCACAGACATAACCTTTCAGTTTACAGCTTATTTACCCGGCAGTTTTTAATCTAGCGTTGATCTTTTAAAAAGTGAAAAATCTGACAGCTGATCGATGTTTTGATAACGTATGAATACTTCCCAGGTAACTAACCTTATCCAACTATTATGTTGTATACGTATACATACATATAGGTATAAGTGAGAATACTTTTTGAACAGAGCAAAACTGCGAAAGAATGACGAGTAGAACCACACGGAGAAAAAAAAAAATGATAAAAGAAATTAAATGCGAGCCTATTTGATATTTTAAATAATTCGTGGCGCCATCTAGGAAAACATTTGTTAACTGCGGTAAGAACCGGTTTCAATTCTTTTTTTGTCCAACGAATCGGGACTTCCCCTCATCGCCTCGAGAATAACGTATAAATATGAAGTTTCGAAACTTTTAGTTACATATTGTAAGTTAATTTTTTGAACAGGTTCAGGGTGGTTGTAAATAAAATGAAATAAAATAAGTATTGAAGTATACTAAGCGTTAGAGTTATAATAGGCAAACTTTGAAATTTCAGGTATATATTATTGTAAATTCAATGGATATAAAACATCTTTCCGTTCTTGTACAACAACGTAGATATAGGTATATATATACATGATACATGTATTTATTATATGTATATATATATATATATACATATAAATTTATATATATATATATATATATATATATATATATATATATATATATATAAATATTAATATAATGACGTATAAAAATTATAGTTATAAAAATGGTTTGATAGTTACTCAATGGTACTGGGGTAGAATATAGTAAGGGATGGTTATACATATGTATGTGTATATAATAATTTATAAATTAAACTATGTAATTATACCATATAATATCTGTACCCAGAGCCATAGGGCGTTGATTATCTACTTGCTCTTAATATTTACCTCAACAAATGAAACAATAATACAAAATGAACAAAGAAAAACGAAAAGCGATTCACAGAATGAGATTATTGAAGTAATTTAATAATTGGACAATCGGAATCAATACCGTATGACTTTTAAGTACGAATAAAGCATTTCATAAGTACATGTTCCGTTACGAAATAAAAAAAAATATTATCAGTTATAAAACTCAAGAATAGTTCTAAGGCGCGAAAAGTATTCGACCTGTGCGATTCAAAATTCGAATTAACGGAATTTGCGTTCGATATATCTATATATCTACTACGGAAAAATAAATATAAATATAAATTCCTGCGGGATAGGTAAAGAGTTATAATTTACGTATACAAATAATTGCTACCGGGTCGGCAATTCTACACATTGCGAACCACTATTATCAAAAGTACGATTGATCGAGAGGCCATATCCCAGCAACCAATTCAACGCTTAGATATTTTCATTAGTTCTTCTTATCCACCCAATAAGTTATTTTATACACAGATTGTGCGATTCCGCCGCCGCTGTTATTAACTGATTAACAGCTCGGAGTCAGGCAGTTGAGAATAAAGAACAAGGGTAATTTTGTACTTGTCGAAACGAGTACGTAATGACTTAGTAAAATAGATACTGAACAAACGAGGCAATCAATAGACCGTAATATCGCGAAAAAAACAATTCACGATCTGATCGAATATATTTATAATAAAGTTTCCGATCCCTTACTGACAAACGATGAACCGTAAGGAAAAAAAACAAACTGTTAGAGCGTTAAACAGCGGCGGTATCTTCGGTATTTCTAAGTAAAGCGGCAGCTTTAACAACATCGCCACCGCACTGGCCAAGCATAACTTTGCAATCTTCAAGACCGACGAAGTTATTCTCTTTTCTAAGAAGTCCTTGGAGTCTCTCGAGCTTTATAGCAGCCAGAACGTCCCAGTCCGTTACATTCAACGCCTCGACGCAAGACTCGGGTGTGGATTGCTCGTGTAATACTTTCAGCATGATTCTGACCTCGTCCGATTGTTCGCCATTCCGTGGTCCCCGAGTTCTGCGAACGTTCGGACCATCGCAAGCAAACTCTAGAAGATCTTCGCACGAGACGTGATCGGATTGCCGCGAAAGATCGCTGCACAAAGTAACCGACGACGCCGACGACGAGGCGGACGATCTTTCTTGGGATACTTTTTTATGAGAGTTTGCAGAGTTCACGGGACTCGCCGAGTCCATGGAAACTAAATCCCCGCTAGTTACTGGGTCGGAAAATACCAGCAAGCTACCATCCTGCAATTGTTGACTCGATTTTAACATCTTGGACGCGTTTCCGCCTCGAGTTGCGCCTAAGCTAGGTTGGACAGTCGTTTTCCATCCAATTTCGATTGGAGCAACAGAAGGTGAAGCTGAAGCTGCTTGAAGATGACTCGGCGAGTTGGAACTTTGGTTGTTAGAAGATTCAGATTCACCAGGGCTAGACGGAGGAAAGCAGATCAAAGATTCCTCCATGGAATCAAGTCCGGCGTTTTTTGCTGTTGAGGAATCCGCCTCTGTGTCATCGCAGTCTATTAAGTTGTCAGAGAACTCTAGAAGATCTTCGGAAATGACACTGTAACGTTGCATTTTGTTTTCTTCAAATGGTAGAGCGTCTAATGCTGCTAGTTCTGAGTCGATGCGTCTTTCAAACTCTTCGGGGCTGGAATAAAGGCCGTTAATCGTCATAATGTTTATAAATCGTATAAAAAAAAGGGATAACTCCTTCGAGCGCAAATAAATCTGCATATTACTTAGAGAAGTTTCATTATCCTCAAACCTGAGGGGCTATGGATGGACAGGGTTGGGTAGCAACTAAAAGAAAACGTTTGAGCAACTAACTATCGATTCACCTCAAGGGGGTACACGCATCTTGAAGTCTAGAAATATTGGTATACCTACTTTGAGATATATTTTGATGTTACAGAAAAAGTATGGAAAAAATCACAAATCCGTAAACTTTGTAAGACGGATCCATGGGCATATGTATGGAGAAAATTCACACCCAACAACGTAATTTTTGGTTGAGCCGCTCGACTGGGATCTTGCAAACAAACGACTATAATATCATTTAGCGGGTTAAACTTAAAATCCACATTTCTCTAAAAGAAATATAAATTTCAGAACAGTTAAAGCCAGAAAGTCGTATCTATCAACACTTACAATCTTTCGCTTGTTAGTTTTCAATTTTTCAATTTCGGCTTATTTGTGTTTCCATTCATTTTTGAGTGAATGAGAATAAAAAATAAATGATACGACCTTTTGCCATTAAAATCACCCTTTTTTCAGTTTTACGATCTTACGGAATTACTGACACGATATGAGTATTTCTAGACCCCAAGGTGCGTATACCCCCCTAATCAATTCTTGTTCAAGTAAACTTTGCCTTAAACTAGCTTAATTGAGGGGCCGGATTCAATAATGGGACGTGCGCGTGACCCAGAGAGTACTAGCGCCTTACAGTATGCAACCCGTAGGACTTTGACGATTGCCCGGTTCAGTCGTCTTTACATTAAAAATAAACATATAAATTGACATATCTCAGAAAACTTCCAGCGAGAGAGTCTTTCCCACGAAAGAACCGAGTAAATCTGCCCAAACAGAATGTCATTTGGATTTGTCTATCGTCATCGTTTATCGTCTATCGTTTTTATACTCGTCATATCTTTTGACAGACAAATCCAAATGACATTCTGTTTTCGCAGATTTACTCGATTCTTTCGTAGGAAAAACTTTCTCGCTGAAAGTTTCCTGAGATATGTCATTTTATATGTTTATTTTTAATGTAAAGACGACTGAACCGGGCAATCGTCAAAGTCCTACGGGTTGCATACTGTAAGGCGCTAGTATTCTCTGGGTCACGCGTACGTCTGATTATTGAATCCGGCCCCTCAATTAAGTTCAATCTTTCTCACTCACCCAACCCTGCATACATATACGTAAGATCAAAATCGCGCAAACAGAAATGATATAAAAACGTCTCTCGCTATTTCCAAGTGAAAGAAAAACGAGCATAAAACGCACCTATTAGCAGCTGCAGGGGCAAGCGAACCGCCGATTTCCTCGTCTACATTGCAGTATAAATTTCTGTGCTCAGCTACAATGACCGGTGTATCTTGTAGCCGAAAAATGTTAGAAGAATCGACCTGGTCTTCGTCGCACGGAGGAGTAGTAACAGCAGCGACCTTCGCTAACGTCCTACTCACTCCTCCGCCAGGAATAATAAGCGGATGTTTTCTCTGATGTCTGGCAAGACTAGACTTTGGCTGTAGTGTCTTAGACCGATCTCTTGGCGGCAGTGGTATTGGATTTTCCTCCACATTGCTTCTATTCCGATTATTCTCGATCTCAGATACGGAATAGTGTCGTCCGATGATATTCCGGTTTGCTAATGTGGCCGCGGTCGTGGGTACCGGAGGTGGATGGACAGGCGGCGGAGGACCGCGACTTTTTGGTAAGGTTTTAGCCCCGCTATGATGCATGAGGTCGAACTGGAGGCTGTTGTGGTCGGTTGTATTTCCTTCTGAGTGTGAATGAGCGCTAGGATGGCCTAGAGTAGCGTGATGTTTGTTCCCGCGTGATCTAGTGTGCCTTACAATCGGTAGACCCGACCTAAGCATTCGGAGAGGATTTGCGTCTGACGCTGTATCTACGACTGGCGTCTCGACCAAACTGTTGTAAACCTCTCTGGCCTCGTCCGACAGTGTTGCCTGAACAATCGGGGCACGGGACGGCGAAGGGATGGGACGGATTTTCGGGAATAATAAAGGAGAAAAGAGAGAGAGAGAGAGAGAGAAAAAAAACAGAAAGAGAACAAAATAAACACAACGTAAAATAGAGAACATAAGGTAATAAAGACTTAGATAAATAAATAGCAATCCAAATACAGAGAGTACGAGATCTGAATAATTCGTAGATTGAATTTCACTTAGTCCTTGATCAAGGATTGTGAAAAAAATTGTTATTATTTGATCGAAATTTATTCGTGCATGAAGAAGTATCAAAGAAGTATCTTGTGTGTTTGGATTGACGATCGAATAAAATAAAAAAAGGTATTATATGAACGGGAGAGCATAAAAGACAAAGTAATTTAATGACTAGGGTGAGCTTACTATTAGTTACTTCTATAATTGTACGCACATGTTTATACTATACGGTGCGTATAATACATTGTATATATAAAAAATTCTACGCTAATAATTATTTGGTTCGATAATGTGCAATAGGGAAGTTGCATAATATGTTTACCAATTTAGTTTCATCGTCTTTCGCGCTCACTGGGACACATTTTTTCAATCTTTCAAACCTATTTTACTTAAAAGCATCAATTTTCTCACTTTAACAACATTTCACCATTCAAATTAAACAAATTCCCTATTTATTCTATAAGAATTTCAATAACGTATTAAATTTCACGCCTAATTTTGGCATTATACATAATTACAGTATAAATAGTATCAATTTTTATGCATCGTGAATATGTTAGTAGGTGTGCCCTTTTTTTTTTCTTTTATCTTTTTTTATGATAATAATTGATTGAATTTCAAAATGTTAATGCGGATAAATATCTTATTGTAATAATATGGTATTGATATCAATCATGCAAACATGCCAAGCGTAATAAATGTGTGTTCAGGCAGCAGGAATGGTCTACAAAGAATTTATTCAAATCGTTTGCTACTGCTTAAGAGTTAAAAAAGAAAAGAAAAGTCGTATTAGTATTACATACTGCTAGTGCCTAGTCTCGCATTTACAGCTTGTCTATTCGGCTTGCATTAGGCGATCTGCAAATAAGTCGGAACCATCTGAAATCGCGGGGCCGGATTCAATAATCAGATGTGCGCGTGACCCAGAGAGTACTAGCGCCTTACAGTATGCAACCCGTAGGATTTAGCCGATTGCCCGGTTCACGGGTTGCATACTGTAAGGCGCTAGTAATTACTGAATCCGTTATCCGGCCCCTCAATTGTGGAATTTAAATATTCGACCCCTCCGATCAAATAGACAAGCTGAACATACCTATCTGTTTATAAGATCGCCATTTCGTCTGGCAAGGGTGAGAAATTTCTACGAATCTTTCAAAACACAGCCAATAAAATGGAGGAGTAAAAAAAAAGTCTCGGATAAACCCCAGTATTTTTGATCGGCTTCATTGGCATGTTAAAAGCCACCTGTTTCTTGTGCGAATAGTATCTCAAGAAACCAGCATCAACGTTCATCGCGATTTGATAATACCAATCGCCGTTGAATAACCGGTCGCAGCCCTACGGGCGAATAATTCTCAGGGAGCAGGGGACGGAGGAAAAGTGCGAAGGTCGTTAGTGAACTCTGGGTATTCCGAGCTTGTGTCTGATTCCAGGTCAGAATTACTGGTGAAAGTTAGACTCGAGCTAGGCGCGCTTTCTGGCCAAGACAGCAAATTGTTTCTCGACGAAAACGGAGGCGATAAAGAGTTCAGAAAACTCGTCGAAGGCGGCGGCGACTTTCCGCACTGATCCGCGTTAGAGAATCCCCGAGCCGAGTCGGGATGCAAAAACTGGTTTCCCTTCTTCCCTGTGAAATTAAGCCTTAAACTATGTGGCGGAGCAGCAGCAGCAGCCATTTTCTTGTGCCGTCGTTTGTACCGAAATCGGCTTCTGATATCCGTTTCAGACCTTGAAACCGAGTCGGAATCTTCGCTGGATTCATTTCTCGGGTGTAAAGATCTCCGCTGGTTTCTGCCCGGCGCAGCTTTCCGATTTTCGGACAAGGAGGAAGTCCGGTGTCGGTAAAGGCTCGTATTTCTGTCTCCGAATACGCCCGACTCATCTGGCTCGTTGGAAGATTCTTCGTTCTGATACAATTTAGGAGGCTCGAGAATATTCTGTTGGAAATGGTTTGTACCGGGGGAAGAATTTGCCTGCTGAAGTCTCTTGGGGTTGCCGCGAATTCCTGACTTAGTATTAACCCGTGCCTTCAGACCCTGCTGCACCGGAATATTCAGATCCAAGTTCGACCTGTCGAGGGGAATGTTCAAGCCGGATGGTTCGAAATCGCGGGAATTTTTCTGCTGAAAATCCTCAGCCCTCTTCCTCGCCGATGGATCAAAGTTGCGTGAATTATGCGCGATGTTTTTACCCAACTGAATCATGTTCTGGGTCAATTTTCCCAGTCCCAAATTAAACCCCTGTCCCTTCTTAGAGTCTAAATAATTTTTCACGCACTCCAAGCCGGACACTTCGCGCTGATATTTTGCGGCGAGAAGTCTGCTGCTTAATTCCGACTGGTTGTTAGTCTCGGCGTCTGACTTTCGCCTAAAACGCTGGAAATTAGCCCTCAGACTTTCCGAGCTGTCGTGCAAAGGCGAATCTTTCTTATCCGGCTCGGCTATGAAGACCGGATTACTAGATATCACAAACGGCAAGTGGCTCTCGCGGCCGTTCAAGTTCCTTTCCGCCGCATCACCGAGGTCCGCACCTCTAGGAGGGTCTAAAATGAGATTAAGATTGTTTCCAATGCTGTCGTTGGATCCGTAAATAGCCTTCGCCGCTCCCCGGCTCAAGTTCTTAGTCCCAAAAGTGGCCATTCCCGATTTCGAGTGCTGCGTGGGTTCCAGCATCTTGTTCCGTTCCTGGCCCCGCAAGGTAGAGACCTTAGGCCTAGTCCCGAGTTCAAAGTTGTTGAGTTTTTCCTTCGCCGATTCGAACCTACCGACTTTTTCCGAGCTCGGTACGTCGAGGTTTTTCAATTCGTCTGGTCGAGTTTCAGAGCCGATCATCATCTCCCTGTACACAGTATCGCAGTTTGTTATTTTGTCGCGGGGTACAAGTCCGAATTTGTCATTAGCCGCCATGTTCTTTTTAAAGTTGTCGTAGAACTTGTTGCATTCCTTCTCCTCGAGGCTACGTATCTTATCGTACTTATTGGACTTCTCATCCTGGTTGTAACAGAGCCGTTTGTCGTATGCATGGTCAAAGGACGGAGTCGCGGATCCTCCCTCTTCAAAATATTTGGGAAGTTCGAAGTATCTGTCCACATAGCTGGCGGAAACTCTCTTAGGCTGTCTTGCGAAGTGAAAATTCGCGTTCTCCACGTTATAAACTGCAGTCTGTCCGTTCTGCGTTGTATTCAGTTTGGTATCGAGATCAATTGAGGTTTCCGGACGCCCCGTATTGCCGTTTCCATTGCCATTCTCGTTGCCATTTTCCAGGAACTCGTTGGAACCCACCAAGGTCTCTTTGGCTATAGAATTATTGTCCAAATTACGCGCCTCAAACTCCATGTCCATGTACGAAGTCCAGGCGCTTGGTTTTGTCAGAAGTTCTCGTGATTTAGCGAAGCAGAATTCCGCCGACGCCTTGTCCCATAACGGGAGCTTCAACGTCGACGGAGCGCCGAGAGATTCTATACTCGATACAGTCGACGAGAGGGACTGAAGGCTCGAGCACAACCACTTTTTTGGTTTTAAATTAGTCAATTATTTGGAAATTATTCAACAAGTTGTATACCGTGCCAAAAACGAATAATTACAAGTAAGTAATGCAGGCGACATAGACACACGGGTCAAGCAGGGATTCAAAATGGGACGAAGAATAAATATTAAAACGAATCGATTAATGAACAAATAAAGATAGAAGGACATGAAAGGATTTTGAGGAGGATTTAGGCATAGATTAATGTTTCTTTGGAGTATATTAGTACCTATCGAAGCGGTAAAAGTGAGTAAACTTTGGGTAAAAGGGAAGAATTAGTCTCTCTTTCCACCCTGGTTTACAGGGTGTCGGTAAAGTAGGTGAAAAGTTTTATTTAGAAGAACAGAAAGATGTGAGAAGTGTGTGTTTTTCTTTTACTTTCATGTTTTATTTCTATTTCACCGACACCCTGTCGGTGAGGCGAGTGTTTCATTGTTGTGAAGAAGCTTGTTGGGTATGTTAATGCAATCTCGCACCATAAAGTGTGTAAATAGAAAATATAATGTGCAGCGAAGAAATTACCCTTTTCAATTTTCGTCATACTATAATAATAACGATAGCGGATGATAGAATGAGAAGAAAAAGAAGAATGATCAGTGGATGAAATAAAGCCTCAATATACCTGTATGTCCGGAATGCTAGCTGCTTCCTCAGCAAAATGCCTCCGATCAGGTTTAGGACTGTGTTGATGCGGAAGCTTGAATGAAAACTTCCTGCGTCTTGAGGGGCTGACTGGTGTCCTAGGAGATTCCGGAGGATGTTCCAGGTCCGTCATCGAGCGGGCTGTCAATTCCTGCGCCATGGCGATCGCAGAGTATAACGTTTTTTGGTCTGCTGCTGATATCGGCTTCACCTGAGTTCGGTAAAGATTATTTCATCAGTTGAATTCATTACAGTTTCTTATTACGCGCCTGTGACTAGGATATCCAAGGCCTCATTTATGATTCCCACATAAAGTTTGTTCATAATAAAGCTTTTGTTTAAAAAATTCCCCATTCAGAGTTAAAAATTCGACAAATTAGCCTATTTTTATCCAAATCCTTTTGTTCAGAATTTTATAGACAAAAATTAACTCTTCTAATCAAGAATACTTCATATCAACATTAATACATAAATTCATTTTCTTATTTATCCTATAATGAGATGAAAACGTAACGAAAGATACCGTACATTTATCGGGCTGACAGTGGCCTGTTTTTTCTTGCCACTTTGCCTCGACTGTATTTCTCTAAGTTCATTTCTAGCATTGCTTGAGTCATGTTCGCTCGGCAGTGGATGAGCTGGAGGTGGTGGTGGAGGAGGAGAAGAGCCTGAAGAATGAATGGATATTAGGATACTTTAAAAGCTGTGTTTCTTTAGACGACATAGCGTATCTAATTTCCATCTAAATACCCAGAGATCTGAACATTTGGTCCATTTCGTCGAGTAAACTTGGTCCAAAGTCGAAGTTGAGAGGCTTATCAAACCTCAGAGGACTGTCGTGGCTTTCTTCATCGCTAATTTCATGGTACTCATGGTCCAGCCCAGCGATTCCCAACGCTTCGACTGTCCCGCTGCCAATAGAAGGTTGTTTGCTGGTCCCACCGATCGAAGTTCCCAAGTGAGAAATATCAGAAGCTGTATCGGACCATGAGGCGTCTGAAAAGTCCCAATTGTCTTACCTATTTATCTTGTTTCGACCGTTTTCTGTCCAGTTACAATAAAAAGTGAAAAATAAAACGCCCTTCCTCAATAAACTGTAACTTAACACAACTTCTTTTTCTCATTCCCCTTTTAATTTGGTTCCAAATAAATAGAAGAAAATTATTAGCATAATTTTTGCCCATCAAAGTAACGGTGGATTTTGTAGACTAGTCGAGAAGTGAGTTTCCTGAGAAAAATAGTTCTAAATCTCTTAAAAATATGAGCGATAGCTCACTCGATTCGGAATGCGATCCTGAAAAAGACGTTTATTTTTTTTTATCCGGAAACAAAAATTGTAATTGTTGTTAACAAAAAACAAACCAAAAAAAGGCGTCTCCGGTTTTTGACTATAACTAAAAAACTGTAAGAGATAACGAAAATTGAAAAAAAGCATCTTAAAGAAGAGAAAATTCCCAACAAAAAAGTCTAGACTCCCGGAACTCTATCTCCATTACTCTATCTCCCGGATAAAAAAAAAAAAACGTATTTTTCAGGATCGCATTCCGAATCGAATGAGCTATCGCTTATATTTTTAAGAGACTTAGAACTATTTTTCTCAGGAAACTCACTTCACGACTAGCCTATTGGCATATTCTGGTTTCTATATTTTTTTTCAAGTCCCAGAGACATTCAAAAAATCTGAAAATCTCCATAAGTCCCAGTATAAAAGCTTACCGCGCTTACTGTGAATAATATCAGAGTGAAAGTGTTGAATGTCTCTGCTATCCCTCGCAGAGTCTCTCCCAGGCTCCGAGCCGCCACCATCCTCGCTGTTAGCCTGTCCGTAATTGTCGGTGACATCTTCCTGCGGTTTATACGGATTAACAACCTGCCTTGGAAGATGGGGATACTTTCCCCCCAAGAAACTAACATCTCCGAAATAGGCCCCATCCAGTCCGACATGCCCAGTATGCTTGAGGTCCCCTTGAGGCGATGAAATCATATCTGTCCGTATTTTCCTCCGCTGAGAAGAAAAGGCGTTCTTCCCATCTCCCCGGGTAAATTCTCCGGGCTTGTTACTCGGCAAGTTAGAGCCGATGTAAGCTATCGTATGAGCGGGATTAAAGAAGCCGGTTTTTCCATTGGCCAAGACCCCCTTCCAGTTGGCGTTTCCCGACATCGTACCCTTATCCAAAACGGTGAGGACATCTCCCTGCCGATAAACCAGCTGACCAGGTTCAGTGCAGTCTTGAACGGCCTGTACTTGTTCGGGCTTTAAATCAGGCAAGAGATGCGTGAGCTCGGAGAATTTTGGCCGTTTAGCTGGCTCGTGCTGCCAGCATTGTTCCATCAGGGAGAAGTAGTCCTTAGGGCAGCAGTCCGGCTGTTCAAGTCTCTGGAAATTAGGCTCGTCTATGGCCTCGAGAATCTGTTGCCCAGTGAGGGCTGCCCAAGGCTGAAATCCGTAGCTGAACATCTCCCACAAAGTAACGCCGTAGGCCCATACATCGCTTGCTGAGGTGAATTTCAGGTAGGAAATGCACTCCGGGGCGCACCAGGCTATCGGGAGCTTTAAATTGACGTTGAAATTTGTCTGGTAGTAGTCCTTGCCCACTCCGAGCGCCCTGGAGAGACCAAAGTCCGATATTTTCACCTTATTCTTAGAGAAAACCAGGATATTCCTTGCAGCCAGGTCTCTGTGGATAAGTCGCTTTGCCTCGAGGTACTGCATACCGTCTGATATCTGGACGGCAAAATCGCACAATGAAAGGACAGGAAAACTGGCCCTGAGACTTGGTTCCTTCAAGCATTCCAGCAAGGATCTAAGAGGCGCTAGTTCGGTAACCAACATGAGAGAGTTTGTGTCTAAAACAACGCCGTAGAGTCTGACTATGTGCTCGTGATCTATGGCGTGCATTATAGCGGCTTCTTTGAGAAATTCGATCGGATTGTTCTGCATTCTTTCTCTGGAAAGGCATTTTATTGCCACTTGAATTCTCTCGCCGTCGTTTGTCCATACGCCCTGTTGTACCACACCAAATTCTCCTGTTCCTAACTCTTTGTTTACGATTATAGCGTCTGCGGGTATCATGTGCTTGTTTGGTACGCGGATCGGAGGCCGGTCCCTTCTCTCCTCAGGCAATGCACCCAGAGTTGCGGATGGCTGCTCTTCTCGTTTGGGCAGAAGCATTTTCTTGAACTTTGAGAGATAGTTTTGCGGAAAATGCTTCTGGAAGTATTTTTTCAGCCTACGCATCTCTGGCTTACTCATTCCGATTGCGTTCAAATCTTCCTCCGTTACATATTTCAGCTGCGCTGTTGTCTGGACTTTCAAATCCCCTGGGAGAGAAAACAAAGAATGAAAAAATGGTTTTATTCAATTTTAGAGAAACTTGAAAAGATGGCCTCGAATAAAATTGCTAAAACTCTGTTAACTTGCTTGTTTGTAAATTAATACAGGTCGCTATAACGAAAGGAATAAGTAATTCAGTTTTACTAGCAAAGATTCAACTTTTTTCAGTAAAAACCAGACCGAGCTTGGAATTAATTTTTTCTACAGCCTTGAGCCAAGGATAATGCGGCTTCTTTGCGGAATTGAGAGTTGAAGGAACTTCTCTCCTTGATATACTGTTAGAAAACCTTTCCAAATTCTTTGAGAGTAGTTTTCTAAGGTATGAGAGCTGACCTCTGATTCCTGGATAATATTGTTGCAGCTCAGCCTCCATGAGAAATTCGTAGAGCCCGGGTCCAACATGGCGGGACATTCCAGCCTGGGAATCTAAGAGAAACAATGAAATAGAGATTAATACTGCATCTGTGTAGGTTTACGCTACTTCTGAAGAGTAGTGTTTGAGAACTGTGAGAACGAGGAGAAATAACATCCTCAGCATATTACAAGCCTCTGAATATTCAAGGCTGTTAATTCAATAGGAAGATGAAAGAAATCTGTGTATGAATCAGGGATTCTTAGGGGAATAGAAGATGTGGCTAACAATTAAAAGCCAACAAATTATGTATAACATAGGAAAGCGGCGATATTACAGGTGCTTGTTTTTTTCAGTCTCACTCTGAAATTTTATTCTTCTTTACCTCGAATTTGATTTCTCAAATACTTATAAGTTAGACGAAACAAAAAATATGTGTAAATGTTTTTTGAACTCAAAAACGAGTCGTTTCAATTTGTAGAATAATATTTGATAAAAAATTTGAGAATCAAAAATTATGAAAAATATTATTCTGTGTTGATTAGAGAAATTTGAATCTTGGCTAATTTACTGAATTTAATAGATAAGTGAAATAAAAAATAAAAATAAAAAAAGTCCGAGTCAAATTTGGTGGATGAAAGAGAATACCGATTTTTGCGAAATTTTCTATTTTTTGAATGAATATATAATTTCCGTGTAAATTTCTATTGCATAAATAAGAAAACTACATTTCCATGGAAATGGGAGAACCAAGGTACTCGGACCGTTTTACGAAAAATTGCATATCGTTAAAAAATTCAAAAAAAAAAAAATTGTTGAAAAAGAAAAAGCAAAAATTTCAATATCGTCGGAAAGTCACGTGCGTATGTATAAGTTAAAAACCCAGTATACTAAAAAAAAAAATTGAATAATAAATGAAGAATTATTTATACCTATATTCGGAAATAAGAGATCCAAGGTAATAAAAATTAAATAAATAATTAAGAACAAGAATAAGAATAAAAATAATACTTGTCGTCAATTTCTAAACTGTACCCTGTATCTAACAAATAAATATCTCCTGCTTTCCAAGTGAATCAGATGCAGCGGCTAGAAAGTCCGAAGTTTCTTTCCATGCAGGAGGTAAGTATCTTAGACCTTACAAGTTGGCCTCTCGTATATGTATATTTATTTGCGGCCCGTTCCTGCACGTTTGGTGTCGTATGTAAGTTAATTATGGGTATAGGTTGAGGAAATGCGAGCGTCGTCGTCGCCAGGGGCAGGAGGGGGTCGGCGGTAAGGTGGGGAGGAGGGGGGAGGGGATTTTTTTCACAATGCAGGGGGGAGGGCACGCCCAGGGGGAAGTTAAAGGACCAAAAACCGAGAAGATAATAGCAAAGCGTAAATGAATGAAAAAAAAAAGAAAAGAAGTAGAATAATAAAAATTAGAATTAAAAACTACGGTATAAATTATGAGCGAGTGATTCATTTCATACATAACTCGCGTGTAATTCTATACCTATTATACTCACCCATTATTATTCTGGCACAGAAAAGTAGCGTTGAATTCCTGCGACATTAGACACGTTCGCCTTATTTATGTTAGTCGGTGCCTATTTAATCGTAATAAAATAAAAATAAAAAACTTTTTAGCTCCTTTTTATAAATCCGTGTATTTCGAGTCCGAAATAATCGGCTCTTCATTTCATTTGATTTTTCAAATCGAATGTATGTTTAGTCGCGAGGTCACCGAACCGGCATCGTGGAATTAAGGGATTGTTTTGAGGCTATTTAACTTGGGGAGTTTTATTATCTGATACTAGACGAGGCGGTTAACGAACTCTGGACACGACGCTATTCCTGAGACCTCGCGATACCGAGGCAAAAACACTTCTTGGGAATAACTGCGGCAGTTGGCCGTAGCCCTACACCGTAGTTTCCTCCATTTGGAATTTTTTATCGCTTTGTATTCTGCCGTGTATTATTAACACTCTCCACTATCACATATATCAAACACATAGACAGACTCGGTGGACTGACTTACATCCCCGTGCGGGAGTCATTTACACACGCGTTGAAATTCATGCGTATGAATGAAGCCGCGTATGAAGGTATACGATTATGCATCTCGGCGAGATCCTTTAATTATCGATCGATAATTATATCTTCGGTTTAATATTATTCAGGGATGTTTTACTACGTAATTCTACGAACACTATACTAACACTTTAACAAGCTATATACTTATGTGTCTGATTATAAAATGATAAAAATCAAAAGCGGCAGGATAGGTAGGGATGTTACTGTGGATTGAGCGACTTGAATATGTAGCGGAAGGCGTGAGGAGTTCGACTTTCAACTCGAACTACATAAATTCGCAGGTCGTTTTTTAAATCGGCGCTAACTTCGGAGTGAAGAGTTTTTCTCCCAAGGGAGGATTGGGTATTTAATAAAAGTTATGTCATACGATTTCCACACTTCACATTTTGCCTGATAATAAAGAAAACAGTTATATTCCCAATACTGGTTTTTCTCGCATCGTATAATGGCGAGTGCGCTTCGTATATGCGCTGGAAAGCTCCTTGCTCGCAATTCCGTCGCAGGATTATGTAAGGTTAGAAATTATTTTCGTCTGCTATACGAAAATTGCGGAAACCTTGACCGCAAAAATTTTCCCACATTCATTATCACCAATTTCAATCATTACTCATATTTTCGTAACTTAACAGAACATAACAACCTAACCTAATATAATATAACATAACATAACATAATCTGGAGTTCAATTTATTAGACTTTAGTTAGGTTAGGTAACGTTAAAGGTTCGTCGCTTTAACCAGCTTTTGTGCAAAAAAAATCTCCCATGATCGATGATTAAAAAAAAAAAATAATTTTGAATTTTTTGAGTTTTTTTTTCACAAAACAGTTACAAAAAAAAGAAAATATGTTTTCTCTAATCTTCTCTCGAATGTAGAAAATATCAACATCCCGAACCATTTCTTATTACAAAACAAAAAATTGTTCAAATTTCTTAGATCACGAGGTCTGAAAATGTTCAGAAATTATCTTCCTATAAAAAAACCGTGTTTGAAAAGTTCGGCTAACTGTATGTATCAAACACACAGCTTTATGAAATTTTGACAAGAGACCTTTTTTCTAGTGCATTAAATTCCCTACAATAATATGTCTGTAGATTTTCTGTACTACGCGTCGTTAGCTAGTTCTGAAAATCAGAAGAAGAAGAAAAAGGGTTTTCCTGTGATATTTTTATGGAAAATAGTAAAATGCGATTCACTACCTTTCAATGTTAAGATTAGGAGCTGAAATTTGAACAGGTGTATTTTTATAACTGAACAAAACTTTTGAACCGGTTTGGAAGAAGAAACAAAAAATTGTTATTTTTTTTCGAATCACTCTACTCCAGATACTAAGCTTCACCTTATTTTCCAGTCTGCGCCAGGTAGCAGCGTAAGTGTGACAAAAATCCAGGTCGCATTAATATGTGGCAAGGCGATGCGGGTCGGTGAGAAAAAGCGCCCAGCTCCTTATCCATATGAGACAAAGCAATACAACCTGTGGCATGGCTTGTTCGACAGCACCTTAGCCAGGTTGGATGAGAATTCTAAGGTGATAGTAGTCGAAGGGCCGATAGCTGCCGGGAAGACTGTGTTTGCGGAAGCACTGGCTGCGGAATTAGACATGAAGTATTTTCCAGCTGTGACAATGGACATGGAATACATAAATTCGTACGGCTATGATTTGCGTCAGCTCGATCCACAACTTCCAGTAGCTTGTCGCAGCTACGATGTTAAAAACTTCTGCGAGGATCCGCACCACCAAAGTTGTGCAAACTTCCAGGTTCTCATGTACAAGCATAGGTACAGCCAGTACATCGATGCTTTAGCTCACCTCCTCTCAACTGGACAAGGTGTGGTCTTGGAGCGTTGCTGTTATTCGGATCCTATATTCATGGAAGCGATGTACAAGGCTGGATACATCAGCAAACTCGCTCGGGAAACTTACGATGATCTCGTGGGTCTTTCCATCCCTGACGTACTTTTGCCCCATTTAGTAATCTACCTGGACGTCCCCGCAGCTTCAGTCAAGGTTCGGTTTCCAGCTTGGAATCGGGGGGGCTGATTTTAGCGGAATTTAAACTAATTGATGATAATAATTTCAGGAGAAGATTCAGAAGCGCGGAATCCCGTATGAAGTCAATTCCAAAGTTTTCACCTCTGAGTATTTGGAGTTTATTGAAAACATGTACAAGCACGAATATTTGAAAGAGATGGCCAAGCACGCCCATATTCTAATTTACGATTGGACGGACGAAGGGGATTCTGAAGTCGTCGTTGAGGATATCGAACGATTGAATTTCGACGTGGATAAAAACGACAGTAAATTCCGGGCCTGGCGGTTCTGGGATGACGCCGAGTGGGGCGAGGCGAGGCGCCTTTTTGCTGACTATAAAATGAATCTGATGAATAACTTCAATCTAGGCCATTGCGATGCTCCCGAACTGAATATGTCTGGCGCAGATTCTAAGATAGTATACGAAGTCTGGGGTAACGTGAGTATTTCCGTTTAATTTAGATTCGGGCCAAAGCCGTTGTCCCGATTTCATTCCTGTTCAAGAAATAATTTCTCTCTCTACTTTTCTCAATCAGGCTCCTGGCAACAAGTATATGCAAGGTTTCAACGCAGATATGGGAGACAAGGGATTGCTGTGGAAAACCTATTCAACTTTGCGCAAATACAGAGCTTTTAATATCCATTAAACTGGATACAGCAACGAGTGTTGTGGAGGTAATTCGTGAACAGGAAGAAATATCGTTACATCGTAGTATGCCGAGGTAAAGATTTTTGTTATTGGCTAAATTGTACAAACAAACAATTGAGAATAAAAACTTAAGCGCAATGGGTCTGGTTTTTCTTCAATAACGAACTCCTTATCTTATTTATGTTATCATGTTTATATTAGATATTTTTTTGTTGGTTTTAGAAAGGATATGGAGTATTGTAAAGAAGTGTTAAATTTACACGTAATATATTGAAATACTTTCAATTACATACATACACACAGTTTTTTTATTTTTATTTCTTATTTTATCCATAGTCAAGTTCTTATCCATTTCAATATTGAAACGTTACAATAGAACGATATTTGGGTAGCATTCTATCATGCAATAAGAACTGCGGATTAACGACGAACACATTTAATAGACACTTGGTTAAATAGATCTGTTGGAATTTCTGTTTATGTGTCTCAAAGCGAAAGGATCTTCAATCTTATGCGAACATCTATTATACTAGGGGATTTATGTCTTTGTCATTAATCTACGTGTAAAAGTCATGAGGCGAAACATCGCTGAGACAGGAAGAAGTAAAAAATTGTCCATCAGTTTTTGTAATCTTAAAGTTTGCTTTTGTTTAGAAACTCGTATTTCTGATCCAACTCTACTTTTATTTAACAAAAACTGGCGGATTTTTCATTTCTGTAGGACATCTAATGGACACCTGTCGGTTTTGTGCTATCTGGATAATTTCTAGTTTGACTTTCTTCAAGAATTTGATCGGGAACTATGCCATTGAATTTAAGACACATAAATCACAGTCTCCAGGGTTTAAACATTGTCCAATAATTACATAGCTCATAAATATTTACCAATTTCATTTATATCATACATTATCAACGAATTTACTCTTAGGCCATTTTAAAAACTCTTATCCCTTTGGCTTGGCGATATTCAAACTATACTCGCTCTAAGGTAACGAAAGTAAAGCCTGCAAGAGAAATTTACCCATCTTTGAGGCGAAGGAAGCAGCGACCGAGCCCAATAATACCGCAGGCGGGGGATCTCTTGCACTTGCACGGATACAAATACGTTGAAAAATTATACAATTATTATTATTATTATTATTATTATTATACAATCGCAGGCGAATAAAATACCCCGATTCAACGACCTGGACAATAAACTGTTGAGACAGGTGAAAGGTATCGACAAGTATTCGAAATTCGAATGTTACTTAGCAACTGTCCGTTGATAAACCCCTTCCGCATTCTAAACATAATATGAACACAATTGATTTACGGTACAAGTTGTCTAAGCTGTCAAGCTACAACAGGAATTGGTTTTTCGCGCTGTCTTATAAAACGCTTTTGAGTGAACGCTAAGGCTCTCAGACTTTGATACCAAATCATCGAGCTTCTCGCCTCTCTCCAAAACAGCTTCTATTGTGTTGTGCTGTGAAAGTACAAAGAAAACAGATGATTATATGTATACCGACTCCTTTTTACTGCTGAAAGAAGCTGAAAGATCATATGAATTTTGCCGGTTTTCGAACATTCCTCGATCTTGAAATTCTGAAGTCTTATGGATGGCAAAAAAGTATTTGTAAAAACGATTTGCAAACTATAGTTCTGATTCGACTAATGCGAAGCGCTCCAGCCTCTCTAAAAGAAGAAGTTTGGAAAGTATAGCTTACCAATATGATCGTAGTTTCATCAAGATCGTTTTGCATCTTAGTAAATGCGTCAGCCTCTTTAGGATTTTGGTACTTAGTAAGGTAGACATTAATCTGGGGAAAGGTTGACGTAGCTTCATTCAAAGTCGGCCATGTGTTGGCCGGGTGTTTGGAGGCAAAATCGTCCAACACTTTAGTGATTAAAGTGTGCGAAACTCTGCCTGGATATTCGTGATCGGATATTAAAACGCCTGCGAGATTATCCGCCCTCACATAAACGTGGCACATATATTCTGAAAGAAGGTAAAAGAAAAGAGAAGGAAACACACAGATAGGATAAAGACTAGCGGAATAAAAAATCCACGCTGAACCCGGCTGCACTCACCTCCCTCCTTGACACTCTGTCTAGCAGCTATTTGTGTTCTTTCTGTAATAGTCTTACTAACAAATGCCATAAATTCCTGGACGCTACCGCGTTGGAAAAACGAAAATGACCCAAGGTCGTAGGCTGATTTAAGGGTCGTAGCAGCCGTTGGTCCTTTGTAGAGAACGGTTAAAGCGTATAACTTGACCATCTTAGTCTGGAAGGAAAGGAATTCGAGTTTCAAAGAACTAAAAAACAAACATATCAGAGGTTTTATCTTGTCGTTTACCTATTAAACCCCGGCAAGCCGGGTTTCCTGAGGTATAGACGGTGCTAAGGGTTCTGAAAGTGAGAACGGACGCTCGTCCAGCTTCTAGACTTTGTTCGGACTTATTTATGTCTCGGTCTGATGGTCGTGTGCAATGTCAGTTTGACAATGGTCATTATTTCGTTTGTTTACGCTGAAATATAACGAGGGATGAGACTATTCTTGGAAAATGTTTCATTGGTTTAAATCGTCGTCACTTATCTCACGGCTTGAAGGATTTGTTAATTAGTATCATGATGATAATATGATGTGATTAACGAGAGAGAGGAGTCTGGGGAATCGGGAGAGGAGAGGGCGAGGATGTGTGTTACACGCGCGGATACCTGTGGCATCAATTACGATTACGCGAATAAAAACTACCCGAATTGAAGAAGAAGAATTACCTGAATTGATCCTCTCTCGGTTCTGATGCCCGTCTCAATTGAACTGCAAACAACGATCAGATGCTTCGTTACGCACCTACCCGTCCCTCAATCCAATCTCAACACCACTGACACATCATCCAACTTGAACTACGCATCGTCGTACGCGACGGCGCACATACACACGCTTGATCACGCATTGATATTTATGACACTTTCAGCTACCTTCAGAGTATAAATGATACCAAGAATTAATTTCTTCGAGGTCTTTATATCATCGTTTATTTATCACAAGGTTTAGTTAACACGGCTTGAATTTAAAAATTGTGTAGTTCATTCAAGTCTGCATTATTATTTTGTTACGAAATAATTAACCTGAATAAAGAATTTTATAAAATAAACTTATGGTTTATCAGAGAAATGGATTCAAGCGCTCTACCTTATCGACAGAATTTCCGACAATGTGAAAGTTTACGGACTGTCCGTTTAGGTGTTGAGCTATAATCGAATACTACACACACGATGTGAGAATGCAATGTATGTATATGTGTGCGCGAGTGGTGTCGACGACTTTCACAGGACCCACTATTGAAATAATCATCCTTTAACAAGACCGAAGAGATACGAGTGACGGGATGGAGTAGGAGCGAGTAGTGATAATTAACCGCTATTCGAGAATAATGTATCGCGAATACTAGCCTCGGTCAAAGCCTGTGTGAGTCAGTGATATTCCCTACGATTAAAGGAGACTTTCAGTTAGAAAACAGTCGACGATTTTCGCCTGCGGTCGGTACCTTGTGAAATGACGTCGGCATTGTATTTGGAGCATTATCTAGACAGTAAGTTTACGTTCATTTACTATTATCCGAAACAAAAAATGACGAAATAACAAAATTAAACCACTCACGGCCTCTTTGAGAAAAACACCAAGCTTCATTCGTGATATTCCGCCAAAATTTCGCTCTATATCCGTTGAATCGCAGCAGATTAAACCTAACCTAACTCCAGATATTTACATTCTTTTTTTCTGTTAAGCTTGAGTTCCGTGATTTGGCCGTGAATTTAACTTGTTTATGTTTTTCCCATGATTTTGTGAAACTTGACCTTATCATTCAGGTTTAGATAATCTGCCGATTGAACTACAAAGGAATTTCACACTCATGAGAGATCTGGACGCTAGGGCACAGGGCCTGATGAAAGACATCGACAAGCTGGCAGACGAGTATCTAAAAAATGTGAAAACACTTTCGGCGGAAAAGAAGAAGGAGCAATTAAATCATATACAGAGTCTTTTCAACAAGGCTAAAGAGTACGGAGATGACAAGGTTCAATTAGCTATACAGACTTACGAGCTGGTCGATAAACACATCAGAAGATTAGACTCCGATCTTGCAAGGTTCGAGGCTGAGATTCAAGACAAAGCTCTGAACACCAACAGAGTTCAGGAGGATAGTTCAGTCAGTAAAAAAGGCAGGAAGAAACTCAAGGAGAAAGAAAAACGGAAGAAAGGTAGCGCTGGGGCCAGCAGCGAAGATGAATCCAAGGTCGCTAGGAAGAAACAGAAGAAGGGTATGAGCAATTGTTTATTCCTTATGCATAGAAATGCGTTTACTAATATCGCTGATTTTCATGTACCAAGAAAGTACGATACTTATTCAGGGTGTCCAGTCATCATGGAAATCTCATGAAAATTTTTCTCAAACTTGGCCCTAAATTTTTTTTAAATTTAGCGGGATTTTGAAATTCAATACTTCTGGCTCTCGAAGGCTGGTTCTTTCAATCTGCAATTTTTGCAATTTTTTGACCAATTTTTTTGGTGGGATTACTCCAAAGATGTCTGGGTGTATAATTTTTAAAAAAAAATTTCATCCCATCAAAAAATGTTTATCGAAGATGAGCCTTGGGGTATTGGAAGAAAACCAAAGAATCATGAAATCTAGTCTTCAGATATCCTAGCAATGAATATTGTTGATTCTTATAGAGGAATTAAAGTAATAAAATTGTTTAGGTGGCTCAGTTACATCAACAGCAGCCTCTGGTGCAGTTGGAAGCGGTGCTCAGGCAGATGCAAATGCCTTAGGGCACCCAGCAGATGTCCTGGATATGCCGGTGGATCCAAATGAGCCGACATATTGCCTGTGCCATCAAGTATCGTACGGGGAGATGATAGGCTGTGATAATCCAGACGTAAGTGAATTTCTTTCAGAGATTATATGGCGATGTGAGAAACGCTGTGTAGAGCGTTGACGAACTCTGAATAATCCTTATCCTTGTTTTTTCAGTGTCCAATCGAGTGGTTCCACTTCGCGTGTGTAGGCCTGACTACCAAACCCAAGGGTAAATGGTACTGTCCTAAGTGTACGCAAGATCGTAAGAAAAAGTGAGAGATTTTGGACCGAAGAGTATCCGACTCTCCTTGCTTTTACTGAAAACTGATCTTCTCGCATGGTACTTTTAAAACCGGCTATTAGATGAGTTAGCAAGTATCGATTAGGCGCGATTAAAAGATGGAGTGAGACAGACTCTTGGCAAAAGTTGTGTTAAAAGAATCTGACCGAGCGTTATATCATAGTTAAAATCTAACTCGTTTGACAAGGTTGAGACAAGGTTTTATCTATGATATAAATTCAAATGAAAACCGGGTATCTCGTAACAGCACAAAGACTTGAGAATTGGCCATTAATTTTAATATATATATATATATATATTTTTTTTTTTCAACTTTTTTTTTAACCCTTTCATTAATTTAGTAATTTATTCATTTTAATTATTCTTTTTGAGAAGATTTTTTTACAATTTTTCTTTCTTTTTTTTTCTATTCAACTTATCGCGTCCGGCCAGTTTTTGAATCCCTGTTATCTGCTACTCGGATCAATAATATAATATAATATAATATAATATAATATAATATAAAATTGTAAAATTATTAAAACCCTATTGAATAGTTATAGTAGCTGCTAGACTATTATACATTATACATTATTAGTATCATTATTATTATTATTATTATTATTATTATTATTATTATTATTATCAAATTTCATTATTGTTTTGATATTTTATGAATGTATATTTGTGTTGGCCAACGCATCAACATTATCCAACCAATGCAATCAATATAATAAAAACGATATTATAAAGTTAAGAATAAATGTACTACCCAAAATTGGAGCTATCAGTATTACTCCTCTTCCTTGTCTTGGAATCAAACCTGCTATCCGGATAAAAACCTAAAATTGTCTTCATTTTTCATCTAGTATGTAAAATAGGTAAAACTATAAACTAGTAAGACCCAACGCCGAATAAATTCTTACGAAATATCTTGACAATTGAAAGAAGATTAAGGTAAATTCAAAGTGAATGAAAATGATACACAAAATTCAAACACAATTTATTTCAACAAGATAAGATAATCGCTTATTTATCTAAGATAAAAAAAAAACATTGTACAAAATTACATATTCTGGATAAAATTGAACAATAAAATAAAACGTTTAAGGAAATCCACTTTTCCGAACGCAGCAGTTACTAGGTGGAACATTCCAGTTGTATTGGTAGCTTGTACGAACCCTAATTTCATTCAGGCACAGCGCACCGCTAGCTTTATACGTTTGATAAATGTTATTCATGCTCTCTGCCGTTTGCTTATGTGTGACAATATACTCGTTAGAACAACCCCTAGATCGGTATTCCGTATCGAATCTTAAGTCGTGTTTTCTCTCTATGTTTGATAGCGGGGCTAGCCAAAGGCCGACTGAAACATCCTCAGAGTTATGGATTCTGTAAAAAACAAAGAAGCACAGTTTGTGATAGTGAGACAGATGACTGCTCTTCTTTGGCCAGAAGAGATCAGAGAGGCGTTGCTCTTCTTCTCGTACCTGAGAATGTCTCTATTCTGTGCAATGAATTGCACCAGGCGATAGGAGAGGATGTATCCGCCTCCCAGAGCATATGGTAAATAATAATCGCAGAAAATCCAATTGTCTTCTTTCCAAGGTCCGGTCTTTTTGACATGTGATCTACCGTCGAAGTATCCCCAGTATAATTCCTTGCCTGTTGCCTCTAGCTCCCATTTATCAAGCTCTTTCAAGACCCTGTCTATGAGGGCGAATGAATCGTCGTCGCACTTGAGGAGATAGTCGAAATCGAAATCGTCGTAAACCCGGGAAAATGATTGGAGGACTTTTTTTGCAAGAGCTTGGTAAGAGTCCCACAGACTAGGCAAGAGTAATAAGTCGTGATTTTTCTTATTCTCGGTTATCAGACTCTCTTTCTGATCAGGTTCTGCGTTCAGGGTTCCGATGGCGAAGAAATATTTCACGTTCTTGTACTTTTCACCGAGCCACGTACGTCTAGCTGCTGCCCGTTCCGCGACGTTTTTCGGGGCGGAAGTAACGACGATTATTAGTTTATACCGGGTTTTGTTCTTACGATTTTCTTCTGCTACGGGCGATATCTGCCTAACGCGACTTCTATACTCTCGGTAGAGGGTGCATGCTAACACAAATATCAGTAAAATTAATAGGAATTTTCCCGTCCCTTTGAAATGCCGGATCATCACTATGCCGCAGTATTGCCGCACGGAAAGTTCGAAGCAAAGAGGCTTTGGTTCGAAGCGTACAGTGATAAATTCAAAAACGTACCACTCTGGACAAAAAAGCACCAAAGCTGAGAAAAGCTAGGATCAATTGTTGGGTAGATTTTGTTCTTCATAGTTGTACTATGGTTCAATTGCTATAACGAATTTTTTTTTCTTCGATCTTGAAATATGTACACGACAAATAATTTCTGGTATAGACAACTGAAAAGCAGCCAATTTCGCCCCGTGTCGGGTTCAAAATTTTTAATCTTACCACGAACGAAAAAAGTATCAGGAATTTTAACGTCGTGCCGACGTACCACTGTTTAAAAACATACCACGTATTGTATTCTTGTTGTTCTTTAGGTCTTACGCATAATCGCATCTGGCCATATCGTACTTGTTGACTGGAGGCGTTGACTGGAGGTACATAAAGACGGCTTACCCAGTAGGAAAGTGTGAACTGGCAAGGTAGGCTTGAAGTGGGCTTAGGGATTAAAGAGTGCCCTAAGTTACCGGCCGAAACAGCTTTGCGGTATATCTATAGTGTGCGAATATATGTATACTGCAACGGTAGCTCGGGGCAAATTCGGGGACCTTCAATCCTCAAGCCCATTTGGTCAGCTCGCTAAATAACCTAGAGTGAGCTGTCTTTAGAATGTTCAGTCAACGTTACACTTTAATTAAATCGTTGCTGATCGTTGCGGCGATCATACATACCATTCACAACGTATTTAGCATCATACCGACGGCGCTGCCAGTCGGCTGCAAAGGCACTAACTTACCGTAGGGGGTAGCAATCTCAATAAGGCGAGGGTAGGCTCACGCAATCGATACAACAGATTCGGACATGTAGATCAGTGAACCTAATCTAATAACGTAACCAAACCGAACCCTAACCTAAAAATTGCATTGTGTCATGCTCATACATCGTGTTGTTTCTAATTTTCCTTAAGCCTCTTGATACTTGTATCACAGTATAAAAATGGGGAAAAAGAACAAAGGAGGTAGTAATTTGGGTCGAGCTTTAATAAAGGATCGTTTTGGTGCTATGAGGGGTAGAAAAACTGTGGACGATGCGTCTATGGTAAGATTAAGGTTATAATTATACATCTGTTTTTTGTTTTTTTTTAAATACTTTATTCATTCCGAATGTCGATTCGATTTATTCCATATCTTTCGACCTTCTCATTCTATCAGAGTATATAACCAAATATATACTATCGAGCCGAATATCATCTCTTAACTTGTAACTCTCTCCGCTAATCCTAACCTCAAAACTTTTCGCATTTCGGAACTGAACTATAAACGAGAATTTATTTTCCAAGTTACACACGACAGAGATAAACGATGGCTACGACTGGGGACGTCTCAATCTTCAATCCGTCACAGAGGAGAGTTCCTTCCAGGAATTTTTATCAACCGCAGAACTTGCCGGCACTGAATTCCAGGCGGAAAAAATGAACGTTATGTTCGTGAACCCAAATAGTGGGATCGGGCTATTATCCAAAGATGAGAAAGCAAAGGTCCTCGAGTCTCACGAGCAGAATAAAAAGCTTCTTAAAATACCCAGAAGACCCGCGTGGAACCAGACCACTACGCCTTCCGAGCTGCAGGTCAAAGAAAAGGAAGAGTTCTTGGAATGGCGAAGACAGCTGGCCCTGCTACAAGAGGAGAGAGGCCTGATGCTCACACCTTATGAAAAGAACTTGGAATTCTGGAGGCAATTGTGGAGAGTCGTCGAAAGGAGCGATGTGGTTGTTCAGATTGTAGACGCGAGAAATCCGCTGCTATTTAGGTGCGAGGATCTGGAGGTTTACGTCAAGGAAGTTAACAAGGAAAAGATGAACCTGATTCTCATCAACAAGGCCGATTTTTTGACCGACGAACAGAGACAGGCATGGGCGGATTATTTCACCGGAGAAAACGTCCGGGTCGCTTTTTTCTCCGCTACTTTAGCTGCTGATGAAGAAACTGAAGATGATCAGGCGGAGGAGAGTCAGAGCCAGGATGGCACCGATGAAGAGAATAGCGAGGAGGGTGAAGACAGCAGCGAAGACGAGTTTCAGGACTCCGAAGACGTTTCTGAAACGGAATACGAAAGTGCGGAGGACAATTCCGTTGAGACAGTTGAAAACGATCACGCGGTTGCGGCAGACGATACTCTAGCTTCCAGAGAATCCAGAGAGGGAGAAAGCCTGGATAAAAGTAGCGCTGAAAGTCCAGAGTCAGAGTCTGAAGAAAAATCAGATAATCCTGTTGAAAACTCTCCACAATTGTTGGCTAGAGAAGAATTGATAGAATTTTTAAAGAAGATTTATAAGGGGAAAACTCACCAGCCAGGAATTACTACCATTGGATTGGTCGGCTATCCAAACGTTGGTAAAAGTTCAACGATAAACGCGCTTCTAATGGAGAAAAAAGTCTCTGTTTCGGCGACGCCTGGAAAAACCAAGCACTTCCAGACCATATTTCTGGAGAAAAATCTCCTGCTCTGCGACTGTCCAGGCCTGGTGATGCCTAGCTTTGTTTGCACCAAGGCGGAAATGATTCTAAACGGTATATTACCGATCGATCAAATGAGAGACCACGTTCCTTCGGTCACTTTATTGGGAACCTTGATACCCAGACATGTGATTGAGGATCTGTATGGCTTCATGCTACCTCCTCCCTTGGAAGGAGAAGACCCAACGAGGCCGCCGACTGCTGAGGAGTTGCTAAACGCATATGGCTGTAAGCTCGAGGACTTAGTTCTGCATCGCGTCCTCAGCTCAGCCCTGACGATTTCTGTTTTCAATATTTTTCAGACAACAGAGGATACATGACGCAGAATGGTCAGCCGGATAATCCCAGATCCGCTCGCTATGTCTTGAAAGATTATGTGAACGGTAAACTGTTGTATGCCGTGGCTCCACCGAACCTGGTGCAGGACGAGTTTCACAAGTTTCCCGAACGCCAGAAACTGGGTTTATTGGACAGAGTCTTGCCTCCCAGGGCAGTTAGGGCTGTTAAAGGGGTCAGAGTCACAACCGACGATCTGGATAAAGTCTTTTTTCAGAAAACTGTATCCGGTGCTCACGTCAGAGGCAAATTGGGAAAGACTGGCGGCCTGCCTGTTAGGATTGGACCAAGGTGAGCTGTTGGTCTTAATTGGATTAAATTTGATCATTATTCAAAACAGTTTTCAATTTGACTAATAAAACTGATTTAATAGCGGACCGGAGTCGTTGATTGGCTCGACATCGACTCTAACTGTGGACGCGAAGCCGTGGAAACAGATAAACAAACATTCAAATAAGAAGAAACGCGAAAAGGCGAGAAGAATTTACGCACATCTTGATCAGCACTGAGACATTCTGTTATTTGAGAGACTTGTTGTTAAATATTGAATGATTTATCCTCGTCGATGTCAAGACTTGGAGACTTTGCATTATTATATACTTTAGATAAGAATGTAAATTAACTACGTTGACTAATATTATAGAGTATAAAATAATGTAATAGTATACAAGCCAGCAGCTTGATTTATCTGATGATAAATAAAATGTAAATAATCGAAGATTTTTCTATTCGAAAAGAATTTTCTTGGGATTGAAATCATTGAGCCCTGCCTCTATTTGAACTTCTGTTCTTTAAATCTTTTATCTATTGATAAATCTAAAAATGAGTAAAGGCTGTTCACGGAGGATTATATTATACATTGAGTCCTGAATAATGTGTCGCTTGGTTCAGGTATCATTGTTTGAGACCGATGACTTGATTATGTTTTCAGAATATATTTCTAATTCCGTACTACCATATAAATTATACACTTGTTATTTTACATTAAATTGATTGGCGGTTACTCCCCATATAGAGCGAAAGTAAATTCCGTAGCACCCTCGCTATCCGTATCCCTAGTAATAACTCCCAAGTAAAATTAAATATGTACTTCTAACTTATGTTAACTTATCGTCTAATCCCAAGATCTCCAAAACGAAATTTTCGAAGTTTAAATTCAGTAAATCAGTAGAAGAGCACCGTGTGCAGTATCGGCCTGGCACACTTTGATTCAAAGTCGTGAAGCAGTTCGTCTATGTCATTATCCAGATCATCGCTGTTTGACAACTGAAACCATTAAATATCGACTTTTATTATCAAACATAGGAGAGACAACAAACTTCAAAGTTTCAAAATATTCAGGGGAAGCTAATTAGATGCATAAATATTTGCGGAAGAAAGTCGAATAGTAAAATTACCACTGTGACTAGTTCGCAGATGAGAAACGAGCCGACGGTGGCCTCTTCGTGGTTGTCCTGAATGTCGATATTGATTAGATGTACAGGTTGATTATCTTCCGGAGTTCTGGACTCCATGCATTCAATGACTTGGTCGTAAACCCGCTCCTCGCATGTGACTAGAATGTCAAATTTATCTTTAGAAAGTTGGAAACGTTCGGGTCTGGGTTTTATCCGACGGTTTCTATCCAGCATATGAAGAAGTCCGTTCTGCGTGTAGCTGAGAAATTAAAATTCAGGAAAATTTCTGGTTTTTATCATTCTTTGTATTATGAAATGAGGAAGACTGGGATCAATTTGCCTTCGAATTACGGTTTTCATTCATTACTCATACATCAATTTGATATTTCAATATGTCGAGATAATCGAACTAGTTAATTGATTCGTACATGATTACTTCAACCCCAATCATCAGAATGAAACCAAGTTTTGCATGAATATTCCAGACAGGCATCTCTGCCGCGTGAACTACGGAAATTGCGTTCCATAAATGGTAAGTGTAATTTTTCGATAATTTTTATAAAGATTCATTTCACATTCCGCCATTATAACGTTTATCAATCATATTTCTGCATCTATCACAAAAGTTTCTGGACCAGTTTTAATATCCGTAGTTCACACTGTGCGGGAATGTCCACTGAATAAGTTTGTCGAATCTAAACACTCTAGGTGTATTAGTTTCGATGCAATCCTGTACACAGTGCGAAAAAACTGAATTCGCGTGAAAATACCGTGTAATTTAAAAAATGTTGCGAAACCAAGACGCTTAGATAAAAGCGATCGAATTAAGACTAATAAATTATTAGGATACTATTGTTTGTCCTTGGTCAAAAGGTCGTTGTAAATTTCTTCGTAGGAAGTCCCAAATTCGTAAATGTTAGGTCTATCCGGAGCATTTCCTGGCAGTTTCACCTTGTCTCCAGTCCCGAATGATTTGACATTGAAACCTTTTTTGCTGCAACAAAAATCGGGGGATTATAGTAGATTTAATGAATGATTTAGAACATGGAATTCTCGTTTCTCGTAGGAGGAATTCCAACCTCAAATTCGATTCTGACGTCGATGAAGATTACCTTAAAAACGCGTGAGCTTCCATGCTTCTGTTCATGTTACTAGAACATATTACTGCAACGCTTACAGTATTTGGGGCTGGCATAGCTCAAGCGTTTTTGATTTTGTTCGGTAATAAGAGACGGACTGACGAGCTAACCTCAAAGTCTCAAGACTTTTATTAGTGTTATTACAATTTACTATCAGGCGCGGTTATTCTAACTGAAGAAATTTCGAGTAATCATATAACGCGGGCCTCAGACTAAGCTCCTTGATTATTTTATAATATAAAAGGCGAAATTTCTTCAGCGAATGACCGGTCCAGGACAGATTGGGTTTCTCGCGTCACTTGCGTGACTGTAAACGTCATACGAGAAGATTTAGGCCCAAGAGGTGGCGCCACTATGTTGGCAGATTGAGGAACTAATTTTGCCGCAGACTGGCAAGCGGTAAAGATATAAATCTATCGTATTGCTGAACTTGGTGATCAAGTTGTTATTTATTTGTTTAGAACGATCAATACTGATTGATCCATAATATGATGGAGAAATTGTAAAGTTAGAACGTTTTGCGATGCAGTATTGTTTGTAAGTCAATCACGTTCTATAGGCGCGTATTTAATTCCTATTCCGAGAATTGATTGATTTATTTAATCTTCGAATGAATTTTATGCGCGCAAGTAGCTTAAAAAAACTGATTCTGAAATACAGTTGTATTTTCTGAAATAAATAACGACGCCAAGATCAGAAATTTGTGTGTATAGGATAAGGTGGAAGTAAGGAATGAGGAATTAATGAAGAACACTAAATGTAATAAATTATTCGTTATATTCTTGTATCGTTACACAGAAACGCAGGTGGCTTTACAATCTGCTGCTCCTCAGCAGCGTTGATAGATAAAGCTGATATAGTATATATATAATGATAGATATACGTACTGCAGCTTTTAAGTGCGGGCAGTAAAAATGGTTGAAAATGAGAATAGTAGATAAGATATTTGTTCTTGTTTTTTTTTTTTTTTTCTTTTACAAAATCATTATCAACCATATTAAACGAGGTCCTTCTATCTGGAATGTTGTCTCTAGTTGATACGTATCCTTATATACGATTACTTAGAAACAGTAATATCTATAATTATAATAGATATACATATCTATATATGTATATAACTATTATTTATAAATCATTAAGACTACCACGTCTCTTTGCGCTACGTGACAGTATCAATTCATTTATACCGTCGGTTTTGTACTTAAAGTAATATTATTTGGACAGAGTTATTCAGCCGGCTGTCGAGAATAAATTTCTATCTGCACATGCTTGTACAAGGAGTACGTTTCCGGTTGCAATTAATTCCGGATAATCTATCAATTCATTTAACGTTTAAACTGAAATAAGAATATATTAAATCACGAAAGCTACAGTACCTACATCATTTTTTTTATTTTTTTAATATATTTTTGTCTGCTCTTGTTTCTCTTCTGTTCTTCGTATAATACATACTATACAGAAAGTTTATATAATATATAATATATAATATATGATACTCCCTGTACAGCATGCGCAGACTTAATGATTCAAAGTAATTGTTCATTCATATTTGCGCCGATCTATTGCCTGCGAAATAATCGGTGGCTAATAAGTTATAAATTTTTCTGTCTCTCTCTCTCTAGTGATCACACTTTCGCTATAGGCATATGTATAGTCTCTACTACTGACTATTAAATTACACTTTAAATAACACTACGTAGGCCTTTTGATTTTGCTTAAGATACTGCTTAACACGGAGTCAAGTTTCACCTAATGCAACGTTATAAAACTACGTTTTTTTTTCTCGTTTTTTTTTTTTTTTTCTTTTTTACTTTCCTCTCTATAGTATGCTAAGAAGATATATCAATAATATTATTATTATTATTATTATTATAATATATATATTTATATTATATCATATATTAATATGTAGTATTATATTTTACTGTATTATATATTATATTATATTATAATATATTATTAAGTTCACGTTGTTTTCGAATGGCCCCAATCTGAAAACAAAAAAACAAATGAAACATACATACGTATATTAATTGAAAATTTGGAACGATAAGTTGGTCTGTTTATCGAGAAAAGTTTTCAACTTACCGATTGCGGAATTGCTTGATGCGTTATAATTCGTAGGCTTGATAATAGTGAGAGAATTTGAACAGTTGAGTAACGGTCGAAGCGCCATCGCCGTGTGCGAATGTGTGCAGCACTCGCACACTGACGGTTGCGGGAGAAAAATATGTTTCAATAATTCAACTTTTGAAACTTCGACGAGTCGAGACCCAGTTATTCGTCCGCTCCGCTCGGCGTCCTTAGCGCCGAAAGTTCGAACGACATAACGTTCGCCGGCCCCTTCAATAAGGATCACCCCGCGGTGGTCAACGTCCACCCATCACCCTTAATATTTTGCCGTTCATTTCTATAGAAAAAAAAGAAAGAAAAAAGAAAGAAAAAAAAAAAAAAATTACACATAAGTATTAAATACGTAAGGAAGCGTAATCTTAATAGAACTTTATTTATCTGAAAAATGAAGGCGGTCTTATATCTTTCACTGATAATTGTGAGATAAAATTTCATTCAGAAGTTCATTCGATCGAGCGATAAACACATCAACCGTAATCGCATTTCTTTTTAATTATTACCTTTTCTTCGGCGATGCTGCTGGTCGATGGCATCCTCTGCGATGGATCGAGTCTCCTTCGCCTCTCCTCCAAGGCATCGGCGTCTAGGCTTAACGTCGGTTGGACCGGTTGCGGAGCAACCGAGGCGTTCACGTGTCGGGTTTTGATCAGAGGCGGGTTTCGAGATTGTGGTACGGCAAAAGCCCTACGTAGGGCACCTCTCGGTGGTGACGGCGGTGGATATGATATACCTATAACGAAGACGGGCTCGGATGCGATTACTGATTTCTCTGATCTTAATTGAATCATTAATGAGAGACGGAACTCCGCGATGGGTACGCGGCATAGAGATTGAGGTGAAAATCGGGACGGAGATATTGCATTAAGTTTAATTGATCAACTGGGATTGATCACTCCACTAATACGTGTATTAGGGTGGCGCAAGAAAACCGACGTTTTTTAATTCTTGAGTCTCGTATGAAAATATCTTATTTTTTAAATTTTTAAAAATTTGAAAAATAGTCAAAATACGATTTTTTTTCCGATTTTTTCGCTCGTGATGGTAGAATTTTGTACCCCAAAACAAGAAGCAAAAATTCTCAAATCGAATTTGAACTACTTTTAACATTTTAAAAAATCTTGAGCGACCCCTGAAAATTTTTTTTTTTTTGACCTCATTTTTGGAGAGGGGTCTTAAAACATGATAAAATAACATATTTTCATACCAGACGCAAAAAATAAAAAAAAATCGGTTTTTTTGCACCACTCTAACGTGTATGTATGTGTAGTACATAGGTATATTAATTACTCTGCGTATAAAAGGATCCGAGCGCATTTAATGTAATCATTCCCATTAGGTATGTGACAATAGATAGTACGTGAACGGTACACCGTTTAAATGCCATTTATCGACGTGAAAATGATCGCACAGTACATTACGACGATTAAAATACGTTCCTACAAATTACCGTACGAAGTGTTGCGTAATGTGAGTCCTGTTTACGAAAATTTCATTTCCAAATGGACACGCTTATTTATACAATCAAATTTTCAACTAACTCGCGTAACTCAACGTGATGAATAATTATTTGTCATCATATCAGATATATTCATGTATTCTATACTCAATTCTGCAATATATTCATCGCATTAAATTTACCGATATCATCATACCGTCAGCAAAATCTTTGATGAATGTACCTACTCACGTCTAACTTTGGTAAAAAATAGTTCCAAGAATGAGAGCCGGCTATTCATAGGAAGCGCCATCTGCAGGCGAGAAAGAACCTTTCATCTTGCGCGCAAATTGGTTACGGAATCGAGTTACAGGTTTCATTAAAACTAATTACAGTAGACTCTCCCTATTAGCGTGCGGTTGAAACCGTGTCTGTGAGTTGGTGGAGAGAGAATGATTTTATGGAGGCCTCCCACCACTGGAATTCGATGCGGAAGGGTTCGACGTGCATTTGCGCAGATGCCCGCGCGCATATCAGGTATTTCAGTGGGGGAACTTGCTCTATCTTCGCCGAGTTTATGTGGAGAAAAATGAGGGTAGACGCTGTTATACGAGGAAGCGTTATCGGGGAGACTCTACTGTACTTTCCATATCATCGCGATACTGCTAAAGCCATAAACATGGAGAAAATGGGAGTCAGGAAATAAGGTTTCTCAAATTATTTATTCACATTTAATTCAAACATTTATGTGCTGCTCGCAAGACTCTTAAAATCTCCGAACCATTCCTGAAGCTGTATTTAACTACAGATTAGTGAGAAAAATAATCGATAGAAATAAATATACTGAAGCAGCAATACAGTGAAGAAAAAATACGAACTTTCGGCAAAACACGTGAGTTAAATTATCGAAATACCTCGATGTCCGGGCGACAGGAGAGTATCTTTGCTTTTCGTGATCTGCGGTACGATCAGGAGTGAGTTGGGTGGCGTTGGAGATACCGTGGACGTTTGCGGGGAGGTCGCGAGGGTCAAGTTCGGCAAGGATTGACCCAAGCCAGAGTACGCGGGTACTTGAACACTGAGAGTGTTCGGGGTCGGTGATTTGCAGAGCAGAGATCGTCTGAAAAAAGAATCGCATGATATATGCATGTATGTGAATAAACAAAGGCTCAATTTCTTGCCTCAAATTGTTTACCTGACTTGCAAGGGTCTGTGATTGTGCCCGGGGGCGGTCAGGTCGCTGCCACCCTCTTCTGAAGAAACGCTCGAGGCACGTGGAGGCTCGCTTGTTTCCACGCTAACGTTTCTGCTCGGATTGTAGCTCGGCACAAAACTACAACTGCCTGGAGATACGCCCTCCATCTCCATACTGCCGCTATCAAAATTAGCATGAAAGTTTGGGGGCTGTATGTGATGGGGTTAAAATCGGACTGACAATGAATCAAATACAAATGAAGAGGAACTCGAAGAAGAAGAGAAAGAAGAAGTAGAAGAAGAGTTTCTACCTGTGGCTGTGTGCCAGACTGCTGACTCTTGACGCCCGACTGCTACCACGCGGAGTCCGTCCCATAGCGCCCTCGACATCTTCGTTCTCGAAGTCTCCATCCCCTAGATAAGTGCTAGCCTGTCTGCTAACCGGAAGTGTCGGGCCAGTGGCGGCGCCGATAGCAGGGGGCATTTTAATGCGAGCAAATTGTTGCTGTGCTTTCCGGAGAGATTCGACCCAAGACTGGATTCATTGTGAATATAAGACAGAATAAGGGATGAAGGAATAAAGACTCATTACTACAGTTCATTCTTTGGAACATGACTCAAACGCGAGATGAATCGAAAAATTGACTCACCTTAGCCAGTTTCGGCTCCCCAGCGCTGAGAATCAGAGCGGCACAAGCAGCCCCGTAGTCGTTCAAGTAGACTAAACCCAGACTTGAGGGTTCCTTGAGTTCATTTACTCTGATACGGTCCACGACGTATGGCTGTCGGACGATCCTCAGACCCCCGACAGCCACACCACCTCCTCCGGCCCCACTACTAGAAGAGGTCTTTTTCGTGGACGGTTTGCAGACCAGCAGCATATCAGTTAGCAAAAGGACTCGTACTTCCATCTGAAATTATATGAGCGAGTTTCATTTCAGGTGGAAATAAAATGTCTATCGGATTTCTGATCGCAGATGGCATTCCGTTTTCATTATCATGCTCTTCCATTTCTTGGCGATATTGCATACCTTGCTGGTAGCGCCGTCTCGAAGTTTGAACTCCCCTTCCCTGAGAAGAGTCCTTGGTGTGTCTTTCGGGCAGCCAGGCATGGGTGCCGTCATAATGTCGAGATTACTGTGTGCCTTTACGAGCTTGTCTAATTCCTCGTCCCTGGACTCGACGACATCGTAATTTTCTAAACGTGCAGCGGCACTTGCGAGTCTAGCAGTTTCCTCGCTGCGTCTAAGAGCGGCGTTCACTGAGGCGACGAACTTGTCTACTGATTTTATCTGCGAATGAAATTACCGGCTGGGAATCTCGATGTGAAAATTAACAGACGCTACATTTTAGCCCGAGAGAATTACCCTACCATTATCGTCAGCTCTGAACGCTGCTCTTCGCTCTCTGTATTTTTGTGGACGGCCTTCAGGAGGAGGGAATATTTGGTCAGCCTCTGCATCGGTTTTACGAGGATATCCAAAAGCCTCAACCGGTTACAGTCCTTTTGCGTTTCGCACCACTGGGGAGAAATTGAGTTCAGAGAAACTAGCAGTTGAAAATTTCATCAACTCATTGCGGATGTTATCACATCTCGTTCCCTTATCATTATTTTTACTTCGAATATGTTTAAGAAAAACATACTTCTGGGCAAAAAGATATTCTCTCCATCCCTGCAGTGTTAATTAGTCGAAAAGTTGCGTAAGTACGCACTCTTGGGCGTTAATAAAATACTGAATGTTTTATCAAAATTTGATGCCTTTGCCACGTTTTGGATATGATTACAAAATAAAAAGGATTCTGTTACGCAGTAGAAGTGTTCAAATATTCATGAGACTTGATGAACATTTATTACGTCTCATATGTTCGCGGCACGCATGATACATCTCGTATTAAAAAATATGTAAAGGACGATATCGCGTTGATTAAATTCTGAGTTGAATGCTAAAAATTCACTGGGAATGAGTGTTGAAAAAAGTTGGTTGTTTTTCGCACCGCTCTCAAGTTCCTCGGAGCTTCTAAGCTCCGTATATACAGAGTTCAGTTTAATAAAGAAATTGTGAAAGTTATCAGGGCCGATTCTTGGAGAAGTTAAAATTGCTCCTATAAGGTTCGAAAAATTCATGACCTCACGTCGTTTCACGGATATAATAAACTGTCCGAACACATGAAGGAATGAGAGAAAAATCGATATTCTTGAGGTCCGCGATCCCGTGCGTGCTGGTAATTGAGGCAGTTCACCACATATATTATCAATCAAATCGTTCTATTTTTTACTCGCTAATAATAAACGCGTATAAAAATAGGCAAAATGTGGCACAAAAGGAAAAAAAACATGAGAAATGGAAAAACTGCGAGTCTATAAAGTCCAAAGGTAAACATTTTTCCCGACAATCAAAACTCGCCCTGTATTATACCTGCAACTGTATACACGTATACATCCTGGGATACGGTGGCTACAGAAGCATTCATACCAGTACCTACTTCGTTGTCGTGGTTACGGGCACTTTCGCATATCATTGTCCCATTCTCCAAGTCTATTGGCATTGTGCAATAGTAGGGTGCGCGAATAGGTACCGTATAGAGTATAGATTGAAGAGGGATGAACGAGGGAGAAACAGCTACGGCGAAATCAGCACGAGATATACGCATTCGCGTACGTATACCTACATAGGATTCAGAGGATATCAAAGTTTAACGATGAAATCGACTCACCACAAGATAAGCCGTGAAGAGTTCGTTGTCGTTAAGACGGTCTCTGCAGTATTGTTGGCACCGACTCTGCTCGGCACAGTACCTTGAGTAGGGAGCAAAAGTTTGTTCGAAGGTTTCGAAGCCTAGTAAAAGGTCGCCAGGGTCGAGTGGCAGTCGGGTTATTCTCGCGGCGTGAACCATGCCGAGTAAATGTTCGCCCCAAAAGAAACGGTTGGCCGCATATATGTCGGGAATATTCCCGAAGAGCTTCGCCCGGTCTACTTCGATAAGGATTCCACAGGCCTGAAGGCTGCAGAGGCAAGCCATGAAGAGCTGGAATGAAAATCGAGGGTCAGATTCGAAGGCCGAAACCAGGTGTGCCCCGATTAAAAAAGAAAACTGTGATTCTTACGTCAGTAACAACTTTTAACGTCTTGATGTACGCCACTTCCGTTTGGGCCAATTCCCAAAGCGCGGTCTGCTGCTGTTGCTGCTTTTCCGAAAGGCGATCAGATACGTCGACGATATCTCGCCAGTCATCCTCCAGGGCGTAGAGACCTTTGGGATTACGTGGGTTTGCGTAATTTGCATTTATCGAACATTACTTCACGTTGGAATGGCACCTGATGGCTTAAACATCTCCGAATTTCATGAAACTGACAAATGCTTTGATGAAACGAGATGTAAGTACACTTCGGTCTGATATTTCGGAGATTCGGCGAAATTTTTTCTTCCTTTTATGAAGCAAACGAAAAAAGTATCGTCTCGCTAAGGCTCGACGTACAAAGATGAGAATACATTCCGTTCTAAAGATCGAAATTCAAGGCTCGAACTTAATGATATTCGATGAAAATGTGATACAATGGTTCCGTCTAAAGTTTCCACGTTTTAGAATTCAGGGCTAGTAATGGCATGGAGTGAAGACGGTCTGCGGTAAGTCTTCGTGCGCAAAAACATAACGGACAGACCCGCTAAAAATCGATATTGGAAGATATATAACCGAGAATTTGGTGTCAGTAAGACTTGACGAGGGTCTACAGGGATTATTGCAAGACTCGTGAACGGTGTTTGAATGCTGTATAATTTCATGTGAATTAGCGATTTAACAGTTTTCACAAAATTCGTAGATGTCGAAGCGAATCGTGCGACGTTTTCCTGCGAGTATTGTGCAAAAAAGTCACCCTCACCCTCTTCGTCGGAGTCGCGATCGACGACGAATGGTAATTGAATGTCTGTGAGTCGGGGAACCCCATGTTTCGTATATTCGTTGAGCTGCTCTACAAGGGATTCCATCTTGGTGCCCTTCGTGTTGGTGAAAAAGCCGCTCCATCGCTGCTTACTGGCCTTGAGGCCAGCTGCCCCTGATGAAGCCTTTCCACTAGGGGTGGATCCCACAACGGTCTGAATTTCTGAATCGACGCTGGAATCCTCCGTCGAGACGCTGAAGAATCGTCCGCTCCTTCCTCGGCCGCTCTGCTAATAGTATATATATACAGTACTCGATTATCGCCATGATTCACGTATAAATACTGAAGAACGTATTTATTATAGGAATGAAATTGAAGAGAGGAGAGAAACGTTCTTCAGAATGAATTTATTTGTCATTTAGGAATCGACATCTCCTGATTTCATGTCGTTTTCAGGGTATTTGGGGTATACATATGTGAATGAAGTAATGCCCCATTTATATGCGATCCTATTTATGTATTTTTTTCAATCAAATTTCAAATGGAACGTCATGGAAGAGGATGTGTGGGTCTATCGATTGATGTCCTAAACGTCAACTCCAGAAACGGCAACGCTATAGGATCCCGCGTACTGTAGGTTCGGTCTGAAAAGTCTTGACTGCGCTTTCCCCCGTAGTAAGAGAAATATTTGGAAAGGAGAAGGGCTCCGAGGGCTCGCACCTTATGCATGTAAAGTACGATTTATTTTATTCATGATATTCAAAGTGAACAGTTATACAAACAGAAACTGCTGCACCATCTATCTCGACATGGAACCTGAGACGTCCGTTTGTCCATCCCTCGAATAACTCTCGACACCTTTTACCAAAATACGTTGAATAATTTTTACATCCGGTATCGAGTTGAGAAAAATTGGTCTTGGACTCTTTCGGAAAGGGGAGAACAAAACGTGTTTTCAAGAAATCATTTCGTTAGATCCCGACGAAATTTCTCCGGCTCTTTACCCTTCAGGCATTCAGTTTTTACCTCTAAAATCATTTGAAAAAAATTTCAATCCCCGGCTTTTACAAGCTATAACCAATAATTCAAAAAATATTCT
The DNA here is from genome assembly GCA_944452935.1 of Rhogogaster chlorosoma. Taxonomy (NCBI): domain Eukaryota; kingdom Metazoa; phylum Arthropoda; class Insecta; order Hymenoptera; family Tenthredinidae; genus Rhogogaster; species Rhogogaster chlorosoma. The sequence goes on from OX101797.1 coordinate 1,584,954, forward strand.
GCTGTTAGGAAGAAACTGGGTCATTGGAAAGGTTTGTTTTTTGGGGGGAAATATCGCTGCTCGTTGAAAAACATCCCTCTAAAAAATAAAATCGTACATCGGGGGTTCGCGCGTCGCGTTTTAGAGTTCAACGGCACCAGCTGAAACGGACTTCATCCCCCCCCTCAATCGCGTAACACTAATGTACTATCCAATCTGCCTCGCCTTGCTCTACGCGAGCTGAGCTGAGCTCTACTCCTGCTAACATTTAGGGGTGGTAAAGCGTATCGAGGTAAGTGCGTAGCGCTTGGGGAGGAATCGCTTGCGTAGGCAGAGCCCCGTGGCCCGTGGCTCGTGAGCGCGAACGTGGGCTGTGATCCGTGCAAAGAGTTTGCCACCTCTAGTGGTAGAATCGCTCTGGTTGATCGTAGATCGAAATCTGGACATACCGTCCATCCCCGTTCGTTGAGAGCAGAACGTGATTAACAGGCTGACCATATCCTGGGCCATCTACCCTTCGCAGCTTTCAGTCCTTGCGCAATTCGGAGTCTTTCCCACTCTGCACTACCCAGATTCTTACAAAACGTAAAACCCTGTTTTTTTCCTGCTTCTCGATCAATTTCGCGCAATATGTTTTTTTTTATGTTTTTTCAAACCAATAGTTTTATCGAAGAAATTTTCTAGTCTTTTGAAACCCGATCAGGTAAAAGTTAGTAGTTGTGAATCTTCTGAATTTACACTAGAGTTATATGCAGTCGAATTAAAAGCACTTAGTGCACGGATTGGATCAATTCAGGAAACAAACCTCAACTTTTCGATGTGTTGATTTTTCCAGGAACTCGAAAAACAGTTGGAAAAAAATGTGTAAACTTGAAAATTTGTCGATGATGAATGAATTTCTTGAGTCATTTTCGCGGTATTAAAAAGGTATCACCCCTCTACAATCTAGTCATTCTATAGTTGTTGCCCTCTACACTTGCTGAACTTGCCCTAATCATATTATGGCCAAGGGGCATGGCACGAACTGTTAGTATATATAATCCATTTAAGTTCAGACAGTTTAGAAATTAATTGGCTAATTCTATGGCTCCTCGTGCATCCATAAATCACGAAGGAAAAAAATCAAAATAAAGAATTATCAAAATTTCAACTTTGTATAAAAAGGGGAAAGCAAAAGAGAAAAAGAAAAACAAGAGGCTAACAACTTTATAATATGGATTGAGCGGTTGGGTAGGTATACGACTGAATAGACTAAAGCTTTTGTGCGCGGTAGAAATCTGTTCCGTATTTTCATCAGCCGTCTAGATATCTATTTGGGATTATTGATCTAACCGGTAAAACCTCCGTATGTGTGGAGGGCGGATTTGTGTAAGGGTACACGAAGCGGTGAAGCGGAATGGATGAAAACGTAATCTTTTTGAAAAAAGGTTGACAAAAATCGAACTCGTCATGTTATATTCGCGAGTGGTTATACGCGTCGACGAATCCCCCTCGATCATGCACACACACGTCGCCCACTATCGGCTCGGAAAGTTTTCAGCCCATTGCAGCCCCTTGCTAGAATTATAGTACATATCAGAGTAATAAGCTTCATCCCCTTTTCACCTTTTCCTTTATACCCAGCTGTGCCAATCGATACACGTAAAGCACAAATATCGATGTATGAATAGCTGCAAGCACGAGATGGCCATCAATTACACACACAAATACGTACATCCACGTACGTGGTTTTGATAAAGCGGTAAATTGGCGCAATAACAATACTCACCCCACTAGCTTTTCGCAGGGATACGTTTTGATTGCTCTTTTGAATAGCTGTTCGTGAACTGCAAGCTCTTTCGTCTCTGGCTGCAACAAAAAAAAAAAAAGAAAAGAAAAACACAAAACTAGAAAATCATATTGTCAAAGTTCTCTCTCTCTCTCTTTGTAAATTAATCAACACCTTGAAGCAATTTTCTAATCGTTGAGCCCAGAGGTATTAAAAAATTCCGGGAACCTTATCTTGCCCTTGTCTTGTATACAGCTGAGCCTCGCCCATAATGTTATTAATTTATAGCATTGGCTGAGCATTTGGTTGTTGGATTTTGTGTTCCGTCTCGTGGCTTTTAGCTTTTATAGCCGTTTGCGTGACAGCGAGAAATTCGCTGTGTTGTATTCGGGGTGGGAAAGGGGTGGAGGGCGGAAGGGGTGTCGGGGTTCTATTTTTTGCTACTAGAATATTGTTCAAGCTGCGAGATACGCGTGACGAATAAAACTGTGATAGGTGAATAAAGAAGGTACGTGTGCATGGTGACGATCTGATCCCCTAAACTCGGGGTGTAATAAGTAAGTAATAACCCTGCAGCGAGCTTTTGACAATCAGTTTTCAAGTGCAATGTAAACTTTGCTTTAATAAGCGGTTATTACGACAGAAATTTTCAAGTGCTTCGTTGTAAGTGCTTTACGGTTTCAAACTCTCATATATTATTATTATACAACGAAAAATATATATAGGATAACGCGATATACTCGAAACCGGCAAAAAATGAACAAATAAATCGAAACTTTCAAATCAGTAGTCATTCAAAGTCTCATTGGTATTCGGAGGTTCAAAAACATTTGCAAAATTTCGAATAATTCAATCTTGTTTTTGAATCGGAATAAAAACGGAAATTCTGGTGCAATCAAAATCGTGATTAACTTTAACTATTTTTCTCTGAATAATTGATAGATAAATGCGTCCGAAGAAAATGTAAGATGGCGTGAGGCGAGTGAAAATGGACCACCGAGTTTGAAAAAAAATTTCGCGACGTTTCCCTGCGCAAGAATCAAAAAGCTCTTTTCCGTTTTTCTTCTCTTTGGTTGGGAAAAGAATAGCACTTTTTTTTCGATAACATTTTGTCGATGTATTCTTAGGTTGTCCATTGATCTCCGATTTTGAAAAATTTATTTTGAAAATGGTCTGGTGATGAGAAATACGGCTAGGATTGTGAATATGGTCGACCGATGGAAGGAACAGTTACACTGCGAATAAAATACAATGCGCAATAATTGTTGACAAGAATTGGCAAATTGTTGAACCAGAATGAATAGAAAATTATTTCTTGATTGTCTCTTTCACATCGTATGGATAATTTCATCGTCAGTTTTTGCGAAGATTGTTATAATTTCGAATTTCGTTGCAATAATTATTTAGTGCATTGTTTTACGAGAAAATTAATATTTGTTATAATATAAGTACATGGATCGTAAAATGACGAAAATCAACCTGATTCCGGTAGAAGTTCCTCATGAAATATTCAATCATCGGATAAGTATATTACGAAGCGGAAATTTGGAAAACGAAAAATTAACTCCATCCCGAATCTAGCAGGATCCACGATTGAATTTCTAACGTCGTTTGAATTGGCGAAACGCTGTAACTTCGGTTTGAAATATGAGAATGGATTGGACTTTTTTTTCTCTTAAATCTTGCATCGAATGCCAATAACTCACGAAGTTTCAAATTGTTTCGTCAAGTACGATAGAAGAAACTTCGAGGTCTATCAATCCGCGCTGGTCTATATCCACTCAATTCACCCTATAATTCATCACGCGGTAAAAATTGTATAGAGACGAAATTCTCAGTCTGCTTATGGTAAAACGTGATTCTACAGTGATTTCCGGTAAAATTAGTTCAACCGACATCAAGCTATACCGCAATGAAATTTCAAACTGCCTGCACTCCTCCAACATTTGACTTCCAAATTATTGTGCTTTTTTCCGAAAAAGGTCGCTGCCTCAAAAAGTCCTCGCTGAACAAATTTCATTGAAATCCAACGAACCGAACGGTTGCCGAGTTAAAAAATCCATTTCCGTCTCTCCCCTTTGCAAATACTTTGACCGATTTTTATCAAATTTAATGGGGCCGGATTGAAGTTCCGAATTTTGACAGCCCCCAACGTTGTAAATTCCGAATTTCAGTATGTATTACCGCGCTGGTCTATCAATTCAATTCAATCCACTCAATTCACCCTATAATTCACCACGCGGTAAAAATTGTATAGAGACGAAATTCTCAGTCTGCTTATGGTAAAACGTGATTCTACAGTGATTTCCGGTAAAATTAGTTCAACCGACATCAAGCTATACCGCAATGAAATTTCAAACTGCCTGCACTCCTCCAACATTTGACTTCCAAATTATTGTGCTTTTTTCCGAAAAAGGTCGCTGCCTCAAAAAGTCCTCGCTGAACAAATTTCATTGAAATCCAACGAACCGAACGGTTGCCGAGTTAAAAAATCCATTTCCGTCTCTCCCCTTTGCAAATACTTTGACCGATTTTTATCAAATTTAATGGGGCCGGATTGAAGTTCCGAATTTTGACAGCCCCCAACGTTGTAAATTCCGAATTTCAGTATGTATTACCGCGCTGGTCTATCAATTCAATTCAATCCACTCAATTCACCCTATAATTCACCACGCGGTAAAAATTGTATAGAGACGAAATTCTCAGTCTGCTTATGGTAAAACGTGATTCTACAGTGATTTCCGGTAAAATTAGTTCAACCGACATCAAGCTATACCGCAATGAAATTTCAAACTGCCTGCACTCCTCCAACATTTGACTTCCAAATTATTGTGCTTTTTTCCGAAAAAGGTCGCTGCCTCAAAAAGTCCTCGCTGAACAAATTTCATTGAAATCCAACGAACCGAACGGTTGCCGGGTTAAAAAATCCATTTCCGTCTCTCCCCTTTGCAAATACTTTGACCGATTTTTGTCAAATTTAATGGGGCCGGATTGAAGTTCCGAATTTTGACAGCCCCCAACGTTGAAAATTCCGAATTTCAGTATGTATTACCGGCTCACAGTTTTTAGAAAGGATATTTTCCCTGAAGTCTAGATAGCCGATTCAAAAAAATTTGAAACGTAGAACACCAGAGATTCAAAATTCCGAAAGGCCAAATGTTTTTTCCGAAAACTTGAGACTCACGCATGCATTCATTCAGTGTTTGATAACTCGGGCTGTATTGATTTTACCAAAACCAATAAATGGTTAAATTAATCTTCTTGAGATGTTCTTTTTGGAAAAAAAGTTTCAAAATCCTATCAATCATTTATGACATCGAAGTTAACGATTGAAGTAAATGAAATGGGTTCTCGATTGGAATGAATTATATTTTGTCTTTTGTTAATTACCATCCCGAGAAATAGACCAAAATTTTCGGATTATTGGGCTCACGGAGTTTTGAGCTGCCTGCATTTTAATGTTCTAAACTCCAATGTTTCTGAAAAATCGAAATCTTCTCAAACGAATTCGGGATTTTGACCCGGTCCCAATTCAATACCGGATCTACCTACGTATCATTTGAGGCATTTCTGCGTCGATATCCTCGTGATCGTTGAAATATAGATAAAATAAAGCACCGCAATTGCGTCAGATTGATGCGTTTCCTGGCCTTACGGTATCGGCTTAGTTAAAAACCGAACTAATTCCCTCATTCCATGTTTCGATTGCGTTTGAATATAAATTGCCAGTATATAGATATATGTATTTCCGGAAGGCGTAAATGTCAGTTTGATTGGTAGCCCTTGGTAATCAGATGTGCTAGGTGGCATGGCCGCGTAAAAGATGATTAATTAATTTGACGTCGTACGCGATTTATCTCTGTTTCAAGATCTTGTAAATTGTAGGAAAAGCAAACTGGGCTAAAGGAATAATAATATTAATAAAATTAGGTAAACCATTAAAGCTTATCGCGCTCCTCCGACTCGCGATAGAATTGTTGTTATTTTCTCTCTTCCTTTTGCCGCAAAGTATAAAATAATTCGCAAAAACGTGATTCTCCAGGGATTCTTTCATACGTCACTACGGGACGGAAGGCGCCGGGGCGAGGAGACGAGTTAATTAAATAATCACAAAGGTGCCCCCCGGGGTACCTCGGCGAATTCGTATGACCAAATAACTTGTAGCAGCAACACTTTTTGCGGGTGGACTTTTCCACGGAGTATAATTATATAATTCGAGGTAATTTTCGCTCCAGAATTAGGTGGGCGTAAGTCGGGTCGGTCCGGTTGATTAAAGAAACTAGAAATTGGGTTTGCCGTATTAAAAGTTTATTAAAAATGATGAAGCGAGTCGGAAATTATTCTTATCAAATTAAATGTCGATTAGAAAACGGGACGCCGCGCCGCGGTAATGAATGACGAAGGCTACCGTTTATCAATTATACCTGACAGAAAAATTTCACAACGAAACGAAATAAGAAAAATCACGCAAAGAAGATTTTCGAATCGTGTAGCATGGTTCAAACTCGCACCATGCGATTGGACCAATTCGTTTATTCTTTGCATTTCAGACAGATGGCGCGCGGCGTCTGCTGAATGTCAACTGCGGGCGCATGGTGGCGCTAGTGGAGTTAAGCTCATGTTACACGACGCTGATTTTTTTTTCGGGTACACCATTAATGTGCAGACCTGTACATACGTTACAGACACGAAATTCTATAGTCGGGTATCTGGTATCAAGACATTTTCAAAGACCCTGTCTACGCAGAGCTCGTATGAAATGAAATCAGAGTTGACTAACGGGACAAGCAAGGGTCTCGGAGGACGGGGATTGAGGCTTGATAACCATCGTCTAATCTAACACCCGCGAGTCTCCAGCAGAGTTTTCTCTAAGGCTGGAAAATTCATTAAAATCTATTTAGCCACCCACCGATGGTGTTATGTCGACTGATGTATTATCTCTTCCCGAAATTTCGTATCGTTGTAGATATTTCCTCGAATATATACCGTATGGGGTAAAGCAGAAATATCACCTCCAGCTTTTAGCCGGTTTTATGATAGAGAGTCCCCACGTGCGGGTGACGTCAAATTCGGATGTTTATCAAGCAACGAATAGAGATCTGGTCCAGCCGACCCTCCCTCGCCCCTGCGCCAGATGAGTATATCTACAATTTCATTAGCGAAGGTATTTTCGTCCGTCGACCATATCCGGGTGTCCTATCCTCGGTCCTTTGTGAGTTGACGTCGGTGGTACGACGAGGGTGAAGCCGGCTGTGATTATTACCAATTCGCGAATCCGACGATTAGCTCGTTTCTAGTCGATTGAATGTGACAAGGACAAAGCTCGGTTTCATGGAACCACGCGTTTATCTCTAATGCAGTTTGGCTTCGGAAATGGCCAGCGAATTATAAAAAACTGTCTGCAAATCGGAAATTCTGACTTTTCAAAGATCTGGCAGGGTGACGTATTTCATGCGGAAAATTATGTGCGAGAAACTTTGATTTCGTCGATTAACGTTCAAAGATCATTAATGAGCACTCAATGTTATTGAACTGTAAAAAATCATTGCAAATTATATCACCCTACCCCAAATTCATTCAGAATTTGAAACGCGAATTTCATTACTGTCTAGTTTCGTCGTGGCCATAAATGAACATCGAGTCTATGCTCGGATGACGTTCGAATGCAAAGTCGAGCCGGAACAACGCGCAATATCAAGCACAGGATGTTCAATGGTTACAATGTTCTCCAACACGAAGAGAGGACGAAATTGTCGTGTGAAATATTCATCCAAATAAATAAGACGGAAGGCGCAATGGAAACTGCCCTCGAGACCCTTGTTCATCACGTTTCAGAAAAATTTCCAACAATCTTTGTGTCACAATTTCGAAAGGTCTTTCGATGTTTTTCTACGACTTGAAGAAGGCGCTGTTCTTGTTCTCCGTCGCGATTTATTGCGGGACCGATTGTACGTGGAAACTTTTGAGAAATCTCTCGCTAAGATTTCCCCAAAATTTTAAACAAATCGAACAAGAATCGTAAAATAAAATTGCCCGTTTGGATTCGAGTGAGGTCGAGTAACCTCTGAAACATTTTCGGACTGGTTCAACATTGCGAAAAGTAAAAAGTCCGGGTTAAGTGAAAATCTGCGTCTATAACCAGACGCGAGTATAAGCATGTAGGTATGAAAAATGACTTACCGGTAATTCTGAGGTGTTTCCCGCCCATACAAGAAGTCTCAGTGGTAAGTACGGGCAAGGGTGTGCTAAGGGTATCCAGAAATACGTCGACGCGCCCCAAGTCTATACCTCGACGTTCGCAGGCCCCGCTCAGAGCCTCCCTGTAACGAAGAACAAAGGGTGTTTTATTAAGCGATCTAATTACGTCGAGATGAAGACGGCGACGTTGACGTCGAGAGAATTATACTTGAGGATTTAAACCAGGGCGTCAAAAACCCTTCGTATTTAGAGTATGAGGTGCGCGGGGGTAGGAGCCGGGAGAACTTGAAGTTTATACGTTCGTCTGACGCCTAGGCTAAAATTTTAATTGACCCTCGTCGTAGGCTCTTCAAGTATTTCCGCAAAGGCGGGACTCCGGCGTACAGCTCGTTGTTCAAGCGATATTACAGATAATGGTATCAACACCGCAACAACCCAATTGCCGGAATTAATTAAATTTAACGAGTGTTTACGCTGCGTTGACGCAACTCGTGTACATACCCACATGCCTCGGGGGTGAACTGATGCCGGACAAAGAGCCGTATGTAATTACGCACTTTTGCACGCACGCAAGCGGTTTTGTTATATACATGTGGGATACACGCGTCATCCGTATGTCATAATCATACGGATACAGTCACGACCCTGAAGGGTGTTAGAGTTAAGAATTTTGAGGGCGAATTCTGAAATTGGGTGTCCACGTGAATCGGGCCGATCATCGAATCTGACGCCAATGTAGATTCAGATTCCTTGTTACTATACATGAGATGCTCCCAACAGCTTCAGGGCACGAAAATAATTGGTGGAATATACAGGGTGAGTTTTCTCCGGGTTCGAATGAGGAGTAGGCCAGCAAAAATAGAATTTAAGTTTGCACTAAATTGTTGATCCAATTTTTTTTATAAGGTTTAGGACCACTTACTGAGTATAAAATCACAAGATGCTGACAGATTCCGGTGGAGCTTCAGACGCCATGTTGAAAAAAAGTTTTTGGCCGATACCTCAGAAACTATCCACTTCAGGGCAAAAGTCATAGAGACCATTATTGTAGAGAATAAAATTTCGCAGCTTTTGTTTCTCATAAACTATTTTGTCAAAACTACCGTTCACGATTTATGGCTCGTTTAATGAACAGGTTTTGTGGATTAATCCAATATTATAAGAGTTATCGGCCGAGATGGAAAGACCTGCATTAAATGAGCCATAAATCGTAAACCGTAAGTTTTACAAACAAGATTATAGGAAACAAAAGATGCGAAATTCAATTTTCTACAATAATGGTCTCCATGACTTTTGCTCTAAAGTGCATAGTTTCCGATGATAAGCTCCTCCTCATTCGGACCCGGAGAAAACTCACCCTGTATATTGCCGTGATAATTATACCGAAAATTTAATTCGACTAATTTTTAACTCCACGCGTGTCTCAGCTATGCATGAGCAGAATCGTAACTTTCTATAAATGAGTTTTTAATTTGAAATATGTGGAGCTTGAATTATTTTTAAAATTTCACAGCTTGTAAAGCTTTCGAAATATGCGATTCCATTTTTTTCTTCTAATTCTCGAAGGGTGACGCGAATTGCCTTGAAATTTTTACCGAAATTACTTCGATGTGGCAGAATAAAGTGATGTGGAATTTTCAGTTTGCCTTCTTTTTTTTCTCTTTCTTTTTTTTTTGCTAAAAACCGGTCCGTTTCACTTGGCACATTCCAAATACCTCCCCGGGAAATGAAACTCCCAGAATTCTCCTTATATAACGTGAGTTACGCGTATAAGAAGAATATGTTCTTATAGAAGGTGGGAATTAATTGATTAAAGTAACAAATTATGGGACGTAAAACGTCTTAGCTATAAGATGAACGAATATGACCTGCTTAGATTTACTTGCGGAATTAATCTCCTTGAATTTATTATTCCCAGCTCGCTTTTGTCTGATTTCATTTAACGATCGTCTTTGAGTATTAAAGCCCTAATTTAAAGCCCTCTTTACCGCCAATTGATGAACGACATTCCGCAAATAGCCTGAATGCGCCAGATAGGGAGATGAGAATAAGAGAATCGCATGCGGCTCACAAATGGGCCAAATAATTGTCAAGGGATTATAAGCCTGAGCTAGAGAGCGAAGGATCTTCCCCGTTCCTACTACAAATGGGTAATTAATTCCGTATATCGTTTGCGATTAAATTTCAGAAATTGTTCAACATCATTCAAGTCTTTATAGTTCAGGGGTCGGTGAATATTATTCCATGAATATCCCCCGCGCGACTTGTTGATAAATAACGATAATAGCTCCGGCGCAGCATCCAGAATATATCCTTTCGGATATTTTCGCAGCGTGGATAAATCGAGGTGAAATAAACGGCGTATAATCAGGTGCCTTTGACCGAGTATTTGCGGTTTCTTCCACTGCAGTGAACCGCGAGGCTTTGTATACGTGTATGAAAATCGGAAAAATAAATTGAATTATTCGATACGCGTTTTGTCCCTCTTTTTTCACGTTTGTATCTCGTTAAACGGCGCGATTCTACCAAGTGGGTATATTTTTTCGAATATACGATAGTCCCTCCGCAATACGATATACATATATTTTCTATTCCGATACAATCGCACTGTTCTGTGTTATCGTTATATTGTCACGGTGTCATAACTCACTACGGAGTTTGCTCGTTAAAATTTATTGAGAAAAATTGCAGATCGCGTATTACTCTTTCGATTCAGAACTAACCGGGCTAGCTGGCTCTCTCTCCGCTTGTATTATTCCCGCGACGTCTCACTTACATAGCATTACATTCATGCTGTAACTACTGTGAGGGATGGGCGAAATAAACCGATTATATTCTTTTCCAAAATTAAATTACTCTCAAGAACTTGAGATCGAATAACGAGCCTCGAAAAAAGACAGCCATTAATATTAACATTCGAAAGTCGTTCATCGCTGTTTTGTATTTTTCATATTTCAAATACATGCGCAGGGAAAAGTTCTTGACGCAATTTCGATTTTTATATCTCACGAACTGATCAACTCGGAAAGATTCCGCGCGGTTACTTTTGTTCAAAATTGAACCCTCTACAAAAAAGGTCTCTTGCTCTTTTTCGACGAATCTGACCGTTTCCAAGTTATCCCGTTAATCGAAAGACCGTCTTAATATACGAACAATAAAGATGGATTTGTTCGAAAGAACGCGAAATATAGTTGGAACGAAATGACGGAATAGAGAAAAGGAAGAAAAAGAATCAGCGACGGTGGTATTTAGGTCATATTACAGGGCAAAGAGCGCCTATATGGGACCGTTAGGAGCTGCGGCGCGGGTGGCGTGCAGCTAGGATAAAATCGTGGACGTAATCACCGATCAAATTTCAGTCTACGACGAATAGGGATTCGTAAAGCTGCGGTGTTTTCCGCGAATTATATACCCGCCGAGTTAAAATCATGAGAAATATGCCGCCTTTCCTGAGATGTATATCATTGCAATACGTATAACCGTGGAGTGATGGAATCATTGAATCGCCCGCGCCGTTCGCATTAGCCGTCATAAATCAAGTTTAATATTTGTTGATATATATAGCGATATATAGATATCAGGGCGGGAAATATCCGTCTCTGAAAAACATCTTCTGACAGTTCGCCGATAGCGTTCAAACATCGAACGAGGGTGTGCGCGAGGTTGATTCAACCACGGCGTTGGCTGCATGGACTCTGACCGACTTGGCTTTTGCTGTTGAACGGAGCTTTTCAAATTTCTATACTACAGATTTGAAACAAAGCGGCTGAAGCTTTTTGCCTAACAAAAGCCAGCCGTTTGCCGACAATGGAAAACGGATAATCGCGGTAATTGCGACACCCTGCAAAGGACTCGCCGCGCAGAGGATCAGAGGTGGAATTTGCTGGAGGTATGTATTATACCTACACGTGTATAGGTACTACGGTCGTACAAAACGTCGTGCTTTCGATTTTTTTTTTTTGCAGTGGTATGTACAGCCATTTTACAGCCATTTTATTTTTCGATTAATCTTTGATTTTTTTTTATTGATTGATGTCAGTTATGAATTACGAGTGATTAAATTTCGGGGAAATCTTAGCGAGAGATTTCTCAAAAGTTTCCACGTACAATCGTTCCCGCAATAAATCGCGACGGAGAACAAGAACAGCGCCTTACTTCAAGTCGTGGAAAAACATCGAAAGACCTTTCGAAATTGTGACACAAAGATTGTTGAAAATTTTTCTGAAACGTTATGAACAAGGGTCGCGAGGGCCGTTTCCATTGCGCCTTCCGTCTTATTTATTTGGACGAATATTTCACACGAGAATTTCGTCCTCTCTTCGTGTTGGAGAACATTGCAACCATTGAACATCCTGTGCTTGATATTGCGCGTTGTTCCGGCTCGACTTTGCATTCGAACGTTATACGAGCATAGACTCGATGTTCATTTATGACCACGACGAAACTAGTCGGTAATCACGTCTCAGAGACTGAATGGATTTGGGGTAGAATAATTGAGAACGATTTTTTCCAATTTAATAAAATTGAGTGCTCATAAACGACTCTAAATGTTAATCGAACAACTCGAGGTCGTCGTCGAATATTTTCCCGATAAAGTGGCACACTTTGAGATGGTGGTACTTTAAAAAATCAACTGCTTAGGACTTCAGGCCTTTTCTCAACCACTTTGATAAGTATAATGTACGTAAGCCAAGCATTATACTCTGGGTGGGTAGTTTCCAACAACAATACAACACGTCTGGTTAAATCTGAATAAAAAATGCCACAATGTGCAAATCAGAGACGAGATTTTGTAAGTTTGCTTTTAAATCTTCGCGAGAAATTGTCGTCCACGAGAATCTTTTTTTTTAATAAAAAGTATTAATGCAGTAATAGCTGTTCTCCCCGCGTTTTCCCACTCTCTGCAGATACGAGAGTAAGAAAAGCGTGAAAGTTTATCAAATTTCCGCGGTTATCGTTCTACTGATTATATTTATCCCTCGGAGAAATCGCGAGGCTGTTTCAAGCGGATCCCGACGAATCGCGGAGAGGGTATTTCGCGAAAAGAACCAACAATGAGAATTATCTCGAGGGTAGGTGATTCTGGGGATGGTAAGACCGGCCAGGGTTGATCTTGGTGAATGGGCGATTTTACGACTGAGCGATACCTCGAGGCCGCGACTAATTCAGCCCTGGGTCGGTGCAGAATGTCAAGAAGCTTTGGGTTCGTGGTTATAAAAGCTGCGAAGAAAAAGACGAAGGAAAATACGAAGCGGAAAACTACCCTGTCTTTTTTTCCCCGTCTCAAAATCAGCGAAAGACAAGAATCGCACTTTGGTGATTACACGATGTCAGTAGAACCCTTTCCCCCCTTTTCCTCTCCTCCCAAGATTCTCGTTCATATTATAGCCCTGAAACGCTACGTACCTTGGTGCGAGAAGAAAAATCGCACCCTTGAAAGAAATGGAAATAAATAAAGAAGCTTACAAATAAAGTTGGAAAAGAAGAGTATATACCCCATAGACACGGTTAAAGTCGTTCTGGGAACTCAAGGCATTGATTACTTTCGTGTGGTATTTTTACGCTCCACGGTCTGCGCCATCTGTCAACTCGGTGGTCCCTAAGGGCAGCGTACTGGCATCTCCTGGTTTTCCAGGTATTTCGCTCCAATTTTACGTTGAGATTTTCTTTTTACGATTTTTATTACACCTCAATTTATTTCACACTTATATAGATTACGGATGTAACGATTAACGCCAATATTATAGATGTAATCCAATCAATTCGCATATATAGCAGAAAAAAGACAAAGGGTTTTCACCTCCTAGGTCTACAAAACTGGGTGAAAATATGAAGAAAAAAAAAGAATGTACAAGACTATGGAATGGGATGCTATCTAACCCGATAAGACCTGCAGCGCATATTCTTTACTGCATCTCTGCGGCCCTCCTTCCGTTGGAAAAGTGTCGACGAGGGACAATAGTCGTGTTATATCTATATGCTAACCAGGAAACCCGTTTTTCCGTATTTACGTACATATACCTACCACGAAAAGCCGATGCCAGTCGAGTCTTCGCTGTCTGATATCTGTCTCTATCGGTGCTGATATTCTAATAATGATAGATTTTCACGTGAAGCAGCTTCTCTTAAAGGCAGAGGTCTGTAGGTCAATTCTAATTGTAAGTACTCGCTCAATTGCCATTTCTATTTCCCATGTGAACATATAGGGAATATAAAAAAAAAAAAACACTTGTTTATCACAAAAATTTATAACTCGGCTCAAAATGAAGATATCGAGTTTGTTTTCGACCCATTTTCAAGGGAAAGAAGTAACGTATTTATAAAAAAAAATAAGTAGACTCCATAAAATGAAGCTTGATGATATGTTACGGGATGGCTTTCGACCCATGAACGACTCGTGAATATTAATATTTATATTTTTGCTGGAAATTTTGACCATTTCCACGAATATTGTCGATACAGAAATAAAAAGGTTGAGTCAGTATGAAGAAATGAAAACAGAAATAAAAATCGATTTTTCATAGATTAAATTACATATTGAAAATTCTTCAGCGACCTTTCAAAATTGTTCAATCACGTTCAAATGTTGAGAGGCTTACCTATATAGTCAAATACTAAAAACTACGAAATTTTAGGGTGAGGCCAAAAAGTGGGAATTTGTCGTAAAGAAGCTGTCACTCAACTCAAAACTCTATACAATACATAATTTGTATACCAGTAAAGTATCGCATGTTCTTGAGATTGCATCCTATATATATTGCGTAAACTGCGTCATGATCTGATCTCTGATTGTGAGACGAAATATTTTTGAGATCGGGAAAACAGAAACGAAGAAAAAGTCGTGTAGTTCCGAATACAAGCGACAAAACATATTGCAGATAAGATACGAAAGTTCGTTGAGGGTATCGGAGGCCTTAAACAGCATTGGCGAATGTTTGTTTGCCATCAGTTGTGGAAGAGCGAACTATCGTTGCCAACCAAAATGTCTGTAATCAGTTATACTCTGCCTGTAATGCAACTCGTGAGCCATTTAGTCGCCGTGCGACCTCCCGGCGTTAATCTCACGGCTCTAGCAGGTAAGAATAATCAGTTGACTTGATCGGAAGACGAGAACGCTTGATATCGACAAGTTTTTACGCCCGCTAAATGACCCGTTTGACAATTAACTCCTAGACACGACCCCGTTGTCGCTACCAGTCGGCTACTACGTGGCCTATCCTGATATCAGATTTGCATATAAGCATCACCCTCAACATGTTACGTGGATAGAAGCCATGAATGTGTGCAGACAAGAGGGCGCTCAGTTGGCAGTGATCGATTCCGATAAGAAGATGGAATATTTCAGACGTCAGTTAATTACCTATGGTTACTTTCATGCTGGGATTGTTCGTTTGCGTGATGGAAGCCCATGGGTCAACGTTAACACGGGTAATTATCGCGTATGAAGAGTAGATGATATTGTAACCAATAATGCTATGTTTGATTATGTAGGAAAACCCGTATTGGGACTGCATTGGAACCATGATCGTGAGCCTGAAGCCGACCACGGCTGTGCCGAGTTCATTCCCGGCGACTCAGGACTGTCGAGCTTCAGATCCGACGACCGCGAAGACTTCTTCTGCGAGATTCTAATTCAGGTGTAATCTACGACAACCGCCAATCCAGGACCTGGGGTATCCGGAGGGGCGAACTAGCGCTACTATGATATAGGTGGATTTTTCTAACTACACCTGCAAGGCCGAGTTCATGAAAGAATTTGGTGCCTTTGATATCATTAAATCGAAATTCTTGCTTAGCGATGAATTATAATTATTCAGGTCATATTTCAGAATACTTGAATTGATGCGCATCACAGTTTTGTCCAAGGAACCATCAGCGCAGAGCACATGAATTCAGAGAATGTTGATCCCTAACCCAATAAGAATCGTTTCTAATGGATGTATGTAAATGAAAAAGTTCCATGCCAACAAATTATCTCATGACGGCTGTACATTTTAATTGTAATCTCCTTTCCTTAAGAAAGGAATCCTCCGTAACTGACTCGACTTGATTGATTGAGACCTTTCTCCGATACTCTTTTCCTTAAACTGCAATTCATCTCTAGATGGTAGAAAAAAATGTGTACTTTGTGATCGTGTACTCGAAACAAAAAGAGCATTTTTGAACCAGTGATTAAAAAAATCTCAAAATTCACCAGGAAGCTTCGTTTGAGGGGTTCTAAGAAATACCAAAAAATTGAGGAAATCCAAAAAAAGAAAGTTTTTCAAACTATACAAGATTGTGATCCGTTCCATATTTCCAGATCCTATAGTAACTACATTCCCCAAGTATGGGAATTCCGTACCAACTGTAATTCAGGTATGTATCACTCCATACTGGCCACACCGAAGTCGCCGGCGTTGTGTATACCATCAGCAGAGAAAAAAAATACAGAAAAATGTCATTTCCGATAACACTCCATTTTCGTTTATCCCCGTTATTTTCACCTTGTACCACAGCTTGTGGCTATAAGCCATGTTAGCTTAATGCGTGGCTATTACATCGAACGAATTTGGACAGCCAATTCGCGAAATCCTCTCGACGAACATGAACCGTTGGATAGATTGATGGACAGACGTAGAGTGCGAGCAGTGAGAGAAAAATGAGAGAGAAAAAAAAAAAAAACGGTTTTATAAATACGGAGCGGATATCCCCTTCCACGTGAACAGGGGGTAACCAGGTGTACACGATGTGTATAGGTGCTCGTTTCATACGTCGGGGTTAAAATTTATTAGGGGTGTAAATTCGCGCTGGGGATTTATTCCGAAATATCGTGTTTTCTTTACATTTTTTTCGATCTCATTTTTCGTTTTTGTTTACGCAGGTATTCCGATCGCGGCTTGTTGAATGACAGAATTTTCTGTCGAGGGTAAGCGGTAAGAGAGAGCTAGGGGTTGTCGGAGTCAAACAAAGGCAGCGGCCATGCTCTCCCAGGGCTGAATTCTGCTCCTTTTGTCTCCTGGAGGTAATTCTATTTAGGTAGACAATGTAGAAAACGAATGGATAACAACAATAAGATTACAAAAGATTTGCGTAAGTCACCCCCGGGGGTGCGGGCACGCCTCGTTGGACACGCACGGTTTCGTGGGCATATTTGATGAATGTAAGCTAAGGAACATGCCTCTGTACCCTTAGAATAATGAGGACATGCGGGAGCAATAAGGACTTTGCCAGAGATAAGGCGTTTTTGATCTTATAACACATACTCTTCTCGTATTCGAAGCCGTATCCGATCGTATGATATATGATTGAATCTTTCGAGCTTCATCTCGCCTTCCGTCAACGCAAGATAATATATTTTATATTTATACAGAAGTTTCTGTGCTTAGTTTGTCTTGCAGTTTTTTTGCACCTGGAATATCGTAATTGCCAAGCAAAGCAGAGAACTCGATATAAAAATCGGAAAATACTACGTAAGAAGTTGTTGAAATTCAATTCGACCTAACTGAGTTAAATCTTGACTTGGTTCGCGTCCCTTTTACATCGAGGTCCTGTTTGGCTCTCTTGAAAAAAATTCGAAGAGCTTATTCTCTCCAACATATTGATGTTTCATTCACAATTTATTTCTACAGAGAATAACGTGTCTATATATGGTTTAATTTCACTCACGCCAGAGTCATCCCTTTGATAGCTGGCAGGAATTCCTCTCGATCTAATGTCGCCACATCCTCCCCAGCTTCGAAGCACACGCTGAAGTACTCGCTACTCGATACCTGTAATGCAAATTTTAAATTATAAATAAAATATGTATTAAATTATATCCTCAAAGATTTTATTCCCCCCGATGTTTACTTTTCGTTCAAATATCACCAAGAAGGATATAACCGAGTCAGGCATCATTGCATAATTTTCATTCATCACGATCACCAGATTGATTTTATGATATATATTAGCTCAAACTGTTACAGAGTATTCGAAAGGTTCAATAAAGAAGATCGAGGGATCCTCTAATAGTCCTTTTTCTTATCTGGGTATAAATCCCTGCAGGAGAAATTCCCCGGTTTCTTTGGACTCTTTTTTCTCACTGGGGAAAATAATGTCAACCCTGTTTCAAGCTAGATAATACCGTAATCGCTAGACTGACGAAGGTGACCAGAGATCGAGGTCGGCCAAATGGCCTCAAGCTTGCAGGGGTCGAATTGACTAGCTCTAAATTAATAGTAAATAAAAAAGACCAGCGCCACCCAGTTTCGTATACCAAGAGGAAGACTTGATACTATACAGTCCACCGCGCATGCGCCGAATAATTCAATTTTATTGGTCGGTGAGATCGTCCCGCGATGATATTTTAACCTGCGAGGCATGGGTGCCAACTTGCAAGAAATGAAGCTAGAGCTGTCAGCCTCTCGCGCTTAAAGTAGTCAATCGAGGTTTATGTTGTTATCGAGTCGAAGCAAGCAATCAGCTCTTCGGGATAAATTTCAACGGTTCTTTCAGCTGCACATCAAATTTCATTTTCAACGATAAAAGCTTTCCAAGCATTTCCGAATCGTAACCTCAAGTAATTGAGATTCTGAACTCAAAAATTCCTATCAATTACATCACTGCGAAGATCAAAATTTTGCAGCTCAAACTCAGGATGGCCAGCCTGCTTTAGCAGACGACAAAACTCGCCCATGCGCAGTCGAGTGTATAGTATCAAGTTTTCCTCTTGGTGTATAGAACAAACAAAAATCGAGCTAGACATTTATACGGGCATAAATAATCTCAGGATTACATATCTAAATATACAGACGACGTAATTATGCCCGAAAAACGGTATAATAGAAGGGAGTGTAGATCCGGGGTGAGAATGTATATATATAATTCTTAAACGTGCCTAAGCATATTGCCTTGAAAAATTAACTAACCGTTTCACCCCTTGTTCGTGGAGGGTCAATGTGGCCAGGTGGAAGAGAAAATTTGTGGAAAATCAGACTGACACGATATGGTTAGCGCAGTTCTACAGCTGAGTAACTGCGGTGGTATCTAAAACGCCCGTGGTCGTGGTTAGGGTCAAACGGCCCGGAATCTAAATTATTTAGGAAACAACGGGCGCTCGTTAACATTCTCCGGAAGAGTATGTATGCAGGGGTAGGACCTGAAGTGCCGGAAAGTATCGAGGGAACATTTCTTCATATAGTATTTATGAGGGGCTGTAAACACCTTGGAAATAACTTCTCACAAATCAAAGATATACGCTTTGAACAAACATTAAACTGACTCATTGTCAGCTATTTGACAGATAATCACCTCCGTTTTTAGACATAATCAGAAATTATTTGACATTTTATATTAGTCCAGTAAAATTAGCTCAGAAAGTATCTAATGTCTACAAAACGGATTGTATTGCCAATTTTTTTTTTTTTTGAGAAGTAGATGCCCATAAGAGACGCCAAAAACCAAATTCTCCCCTCGATATTTCCTTCTGCTTCGTCCGCCATTTTGAGAAAATAGTTAATCCTAGATATCTCGGTTCCTAGTAATCGGATCGCAATGACTTTTTTTTAGTTTTGTAGGGAAAAATATTATCTACAACTTTTGTCCGAAGTATTTTTTGATATCTGTCGAGAATTAGCTGTTATTTAAGATGGCAGACGAAGCACGAGGAAATTTTTTTGGAAGAATGTGGTTTTGGCTCTATTTGTCAGAAAAATTTGCCATTTTTAAGTCCAATTTTACTGGACTATATTGATAATGAAATTCGTCGAATATCATTGGTTTACTCGAAAATTTCAATAAATCTGCGCAAGGCGAGGTCCCTGAAATCTGAAATGATTTCGAATCACGTCTGAAAATTGAAGTCATCACCACTTTGAGTCTCCGAGAAGAATCCTCTACCCCGTCGTATAGACTTGGTCCCGTTTCTTTCCAGGTTTGTGCAGTAAGGAGACAGACGAGTGCAGTTTTGCATAATATCGATTTCGCACCAACGGAGTCGACCAGAGACCCAGGTAACGAATACGAGCTTAACTCACGTCGTCAGCTTCTTATGGCCTCTCAACATCCCGTATTTCATAGTTACGGGATCGAAGATCGGGTGATTTATCAACAAACAGGGTGATGGAGCATTATATACTCCGAGGGCGGATGGGGATATCCATTGAATGTGTTTGTCGAGGGGCTATTGATCATCCCAACGTGTACGGGAGTACGTACGATTAATGCAGCCTTCGTGACTTTTATAGGCACTCTTTACACGGTTTTCAGTGATTTAGAAGCAAATATTTTGTCAGTTTGAAGCAACTTTCAGCGTCTATATTATTTTTTGTTTTTACTTTCAACAATTTTCGAGACGTACAAAGAGAGAGTAGATAAATATTCATTTAGGGAACCCGCTAGTGGTATTCGATGTCGGATTAATCTTCCCCACGCAAAATTGTGAAAATTAGTTTTCAGTTAATTGAATAAAAATGAGCGTTCGCTGATTAATAACAAAGCCCGCTTACATCCGACTTTTGTACTTCAATTAATGGGAATTATTGATTCCGAAGTTCATCCCCGATGTGGGTAGTGAAAGTTTATTAATTATCCACGATATCAAATGGTAATATTAGCCGCACGGTATAATTGAACGAAATATTTCCTACTTTTTCAACAAAGAGAAGCAAAAGAACAGGAAACAACCTACCATATCCATTCTACCTCGCTATATTTAGCGAAGCTAAATCATGAAAGTTAATTACTGCGTCATATTTTTACCATGGAAATAAAAAATCAACTAATATCATGATCCCGGAATTCTGATTCCAGAAAACGCATAGGATTCAATATTCCTTCCATTTATGTATAACGAGAGTATCGAATATCGAAAACATGTCGAGGTAATTATGCTTCGAACATTCATTCTTATTCTCAACTGATGAAGTTTCCATGATGGGATCTCACGTAGGGCCAAATTCGAACGGATCATTCAAGAGCAATAGTGAAGTACCAACAAATCGCTAAATAATGTGATAAATTATGGAATGGCCCATTAAATGGAATCACATATCATATGGGTTCGAATATTTTGGCAGAAGGAATAGAACCCCTGGAAGTTTGATGTCTCCCGTTGGTAATTGGCGTCAGTTTCCGCATAGGATTAAGAAAGATACTGGCAGTTACAGATGGTTTCACAAACGAAGAGCAGGAGCATTTTTTCGTGCATTAAATGTATATGATCGTGCGCGAATGGCGGGTGTTGCGGTCGAGTGGGATATAACTGGACCAGTAATTAACGGAGCGTTAGTAATTTCACGCTGAATAAATACCGAGAGTCAGCTACCGCGCTGGAGATATGGATATCGTAAATCTGCAGTTTCGGGTAAACCGCCTATGTCAGGCAACAAGAGGACTACCGTAAATTTAGCAATTCGGTAGACTTTTCGAGCGGTCAATTTACCACGAAAAGCGAATGAATATGTCTAGATATGAATATATTATCCCTTACGCGAAAGGTTGGCCGAAGGTTGAAGGTCGGATGAAGGACAAGTGGTGAAACAAGTCCGAAGCCGTGTAGGTAGCCGTATATATGTATAAACGGTGGGTGAAAAATCGAGAAACTGGAACTGGAGAATTCAAAAAGCTGGGGGAACGTGGGAATTATAATTTATAACAGTGCAGACCGGAAGCACGTACGTCCATTTATTTCATGGCTTACCTACCCCCGTAACCCGATTTTTATTTATCGCCCAATTCGCGGCCGTTAGATACGAATTTGGCAAAAACTTATTAGCCCAGAACTAGAACCTCGCTTATACAGGGTGAGTTTTCTCCGGGTCTAATCTGGGAGGGGTTTCGACGTGGTGAGACTCCGCCTTCTTCTATTCATACTCGTGATTATAGAGCAGATATACCCTCATCCCCAAATTTTTTTTTTCGAAGTTTACGAGTTCGAATAGAAGAAGGCGGAGTCTCAGCACGTCGAGGCTCCTCCCAGATGAGACCCCGGAGAAAGCTCACCCTGTATAGATACAGCGTTGTATCGCGCGATATGAAGTTCAGTAAATTCATGGCAAGCCGGTAATTGCGGCCAGACGCGAACCGCGGTTCAAACAATTGGAACATCTCTCTTCCACGCGGAGGTTTTTTTTACCTCAATAAGAGAAGAAAAGAGTGGGCTGATAAATGAGGCTAATTTCGCCGCCTATACAGCTTTCCACGCTAACCCTTGATGCATAAACGTTTCATTGTATGATTTTCGCACCTCGATTGAAGCAGGTGTAAAAATGAACCGAATGATTGCGTTTTATTGTGAAAATCCCGGAATTCCAACAGTCAGTTAATCACAAGTTGATTAAACGGCTGCAGTTCTGTAAATGGTTCGATAATGCCTACGTGCATGTGCAGCAACGACTATTGCATCGAGTTTGTAGAAGAATGATGATGAGGCTCACCTGGGATCTCGAGAGCTTGTGCCTCGTCTTGTTTGTATTAACAGGTTCGGCCAATGGCGCATTTGGCACCAGGAGACGAGGGCTGCACTCGCCAGCGCTATGGGGATGATGATGTGTTTGTTGGTGGTGTGATGCGGTCGGAGTGCTGGTCCCCAGGTGATGCTCACCCGCGTCCAGCATGCTTGTACCCAGGGCGTCGAGCTGGGTCAAGGAACGCGAGCGCACCTGGAATTCATAAGACAAAATAAAGGATGAGCGGAACGTACGAGAAGACAGAAGTCGTGAATGTCGGATCTTTACTTTGACCCATTTGTTGAGATAATTTTAAAAAATCGTCAAGAAAGTGGGAATAGATCATCACTAAAAAAAATCGTATAATAAAATATGCTGTTTGTAGTAAACCACCATTCTATTGTAAGTTTCGGAAACCAAAAAAAAAAAAATCATAGAAATAGCGTAGAAATCTCACGAATGTCTTTCTTTAAAACAACGTTTTTCCCTTCTGTTTTCAAACCCTTTCATCGATTTGGGTCGAATTTTACATCGTAGCCAGATACTATCCAAGATATTTGGGTACGAGATTTTGTTGAAATCGATCCACTCGTTGGAAAGTTACTGGACTCACTTTCTTGGAAAATTAAAAAATGAGGAAAAGGAAATGGAATGACAGATCTACAGGGATTATAAATAAGAGGAAGGTCTTGATCGACAAAATTCGTACGAGGATTATAAATAATTGAATCACGTTCACGTCACGTTCAATAGTACGAATTTATAAATTGATATTCTATTATAATATCGTATACACATACGGAATTCTGAAAGCTCGAGCTTTATTCCATCCGCACAACTCTGTTATATCCGGGAGTCTGCACCACGTAAGTTGTGTTACTTATAGCACAACTCGTTGTGGCGGAAAGAATGTAATAAAAAAGAAAACTTTCTTCGCTACGTTGCCTCGCGGACAGAGATTCTGTCCGACGTAACGTTGACTCGAATCCCTAATTCATAGCTCCAACCCCAGCGCCAACCTTCCTCATGAAAGATGGACCGCTGTAAGAATTTTCCCGTAATCGTTAATAAATTCTACGACCACGTATACGATAAACTTTCATAAGAGAACAAAATAAAAATAAACTAAAGTCTTTCAAACAATTCTAGGTATTTGAAGAAAATGTCTTAAAAATTTTTTTTGCATATCGTATAAAAGTGTATTCAGTCTCCATAATGTGCAAAAAATTTTGTCAACTAGTCAGACCGTAGTATGGTTTCTTGGCCGGAGATCGATGGCGATGGTTGAATGGCTAGAGGCGAGAGTGCGTGTCAAATTCCCGGGGTTCAATCAACCCTTGTCATTTTTATGCGATAAACGTATGTATATTCGTTGAATATATATACATATATGGTCATACGTGTTTTTTGATCCCGCGGATATTCCCTGGATCGAAATATACCTTCCTGTCAATTTTATCGACGATTTACTCGCAGATTTTGACAGGGCAATCATTCTTCTCGATGCACGTACCAGTATGATCCTCGAAAAAAATATATGACCCCACCATTCAGTCCGGAATGTATGATCCAGAGAAGTGAACGGGTCAAAGGTCAAATGTATCTGCTCACCCTTTATTTCCCACCCTCCATAGTTCGTTTTTATTATCTGCCTCCATTCAGCTGCCTAAAACATGTCTATCTACTCGTAACACAGCAGACATTTGTCGGAATGGGATCCCGCAGTATCCGGGGGCGCAAAAGCGGAAAAGATTACCTAAGTGCTCGGCACTCTGCACTAACGCTAAAGCGTAGCCAGACCGAGATATATTTTTGGTAGATAGACATGCGCATGTATTATCTAAACTCCAAGGGATGAAGAGAAAGAGAAAGAAAGGGAGAAGGAGGAGGAGAAGGAGAGCGAGGCTGCTATATCGAATATCGTAGATTCTAATGAGGACTAGATTTTCTAAGGAGTCAGTAGACCGCGAGGGTAGAATATTTGGAGGCTAACGATGGTTTGGCGAGACATAGGTAGCTAGATATATATGCGATTAATCGTGAGAGGCGTGTAGGCACTTTCGTCGGATCATCCAAGTCGTGAGTTTATACGATGAAAATCAGCTCAGGAACAAATAACGATCGTGAGCTCGGACGGGTCTGCAAAGTGCGAGACGAGACATAGATGGATAGATAGAAGCTTCATTAATTCCCATCTGGGACAAAGCTCTTGAGTGCACCAGGCAGCGTTAAGTTACAAGATGTGTCGGTAGGTGGGTATACCCTACATAGATATGCCACTTCATTATGTCTGACAAAAGATTGATGGATGAAAATATTCAGCCACTTTGATTGCCGGAGACTAAAGACTGGAGACTAAAAGACTGAGGAAACGATGGAGGAAAGGAGTGGGCGAAAGTGGAAGAGAAAGGCGAGTCGAAATTGGGTGAAGTATAATAAATAGGGGAGGATGAGGCGGAGAGGCCTAAGACTCATTGTCGGTTTAATTTCCTGCTTGAGGATCCTTGTCCCGTGGAAATTACAGAACAACATCGATCACGCTCTGGCTTTATTATTTACATTCAACAGATGGCTTTCGCTAGACGCGCGTCACCCTCGAGCACCCAGTTCGATAGGTGTGCTAATTATTCATGTAACACAAGCCACCCTATTTTTAATCCCAATTTACATAATTCAGGGACCAGTTCAGTAAACTTCGGGAGCGGATATAAATTCAAAGGATGTTTCAGATCATCATGGGGGTTTCTGGATTGAAATTGACGCCCAATTTTCACGGAGAATAAAATTTATACGATGGCTTTGATCCGTCATTTTGAATTTCAAAGCTACGACCTAAAAGAGAAGCAAAGAAGAAGAGAGAGAAAAAAAAAACAAAAAACGCCACCGAAAAGCCCGGAGATGAAATGACACACAAATCTATCAAACAGTATCGAAAATAAAAGTCACCCTACCTCGAAGGGTTCGAAACTGTCTATTGGGAATCCGTTGCCGTATGAGTGGGCCAAAAAAGTCGAATCAAAACAGATTTCCGTAGGCTGTACGCCCGCGGGGGTTTGTACATCCGTAACTTTATGCTACATTTGGGGCTGTTGGCCGTCGCGGCGTTCTTGACGGAATCTGCACGCTAAATCCCCGGGGATCGTTTGCGGGAGAAGCCATATTCGGGTCACCCCTTTCCTCGTGAAATCGTTCAGCATTGTGTATCGTCGTATTTGGAATAATGGCGAATTCGACCGAGTGGAAATGCGAGGTCACTGAAAGGGTTACACCTACGTGGTTTGGGGCTCGACTGTACACTTTTTCTCAATCCTCATCCGGTTAGGATTTTTAGATGCTTTCCACTCCTTGGCTATCCCCGACGTCTTTGACCTTTGGCTCTCCAGGCCTTTGGCTTTGGCAATTGAATGTCTGACTTGGTCCCCATGAGACTTACGTAGAGAATTCTCCGCACGTCTTGCGTATCCGGCCAAGGTGAACTTTCGGAAACTGAGCCACCCGACCGCTTCGGGCTCCACTTTCTCATTTCTTATTCCTTTTTTTCTCCTTACTTTCTTACTGGGTGAATCGAGACTTTTGGATCGGGAGGACGCACGTATATACTTATCGTTAGGGGACATTCGAGGGAGCCACGGTTGACCTATAATGTGGGGGAACGAGGCAAAATGAGAAAACTGTGTATGATGGAAGGAGTTCGTTCTATACGCGTAAGCTACTCGCTTGCGAAGAAACTTGAGCCAGAGCTTGAAATGTCTACAGCTTATCAGGCTCGAGGCAACAGGAGCCGAATATGTCCGGAAGGCGAGTATTTCCGGTAAGCCGACTTCTCGAGATCCGTGGAAAGAAGAACGGAAGACGACAAATAATTTACCTTCTCGTATAGCTTCTCCAAGCTTTTACCAACTTTAACGGGCTAAAATCTTCCCGAGTAAATCGAATACTTGTTCGCTACGCGGATGGTCCAGGGAGGGTATGAAATTCCGAAGTTTTGTTTTTTCAAAGTGCTTGTATACGCCGAAGAATGCCATTTCGTGAGATAAATATGCCTCGATAAATTTCGGCTTTATCGATTGATGCTTAGACCTCGTTCACCAGCACTCAACGTTATTAGGACAGTTGAGATTAAAAGAAAATTGAGAGAAATCGAAAAGTATGATTGCATGTTCGGATTTGAGAGAGAATGAATAACTTCTAGACATTTTTTGACCCGGTTCGACTTTCGCCCTATCTTGTAAATCGTTTTTTGGCTTCTACTAAGCACTGCGAATAGACTCGCGACAACACACGTTAAATATCTACCGATAATCGTTACACTGCGCGCAAAATCTGGCCTTTAATATCGGATTCCAGTAATCCAGGTAGCAGGATAGGATATATACATCCATTCATAGATATCAGCAGTGGCAACGATTTGTCAGTTTTATTACGACACGATAAAGAGCGATAATGAATACATTAAAAATAGGGATGATAACGAGGAGGAGGGAGCGAGGCGAAAGGAGAAGGCGATCGTAAGGCTGTCGTCACGGCTCAATCTCATCGTAAACTGGAATAACTGGATTAAGGGTAGCTGCCGGAGTAATCTCTGGGGTAGTTGCGAGGGGCTGTCCCGAGCCCCGCTTTTTCGTGCAAAATAATTACATTTCCTCTGTATGCGGATCCCCAGCTCCAGCTCCGAACTCTTAACTCGTCAAATATACCTAACGTCGCGCCGAGTGAAATCGTCGCGTAGCCTGAACGTCCTTAAGAGCTGCTTCAGGCTCCCTTATACCTCTAATCTCCCTCCCTTCCACTCCAAAGTTCCTCCGAGTCTTACGGCCTAGCCATAAACTCAAGAATCGAGAGTGAAACTTTCGCGCTGTGGCCAGGTGGACAAATCGTTCCTGCCAAATATCACTTCGACAAAGTTTGTTTGCCGAGTGGAATCCGCCCGCGCCGCTAAGGACGGCCGAGAAACGGCTCCAAGAAATTCTGGGCAGCCTAGAGGTCGTCGAGGCGACGTGTCCCGGTCCTGGTAGAACCTTACCCAGCCCATAGCGTCTGTCAATAATTAGTGAAAACAAGCAAGACTAATAGCCAGAATTAGCTAGGGTCTGACAAGCCGTATACGACGACAGAAGCACACGATAACCACGCGGCGGCACCCCGGTGGTAATGGATATTACCACCCTCCAGGGGGATCCGGGCCTCTCAACACTCTCGGGAACTCGAGTCATGGATGTCACGAGTCTCGTGTATCGCGTGCGAATCATCTAATCGTTTGGTTAAATTTCTATGCGTGGAGCTTTGGCCGATCGGTATTCCGTTTGTCAGATTCCTCCCAATTCTAAGATGAAATTGTTTCCGATTCGGCGATCAGGAAGAAGAGGAAAATTGAACGAGCTGATGAAGATGATCTGTTGTCTTCCGACGGGATATAGCAAAGTGACGATAAAGGGTGCGTTGGTGCGTGCTTTGCCTCCGGAATCTCCGCCTTCACCGCTTCATCAGAACAGCTAATATTTCCATTCCCGTCCGACGACGACTGGGGGACATTTATCACGGGGATCCGGGGCTCGTCCTGGTGACTTTTGTTCGTCGACGTAGGAACAATGCTGAATGAAAGTCGAAGAGCCTACGCCGACGCGACGGGGCGGGCTCCAGGTAGCCTGCCATTCTTCAGGCCTTGTGGATTCTTCGGGAATCGCGGGCTTTGCTCGTCGCTCAGTTTCGAACCTTGAGCACCCCGCGACCCTCACCCATTGCGTGGAAAGCCCCGATCTCTTGGGCTCGTTCGTTAAACGTGACGGAAATAGAGCTGAATTGAATGGAATGGAATAGAATAGAATAGAGTGGAATGGAATGGAATGGAACGGAACATAATGGGATATAATTTACTTTGGGATGATAAAAATTTCATTTATTCAGTGAACAGAAAAATTTACGAAATTAGTAATTAGCTCCGGCTATCCGACGCACTGTCTCTATTCTTTTTCCCTTATTCTTCTCTCATTCGTTTTCCAGCGATTTCGTCTGTGTACGTTTCAGCTCGACTCCCGGAGTCTAGACAACGATGGGTATGGAGCAAAGAGACAGGGTGCAGGGGAGATAAAGAGGGAGAACAGTTTTCAGAGTTACGAACTTCTGGCGTCAAACTTTCCCGGGATATAGACACACAGCTGTCCTTTAGCCGGAATTAGGCACTACATTTGACGTTCATTTTACCACAGTTTACCGCCACACTTGTCTCGACAAGTTTCACTTCTGTTACAACAGATTTTCATCAATTTTTCTGAGAGCCGAACACAACGATTGGGCACTAAGTCTGAAGATAAAAGTTGGACGAAAGTTCGTATTCTCGAGTGTCGAGTTTCTTATCTAATCGGTAAGAAATCCGAAATATTTTTGTATCGAAAAAAGTCTGGAAGATATTTTGCTGGAGAGTTTTTTTTGGTGAGAATTTCATTTCAGTGTTAAGGCGGGAATCAAGAACTTCGTCGCTGTGGATTCCTCCGTCTAAACTCTGTCTGAGATCCAGGTAAAGCTGGCTTGTAATCGGCGAGGATTTAGGGAGTAGGTACCGTGTCTGGATTTGCTGCCGAGTTCCGTTATATCACCGCACAGTCCTTGCGAAATTCCGGGGGAATGGGAAAGCCAGAATTCCATATCGTCATGCCGGAAGGAAACCGAGGTTCGAGTGAAGCACCGGATGCCCTCGATGGCCCGGAGGAAACTTTTGGGAACCAATAACCCCGCAACATTCGGTCCAAGTGCGGTTGATTTAAATTTTGGAATGGTAAGAAGCCAAGCCCGGAAGCTGAAGACGTGTGCTCGGCGATTGCCAACAAATCCCTAATTATTTTAGTAGTACAGCAAAGTCCGATCGCCAGATATTGACAATATAAATACATGAACGAAAGGGTGTGGAGGAAAAGCGCCTTATTGTGAATTCCTAAAGAATTTTACGGGCCGATTTTTCACTCGTTGGTGTCAATCATCGTTTGGGTGAACAGCTTACCTGACGTCTCTCGAACTGTAATAAAGTGGAATTTTGACTTCTTTTTTCATAAGCAAATGAGTTTATTTTCAACGCATTTTATCACAGACAGCGGAAATTCCGAATGAAATGCAACGAGGTGCGGCAGGGTGCGGCAGCGCCAAACCCTTGGGGACATTGCCATGGCCCACCCAGACGGGTGACATGGCCACTTCGATTTTTGACCAGAACAAGTTCACGAGCTGTGAGCATCTTCCACAGAACATTAACCAGGTAACGCTCGATGTCGACATGTTCTAGAGGGCATGTTCTAGATCTCGGTACGAAACGTGTGATGAACGGATTAAAGGAGGAGGGAAAATTCAAATATATGGTCGTTTATTTGATGCTATTCAAGTTATATGTATATTGATAAACCCACAAAATGATATTTACTTTATTACACTCATAGTTGCAGAATATCTTTTTTTTTTTCGATTGCAATGCTATATGTATACATAAAAATCAATGTATGTATTAGGGTGGGTTGAAAAAAATTTTTTTTTACTCATCATTTTGAGGTGGCCCACTCGTTTTTAAAATAAATATTTAATCAAATGGGGTAGTTCCAACGGGAAATTCTTTTTTTGGTCCAAAATCGTGGAAAACATGTAAAAATTGTCGAATGTGATTTTTTTTACTCAACTTTCATTCTAATACAAAAGCAAGTGCATTTCATTTTTTGATTTTTTACTTAAATTACAAAAATAATGGGAAAAAAACTTTTTCAAATTTTGACTTTCAATTGGCTTTTGAGGGGACACCCGGCAGATTCTAGAACTACCCCATTTGATTAAATATTTCATAATTTTCGAAAATTATTTCAATTCCTTCTTCAAGGCAATCCGTCACTTCATACAGTACGGAGAATGTTGCGGGTCGGACGTCCGCAACTGCATAAATAGCACTAATTTTAATTTCAAATGATTATTTTGTAAATAATTGAATTTTGAAAATGACAGAAATTGCCTTTTAAACTTCGCATTGTGCCACATTCTCAAGATCTTGAATTGCACAGAAATCGATCATTGGTCCATCACCTCGTATTATGGACAAGCCAACAAAGAGTCTCTCACAGAGGCCGAATTTCACCTCAACGACAGTCTTTAGAGCATCAAACATTTCATTCCGTGCACTTTCAATTACATCGATAATATCATCGTCACAACCAGACTGATTTCTGGAAGTATAAACTGCTTCGATCGCATCGAATGCATGTCTAGGTGCAATCCTAAACTGAGCAGTTACGTTCGCCTGGGCACGTGAAATCGCCAGTTCAATTTGCGGCGGGGTGCTTTTGCCGTTCCGGAGTGTATCGAATATGTTGGCAGTCACACGTGGGACCCTCAGAAATATTTTTTTGTACAGTGTTTCCATTTTGGGTAGAGTTCGGGAAGAATTTCCTTTCCGTGCCAATTCAATTGCTTCGAAAACGGTGTTAACAAATATCTGGATATCGGTGCGTGACGTCTCCTCCGCGCTTGGAATTTTCGAATAAGCTTCAGGATAGCATGTTTGAAACGCCAAATAGCTAACTACGAAATTAGTGAATATTGCAACGTTTATTTCGGTCTTGGCGATGTCTATTGTGGATGAACTATCCTCAGATGTATTTTCATTTTCGTCAGCCCCGTTGACCAGGTACACCAAGACATCGAAAAAGGTATTCACCGCCTTTCGGTATTCGGAAAGTGCTACCTGCCTCAAGGCTTCTATTGTAGAATAATCACGCATCATATCAGTCTGAATTTCGGTAGAAGTTGTCGTATGAATCGCGAGAGAGTTCTCCACCATGGCCACTAACACCACAAAGATCAAAAATTGGCTACCCATCTTGATGAACTGTGGATATGCCGAGCTGTCCATGACTTATATATACGAATCTCACAATGCGTGTTGTCACAGTTGCTGCAGTTAACCAAATAGTCTATTTTCGATAGAAACTAGAACAAAGACATCTGTGCAAACGATTATACGTTCGGCATGTATTGAATATTGCGCAAGGTTCACCCGCTAGCTAGTAAAAAGCATTCACTATTGACATTACTCAATTATATGCTGTAGTGGAGAGCGGGGCAAAACGGGCACCGCGATGAAAAATAGAAATTGGGGGCATGGCTGGCACAGTCTTATTTTTCTTAAACACGACTTGTTCCAGTTTTCTTACGTTCCTCGCATTAATTTCATCACAATATGGTTCAGAAAGGTTGTAAGGATTGTCCGAAAGAACCGCTAATTTCTCGCAAAAAATAATTTGACTCCACATTTCCTAAAGAAATTAAGTTATTTAGGCCCCCTATAAGGGCAAAGCGGGTTTTCGATGAGTTTTGAATTTTGAAAGATAAATAATTACTTGGTAAAAAATGACACAATTATGATTTATTATTTTGAAGTTCGATAACCCTTCTATTAAATGAAACCAAAATTATTATTTTAATCGAACAAAAACTAAGATTTTTGAGCTTCTATCGTTAACCTACCCGCTTTAAGCCACCCTCCCCTGAATCGAATTTCGAAGATTCTGTGAAAGATTAAACCCGATTTTAGGAGGGTAGAGCCTACCGCTTTCTCACCAAACTTTGCTTACTTGCAGAACCCCAACGAGGGAGTAGAGTTTATTTTGCCTCCCCTTTCGTAATGCTGCTCTGCACTTCGCGACTCGTCATTCTGCGGGATTTCCCATTCACATTCAGGGGATATTTCCACAGATTTTGCGGGTCGCAGGTGATGTCAAGGCGACTTCTGTCCCTCCGGAGACGCCTGATCCCTCAGTGTGCTTGTTTCGCAGCGTCTCAGCTGTGCTAAAGTTTAGGATCCGTCCCGCCAAAGCTAGATTTAACGCGTCCGTTTTCGATTGTATAGCAGAGTATGCTCAAGGGAAGCTGTTTGGCTCTCGAAGGAAATGTAACGGAACCAGACGCAGACAATATGCGAACGAAACGTCTCGACGAAGTCTAGTGAAAAATAATCATACGCCCCCAACGGCGAAGCCATTTCCGCCGCTTAATTCATCCCCAAGCTTGATTTTAGAAATCAGATTCCGCGTACACCTGGAAGTGG
The DNA here is from genome assembly GCA_944452935.1 of Rhogogaster chlorosoma. Classification (NCBI taxonomy): domain Eukaryota; kingdom Metazoa; phylum Arthropoda; class Insecta; order Hymenoptera; family Tenthredinidae; genus Rhogogaster; species Rhogogaster chlorosoma. Next base: position 1,617,379 of record OX101797.1, read on the forward strand.
TAATTTTCGCTGCGGCGCCTTCTCCGTCGTAGGATGAAGATGAAACAGGGAAAGGCAAGGGGTCGGGTAAATTTATCTAAGATTGAGTTTGGGGGAGGGCGATGGCACGCGCGGCGCGGTTTTGCTGGGGACATCGAGAGGCCGAGAATCTCCGGGAGAAGGAATACTCCTGTTCCTTGCGCCTCTGTGGTCGATAACTGCTTCCCCCGACAAATTTATCGTTTTCGGTCCGATACGACCAGAGCTGGTGGCAGTGGGATTTAAGCTGGGAATTCCAGCCCAGCATCCCCCGCACCTGTACTCTTTTTCCTTATAAATATCCAAGCATCGTGGACACAGGTAGGCATCTGGTATGTCCCACGATCCTTGGACGGGTCTAGTATCCAACCCTGTTCGAGATAATCGAGGCGCGGAGTCCTCATACCCATAGCTGGTACTAATCTCCAAGTATATTTCCCAGACTTGACCCGGTTGAGCCAAACCCTAACAGTCTGAGGTACCCGCAGCATTTCCACCCTCCTAATCTGGGAACTCCTCCCTCTCAATACACTTGCCCGAGATAAACAGACCGCTCGGTTTTTCGGAACGTGATCAGAAAAATTCTCCAAGTGTTACGCATAAGCCTGGACAATCTCTGGCTCGAAAAATCTGCGAGGTATTTGCACTTTCAAGATTCACCGATCAGTAATTCAGAGAAATTTTCGTCAAGCATTTTGCCACAATCTTTACGTATGTACACTGTATAGCACAGCGAGCTCAAAGATTCAGACTGATCGATTACTGCGGCGGACTTACTATGTATGGCCGATAAATAATGAACGTTTTTCACACCGCAAGCACAGGATATTCACGGTTCGAGTACTTGCGGTCTCGTCATGGCCATGAGCCACGAAGTGTCGGATGGACGTGACTAGCAAATTGAGTTGGCAAGTTGCGAAGTCGATAGTCTCGATAGAAAAGCCGCCCATGAACCAGCGAGTGGGATCGTACAGCAGGGAGAGTAGCGTTGGATCCATAAAATGCCCGATAGCCCTTTCGGGCTTTTGCCCCGTCAAACTGCCACGTTATAAAACAGAGTAATAACTCCAGAGTTTTGGGTCAATCGAGAAGTGTTTGTCGACATGTTGCATGTACTTTCCAACTCGGTGTCTGAACTCCATAATTTCGCACCAAGATTCGAATGGCACTGCACTGATGACGCGTTCGTAATCTGTGAACGAGGTGATGACTCCAGGGCAATATCACCACGCCTGAGTTACAGCGTTCGTTGGAGTAACGTAAAACGTGAATGTCGGATGTAAACCGTCGAAGCTTTACAGTCGACGAGCATGTTATCTGACATCATTAAAATGCGCTTTCATATGAACTGAATTAAACTTGTCTGTATAAATTTTGCCGCTAAAAATAGAAGAGATAACGTTTCACATTTCATCGTGCGGATATAACGGAGTACGAGGACTCTCTCTCCCGTCTACATACGATCAACCCTTCACCCGACCCGCAGCTCTATACTCCGAACGTTTTAATCCGATCCCAAGATCTGACCGGCACGAATCGACTCAGCAATGTTGGTATTAGACGATAATTGATCAATCCCTCAGCCGCAGGATGAATATATATGCCCAGATTTCTTGGCAGTTAGCGGTCAGTTAATTCGGATGAAGTCAAACCCTCATTAGTGAATAACGGAACGGTGGAAAGGCCGGGTCGAAAGCCACCTTGGCAATCTTTTCATGTCAGTGTCACGTCGGATTAGATTCGGAACGTTATATTGGCAGTCCAGACGCCGATGCCTCAGTAAATTCGGACGCCCCCAGGCCAATATCTCTACCCGTATTTCATCGATATATGAAAAAGTTGATCCCCGTACCCTTCCCCGGCATTTAATAGCTCCAGGTCCTCCCGTTTCGTTTATAGTCTTGGGATGTGTTGAAGGGGCGAATAAATGTCATCGAGGAGGAGCTAAGCTTGACTAATTTTATGACAGCGAATACGCGTATCTATATTACACAGTTAGCACTCGAGCGTTTCGTCCTGTTCAGAAATCGCGGCTGTTCATTACTCGAGATAAGGGATCGTACCGAGTAAAGTTTAGCACTAACATTTCTAAGGGCGGAAACAGCGTGCCGCTAAGGAAGTAGCGTTCGCTGGCAGCTGGCCAAAGATCACTAGAGTCTGCGGGTGGCATTTCCTCTCTACCTCTCCTCTGCTCTCTCAGGGTAGGAGGTTTTTGTGGCTCTGGTTCCTCCGTGCGAGCGAGTTCCAACGCTCGAATGAACCATGCGAGTTCATCGTCGAACCATTCGTCGAACAAATTTCCAGTCTATGCAAAGAGACTCGCGGGTCTTGTAAGGATGATGGAAAATTCTAGCCCGGGGAATCGAATGTAGTTGTTTCATCAGCCTGAAGGTGAAACGGCGCAGGAACGTCCTCGTATTTATCTCCTTCAAGTATTAACTGATCGCGAGTACCTATTCCTATCTCTGCTCCCTATTTGTCCGCGGGATTTACCCAAGAGTAATGATATCGGGGTAATTTCCCGAGGGAATAGTTGTCACTTGTCACTCGTCAACGTCTATGTCCACGGCCTGCAAGCCTGAGTCTTATTATACATAGCAGGTGCTATAAGTTAAGGTTCCGGTTCTAATAGGTTCAAGCCTCGAGGGCGTGGAGGTTCCTCTCGGTGTTGGCGGCCGGTCGTTAATCAAGAACAATTAGTGACGAGGGTGATAAATTGTACGGGCGACTCCGTAGCCTCCTGAGCTTTGGGGGTAAAAGTGAAAGAGAAAGGGCAGTGAAGATGAAGTAATTTGAAAGAGGTCGAAAGATTACCTGCACTCTACCCATCGGCGGTGACACCACCAGAAAAATCCTCATAGTCGCCTTAAGGAAGTCATCCTGGTTTCTGTTCCCGCAACTTTCCCTAAGCGTTGCCTCGGCCAGACTGGTGCTACTCTGGGTCGTCTTGCGGCGAACTTTTCGACGTATGCTGCCCACTAGCCGTCTCCAATCCTGACCGCCCCCGCCGGGCAGTTGAGTTCCGGTTGGGCAGACATGCTGGCCGGAAGTTGTTGACTTTGAAACACCCTTGGACGACGAGGAAGAGGTAGAGGAAGGACTCAGCTCGCGACTGGCACGGCGGCTGACGGACCCCCGGCCTCCGGCAGGGCCCCCCCTTGCCGACACCGTGCTGCTGCCAGCCCCTTCCTCCCCCTCGTAAAAAGTGGGCCTTTTTTTCTCCTCTTTTTTGAATTTGAAACCCTTATTTTCCTCCTTTTTTTTATCCTCCTCGTCGTCGTCCTCCGCTCCTTCTTCCTCCGCGTCTCCTCGTCCGCTTAATCTACGGACGAGGCTGCAAACGCGACGCGCACTACTACCGATCTCTTTCCCACGAATATTTGCCTGTATTTCAATTCTTTTCCGGACAAATCAAAAACTATTCGAGACCTCGAAGCACTTTCTCTTTTCTCCGTCGTATTCTTCGTCGGAACTTTTCACCACTATCTAATCTCTTAGTTCGTCGCTATTCCGAATTATTGTTCATTTTTTTTATTCTCATTCTTTATACAGTTCGATTAAATTCCTCTTTACGGCGCATTGCAGCCACGCTTTTCTACTTCCAAAGTGTTTATCTAGCCGAACTTCGAGGCCGTGTGGTTATGACTACAGAGATTTTTTCGCACGCTCGACGCCGCCGCTTCCCTCGATCTCGATGCAGACCTAACGCACATACGACTATACAGGATAGGATAATTTTCGGATCTCCCTAGGGAAAAAGAACGTGCAAGTTGGGTCGCTGCTCATCGCGCGGTTCTCTGCCCTACATCTCTTTGCGTCCTTTCCCTAAAATCGTCGACGACAAAACACGGGGGTGTTGCGTTCGTAATGGCGGAGGTCACGTCGATGAACAGTTTCTCGCCTTTTCGAGGGTCTCCCGCGTCGCTGCTGCCCGGGATAAAATTGAAAAAGCATCGCGAAGATGGGTGTAAAAATAGGAAGGAAAAAGGAAGATGAAAAACTCGTTTGAAGCTCGGGACACGATGCGATGGCTGTCGGGGTTTTGCTTCAAATCCATACCCACCCTTACGACACACGCACAGATATGTATTTCTACGTGACTCGCCCGATGCCGGAGTAAGATTCCTCGACGCGATATCAATTCATACATCGGTGTACTTAGTATTGATTTATTTCTACCGCTGAATTTTTTACACATGTAATAAAGTATACCTACACCTATGCTACGTACGTGGAAGACCTACGTCGATAAATAACTTCGAACTAATAGCCAACTCTGTAATTAAGATTAAACTCCAGAATGGTGACAGCGGTGGGACAGCCAGCGATCGATATCTCTATCGTCGTAGTTCGATTTTTCTGTTTGTTTAACTCTTGTCACAGAACTAATTTTTTTTTTACCAGCAAAAAGCTGCCGGACTATGACAGTTTTACTGAAAGTACTAAGCCACTAGTTTACCCCTTGTAAAATATTTTTTTTTTCCTGCTTAAGCTTAATAATAATAAAAGTGAACCTAATGAAATAGACGGCTGAAGCCTGCGTCATGTTAGAATTTCTGATGGGCTCAGCGACGCGGAGGAAAAAGAAGAAGTAGAGAATGAGATACTGTGTAGTAAAACGGGGGTATAAATACACAGTTCGTTCGTTATGGGATTCTGGAGTTAATTTACCATCGGAAGAAACAATTAATGCCAACTATAACAACCGACAAATTCTGAACGGTGTGAAAACACGTTTACCTCGAGCCCTAGACAGTTCCCGGTTTCGTTACTGACCCGTAAACCGAGAAACAATAGTCAATTGTTCCTTTCAATTTCTATACCCACGCCAACTAACACGGGCCAAATCATTTGCTCTGGCGTAACATCGTCTGGGTACCGAGGAGGTAGAAAATAAATTTTTTTCTCAAATCATATTGGTACGTTGTGAAAAAATATTCTATTGACTCAGTATTTGCAAAATTGATTACTTGTATTTCGGCACATAATTTGAAGTCATTTCACATTTTACGGGCTCCGATTTACACAGATTTGTTGCACCGAAGAAAAAGTGCTTGTTTTATGATACGAGTCGCATCGTTCATCGAAACTTCTTCAAATTTGGAGGGGATATTCTATATTAGTGTAATTTTGTAGCAAACTAACGGAGCAAACTCTGAAGCAAAATATCCAACGAATTTAATTTATAGACAGGAATTTGCTTTTCATTTCAAGCTAGGTACTGTTTTTGGGAAAACGCTGATAAGACAAATTTACTACGTGCCGACGATAGAAGACTGACCCAATATCTATCTAGTAACAGTTTTCCCTGGAATGAAATGATTTTAGAATATTCCCTCTCAGTTTCAAAAAAATTCGATAAATAATACGCGAATTAACAAAGTGTGAATAAACCGAGTGAATAGAATTTATTTCTCGAAAGCGTAGCAGTGATTTGAAAAAGAATTATTTCCAAGGTGTACCATACACGTATAGCCCTTTAATACGAGAACCTATAGCTACCCCAGTCTCCGCCACAGCTCCCATTCCTCATTCCTCTTCTTGTCACTCTTAGCAAGTTCTGAGGCAAGAAATGAGGCTTTTTTGTCACCAAGTTTAACGGCTCTTAATTAACCAGGTATAACCGCACGTGCGGTTACTGTGGCATACAACAATATCGTATGAACCTTTGAGGTCCAGGGGTATACCGCGAGAAACGGACAACGTTGATCTTTGACAATTTGACCAATCTGACTTCTGGAGAATGCCTAGCGAGTACCACAACGAAGGAGATTTCTGGGAGAAGACAAAGGGCTGTCGTTACCTCGAGACAGGGATTAATTCTGTCCGGTCTCCTCGACTATAACGTTGGTCACCCGTCGTGTACAGCAATACCTTGTCCCTGTCTGTCCGTCTTTCTGTCTGTACGGCATAGACAGCTGCTTGCTATACGACGAGAAGTAATTCTTTCGCACGTGGATCAGGGACTAGGTCAAAGAATTTATTTTCCCTCAAGACTTATAGTATGTATATACCGTTGCTGCAGCAGCTGCAGTTTAAGGAAAAATTTACGACGACCAGAACTGAATTGCTTCAACGAATGCTAAATGAATTTATTGACGATAAGGAAAAAGGTATACCGGACACAGGTTTTTCGTTTACGAAACAAAACTCAATTTTCAATTCACAGCTTTTCTTCGAATTCTATGCTCGAACGTACTACATGTGAATTCTGTTCGAAGTCTTTGATGCATTTTTGGAATAGTTATCGGTTTTATACGAACTCGTAGAATCCGCTATTTTCTTTTTTTTTTCTTTCTTGTGGCGAAAGAAAGAAGAGTACCTCGACCTGAATATGTAACAGGGGGAAAAAAAAAGAGGTAAGAATAAAGAAGCGCACTTTTCTTTCATGCAAGTTTCATTGGCCTCCTTTTACCTTATGCATTATTATCATTCTCTCCGGCAATCTCGGTGGAAATTCAACGGCAAAGATCCGCATAGTCGTATAAATGGGCAGCAACTTACCCCGGTATCGTATTTCGCTCGTTTTTGCTCGGAATTGCTTAGGGAGGAGAGACTCCTTCCGCAAATCCCATGCTTTCTAAATACCGCTTACAAGCACGTCTAGCTACGCCGTAATGCACGTCGTATAGAACTCGGAGTGCGAGCAAAAACCTATGACTATAAAAAAGACGAAAACCGAGTCCAAAACGAGTGTCGTTTGAGTTAATCGCATTTTTACGTACCCCTTGGGGTTCGGTTTGAAAAGTTCGAACGACGCAGTAATCCGGTAGTTAAACGAATCTAAAAACACGATCGGATCTCAACAATTCCGAAAAACTCACATCAATAAAATAAAAAAAAATTTAGGAGCTGGTTAGGTTCTCAATGAAACTTGACTCGAACCTTTGGGTTTTGATTTACTACCGATGATAACACTTGATGAAACGATAGACATATCGTTGTATAAGGAATGGTGAGAAAAGAGAAAAAAGACGCAATTATATTTACAATAAGTTTTGGCGGGCTGTTAGGTATAGCAATAACATAAAATAACACATTATATATCGCAGAGAAGTTATATAGCTGGGTAAAACTAAAAGGAAAGAAAAGTTTCGGTCTGATCGGCTTAGGGGTAAGGCGGGAAATCCCTACTCCGTTGGGGATGGGCATTAATTAAAACTTTCCTTTGGCCAACTTTTTTCAGATCACTTTTCTATTGGGTAAACGAGTTGGGTGGGTATTAAGACGTATATAACGAAGAATAAGTGCGGCGTGGAATCGCAGGTATACATATACAGGCGTTGTTCTTAGCGTGGAATCAGACGCAGAAGAAGATGGCCCTTGGGAGATGCTGTGTTGGTCTTATGTCAGCAAGAAAAAAAGAAAAAAAACAGGAAAGAAAAAAAAAAGAAATTCGCGAAATCGCGCGCAATTCTATGTCGCTTTATAGGCAGTTTCGATATTTGAGATACCTATACCTACTCACATTTCGATCGTTCCACGGCGACGAGAACTCGTTTCGTCCTACGGCGGCGCGACTTGCGATCAATCGTGCCCTGGGAAATGTTTTCTCTTTCGTACTTATGCATGTATGTATCGTACGGTATGTCTAGATGCAGGAAGCGGGCCGTTTATCGTAGCGGTCAAGATTGACAAAGCGATGTTTACCCCCTTTTTTTTTATTTTCACTACAAACCGACCGACCGACGTTCTAATCTCTCTCGCAAATCGTCGCAAGTTATTAACAACGACGGCGTCAGTCTAATACCAGACTTGATTTTCTACATTAATTACTCCAATAAAATAATACATTGCGGTTACGTGTCTCCACTATCATTGCGTATCCAATTAGAACGGATGTATCGGTATAATCGGCCAAACTACGCACTAGATCAAGAAAAATTGATGGAAGATCGATAGACAAGTGAGAGAAGAGTGGAAACAAGATAGAAATAGGGTAAAGTATCAATTATCGCCCCTGCGGCGACACCTGCGGTTTTTGGGGCGCGCACGTTGTACCGGTCGCGATCGTGTGCCGCGGGATAAGCGACGAGTTATTATCGGGTTTCGACGAACTTTGAGGAAACTTATGTCTCGTGAGAGAAAATTTTGATGGTCAATAATCAGTTTATGGCTTTTTAACGTGTTGTCATTACTGTACGGAGAAGAATAACGCGCCGCGGAGTACCCGCTTTGCGGTCGCGCGTTCAACTGGGGGAAAATACGCGCGTTTAGAGCAACCCCGCTGACGAAATCCGACGCCGATGCTGACGCCGGCGCGGGCGCCCCGCGGTGGTATACCTACGTCGGCGACGTCGAAACGCGCGCAACGACCGCGACGGCACGGCCCGACGTGTATGGCACGTCTGTCTCTCCTCTCGTCAGCGCCGGGCCATTCGACGTCGAGATAGTGCGTCACCCTGGGACGGGTAAACGGAGAAACGGTTGGAATCCAAGGAAGAAAGAGAGGCAGAAGAGGAGGGAGGAAAAGAAGAAAGAGAGAGTTTAGTATGCAGCCGAATTTCCGGAATGGCAAAACGCTAGGGGTGGAACATTCCAGGCCGGAAATATGCGGAAATGGCACTTCTTGTTCTTCATTTCGTTAGTATTTATACATTCAACCTACGACGTAGAAATGACTTCATTTCAGACATGCAATCATCAAAATTCGATTCTATTGAAACAGAAAAAGGATCTGGCTTGAATATCGTTGTGTAACTGTGGCGAAACCGTGCGAACATGGCACTTTCTTTTTTCACACTTCGTTACTTTTCATAATTTCAACTTTCGATCAAAAAAATGAAATCATTAAAACTTGATCATATTCTGATAGAAAAAGGTGATCTGATTCGAATATCGATGTATAGCTATGGAAATGGCACTTTTTGTTCTTATATCTCGTCACCATTCATAAATTCAATCCTCGATGCAGAAATGACATCATTTAGGTAGTCAAACTACAAAAAATAAAAAATGATCTTATTATAATGGAATAAGGATCTTTGTATAATTGTGGCGGAAGGATGCGAAATTTTGTCGTCATTCATAAATTCATCCCTCGACGAAGAAGCGACTCATTTATCATTTGAAACACGTAATCATTAAAGCTTGTTCGCATTCTCATACAAAAATGACACATTTCGAATATATGTACGGTTTTATTACACATAGAATTAAGTTGGTGACATATTCAGTCACATTGTACGTTTAGGGGAGATATTGCTAGGGAAGATATTTTCCGATATTGCTCGCCGTTGAGGTTTGATGATTCATCCATTTCTCACATATCTTTAAATTTAATATACATCAGGGTGGTCCTTATTTGGGGTTCGGACGAATTTTTCAACAGGCGCGCCCGAAATTGGCTCGAAATAATTGAAAAACAATTCCCTAATTTTTTCAGACTTTTATCCCAACTCTAACCCCTACCATAAAGAGGGTGAACTTCCCCATTGAAAATATACGTGCTTCGGCCGTATTCTCGGCATATATTTTATTGCAAGAGTAATAATTTTCAAAAGAATCTAAAACTGCGAGATTTCAGGGTGCGAATCTCGACGAAACATCGACCATTTTCATATTTGAATACTATATTAAATTGAACTGACAAAAAGCTCAGATTTAGAGGGTGTACAATTTTTCAACACTGCCCCCGTTATGATGATACGAATTTTTCTGTCAAATAGCAGCAGAAGTTGCAGATTATTTTGAAAATTATTATACTTTTACAATAAAATATGTAGGTACTTGGAATATCGCCGATGCACGTGTATTTCAAATGGGGAGGGCTTGGAGTTGGGATAAAAATATGTAAAAGTAGGAAATTGATTAGAACCGATTTGGTGGGTGCCTGCTGAAAAATTTCTCCGAGCTTTAAATAAGAACCACCCTCCTATATATATATTATTGAATAAACTTAAATCTACTATAGATAAGGTCACAAACTTGCATGACCGTTCATCTCGCGTACTAAAGAATGATTTTTTGCTTCTGTATAATAAACAAAACGGCATTTACCCAAATAAATTGTTCAACAGGTTCATATTTGAATAGCAAATCGTTTTACCTACTGTATCTATATTCGCTCGAGTCATTTTCTCCTCCATTTTTATTATCATCCCTTGGACAATTTGGCAAACCGATTGTCGAATAAATAATGTTGATTCGATCTGAGCCGATCAAGACCCGCACCATAGCTTAATCGGAAGCGGTCGATTCAGTCTGCAATAAAGAGATACGCGGAAGAGCTACCCTCGGAGGTCCAAACCTGCGGCTATAACTAAAATCTCGTTTACCTCCCCTCGCCATTGCGGGCTTTATGTATGTATGGTATCTATGAAGGGTCCACGCCGGCAAGCCCTCATCGCGAGGGATAAATTTATGGAAAATACGCCGATCACGACCTCGGTTTATTCTTCCTCTCGTCTTTTATTCTTCTCATTTTTTCCCCGCTTTTTATCTCTACTACCTTACAGGCCTTCCTTGTACAGTCTATGGTCGGCCAAGGCCCTGTTAAGTTTGGCCATCTTTCAGCCACTGCCCTCCGGGAGGCGACACTCGGTTCTTCATCTCGTCTACAAAGGCTTTCTTTTCTCTCAGCTATCTCTCGTACACACCAGAGTTCTTTATCGCCTCTCGCCCTTCGCCAGGCAGATAAAAGGGTCGAGAATGAACGCGCAATACACGAGGATGATATGCCACGGCGATACACGTATGGACATACCGTGTCCATACGTGATGCAAACGCTTATCTACCCCCGAAAAATGACGAGCGATTTTTCATCCGGACAAAAAGCAGCTCACGCAGCTTCTTTTTTCTTTTCTTTTTTGTTTTTTATTCATTTCATCGATTTTCGCTACGATCAAGTCCTTTGAGTTTCTCATATTCTCGAGAGGTTCTAATTAGTCTGATGACAAGCTGCAAGGGTATAGAACAGGCCAATCAACCCCTAGCGATTCATTAACCCCTCCACCCCTCCGATCCTGAATTGATGGAGTTTATAGTACATAGAAGTACGACAATATACCGAGAGTTGTAGGTGCGAGACACGTAGGTATACATGCTCGTATGCTTGCGTCGCGTCGTTGAGTAGCGGTATACTTACCTACCCTGCGAACTCCGAGAACGTCAAGATGAGGACAAAGGACCACCGCACCTGGGAAGAGTGGCTTGCGTGCCTTTGAAGAGGCACTCGTTGGCGCTCGGAATTTCTAAACATTTGATCCCGCAACATGGGACGGAGACAACGAAGACACATTGAATAGACGCGGGGTGAGAATGAAAAAGAGAAATAGAGCTGGGAGAGAGTGGAAGAGAGGGTTGCAAAGCTTCTCGAACAACTGCGGGAGCTTCGAATTTCTGAAAACCACCTCGTCATGCCGACTTCTTTCGTTCTTTCTTCTCATTCATGTTCGGATACGCACCCCCGACGAGCAACACGATTTTGGTTAAACAGAAATTAGCTTTAGGGTGCGAAGTAGTTGAAAAGTTCGCGAATTTCAACTCGCGGAAGTATGTAAACCTGCGAAATGATTTCCTTCAAATCACCGGCACATTTTCTAAATCTAGAAAAATCTAGAAAAAAGAATCTAGTTGCTTTAGTAAGTATAAAAAAGTAGCCGATACCGAGCCCCGAAAAAGCTCGGAATTCGCGGAATATACATGTACTTATACAGTTGCTAAAGTTTGCACATGCGATTTTTGCTTGAATCCAATCTTGCGGTTTATTGTAAAAAGTTGAAAAGGCTTGGAGTTTGTCGCTGGTCAATGGGATGCGGGTATATAAGCAGGTTATTCGGAGGGCGGCTCGCCCTCAGATGAGGAAGACGTTCACCGTTGATATCGACCAGCCTGCCTATTTCCGCACGACTAGCGAATCTCTGCAGCGATCGTCGTAAGGTAAATGTCATTGAGCAAACAAATCGATTTTGGCCAAGGCGCTTGATTTTCAATAATTATTCGAATGAAAATGAAGGCGAAAATGAACATCGTCCAAGTGCAAGAAGCGAAGGACGATGTCCCCATCTTCTTTCGCCACGGAAGAATAATCGATATTGTTGGATATAATCAGCGTCCCGATTTTGCACATCTATATTTCGCCCTCGTTCAACAAGCAATAATAATTACTGTCGCTGTTTACAACGCGGTTAGATTCATGGCTTACGTCTGGCGGAGTAATTAGTTGATATGCATTGAAGTGGAGTACCGGCGCGACTCCATATCTCCCAACAATATAACGGGTTGGTATTTACGTCTGCGTTATTGTTGCTTCAGGTACAATCTCACACCGCGACCATTGTTGTCGTTCGCTCTAGCCACGGTTTTACGACATAACGTTAATTGCCGGTGGAACTGGTACGCAAGCCAGAACTTCCAGCCTCGTCGGAGTTACACGTGTGTTTGTATAACGAAGTTGGAATTATCTTCGTATCACTGTTTTATTGTTAGCCTGACGAGAGTTCTTTTCACCATTATTCATCGCACGTATCTGCAACGACGATATGAGAATGACTCGGTTCGTTAATACAACGAAATTCGCGTCTGGCTGATCATTCTCAGCCACGGTAAGCCGCGATATATTACAGGCGTGGGTATAGTGCCCATATACTTCTATAACTGATATCGTTATACCAGCCACACTAACGGGTAGTGAATTCGAGCATAAATTTAGCCGGAAGAAGTATATTCGATATCAGCATTGCAGCTATAACAGAGCTTCGCGAAACAGCCGTACGAACGCGTTTCCCATCAGATATATATTTGATATTACAGTAGTTCTAAGCATACCTATCTACATACCTATGCGTGTATCTTGAAAAGTTGGATTCTGACCGGTACGAAGTCCCGCACATATTATTCTGGCCTTTTGCTTTTTATTATACGGATGCCATAAGGGAAGAAAAGGACGGCGGAATTTGCGCTATTTCATACCGGTCAGGGTCTACAACTCGTCTTATACATTATGAAAGGGCCGGGTTGATGTTCCGAATTTGAAAAGTCGCGAATGGAAATTCCGAATTCCAATATCATCGATTAACAGTTTTCAGAAAACATATAGTCGTGAAAGTCTGACTTTGAAGATCTTGAAACGAAGAAGAATGGAGATTCGAAATTTCGATGGCTGAAGACCCGAATGCTTTCAAAATCCTATCAATCATTTATGACATCGAAGTTATCGATTGAAGTAAATGAAATCGGTTTTCGTGGAGGGGGTCTTGATCAGAATAAAATATTTTTTGTATTCAGATCGTGAAAAATAGACTGAAATTTTCGGATCTCTGGGCTTCGGGGGTATCGATTTTCGAAGTCTCGAGCAGCCTGGATTCCGACCTATAGGAATTTTAATATTCTGAATTTCGGCGTTTCTGTAAATACGAGATTGTCTCACTGAAGAAAATTGGGAACTTTGTCTGTTCGGAATTCTAAAAATTTGCAACTTTAACTCGCCCACATCGGGAATGATGATTGTCTTCTGTATCCATTACTAACAATAAGAGCTAGAATTATTGCAGCTATTTTAATATGAAACTTCTTGGGGTGGAACTTTCCCGGAATAGCAATTCTAGATTGATCGACTAAAATCTTTGTTCTCTGGCTCTGTCGACAGGAATATAATTCTGTTTTAAAAGAATTATGTCCTACGTGAGGATTCAGCTATGTAAATCCGAATTAGCGTTTACACTTGGAATTCTGATCAGCTTATTTACATCCTACTAAATTTTCAAATTCTACTTGCGACCTCAAAAGTATGGGGAAAATCAACTCGACGACCAATTCTGTTTTAGACTTGGAATTTAATCATCAGTCTGTTACTTGATTAAAGACCAAAAATCTGTAGGTAAAAATCCGAATTCGAATTTTAGGAACTGGAGGTGAAAAGTAGAATTTGGAAAGTCTAGTTCGCACCCAAACTTCCTCAAAACAGACATAATTCTCACTTTCATGTCGAAATCAGAATTTCATTAGTCGCACTGCAATTCTCCCTCAAAGTTTACTTTGCACCTCGAACTTTTCGGTACAACAAGACTATAACAGGATTCCTATTCCAACTCGGGTTGTTCAATGTGTACTTTGGATGTGAGTGTTCCGTTTCATCCTTTTGTTTTTTTATTATTTTGTACAGAAGTTTGCAGCTTCGTTTATCTCCGAGTAAAAAGTGGCTTGAATGCAGTGCCTGATTATGAATAATTTCCAACGCTCTATGCTATGTGGGTGTTGTACACCCGATTGTGAATAGTTAATTTTCACTCTCAATTCTCGCCGGTAAACCGAAAATGGAAAACCCTTTTCTCTCCTCTATCTCATTTCCACGTCCTACGTAATCCATATTCCTCACCACGCGGCCCAGCGGTTTACGAAATCTACCCCTAACGCCGAAGCAATTAAATCTAAAGACTCAATTCTCGCGATCAAATAATCCCGGATATATCCCAAACCCCCAGCTATTACCTGTTCATGAAAAATAATACCAATCTGATATTCGTGTGGTAAACTTCATCCGTCTATATATTGTCGACGTACAAACGTTTGCTCATGGCTCATTACAGCTCAAAAAAATTATCGACTCATTTTTCGTTCTGCTTTTTTATTTAAACAAAAGCAAATTTATCGCAATTCTATGAAAAAAAAATGCATTTTAATGAATTGGAACTCTTGATTCCCAGTTTTTTGCAAAAGATAAAATACTTCCAGACATATGGAGTCCTAGAATAGAAAGTTTCCCGAAAAACAATGATCCTCATCGTGCATATTTTCGGATGAAATTTAATAGAAAATTTGACAGCCAGTTTTTGACCGACTTTTACTCGATAGCTGAAATCTTGTTTAGACTTCGCCTTTTTCTAAACTAGTAATCGAGTGCTTGAAGAATAAAAAAAATTTAATTAAATGTAGCAAAGGCTGGTGAAACGGTTTTGAAATTGCCCATACGCCTCCGTGTGGCGAAGAAGCTCTTGCATCGAAACCATCAACCCGACATCGCATTTCCGATCTCCCACTCCATCGAAAAGACTTGGACGATTTATGGACGGAAATTAACACTATACTATAGAGCGTTCGATTCGTACAGAGTTAAGGGGGTAGTTTTCAAGCACCGGTGTACGTGGTTGGAAAGATTTTTCAATAATCGAAATAATTCTCTGCAATCGGCTCCCAAGGTTCTTCCAAGCATAACAAGTCGCGTTTTTTCATCCGCAATATTGCTCAGATCCTCGGAAGCTAAATCTCCATAATTTCTAATTTTTATTTTGATGTGTCAGTATTTTGTCGAAAAACTTGATTAGTTAGGTAATTTTCGCAATAATAGAAAGATCTCTGTTCACTTAAGTTTCTGAATAATCGTGTAAAAACCAGAACATGCAATCAATAAATGGCGAAGGCCGAGGGGCTGATGACTTATGAAACCTGGATTACATCCCTTGGCGAATGTTGTGAAATCTTGGAGATATCTTAAAATCTCCGAAATCATTCGCAGCGTTATGAAATCTCTGAGATCTTTTGAAATCCTGAAGTCAAGTGATTAATCCCTCGATGGCTCATAAATCCTGACTTCAACCGTAACGCATTTAACAATAGGAAAAGAAATGTAGATTTCTGACGGTTCCCGGGCTGTATAATAATTGTTCAAGCCCCGTATCTCCGCTCCGAAATATCCCTAATAAATGACGGTTGTCGAGTCCCACCTCATCGTTCAATTTCCGGGTAGGTACGACCTCCCTTATTTCCATGAGCCTGTATAACGGATGTTTAGCGATGTAGGTGTACCCGGAATGACACGGATGTCAGCGTCGTATCAATTCCTCCACGACCGAGTCAGGGTGCACGTGCATACATCTCCCGAGGTGAAATTAAAAGTGGGGTGGATCTCTAGCTCGTTCTTTCCAGCCAGTGGAAATACATGTATAGATATATCTCGACAGATCTCAGTTTGTAATTATCATCAGCAAGAGCTGTGCGAAACAATGGCTCGACCTCGCTCGTGTTTTTCGTTCGTTTCAACAACGATGTGCGGTACAGTATAGCACCGGGGCGAAGGCGTTAATTGCGCTCAACTAATGGAGGGTAGTTTTTTTCCATCTAGGAGGCACTTTTAAGAAAGTTACTTGATTACGTCGTCCTCGCAGATTCCCAGCTCCTGGCTATCCCTATCGTCGCGAATAATTACAGTGAACAATTAAGACAACGTTGAGCTTTCTTCAATCTTATCGCGACCGACATCAATATTTATAGGAATCTCGCCGCCCCAGTTATCATCGCTAACATCTGATGCGAAGAAGTGGATCTTGGGTAAACTCACTGAAACGTAACGAGCACGAGATAGGATTCAATGCTGCTATTTTACTCTTCAGCTACGATGCGGCTAATTGAATGAAGCCGATTGAATCCGGTTGTGGTTCTCTTCTTGTCTTAATCTCAGTTTCTTTTTTCATTTTATAGTACGTAAAGTCATTCTCTCTCCCATCCCCATTTCTCGGCTTGTATATCGCCGCGTACAGTCCTCGCAGGACTCTCAGTTTTAGGGTATAACAAACGCAGTATTACTCACCGAGTAGCTTCCGTACCCTCGGGAACTTCCAGGACCCGGATGTAGGAAGGAAGCGATAGATGTGCTCCGCGCGCTGATCCTCAGGTGTCCGCATCTGTCCCCGATCTGCGGTTCCCTTCTGCGACTGAAAAGCGGAAAGCAGTAGCGGGTTATGTGTTCGGTGGTAAGGATCACATCGGTCTGGAATTTTTTTAAGTAGGTACGGAATATTCCGGAGTTATATTCTCCCCCTTTTTTCCTATTTCTCATGCTTTTTTTCTCACGCCTGATCTCGGGACGCGGAGATATTACAAAATTCGTATACTCCTGCGCACGGAGAGATAAAGAACCGCACACCCCTGTACGAGAGTCTTTGGTGAGGTTCAGGGTCTGAGCTGGGCAAAGGAAAAGAAAAAAGAAGACGAAGAAGAAAAAAAAAGGGATGAAAAAGTGGGAGAGTAATTCGTTTCGAGCCGTCTGTTGATACGTCGCGTTTGCCTTCAGGAACCTATTGTGTTCGGCTAGACGACGGGATCGACCATCCGTGCGGAATCGAAATTGGTATAGATAATTTTAAAATGGTAAAAACAACGTCGATACACGTCCACTTTTTATATACGGAGTCAATAATAAGACATTCAATAAAAAAGCAAGAGGCGAATTGCTCGATCTGCTCGTTATTCCAGTATGGCTTGAATTTCTGAAAGTTTCAAGTCCCTCTTAGCTTGGCTTATCCTTATCAAAAATATTCAGCAGATGTGTACTCTTCAGTTTTCGCGAAATTGCTGTTTAATGAAAAACACAGTTTTGCCAATTCGAAAAGTTCCTCGAGCGTTACAATTTCACTCGGATTGCAGACTTGACATTCTTTTTTTTTTTCTTTTCTTTTCTTTCTTTTTTTGCACATTCAGGGAAACTTCGCTCAGCAATAAATTTACATGGCATTTTTCCTCCATGATATATGTAAGCAAGCTTATTTTAAGTACTTATTATTTAGTCATTCATTAAGCGAAACAAACAGAAAAGAAAAAAAAAAAAACGATAAAGAACAGACGTGCCAAATATCTGTAATATTAGAAGTTATGAAAGAGTGAAAGAACAGTTATTAACGCGGAAAAGAAGAAACAGCTTAAGCTTCGTGAATTTTGATAAATCAAATACCTAGTTTCATGTCTTATTGGTAAAAATGATTTCGAATCTAGTACAACGTTCTCTTTGAAAGTTTGATAGTATATTTGGTTTTTGGTTATAATCAATCAAATTGAATTAAAATTCTGTAGAAATATGTTTATTTTGTATGTATATGTGTAGTTAGACTTCAGTTAATCGTTTTGTTAATCGTTAAACCTAAACCTCGTTCTATGTATACATGTTTCAAAGATATCATATAGAATCACAGCTGAAGAGTTTCTATTTTCTTCTTATTTTTATTTTTATTTTTATTTGTCCCCTACTTCGATAAAACTCGTGCTTTTATATCTCCGATTTATATGTTGAAATGTAGGCCAAGCGCGATGTGTGGTAGAAATACTAATAATAATCAAAAAAAAAAAAAAGAAGAAGAAAAAGAAGAAGAAGAATAATCGCATCTAGACAGTGTGCCGCAGTGTGTGTAGATAGAAGATGATTAATTTCCCTGTCAACAGTCAACCCATCAGATTGAATATTGAACCGTTTCAATTCCTCGACAATGAGATACGGTATCGATCACCTCCCTGATCAAAGTTCCACAATATAAAGAATTCCGAGAGATCAGTCAATCCGGTGAAGAAGTAGGATGCCGCAATTATCTCCGTTGTGCGTATACAGTGCCGAACCATGGTAGTGGTCGTGGTGGCGGAGTGATAGATCCATTTTCATTTTCATCCCCATCCTTCGCACCACATCACGTTCGCTCGCGGGAAGAAGCGAAAAATAAAAAATAAAAAATAAAAAGATAACAAAATAGAATGGATGGTCCGTCGTAGCGCCTAAGTACATACCTAAGTCCACGAAATATATATACATACATAGATATATATATATTTGACCAAAAAAAAAAAAACAGAACAAAAAAGATTTTAACACCGAAGAAAATCTTGGTGCACCGCGTATATCCATGCGGTCTAGATGTTTTTGGATACGGAACTAACGCTAATGCGACACTGACGCTGATTGCTACCGCGTACATATACCCGCAGATTAAAAGCTTGCGAGTTATAGCTACTACAAAACGTACTCCGGGTCTTGACGTGGGCATTGTACATACGTATGGGCATGTTACATGTTACATATATACACATAGGCAGTCCCGAAGGGTAGCGAGCTTTTAGGAAAAGCTTTGTGTGTACGTACTTTGGTACTTTGGTCGTGCTATGGTAGTACTTTCGGTACTTTTGGTACTTTGGCAGTGAAGAGTGTCGCTCCATTTGAAGCGAGGAGACAAAACGCGTATGAAATCAGGCATCTAACCGTCATAAATGTGGCCGTATAGTAGAAGCAAGGTGCCTACAAAGGCCTTTTGAACGAGTTTAGCTCACGTATATACCCCCGCCTCTAACATTTGGTAGTAAATTGTTGATGATAAATTACACTCCGCTATTCTAAAACGTTGCGGTTTTCATTAGTAGCGTACCTAGTATGTCGAGGAAATACCGCTGACGGCATCATCGCACGCTTTTATGAGCCCAAAATTCGATCGACCTGGCAGATTATTAACGCACCCCGAATTTTTTAGAGACTTATTGTCAGTGTAATTTTCTGACGAAAAATAAGAGCACGAGTTCGAAGAGTTTCGTAAACAGGGAGATTATTAATAGCCTGGTATTAAGTACAGATCAATTTTGATACTTCCCATAGAAATACGTAACTATCAAACAATTTCTACAAAAGTACTCTTGAGTTAGTTGGCTAATAACCATCGCATGTAGAGCTCGTATAATCGTGATGGTAGTAAGACAGGCATACCTACCTGACGTTTTATACAATTTCCTATTTAACGGCTGACTGTGAGTGAGCTGTGCACCCGTTACCTGAGCGACAGGGTAAAAACTAATTTCACTTACAATTTATATCAACTAACCCGGACGCCGTCCGTGCGCGTACCCCCACAACGCGGTTTAAAGTACGGCAAGGACCCAGCAGGAGCGGCAATAAGCGCCCTGGACCGGGTATATCGTCCCTACAGTTTTACAACCCGGCGTAAATGCTGCAGGGCTTTACACCCCGGAGCGTGTCGACCAGGCGGGGATCGCCCGTGTCATGGTAAGCCCATAAAACCATCGTCAAAGTGCAAAATTGTAGCCCAAGAAGCCTGTGCCAACGCAACGTCATTTAAGGACAGCTCGTTGCATTTCGCACGAGTTTGACGTCCCAGCGATCGTAAATTGTTTTTTGTTTCCGCTATACGGGAACCGGGAATTGCTGGAATTATTTAACATCGTTTTTACAGGTGGGATAAAGCTTTGCGAGACGCGTAGCCCAGGTCAGGGTAAACTCAGCGCGCAGTGTGAACCACCGGGTGCTCGTCGTCCGCGTACGCGATCATACGCGATTCTGCAGGGTCGCCGGGAAACGCGTAATCAGAAATGCACGGGACGGTTACTACGTGTTATGGGCACGATGGGTTCGGGGTATCCTGTGGCGAAATCGATAGGCACCGACCTACCCCATCGTGGGAATCGATTGCTGCTGCGCCTACGTCGAGTTCTTGTACGGTGGCGGTAGCGGTGGCGGTGGCGGTGGATATATACATGCGCGCTAATATTTTGCCACGATAAATTTCGAAGATTCAAAAGAAATGTGCGGTGAATTTTATAATTTACGCGAATTCCAGATGGATGAAAGAAACGAAGACAATGAAAGAATGAAATCGAATGAGGTTCCTCCATCTTGTTGCATGGTATAGCCTTAACATTCGTTCGGAAAGATCAATTTTTCGTAAACTAGAAGTCAGTTTTCCTTGAATTGCATAATATCTTCAATTTTTCGAAAATGTGTCTTGGTTTTGCGGAGTTTAGTTCGCCAGAGAGGTTTGTATGGTAACATAATTAGTATCGTGGAAATACAGCTTTCTGGATTGAAAAAAGCTATATATTATATGAATCTCTTCGAATTAGATCTAAAAATAAGTTAGAAAAGTTTGAATTGAAAGACCTAATATCTCTGATGCGAGGAGGCGCCTTTTGATTAAATTTAAAATATTCAGATTTCAAAAAGCTCCCTGCGTCAGAAGCCCTAAGTTCTTTAATAAAAAAATTTTATACCTCATTTGTGATTATAATTTCAAGCGATTCGCGTAGATTTTTTTAAATCAGTTTATACTTTCTGATATTACAAATTATTTCACAGATTTTCATAAAAAAAAATAAAAAATAAAAAATAAAAACAATCAGTGGACGATTCGTGACGTCGAAATTATTATTATTTTTATTTATTTTTGGTTCGCTTGGCACAAAATCCGTTACTGTATGTGTCTACGTCGTAAATTTTTTGAGGTTCGTTAAAAGTGAAGGAAAAAAGAAGAAGGAGAGAAAAAATAAAAAAATTACGCACATGTTTGTCCCTACGTATGTAGTACCAATGTACAGTATAAAATCTATGTACGTACATACAGCCATACCTATACTGTTTGTTCGTGGATTACTCGCGAGCGATTTGACGCATTGTTAATGTACATATCTGACTTGTCACGTCTGAGTGGATAGCCCCGAGCTTTCATCCGTCTAGAGATGGTCATGTTTCAGGGAGTGAGTGAAAAAAAGAAAACCAAAAAGAATAAAAAAAAAAAAGGCAAAAATACAGAGAGAGAAAAAATGGTGGCCATGGGCTTGCGTCATCAGCTATACGTAGACACATACGTCTACATACTTATGTCTTTCACAAATGTTTGATCAGTGAGACGCGCTGAACGGGTGGTATAGGGGTTAATCGAGACTCAGACACCAGACACTCCGTATATACGTGTATATATTCATTATATATGTATTAGACTGACAACTTCTTTGCCTCGAAATTCTCAATTTTCAGTCTCACCCCAGATTTCTTATTTTTTAGTATTCGAGTGAGCCTTCCAAAATTCGAGCGCGATCGAATAATTTTTAAAGGTCGCTCAAGAATTTCAATCAATTTGTTTTCTATTTTTTTATCCCAATTACCCTCACCCTCTGTATTTCTTTGTCGTCAATATTTATGGACGTGCTCGAAACTTTGGGCGAAAATATATTAATATTTAGGGGGTCAGTGTGAAAATAAGAAATCAATTTACGATGAATGAAATTATCTCGGTAATTCTTGAACGTTATTTGAAAATTGTTCCAAAATTTTAAAGGGCTTACTTGAATAGTGAAAACTACGAAATTCTGAAGTGCAACCGAAAACTGGGAATTTGAGGTAAAACAGTTTCCACCCCGTGCCAAAAAGCAAACTGCACACCCGTCCGAAGCAGCCTTATTGTGTTGTTGGCGTGGCGATCCGACGTGGCTAAAACCGCGACTTTAATGACCCCATCAATTTGAGGGTGCATCAACCCCGACCGGACGAAATAAACAGCTTTGAAAATAGCACGGGGATCGAGGCACGCGCAAACACGAACAATTAGTAACGGTTAGAGAGAGAGCGGGTCAGGTCACGTGTTTAATTCCTTGTTTTCATCTTCTCCCTTATTTTTCCTATTTTCTCTCTTATTTTTCCATTCTCTCTTAATTAACAAAAGAACAACCGCGTACAGTGATATTACTCCACAGGGTGTTCCCTTCCAGCTGGTGCTGGTATAATAACAAATTTCACGGGATAGCCTGGCCAGAGCTTCTGCGGAGTCTGGAGATTGGAGTCACTCAGCTCTCGACACGGAGACACACGACCTACCCAAACTGTTTCTGGTATAACTAAACCACGTCGTATATTACTTACATTAAATAGATGTGCGAAAGGAGTACATAGAATCGCACAAATTACTTCGCGAGAAGCCGAGGGTATGAAAAGAATGCTGTACCGTGAAAAGTTGGAAGAATATAGGGAGAGAGGCGAGGGACAAATTTACGGAATTAAAGTCGCTATTGAAAAAGGGAGCCAGCAGCTTCTTGCTGATCCGCGGACGTGCCCCATTACTGCGTGGGCCGTTTCAACAATTTAAAAGTTTAAGCCAGAGGGAGGAAGAGAACAGAAAGCAAGAGCCACGAAGCAAGGGTGAAACTCTGCAACAAAAAGAAGAGAAAGAAAAAAGCCAAAAAAAAAAAAAAAGAAATGGAGGAAAGGAGAGAAAACTGGCTAAATGTAACGAGGACGAGGGAGAAAGGCCGCCAAGCTGTTCACCAAGGACGAGAACGGAGGGGAAACAGTCTGAAAGTGAACTCAGAGAAATCTCTCGGGGGTACGGGGTGTTCCCCTAAATGCGGGGGCCCCCGTTTATCGTACAGAAACGAGAAGGTACGTACAGCACTGGAGAGAGGTTCCCTGAAGTATAATTACGCAATTGAACCCTAATTGGATGTTAAAAATAAAAAATTCTGCTTAGCTTTATTATCAAGACTGATTTTGGAAGCTTTTGCCACTAGGATAAATCGTGGAATACTGCAATTTGTATATTCCGGACTATCAATGAATCGAAAAATATTTTGAGACACGGGATAGAAAAAAAAAATTTTCACTCCTAACTCGCTTGCAAATTATGCGAAAGTCTTCGACGTCTGTTTTTCGAGAAGATGAGTCAGTTGTGCAAAATCCCTACGAACGTAAACGGGATGACATCATTCAGGAGTGAATCACTGTCTGTTATTTCTTGTCCACGTATGGGATTCCCTTATTTTTTTACTCTGCTCAAGGGATCGACGTTTATACAGCATGTCAAGTAATTGCCTTTCAGGCACTGGGTATAGCGGGCCGAAAATTCTACAAGCGCGATTGTCCGACGTCATTTCAAACGACGGCATTAATTCGCTGATTTATCAGTCCGTATAGAATGACGATAAAAATATACATTCGAGAGGCATTATTCAGCGTCGAAAATGGCTAATTGGGTTCGTCGTCAAATTTGTCCCCCGAAAATTGGTTCATTCGGCTGATTAATTCGCTCCGTGATTGTCAAACGGCGTTTTTACCACTCTTGACAATATCAGAATTTCTCAACGATTCATTAGACACAGAAAGCGCCGCCCAGACTCATTCGATGCTCCAAAGAGCCGAGCCGACCATTTGAGTCTGACCAATAATTTGCTTTTACTACTCACGCCACATTATGCTTTACTTTATGACAGACGATCGAACCAGGGGATGACAATGTGCGGAAAATTTATTGTTCGATAAAATTGATGGTGTTAGAGTAGGTACAGTGGGTTAGGGCACTCAGTCAATATTCGGAGGAGAAAAAAATGAGGGTCAAGGGTGATAAAAGTATGATAAAATGATGAATGGTTTTTGATTTATAAAGCTAGGCTTGATTTCTTGGCTTTTTATGCTTCGTGTGGATATACCGATAAGAAGACATGATACTATACAGTCGACCGCGCATGCGCCGAATAATTCAATTTTATTGGTCGGTGAGATCGTCCCGCGATGATATTTTAACCCGCGAGGCATGAGTGCCAACTTGCGAGAAATGAAGCTAGAGCTGTCAGCCTCTCGCGTCTAAAGTAGTCAATCGAGGTTATGTTGTCATCGAGTCGAAGCAAGCAATCAGCTCTTCGGGATAAATTTCAACGGTTCTTTCAGCTGCACATCAAATTTCATTTTCAACGATAAAAGCTTTCCAAGCATTTCCGAATCGTTACCTCAAGTAATTGAGATTCTGAACTCGAAAATTCCTATCAATTACATCACCGCGAAGGACAAAATTTGACAGCTCAAACTCAGGATGGCCAGCCTGCTTTAGCAGACGACAAAGCTCGCCCATGCGCAGTCGACTAAATAGTATCAAGTTTTCCTCTCGGTATATAGTGGGATTCACATGTTCTGTATCTCAAGACTTGATAAATTGATCGCCAATGTATGATTTAGGAATCTAGAATCGAAGACCTGGCGATTGCACGATTATTTCTAAATCCGATGAAATTATACACCGGAAGATTGGATCCATAGATATTAGCCTGAGAAATTAAGGCCGGGATTCTCAGAAGCCGAGGTATCTTCGGGCGGTGAATAAACTTAATTATAAGATAAGAAAGGAGAATCAAGAAAGCGCGGAATATTTAGTCAGATTAAAGAAATCCAGATTCTCACCCGGCTCTTACTCGCCTTCTGTCTCGAGGCAATAAAACCAGGAGGCGTGCTAAAATGTCACATATATCTATGTATACACAGTTGTTTACAATATACTCACAAATGTGTTGAACCCGGATCATCCTCGTCGAGGTTTTCCCTCGCGGTTAACGCTGGCAAACTTGTGGCCTCAAAAGGGGGTCGACTGAGGTCTAAAAGAGGAGAAAATGTTCGAATTAATAATTCAGCCACCTTCGTCTAGCCTCTGGCCTCTGGCCTCTCGCCTCTGGTCTTTTCTCACCTATACTCGAGTCATAGTGGTCACTGTGACGTCCGAACGGTGGTAGACCTTCCTCAGTTCTAAAGTGCGCTCTTCTTCGTGCGCCAGAGGTTCCCTGAAACACGCAATACGACATTCAAAATCCGACGCTTATAGGTGTAGTAAAGAGAAGGTCATCTGCGTTGGGAAAAGATAATGAAAATTAATTAAAACGAGCAAACGTTACGGTTGACCTGATTGCATTAGCCGATAGCAATCGCCCTCGAGTTCCCTTCCAGTTCTTTTGGCATTCGCCATTGTTAACGTTCGCAGAACCGAAGGGAAAAGGAATGGGGGATGGGGACGGGTTCCTTATATCGGAAGAGCATTTGCAAACGAGGACGAAAAGTATACAAGGGCTTGTTACCCACTTTGCAGGAAGACACTCGACGCGAGCTCAAACCTCGGTGTTCGTTTCTGGAACCATTAGATTTCCGGTACCACGTAATGACGCTAATGTGGGGCTAATTACACCGCGGAGAAGCAAAGGCTGGGGCTAAATGCCTCGCGAATGGTTACGAGCACGTATTTTGTAAGAAGGAGGTATCGCACGAGGGCAAGACTTTTCGAGGGACAAATTACAGGCACGAAGAAACGGGGACGATGAGGTACACTTGAATCGACACAGCGGTTCAAGAACGGTTTAAAGTCATGTAAATTTATGTTAAAAGCGGTTTGACAGTCTACGACTTTCCGCTATTCGCTATACCATCGACTGTCTTCAGTCTCACATTGACATTGAAATGAACCTTTTCTCTATTTGCCGAACCGGAAACGATGTGGTCATACGTGAATCGGGACGACAAAATGCGCGATAAAACGGTTACCACGTCAGAGTACGTTATGCGAGAGTTGCAAAGCGGGTATGAAATACTATAAAGGATCGCTCCAGGATGTGGCATAACATATCTGGGATCTGAGGTCCGTCTGATGCAAGGCTTGATACGCTGCACTGGCATTTGAACTCGTTCCAAGGTTTGCTTTGGCGGTTTGTGATACTTTACGGGGGCAGACGTAGCTGGTAAAGGGAGTGAGGTGTGGGGGGATTCCGAGCCCGTGGGGAGCCGGGGAGAACGGTCGATATTTAATTATCCGGGAGGCGAAATTTCTCGTAATTGGATCTTTATAAGAAGCATGCGACGAGCCCCGAGCCGACCCGCGCGTACACATGCCCATATCCTAGTGGCGACTATGCCACCCCACATTTTCCAATTCGACGCGCGACACGCGATTACGTGAATTACCCTTAACAGTCGGGTATCTACACACGTGTTTTACACAACGTAGACTGTATAATTATGCGTGCTAATCGCGGCTCACGTGATCCTATTTTCCTGCCTTTTGTTGCGTTCATGTATCTCCAGCTGATATCGAACCATGTAGGTAATGGTACGCTCACGCCAACTCAGCCAACATCTAGCTGACCCTGACTAATTCGAGTTTGATCGTTGCTTTTCGAAATCGTTGATGCAACTCTGACAATGAGGAAAAATCACATTTTTTGTCAGATTTTTTCCACAAACTGTGACTCAGTCCTGTGTCTTTTGGACCGAAGCAAAAATCCCTGTGAAAAAATAACTCTGTATGCAGAAATCGCGGTAAGCTATACTCACTATATTAATGTCCGAGATTCTTCTTCTCTTATTCAACTACCTGGCACTCCATGCTTACGACACTTTTATAACACTTTTCAAGAGATACGATATAGTTAAGTCTAGACGATGACTTCAGCCATACTGCAAGATAATTTATGCTATGAGAAAGCGTGAACTGATTCCAAAAAAGCTTCGTGAATTCCTTCAAATTATATCCACAAATCAGTTTCAAACGTTTGAACTGAAGAATTTTTGAAACTTCAATATTTAATATACCGAAAGCTAAAATGCTCCTCGATGCAACAAATATATCAAGTTTTTCAATTCAAACTTTTCTGGCTGATTTGCAGTTGTAATTAGAAGAGATCCAAGGATCTTTACTAAATTCGGAAAGCTGGTAATGCTCATATTGAAAATTATCTAGCGATTTTTTGTCAAATCGTCTCTACGGATCTCACTCAAAATTTTTCGCGAGTATAATATGTACACAAGGACTCACAGATTTTGTTGGTCAAATTAACCGAAGTCCGGTTTCGCCTCGGACTGAACTAATTGTGCGTCGCTCTTTCCGAAAGGATAAAAGCATATACTTTGCCCAGTCGGGTTTCACAATCACATATTATGACACGTATATCATATCACCCGGAAGTTGCTTTTCAGCGACAATCACAGTGTAAAATCGCGCGTCCTAAAATTGCGGGCAAAAATTATCGAGGCCTTGAATGAAAACTACTTCACTTGGACTTTGGATGTTTTTCTGACATTATTGATCAGCGGAGTGGAAGTAGAATGTCAGAAAACAACATAGTGACTCATCAAGCTCTTCGGAATATCGTTTATCAACGGCAAGGTCACGGCAGAGATTTATTAACGGAATCTTTTGTCGATATAAGTGATCGATTGCATATCACCTCCGGGGATGTTGATCTGCAAATTATGTAGAGTAGGGTCCCGGAGTTCAGTCTAGCGTCTTATTGTTAATTATTGGTCCTACGATACTCCGTTTTCAATCAAACCCTTCGGACCCTCCAACTGATTCAGTCAACAACTAACATCCGCTAGGCTGAACGGAGAATCGTATACCAACTACTCGAGTCATCAGTCAAGAAATCGAAACCGAATTTCTAAGATAGCAATGGTCAATATTTTACTTCCATTTTTACGGATAAATGAATACATTTTCTCGCAGTTCAACCAGAGAATCTCAAAGGACATTCAAAAAATTTTGGAACAACCTTTATTCTACGAGTACGGGTTCGTTGAACAATTTATATTGACCATAAGGTTCATAAGGACTTTGTCCTTGATTTAGTTAGGGTAAAGGCACCGGTAACTGTTGATCACTTGTGTACACTTTGGACCAGGTGAATAATTCATCAGCAATATGTTGTTTGGTTGATTAGAATAGCAGAGGGCATGGAATATAATCGAATTAACGAACGAATGAAGTTTCAGAAACGTTAAAAAGTCTCAAGGATAAATTTTTGCCCATAAAATGACAGTGAGATTAATTCTAATCCGAGCCCATAGAGGATACCAAAAAATATCACTAACAGAAAGATCTGAAGTAGAACAGAGGCCGTAGACTCATAACCGAATCCCAAATGGTCAAAGTACGACTTTCGATTCCCTTTAGCTTTCAGAAACAGAAATTTAAGACGTTAAGAGTCGAGTTTCATGAGGAAGTTCCCCTACTGATGCCTTTACCCAATTTACTGACACCTCGCACGCCGTCAAAGCACAAGGGATAACCCGTGAGCGAAATATAAGAGCGCTAGAAGTTGAGTAGCTTACGGTATGTTTCTCGATAAGACTCTGGGCTCTGGTGAGAATTCTCCCGCCAAATTCGTCTTCGAGGTGCGGCTGATCGGTTGCGGATATGGAACCGGTAACCGAAACGTTATTGGCTTGATCAGCTTCGTAAGCTTCTTCAACCCCGTCAACTTCTTCCTCATCATGTAAATCGTTATGGTTCCTATGATCGTTGTACGGAGGATCATCGACGGTCCTATCCTCGGCGAGAGAAACAAGGCTGTTGTACCAATGCGCGCCGCGAGTCCTGTACGGTGATGGATTCTCGTTATAGACCCGATTCAGGTCCTTGCTGAAGCTGAAACTTCGTCGGATGGGATCCAGGCCTCGGTTTATCGCCGCTGGCAAATCCGTGCGTCCTCTTATCAGCGCTCCGAGCTTGCGACGGAGCGAAGGCTTGCGTTCAAGCTTACCTGAATCGCCTTTAGATTTCCCACCACCTGGTGAACGGTTCCAATGCTGTTAGGATCGGTATCTCATATCCGCGAAGTTTTTTGAATTTTCATGAAGAGTGCGAAGGGGAGATAAACAGAGAGAAAGAGAAAGAGCGGGAGCGGGAGGCCTAGTTTTCATTCTAACTCTATCAACGCTGCAGTCAGTGTATACATGTGTATACCTTCGGTATGTATCTAGTACAAGAGTTATTATCTTATCGCCACGGCGAGGGACACGGAAACGTCTATAAAAAAAACAAATGATAAGCTATGCCGATGCCAGCAGGTACTATGTCTTCCGAAGGTTGACTAGACCGAAGGTAATCGGTTTCATGCCGCGAAAAGTTTCCATAACACGCGAGGGGTCGAACGTAATTCTACAGGAACTGATCGCCGCTTAACTTTACACCGACATCTGTTCTCCGTGATCTTTGCCACGGATCGGCAATCAAATTTCATTATCATAAAAGCGGCAGCAGCATACTTTGACAGCTTGACAACTATAAGTAATAACGAAATTGTCTTGAATAATGGATTCACTCCATCGCTCTTTTTCTCCCTCTCTAGTTTTCTATACACTCGACGTAGGTACGGATGAGTATGGATGATGTTAAAAGAGACCTGGTGCAAGACCTGAGTTCAGTCCATGCATGGCATCCTTGGACGGCTTGGTCCCCCCGGGTTCCTTGATCCCCCTGAATGCTTTGGAGACTTTTGGCACGTGGGCGTGTGTCAGCTGTACTTTCGAGGCTTCAATAATGGTCCCACCGTCGCCTTCACCATCGCCATCGCGCTTTTTGTCAGCGCTCGATTTTCCTCCGTTTCCTTTCCCCGCGGCCCCCTTCGCCGAACTCTTCTTCCCGTCCTTTCGCAGGGTCATACCGCCGAGGGTGTAATCGAGAAACGAGCCCTCTCACACCCTTACGGTCCTGATACGGCCTCTCCGAACTACCGTAGGGTATCTTTGGTCGGAAACACCCGACTAACGACCGCGGACACTTCAGCCCACCAATTATCGTTGCTAATAATTGTGTTCTGCATGCACCGCACTACACAAAGACACTTGAACCAACTCCACGTTGTTTGTTATTCCTTCATAGACCCGACTGGCTCCACTTGTTGTTCCAAGAACTTGCTGAATCACTCGTTCGTTTTCTTTTTTTGTTTATCAGATCGTAGAGGTACCGCAGAACTGATTACATCCCATCAGGGATCTGGAATAATCGATTGATTGGAATTTTCAATTTTCAGAAAACACTATTCGACAAAACTTATCGCAAAGTAATAAACGCGATCCGCAAAACGACGGGTGACACCAAGTTCGAAGGCAAGACCAGATCGAGGACAAATCGAGTATGTAATGAACCGAGACTCTTTGCTGCTATCAACAGCTGGCTTACTTTTGACGCGGCAAAGTCCCCCACTCCAACGATTACAACGCGCGATTATTTCGTACATAGGTATGTGACTAAGAGTCAAAAGACTGCACGGGGCCTCGCGGTAGTTCATACGGTCATATTATGCAGACCTGTGCTCGTGGCAGCGATAATTGCACTAAGGCCGTCTATATCAACTACAAGATTAGAATTATCAGTATCATATGAGACGTAATGCACGTTTCCTTCAGCCTTGCAGTTACTAATCAATGAAACAAACTTTATAACAACGGATCAGAATTCCGACGAATTAGCAAGACTCTGCTTATTCAGCATTTCGTAACCGGAACCTCTTCGACATTTATGCAGTATCGAAGAACGCAACGAATAGCAGAAGGCTTTCCTATTTCGAGTAATTCTCGATGTTCGAGAAAAGACGGGGGAATAAAATAGCCGGAGAGGAGATCCCTGAGAAAGTTGGTGAGGTAGCAAAGTACATATAATATAGCTGCTCTATTCTCGCTGTTATACATGTGTAAAGTGATTAAATGGCTCGTTAGGTCTTCTTTTCTGAAATACGGCAGTAGCTTGACTGGCTCATTCCTCGTTGCTTGTTTCTCGTTTCTCGTTTGCTCTGCGGAATTCGTCGCTACAAGATTGCCATTCGAGTTGCTTCCGGCTACTATGGAAGCCCGGCTCGACTACCAAGAGCCGTACCGTGTCGACCCCCGACTCCAGAGTCGTAAAGGTCTCCCGAAGTCAATACCAGACGTATTTCACAAGAGTCTCAGGATCGTCGCGCTACGTACTACATACGCTTGTTACCCACACATTACACTCGACGTGGGAGAGAATGAGGGAAAGAGAGGCCCGCGGAAATACGAAACAAAGGAAGGAGTAGGTAGCTGAAACAATCATCAATGGAAACGAATGAACAACTTCTTCTTCCTTTCCCCCTAGGATACGCGAGAATTTCGCTTACTTAAACTTCATACTAAAAACGGTTCAAACATTCTGCGATTATAATTTGCCAAAAATACATCTTACTATATATATATATATTATACTGTCGATTCAGCTGTAACATGTTTGTCCCTCGTGTGTACGAGAATAACTCAGTAATTCACTATCACGCCCTAGAGCATCGAGTCTTTTCGAATGATACTAAAGATGAGTGAAATGCCGAGGAAAAATAACGACGATAGATCGCCGTGGTTCTAGATATTAAGTCTACAGTGAAGATTCGTGGATGTGCAATATAGGGATCCCCAATTATAGGCAACTCAGGGCCAAAGACGGTTTTCGTTGCGCATATCGCGTGCCCGTTGGCTACCTGGAAAACAAAGCACAGTAGTTTGAGGTCAGAGTTGCCTGTTCGCAGGCGTTGGCACTTCCCCATGTTGCGCATCCACGAATCTTCACGGTGTATATTATTAAGTATATTTGCGGAGTTCGATAGTGTCCCGATTTCCGCATGTGGTATATCAATACGCTCAATATCTTTCGGGTCGAGTGCCAGTTATATTCGCTTTTCGTGGTTTAAATCTGCGGATATTATACACGTAAGAGTGTTGCTGTATCGATGGTAGCTAGGCGTCATCGGCACGCGAAACTATACAAGCTGAAGTCACATTTCAGGAATCTCGTTTGCGCAAGTGTCTTATATAGACTGTCCCAGCCGAATCGCAAAGTGAAGGCACGTGAGATGATCGCGTATCTCCCTTCAGTTCATTGCTCCGTCTCTTTCCTCTCAACATTTTAATATTCTTGTATTAAATTGACTCATAGTCCTCGCTCACGAATGCAGTGATTCGGCCAAGGACGAAACGGCCTCGTACACGATACGACCTAGACACAATAACCACGACACAAGATTCTCTCTCCGCTATCTATCCATCGATATCTATTTATCTACCCGAATCGTGACACTGATATATATCCCATGACGTGATCAACGAGGTTTCGTCTCCGTCTATCTTTCCATTCGCATGAAGTGAGCTCTGCGTGCGATTATATCGAAAATCGCGGTAAATTTTTTCCCCTTTCAAGAGCGTGACATTTTATTCTTATCAGAAGGGTTTGCGGTACGAAATTATGACGGACATTACGTAATGACGATTCACTCTGTATGTTAAAATCGAACATAAATATGAAACTGCAGAACGCGGGACGGGATACGCGGTATGGAAACTATCACTTCCGCCCGTCCGCAGGAACTTGCCGGGACACGTGCATCGAATGCAAAAATTCCGATACCACTAAGCAAGAATTATAAGACAGGTAAGCAAAGCTACTTTTCTCCGACGTCGGGACGGGGGGCGGCTAGAATGGGTGATGCCGCGACATAACCGTCCCGAGGGTGATGGCGAGGGGAGGGGGAACCGCGGGACGTCACCATCACCATCCAACTTCACAGCGTACCTATAAGAGTGAGCGAACAAACTTTATAGGAAAAGAGAGATAAGATATGAGAGAGGGAAAGAGAAAGAGAGAGAGATGCGAGAGCAGTGGCTAGGTGCGATAATACGAAACACATAAGCCTTGTGACGGTGGGGATATCGTGGACTCAGTGGTGCTCAACGAGATATGTTTCTTATCTTTTTTACACATTTTTGCGAATTTTTCATTTTTATCAATTTTTTCTTATTTTTGTTTGGGTCATTTTTTTACTTTTATTTTCAACTCAAATAAGATAAGGGAACGGAGATTTGGGGGGATTTAATTTCAAGCTGATGGAGGAAGACGAAAAGGACTTTTGAAAAATTTTATTCTGGTCTAATGGAATATTAAATAAATACTTACGGAATTGCGGACATTTATGCGGCTTCTACGATTAATTAGTACCCACCTACCATTTCACGTATGTATTTATGTGCCTAGTAAATACCTACGGACGTATCGTGTCGCGTAATCATACGCGTATAATATAATTACGTACTCGGGACACGCGGCACAGTATCAATGGAATTTAATGAGGTGGGCGTTTATAGAGAGGTGTGTAAATATAGCTAGGTGAATAATACTCACACATGTGAAGTAGGTATATTGATATGTTTGTGTGTACCTACGAGGTACGTACAAGGTTTGAGAGTATATATCTTGTTGGTTTATTGTTAAACCGCGTGTATATGTATATATAATTGTGACTATATGGAGAACGAAGGGGAAAGAAGAAGTTTGGAAATTGTGGATCGGTATATGGTTTTATTTTCGGACCTAGGCCTTCTTCCCGCGCCCCTCTCATCACGATATATCCTCGATCCAGTTCCTTCTCCAATTCCGTCGACTTGTGGACAACCCGACCTCACCGAACTTCAATCAGTCTGATCTAATCGCGGCTAGCCTGGTTTCGCCAGACACACGACTTATGTATACATATAGATATACACAGACGTAATGATACAAACTCGAATCTATACCAAAGGCTCAACTCCATCCGATTGTTCCACTACGTTGTTGATCTTCCGCCACTCTAGAACTAGTTTTCATCCTCACCTCATGCCTGGTTACCCTGACGAGTTTCTTTCGCCTTTATGAGCCCGCATCCTCGCTAATTATAAACAGCGGGATGAAAGTATCCTCGAGGATATTGCTTGAAGAGAGATCTGCACGTATCTAGTATCTATAGCATGTCTCGCCACACTCTATCCCGAAACTTTAAAATCTCAAGAATACTCAATTCTCAGACGCTTGATTATGAGCGTTTGTATTCTGAGCAAACTCCGAACAGATTAGTTACTGTTGATAAACACTTGAGTTAATCTTCCGGACGTTTCTCCGCGGTCTTATATATGTTCTGCAAATACGCGCACAAACGGGATTTCGGAATTCAACCGCAGAGTACCATGTATGCGAGACATTTGAGGAAAAAATGTTTGTTCTTAACCGTAGAAAATATTCTGAACGCACATCTTAGACACAGATCAGAAAGTACGATCTGAATCTGGAGCAGAAAACGTTTTTCTTCACAACGAGCCTGAGTTCTGACCGAGTTCTCATCCTCCTGCAAACTCTGTGTTTTTAAAGAGGAAAGAATCCATATGCATCGCCCCAGGGTGGATCCTAGGTAGATCTAGGGAGCTGAGGAGGTAGTCGGAATACTGAATATGGAAAAGTAATTAAAGTTGTCGAAGCGATCGAGATTTGTGATTTAAAAAATGGGACGAGTTCGTCGTGTATAATCTACCTAAAAAAGAGCGATACCTGTATGCTCATGTTTTCCATATCGTACGTATACCTACTCGGAATAATTATACCCGTCGTCGTTCGCCTCGTGGTTTTTATTAACGCTTCGTAAACGCCGAGTTCCACATCGTCCCGTATTTTGTATACCCGCGAGGCAAGGCGACCGAGCTAGGCCGGAACCTACCCTGCCTCTAAAGGGTACAGGGGCGCGAAGCGCTAGAGATTAAGAAAAACGGGAGTGCTGAAATAACTGAAAAATTATTATCAGAGACCGAATGGCGAAATAGAAGCCAGGTGAATTCCCACGAGGAATTTTATCCCGATTCAAG
Source organism: Rhogogaster chlorosoma (assembly GCA_944452935.1). Lineage (NCBI taxonomy): Eukaryota > Metazoa > Arthropoda > Insecta > Hymenoptera > Tenthredinidae > Rhogogaster > Rhogogaster chlorosoma. The sequence continues at coordinate 1,652,124 of OX101797.1, forward strand.
TCGTCCCTCTTGTTTCATACCTCGACATCCACAGAAATCCGTTGAACTAAAACTGCTTAAAACTGTCAATTGGATTATTGGCTTGAATTAGATCGGAAACGGGTATCTGCACCATCGAAAACGATTCGTAATGGAATAAAATGAAAGGATATTGTGTTTTTGCAGAGAATTCGTTCGTTTATTAAAACAAGTTATGTTATAACACAGTTATATCCCATGTTTCCTCGCTTCTTCTATTATAAAGCTATAGATATATTAACACCGCGTGACGAACAACCTTCATATTGATTCCCAGATAGCTTTTTTCGCCTGTCATTGCTTCAGAGCGTGTTGCCTTCCCTCGACGAAATAGTATATAAAGCCAAATGCGGACACAATCCGTATAAGGCCTGGCAGCTAGAGGTCTCTGCAGTGTTGCGACGCGGCGGTGCGTCATGTCATACAATTCACTCGAGAACGGATCTATCACTCGTATGCATATGTGTGGATAGATATAGGTATACACCGTTTGTCCGTGGATGGGGGAAAGATTTAATTATACGTGACCGGATCCTTCAGTTCGATACGTTATACCCACAATACAGCAGTGTGTCATCACGGTACACCGGGTTTCGTTCGATATCGTCTCACGGATATACATACGTATCCATGCAACATACATATGGGAATTTCCGCGTAAACTTAGCTGCCCATGTACCTCGCCTCCTCAGATTTTCATCATTTTTTAGTATCATGTTGTTAACGATGCGGAAGGGTCACTGAATTTTTTTCAGATTTTTTCGACCACCAGTGAAATGGCAAAAAAAATCAAAAACCCCAATTTTGAAAAAGCCATTTTTTAAATTCGGAAAATTCTACGATTTATAAAAGATCATTTTTAATTAAGTCCCACATGATAATGGGATCTTAACATTTCTCTCTTCGTCATTTGCTTTTGATTGTCAGTAATCTCAGTTTACATAACGTGTGACGCAGCTAGATTCTATGAAACGGAGTTAGAAGCGTGTCCAGATATAATCGTCGAATTCAAAAGGTCGCGTGTTTGATTTTTACTCAAGACTTGATCTATGTACACACAGCAGTGCAGTATAACTGGGCTTCGCATTTTCCACCGCAAACGCGCTTAAAGAACAGAGTTCCGACTCGTGGAACAAAGCGTACATTCAACGCCGACTAAGGTACGAGGTGTCTACGCAAGGGGGCGTTGAAGCGCGGGTAAAACGCGAAAGGGCGAGATGTCGGTAAGCTGATAAGAGCGCGTCTCGTTATGGGAGAATCGCGTGCCGGTCGTTCGCCGGGTGGATAATCGCTTGGAGAACAGCCAACGGCAACGGCGGCGGTGGGAAAACGGTTGGAAAAGTTACATTCCCTTCCCTTCTCCACCCTTCGCGCTTAACTTCACTTCATTTCACTTCACTTCACCTCACTACGCCGCATGTGGATCTCAGTTTAGCGCGCGTGCCGCGGCGCTATCCGCTCATAAGGGAACGGATAACCAGGAGCTGTTCCGCGGTCGATTAATCACCATCCCGTTTTAATCAACGCCTCCATCATCTATCCGCGTACACAACTACGTGGTACGTTGCAGAGAGGCCGCGGTGAAATCCGCCTGTAGATTTCCTGGCAATTTGGAAAAATGTACAGTTGGGTGACGCGGCTCGACTCCTTCGATTGTTAGTTCCAATCCTGTTTTCCGTATCCCTGGTTTCGAAGGGTACGCAGGAATTAGGAACGATTCTCTCGATATTATTGCGTTATAGTCGGATTCGGTATCTGCTGCGTAAGGGTTTGCGCGCGGTTCTGAGCCAGCATCGCGGTCGGTTTATATTCTGGGGATGGCGAAATGATCTTTATGCATATACATTCTACGCGCGGTACTTCTTTTCTACCCGCATGCATAATCTAATGTAAATGCGACGCCTGACTGGAATCCCACCCTCGAAATGTACCCGTGGCTGCTGATACTTGAGCGTATCTAAACCCATGCTAGCTGATTCTGTTATTTGCTGGGATCGAGGATTAAAAAAATTTCTGCAAAAATTGAATCAAGGCTGCAGGTCAAGAGAGTAAAAAACTGAATTGATAAAGACAAACGCCGGTATTTCCGTGTTCCATAGTCATTTTGTAGCGCGGAATATGGAGGCTATTATAAGCCTCGTTCTCCGTTCTTTAATATTGTACCTACGCCATTTTCTCCTCTATTCTTTCTCTCCGTTATCTCGTCTTCTTTTTTCCTGCTTTATTCTCTTTTACCGTTCGAATTTGCCTTTGAATGAGGCACTTGATGAGACTACCACCGTCCCGCGACATTGGGGCCAATTTAAGTCTGAATAGAAACCACAGCTCGAGAAAGTCAAACACTTCCGCGTTTGCTTCAATGCAATTGATTCAATTCCGCTCACTATCAGACTTATGATCGTCAACCTCCCGACCCTTCGACCAAAACTAATATGCATTACGTCCGCAGCATAGACATGGCAAATCTGTTTGGATTTCCGGAAGCCCTAATTCAATATCCTCGATGCTCATCGAAGTGCAAAAATACCACACCCTGTATAGATATTCGGTTACAATGTGAAAAATTTCGCGCGGAGCTCTTTCCACTATAATATCGCCACCATCAGCCTCACAGAAGCTTCTAAAATCCGACAATGCTTGCCAACCTTGCCTACCATCGACCGTGCAAACGGTGCAGTTAGTCGAGCCACGTAATGCAGTAGACGGTTATTTCCAGCCAACGCTTAGTGTTCGGATAAACGATACAGTTATTTGCAAAGAAGAGAGAGAAGTACAGAGGAACATATATCACGAAGGACTAAGAGTTTACATTAATTACATTAACTGTTTAACTGTAATGTACTTCCGGGTATAGGCAACTGTATGGCGTAAATGGGCCTTCGAGATAATTCTTCTTCAATATCGGCGAGACGGGTATAAAAGTTTGAAACTAAACCGCGAAGAGCAGGTTATAATATCTGCTTTGAATTCTGAAAAGATTATTCTTCGGAATACTTTTCCCGGTTATAAGTTTCACAAATGTGGAAATGAGAGCGTTGAGAAGAATTTCTTTTATCTTTCTTTCTACGTGTTTAGTATATTATGTAATTCTATGTACAATATAGATTCGTGCAGGTGCATATAGGTACACGTATAGACGCTATACACGGAGAAAAAAAAGCAGTAACCAGTGCTGCGCAACACAGTAATTCAGTCAATATACTATCCGAAATCATAAAATTCTGAATAAAACCTCAATGATTGCTGTCATGACAGCAACAGTTACTTTCCTCACAGCAATGAGTACTGTCAAGGACTATACTGAGCAATGTTCTGCACATTACCGCTAAAACAGCGATGGTTACTGTATAAACATCGATCATTGGCGTCTCAAAAAGTAACCATCACTCTTAAGCGTTTCTCTCTTTACTCTGCTGCAGAGTCATGAGTAGCCTGTACTTCCAGCTGTGGCTACTGTCTCGCGCAGTAACCAGTAGTGTCACAAACCGTATTCACAACTGCTCTTGCGCATGTCTCACTGGAGAAAAAAATTGAATTAAATAAAAATTTTACAATCATCTGTCATTGTAAGGTTATGTTATGTGTAAACATCCGAAATGGTAGGAGAAATAGCCATTTTTGTAGGACAGTTAATAGTGAGACAATCGCAAGAACGGTTGTGAATATGGTTTGTGACACTACTGGTTACTGCGCGCGGCAGTAGCCACAGCTGGAAGTACGGGCTACTCATGACTCTGCAGCAGAGTAAAGAGAGAAACGCTTAAGAGTGATGGTTACTTTTTGAGACGCCAATGATCAATGTTTATACAGTAACCATCGCTGTTTTGGCGGTAATGTGCAGAACATTGCTCAGTATAGTCCTTGACAGTACTCATTGCTGTGAGGAAAGTAACTGTTGCTGTCATGACAGCAATCATTGAGGTTTTATTCAGAATTTTATGATTTCGGATAGTATATTGACTGAATTACTGTGTTGCGCAGCACTGGTTACTGCTTTTTTTTCTCCGTGTACGCAGTAGCTATAGGCATGTGTGATACATATGCGCCAATGGCTTTGTAACAAACCTGCCGCGAGGGTTGTGAAGGACTGCGGCCGAAAACTGGCGGGGGTTGCGCCAATGTATACACACATGTCTAGATCTATATAGAGGAGGCACTATACGTTCCCTCGTAACCCTCTTCCGGAGTTTGGATGAGCGGGGGTTTATCGATCTTGCCAATGCACTGATTTCACAAGATGAGCAGATCCGAGCTTCTTGTGTGGATAAAAAAGAAATTTTTTTCCAACCTGGTTCGGTCTGCGGGTCAAGTAGGGGAGGGCGGGGCACGATGGGCCCCCTAAAATTTTTGACAAAAAATGAAGAGCCCAAAATTTCAAATACTATAGGTATACTAAATTTTTCATACTATTTATATAAATTAGTGAGAAATGGATTACCCGAACTGGAAATAATTTAGTATACAATTATTATTCAAAATCAAACAATTTATGAGAAAATTACTTATCAAATTATTTTTTTCTTTGGTATTCACATTGTTCATAGTATAAAAATATGTCTATTTATAATTATTTACGATAATCACAGCCGGTGTATTCCTTAACTACTTTTACTACGTTTTTTCACTTTTAACTATTTTTCCATTTTGCCCTACTTTTCCAGATTTCTATTTTCAACGGACGCAGCATATTAATACCAAATACGTGTCTATAGACTAAAAAAAAAATTGTAATGAGTGAGAAAGATTAGGACTATGAGCATTTTTTTCTTAAGGGGCCCATCGTGCCCCACCTTTCCCTATATGCAGGAACCACGATCACTATAGGACCGGAAAGTTTTGATTGTCTTAAAATGATAAGATATAGGTAGCCTTGGTGAAAAAGTCTGACAGGAATGATAGAAAGATATAAAAATCAATTAAGACGAATTTTTATTTCTAATCTGAATCTTAGCAGCTTATCAGTTTCTATAATCTTTCTACTTACAAAAATAGACTCTACATCGCTGTTGAATTTTTTAATCCTCCGCTCAATCGTATACCAAGCGGTTATTCTTCCTCGGCACGCTCCGGTCGAGTGGAAAAAAGAAAACGAAACAAAAAAACTTTGATAATTATAAGAAACGCAGCGGGAACGGTATATTTAGGGGCTGGTGAATAGTCAAGTAGAAGAAGCCCGGGCGAGGGTCTCGAACTCATAAGATAAGCACCCGACTTTTACGGGGCCGCTAAGGTTTACACTTATTACGCGGTCCTCGGTGTGCATAATATCGAGCAGACGCGGAGGGCTGGAATTAATCAGCCCCGAGACTAGCATCGTATCTAAGCTACGTTTCAATTTGTTTTATACGATCCACTGCACGTGCCGCACTAAACTGAAACACTTAAACATCGCGAATTGGAAAACCAGGAGCCCAGCCGCACCCTGAGGATTAAAAACGCCCGGATACCCGCCCCGCGATAATCCAGCCGCACGTTTATTCCGTTATAATTTCAATCCGCAAGTTTATTCCGTTAATAGCGGAGTGGAGCACGTTTCATAATAACTGATACGTGGACTGCAGATTAATGACCGAATTTTACCGGTACCCTAAAAAAAAATTATGATGCGTACCGGGCAAGACGAAGTACATGAATAAAATATCAAAGGGAGCGAAGAGAATAAAATTAATGAACAAAAATCTAAGAAGTATCGGTAGAATTGAACGAAGTAAAGCTTCTCGTGAGATGAAATTCAATTTATACGGGCGCTGCAGTACGAGCGGGGTTGGGTAAAGATTGCCTGTGTGTAATAAACTCTAATCATATCTTTGCCACTGTTTGCCATATACCTAAAGAAGCGGGGGCTGCAGGGCCGTAGATGTTACGGAATACGGAGCCAACGGACCGTCAAATAAGATGCAGCAGCCTCGGACGGTGCCAAATTAGACACAAAATCTGAGTGCAAATATGGAACCGAGCCACGCGGCTTTTGCTATACCAGAATGTCCCGATTCCCAGAAGCGCTGACCCGTAGTCAGTGACGATATGAGCATTTTATGAAAGGGAGGGTGTAGAGGTATAATGTAATCAGAATCCTGAATGTGTGTTTGAAATTCAGGTTATAATTGTTTTTTTTTTTTCTTTTTTTTTTAATAATTGAGAAACGTGTACCTAGAATATTGTGGGTTGCGGTTTATCACGCGGAAATAATTGCGTAATGTGATGTGTTCGTCGCGGTGAAATGCGATTTTACTGCTACATCGAATTTATGTGAAATCGTTTCGCGATAAAAATCCAAACTCCAACCCCTTCCATATTTGACTTACAAATCGCGCTATATTTGGCCAATAAGTTCGGTGCCTGAAGAAGTACCAGGCAAAGAAATTTCATTGAAATCGTACGAACGATTGACGGGATACGAGTATTATTCTGCGAACAAAAAAAAACAATACAACTTTCCTGCTCCTCTTCAGAAAATTTCTGGACCAATTTTATAAGAATTATTCAAGGAATTTCTGTATTGGATTTCGCTAAAATTTGTGAAATTTTTTCCAAACATATATTCGACGGAGAGTTTATATTTTCTTTAGGAAACTTGTAAAACTAACGAAACGCTAGTCGAATCTGGTTTCCCCTTCTAGTTCAGAACCGATTAGAAGAAAATGCATAAATTATTTCGTTATGTATTTCCAATATTATTTTCATATCACTTCCATGAGATAGGGGGTTGAGCCTATGTGAGTAACTTTCAGTAACTTTCCCTAACAAGTCTCTCTCTCTCTCTCTATCAAACTTGGGGGTTTAGTTTAATGTAAAGTTCTAAGGCCTGCATGAGATTCATGTAATATCGATAAAAAATCTCCTTCATCACCTGCGCTCCCCTATTCTAATTCCTTATATTCGATAGTCTGAAGTTTGAGTAAAAAAAAAAGAATTCAAATTCCTTCCACGATATTCTATGACGTGAGTGCCTACGATAAGATCACTGCGTATGCATCAACAAATTTTACATCCCTTATTTATTTTCTTCTTACTTTCGGAAATAAAGAAATTCGTCAAACTGTAGCTGTTAGTCGTTTTTGCCAGACGCGTTCATAAATGCGACTTTGAATGATCGGTCATTTTTTTCCTCACCCTGCAGGATCCTCGTATGCCTGTATATAAATGATAACGCGGTAGACGTATTTCAGAAGTTTAGAATCCAGATAGATAGATATGTCACGTCACGCAGGTTCTATATGAGACTAGAGCTCTATATGTGGGCTGTAGTTTATATAAACGAGTAGGGTGTACGGGCAGAGATGGAGAGTCTTGCCGTTTGCCATATTGCTGCCCTATAAAACGGGTGAAGCGAGCCGCCCCTGTCCTCGTGGCTGACATATCGACGTTAGTGTTGGCTTAGCCACTCGGTGTCGTTCTACGTTCGCAATACGTAAATTATTCTACTTTTTAAGAACATATAGGTATACGTACTTCGAAGTTTGAGCTAGTTTCACGCCCATTGTATACCTATGTTACAGCCAAGCATTATGCATCGCACTACGAGCACTCAGCGATCAAAATTCTGATTATTCCAACTTTTACAATTCTGAATATGTTTGCGACTGCCCATTGATCAGCTGGAACATAAAAGAGAAATAGTTCCATAACCGTGCAGATGAGCACGATCCCTCTGCGTAGAATTTCGTTACTATATAATAACACAGTTTCAGTTTTAGGGGATGGTATTTAGGGATGATTACTGGCCTATCACTGATCCCACCTACCCCGAACAGCGGGGTTGGCACCTGGTGCTAATCACCGGGGCATAATGTCATCTATAGGTTACCACTACCCCTTGGCAAACGGGTGCCAGTGACGTCACACCCGGTGCTTTGGCTAAATTAGATATTATAGAGTGTCGGATCAATTTCAAATATCTGAGACTGGAGGGGGGGCGGTGATCATCAAATTTCCATAATGACGATAGGAGCGGCTTGACGATTATCATTTTTCGATTCAAGGACGTAGCGCGTAAATTGTATACAGGACTTTATCGAGGCGATGGGACGTCGAGAAGTTGAATAAAGGCGGGAGCTGGGTTCAAGCTTTTTAATTGCAGCTTTTAACGTCAATTGTCTAAAAGCATTCGGCTCAAAAACGACCCGTCGAGGGCTGGAGAGGAGGGGTTTTCTCCGGTATGAAAAAAATAATAAAAATGAAGAGAAAAAAAATTCCGCACAAAGTTAGAAAGGCGGAGGAAAACTCTCGCGGATTTCCTAACAATGAATTCTTTCAGTGAAACGTCGAATTGTTCGACGTCACTGCTCGGATCTGTTACAGCTGTTCGTAATCGATAAAACTTCGTAACATATAGACAGGCAATCAGGAGCGAATCGCTTTGGCTGGATTAGGTCAGGTCAAAGACATCAAATCTCGAGTTATTTAACCAACGGGTGCAGGCAGCTGTTGGGTTATAATAATTCATGAGGCCCTAGGGCGTAATGGCAAGATATTCGCCGCTCCCCTAGAGGATATACACTCTTCTCGTAGTGGTTTTTTTTTTTTCTCCTTATCTGGATACATTTATACCTATTTACAAGAGTGAAAAAGCAGCCGGCACTTTCACCCCACATTTCAACTTTCCTCTCCAACTTTTCCACCCCACGCGCCCCGTACCCATCCCCCGCGTCATGTCCGCTTCTAACTTCTGACCCAAACTGCCATTCGGGGTCTTAACTCACTCCGATATTTATAGTCAATAATACTGCAAGAAGCTTCTCGCTGGTGCAATTTTTCCAGACTAGAATTTCGATCGTTTTCACGGTTCGTGATAGCGGACGGGGGATGGCGGCCGCCGTTGAGGGATCGAGGGATCAGGGTTCAAACCATAATAAATCACCGGGGCAAACAAATGACTTGAGGAAAATGGTGAAATGCCCGTTTCGCGAGTTCATGAGATTAATTTTCTCGGTATTCCTTTATTTTTTTCTTCGTTTTGTATTCTTTTCTCCCCTCCGTGCTTAGCGTGTTCCATTTGATCTTTCGCGCTGCCGTTATTACTCGTTGGGAAATGCCAGTGCGAACATTGTTTGAGACTCAACCGGAGGATAAGCGAGCGAACCAAAGTCAAATTTAATGAAACTGTGTCGAGTATAATTTCGAATTTACATTCCCGTGATCGGAGAGTGAAAATATGATCAAAGGATCGCTCTGCGAGATCCTGGACAACCTCGAACATCTTTAACTAATCAAAGAAAATTCTCGAGGAGTTTTTGGGAGGCATAACTCGCACGAAAAGGGTAGCATATCTCTCCCCTATTATTTCACATCTCCAGTTCCTTCCGCCCATTCATTGTCTCTTCTTATTCTTAGCCAAGTCATACGGGGTGTTGTATATTTCCAGGAGATTATTAAATATCAATCGATCAAGGGACCGATCAATGTGCAGTGTGCGGGTTGGGTTTAACGCCCCTCAAATGACTAGCCAAGCCCCGTTGGCCGATTAATTACTCTGCAGTTCCGTGCCGCAGATATGATATACGCGCATCGACTAATTAGGCTTCGTAGATTAATGGCCGTATCGGTCATTAGTTCCATCCAATCGTACAGCAAGACATTGCAGTCTCCTCCATCCCCTCTTGTGTCTAACAGTCGATTCGCCCTTTGGAAAGGATCGTGGAATAGGTATGGGGTCGTCCAAGGTCTAGTCTCCATCACATTTTTCGGGAAGAAACTCTCCCCCGGGAGCCATTTCACGACCGAGGTGCTAATTGCTTCAGATTCCTAGGGGTCAGCGAGTCTCTATCTACGCATATACCTACGTGGTTCTTTCACAGCATTTGATGCCCTAGACTAACGACAAAGTGGTCTCCTTTTTTTTTTTCTTTCTTTTCCGTTACGTTTTATCGATTATGAGAACGTCTCCCCAATTCCCTATCCCCATTTACCACAGAAAACCCCATAAAAATTGGCGATAACTCATCACGTTCATAAAATCGTATCATATATCCAACCAAACTGCGAAGTTTGCAGGGGACGATATGACGACGGAAAGAAGATCTACTTCTCTTCGCACGTGGTGGCGCAACGCTGCAGCCTCCTGCCAAGGTGGCCTTCCTTACCGTCGGATATGACGTCACTGTGACTTCCAAAAATTCGAAAATTTTCATGGGTTCAATGAAGAGGGAGATTAATCAACGGGACTACCGAGCCGCAACAAATTAAGCCTCGCACTGCGACATCGGACCGGATCTTATCGATGTCCTTAATTTTATGTCGATTTTGACCCAAACGACTATCACGTAGTACCAGGAGCGTCTAGACGAATGAATTGCCAATTAGCTCTAGCTACGTACAATGGCCGATCGGGATCTGCTGGGGTAAAACTTGAGCGGAAAATGGATCCGTACCTTTTCGAAGGCCTCGACACTCCGCACGTTTCTTGCACTCGCGATTTATCGTTTCCGAAGGGGATGAAGCGAGCCGGAAGATAGTACGGCGACTGGATGAAGACGCGTTTTTTTAACGGTGAGAAAATTTCTTTGGAAAATTGAATATCGCGGCACAGCGTGGCCTGCCTCAACCGATTCCGTCGAGTCCGGCGTTGGTATGTTTTCGACTAGACTGACTACCCGCGGAGCGACCGCGTGGCGAGGCACCTGACACCAGGGGTGGCGTTGGCACGCCGCCGCGTCTTCTTACCCCCACTGCAGTAGCCGAGCAATCGAGCTCCCCAAGCCCGTGCCACCCTTTGGCGGGGAATCGCAATCCTGGCAGGGGCGGCGCGGGCCGAAACGAACGCAGAGAGAACCGCGCAACTTTATCAACCGCACGCGATATATATTTCCAAATTTTTCTTATATTTGATTATTATCCGCGTGGAAATCGTCCACGTCTTCGAAGATACAAATTTTTTGAACATTTTTCGCATGAATATAGATAAACCAGAACAGATTATCGTTCCCAAAGTCAAGATTAATTACGGAGATAGTAAAACGATCGATTATTATCTCAAGGAAAAATGATGTGCACTTGAGATGTTCAATAATGACCGGTATAAAGTTGGCCTCATAGCCTTCTGTCTCTTTCCTCCTCTACGCAATTGCGAATTATAAAAGACAGAAGACTGTGGGGCCAACTTCATACCGGTCCTGATTAAATACGTCAAGTGTACTGTATACGTAGATACACACATACCTTAGTCGTGACATAAAATGCTGGTTTTTTATTTAATGTCTCGAGACTTCGAACGATAAGGGAAATGATTGCAGTCCAGGTTACGTGGTGATAACGATAACGGGTCATGTGTCTATATATGTATATTAAACGTCTGAAGAGCGGAAAAAATTTATAAATAATTTTCTTTAGATCAGTGAGATAATTTGCCGAATAAATATCGACCGATACTCGATGTTAGTTCGAGTCCTGTCTCAAGTTTTAAATCAAACAAACATGTTCCATAGTAGAGAGATATAAAGTTTGTTTATTGTTCTGGGACAATTATAGTCTTGTAAAAACAGGAGACGGGTTTAAAACACTTATTAAGTGGAGGCTGCGAATAGTGTAGAAAACAAGAGAGAACATTACAGTAACCAACTAATTGGTGATTAAGAGTTAACGAGTTGTCGATCACGAGTACACTCCCTTAACTCTCCACCCGCCGTAGTTAATGCATCTTCTTAAATTGAATGCACGTCGTATAACGTTCAGTGCCGAAGGGAAGACGCGGAGCAAATAGAATGCCAAGCGAAACAGAGTAAAGTAACTTGCTGAGCTCAGAGACTACTGATCCCAGGAGAATGAGATAACAAACACATAAGTTCGAAAAGGAAATGCGTCGTCTTCTCTTTCCTTCATACGGGCACTCTCAGGCGGTTTGTTTGCATCGCGTCATGATGCACGTTGCTCGTCTGTCTGGCAGAGATTCTGTGTGTCAAGGGATTCGCCGTAACCTCGAGCTCCGTGTTTCGAGGTGAAGAAAAATGAGAGAAATAGCATAAAATGAGAGGCGCAGATGCATATTCGCGGGGGCGGAAAGCGCATAACATGATGCAAAACTCTTGGCGCGGTTTCGGTACGTGTGAACCTCAGCTGGTGGTTCTTTTCACAGATTTACGTCGGGGAGTTGGAGATTCCGGACCCTTGAAGCAGCTCCGGTTCTTTTGTTTGTTGATACTTGCACGGGAGGTACACACGAGGAGTGATGAAACGAATCAACTCAAACCTCGTCAACGATCGACCCAGCCGGCTACCACCCCGACGACTAGGTCCTAGGGGACCGCAGGACCTTGTATTGGCACTGCGGAGGCATAGACTGTAACATTTTCAAGATATCTTCAAGATTTCCAATCGAAAACCGACCCTTGCGTATCTACGTCGATCTATATACCATCGTGAACGACGGCGAGGTCTGCCCCTCTCGAAAATTATGTGTGCATGCGAGGGTGGAATCGCATGTGTTATAAGGCATAGCCGAAGCAAGCTGCTAGCAAAATTATGGACCCTAGAACTGAGCGGGAGGAAGATAAAAAAAAACAGACTAATACGTTGATAAAAATTTATCGGTACAAAAAACGATTATCTATTCTACTGGCGACCCACGCGAGGTTTCGAACGACTTGACCAGCCCCGTTATTCGTGTACTAGCGCTCGCTGTTGTAACATTAATTGAAAAAATTCCGCCCACCTGCTACAGTAATGGAAACCGGCAATTTGTTTACCGAATGTATCGCCCTCGCGGGTTAATCATTAATCTATATAGACAGCTCCACTGTATTGTTTGTACACTTCGGCCATTGTTAAACCTACACAGCTCCCCCGATCGACTTATGCCCCTAAACCTTGGACTCGAATTTCTGCCGGAGAAAAAAAGAAAATTGCGATAATAATAATAATAATAATAATAATAATGAGATAAGATTCTCACGATTCTGCGAATTCTCATCACATGTCGATGAGACGCGCGGCGTAAATCAGACCGACGTCGGCGATTTATGAATTCTGTTTTGCTAATCCTCAGATAAGTCATTTGACACTGTAATAGCGGTTGAAAAAAAGTATACATATAATTATCCGGGGCCTGGTACCGATAAAACTTGGTCGTTTTTCGAAACTGAGAAGGCGCGAAATTTTGCGTGAGGGTAGCGTGCCGTGTGGCAGTTGATCATTAGGGGTCGGACGGGGAGGCAGGTTCCTCCATGTTGGTCAGATTCTTTGATCAAATAATGAGAAAGAGAGAGAGAGAGAAAGAAATTCAAGGAAAAATATTTAATGTGTAGTTAAGTATATATATACTGTATGAAAAATTAGACAACCGGTAAAGAGGACCCTTAAAAGTTTGTTTGCAGTTTCCCCTAAAAATAAAAATAAAAAAATAAAATATGGCGTCTAAACTTATTCGCAATTTATCACTGGGAGTGTTGTGAAGTCAGATTTCAGTTTGTGAAAAAGCACGCGAAAGTAAACCTACAGATTATAAAAGTGTACAACAAACTGTCTTCCGCGATCATTTCTGAGAGTTTTATCAACGTGACATATTATACGCCTCTGTTCCACTTACCGAACAACACACCATGCATACTTGACGCAAGCATAACAAAGGCTATACCGTATCGTGCACGGGTGTAGGTATATGTTTTACGGAAAAGCCCAAGATATTTGCGAGCACGCGGGCGAATTGAATTACGGGAGGCGCGCGCAGTGGTGCATCCTGGCGCAGACCTCTCCAGTCCTCGATCCACCGAGGCGACCACCCCAAGGCCTCTTAACCTAGCTTCCTTCCTGGGTGCAGGGAATTTGCAATTCAAATCACGCGATGCCTACCTGCGCGGGACTTGAAAACAACTTTATAAATGGCAACTGGTGCAGCTCTGAGCCGCGCTCAAATGTTCCTAGTCCAACTTCTAACCTAACTCTTGCGTCCCATAGCATAAAGATAGCGAGTGTACGTGGCTATTTTATATAGCTGTGGCGCGGAATACTAGACAAGGGGCTGGTGAATAGTATCAACTATAGATACAAGTTTGACAGAATTTACAAGAAGGAACATTTCCCACGCCTTCTCTTTTACTAGGGAGACAATTATGCGCCAACTTTTCACTTCTGAACAGTTTTAACCGCTTTATCAAAATTCGGGAAGCCAAGATTTCGGCCACCTTTATACGTTTTTATACAACAGTTGTTCGAGGGTTGTGGAGGAAGAGGAGGCACATAACGCTTCGGGGCACGCGCGCTCGCGGTTCTTTGTTGAGATTTCAGGGAGCAGATGGTTAATGGTCCTATTTTCACACGTTCCCGGCTATCCCACCCTCCGCTCTGTACACTAGACTATACATCGTAGTTCTGGGGGCTTTAGTTCTTTGGCAAAGTTATACTTACTCCTCGCGGAAACCCGGAACTAATAAGAGCCCGGCAACACGAAGGCCTCGCGCACCACGAACCAATAAAACTTGAACGACCGATCGAATCCCGCGGCTTGAAACTCCGCGGAAAACTTTATTGCATACCTAGGTACAGCGGCGAATTTTACTTTACAAATTTTAACCGAAACGATGTAAACGACGTAACCTTACCTCATCCTCAAGGCAACCGGCTCTCTTGCTTTCATGGCAATTAATAGTTGTCGGTGTCTCTCCACCTTCGGGACCAGAATCGTGCTGCCATATTTCACCCTGGTAACGTAACGGGAGAGCGTGACGTGCCGAAGGAGTTGCCCCGTCGGCAATAGGAAGGACGGAAGGAAGGAAGGAAGAGAAGGACTTATGACCGAAAATGGAGAAGAGAAGGGAGGTTTTGGATGGCTGAAGAATTTCTGGTCTGGTAACCCCTGCGGCGTCGCGCGACCTGTACATGACGTGTAATGTTGAAAATCAGGGGTCTTCTATGGCTTTATGAATTGTACAGTATCCTCGTACATCAGAGACATTTATACTCCAGTGAAAATTCCCTTTGAATTCGTGTCTCTGAGCCACTTCGGTAAACGTCTGTAAACAGCCGGATTAGTATCATCGGCTATAATAAGTTCTAATTAATAGTTTGGTCGTTAATATTCTGGGGGTAGTAAATCAGCGGTAACTGCTTGCCTAGGAATGCAATATGCACCAAAGTAGATACCTAGCCAGGGTGTTACGGAGCACGGCTATAGAGCACCGAGGATTCGAGTTAAAGAGGTGTACTCGTGCCGAAAGCGAACATTCTTAAGGACTGAGGCTTCCGATTGGAGTTTTCTATAACCGAGTTTTATAACAGCAGGTCATTTGGTATCTAGAGCCATATATACGGATGTTTGTTTTATGGGCAATTAGAGACCGAGCAGCACCTGAATCCTCACAAAAACAGTTTTCAATTAAACCGCATCTAACTATGAAAGCCGATGACTAAGAGATCCCGACTTTTACTCGATCATACTTCGGAAGAGTAATGAACTGTTGTGATAAAACTGGGTCATTAAAAAAGAGCCGTTTGGAATACGCATAAACTGCAGAGAACTCGATAGAGCGATTCGTCCTTGGCAGGACTTTCTTTCGTTTTCACCTCGACACGTATTTATAATAATAGCCAGTGCTTAGATCGTATGCAGGCAAGGCTAATACAGAATCGCTTATCGGTTGATCGCACAATAAGGGATGTGGCGTCTAGGTTGTAGCCGGTCATCACCACGGGGACCAGGGTCACGTTAAAGAACGCGGGAGCCAGAGGTTCGAGCGGAGAGCTGGGGCTGATGGCGTGCTCGCGTGCCCTCCGCGATAACCCCGGTGCCTTCTAAGAATTAAAGCCCGAAAATAGAGCTTGACGCGTAGGTCGCGAAGATCGCGGCTATGTTATATAGTTCCGAATTACGCGCGTCGCCATATTGACTGATGGAATCTCGCCGGCCGTATAATACAAAACACCGAATTTCGGTTTGTGTACGTATAATCAACCTGTTTCCGGATTATATCCTGGCCTGAGCTTAAGCTGATGTGGGGATTGAGTTTACCCGCCGTATACACGAAGATCCTCGCAGTATTGGGCATATGCACGTGTAGCTCGTATACGAAGACATCTATACGGATAGATAACTACCGTGGCTAGAGATTATTACCCTTCACACCGCACGCGCGATCTACGGCGAGCAATTTTCTCCAACATCCTCACGGAGTGGAAGAACTGAATTTATTTATGCCCCGAGAAGTCTGCAGGTAATATCCTGGACGTGAGAGCTGCAGCTTTGTGGAAAAATGGAACAGCGGTGTTGGCTGTAATTCGCTCGCTTTACGGTCTGGTTGTGGTTTTAGTTTAAATATACATGTACCCATACATTCGCCAAAGATTGGATCACTCCTTTTTTCTATTTCTTCATTTCCACCCAGACCAGGTAGGTAATTCAAACGCGCAGTTCAACTCGCCAAGAACGATGACGCACGATTTTTTTCTCTCTATTCGATAATGGCTATGTCTACATGCACTGGATTCCACCCTCACCTGCAGAGTGAGAAACAACCCCAAACATCGATGCTGAACTATAAAACGATAAAGAACTTATAAAAAGCCTGAATTGTAGAGAATTTCTTCAATTTGTGTGTAATTTAAGTTTGAAAATGACTCCGATGACGGTTTACACGCCTATTACCAGTTCGAGTTTCCAAATTTGAATATCATCCATGTATAACTACGCGGCTAAAGCTTCGAGATTAGAAACGAACAGCTTGTCGGTAGAAAGTGTTGTGTTGTTGAGACGTCGCGTCGGATGAACATAAGCCGCGATTCGCTCCCCCGCTTTCGTTTCCGGCGTAGTAGGTACGATGGAAGCCGAGTTGAGTTCCCCAACCCTTATAAGTTGTAGGGCTGTAGCCTACGAGTTATACTGCGCGATAACATTCAAGGTTCTGGCCAAGGCTGTTCTTCTATTTTTGGAAGTTCAATAACTCAAGGACAGATCAAATTTGCTGGGCAAACAAGAAGAGACAGAGGGAGAAACAAACAAACGTCATTCACCACCGAGAATGACTTCGCCAACTATCATCTAACAAAAGAACTCGTCGAGCTTTTGTGAGAAAGGTAACACGCACAGTTTTCTAAATACAGATACACGCATACACTCTATACTTACGTATCGAAATGGAGTACTCAGCTTTTACTCACTACATGAGCATTCGAATTCGTACATAACCTCTGAACGATGTTCTTCATATTCCTAAAAAACTACCAATCGAGATTTCTTCATTTCTCCGATGGTATTCTCGAACGCGAATCCCACGTGTCTAGTTTAAAATCCGTCTACCATTTCGGTGAAGCTCCAATTGGCAGCACTGCAGTGCCACAGACAGCAGTCAGGGATCTACGATATCAAATCAATCCGCCTCAGTGACTATCGCGCTGGAGACAAATAGAGTTCCACGATACGGCTTGAAGGTATTAAATTAGACACAGGGGGATTGTTTTTAAGACCCACAGGGAGGAAATCACGATTGGTAGCTTTAGGGGTTCTAAACCACATGATTTAGAACGCGTTTAGAAGCTCGAATATCGTCCCGTCAAAGCACGTAAGTACAATTTACTACCAAAATCATGTCTTATACTTCGTCTTATGTTGAACAAACTTCTGATAGGTTGGCATCGACTGAAAACTCCGGACTCGTCATACCTTTTTTCTCATAGTTGAGTTCAAGTTTCGCTAAGTTCCACGACATTAATCGTGCTCCGAATAGATTAAGTGGGAATTGCCAACGGTACGAGCATATGAGAAGAATGATCAGGAACATCAGCGTCAACTATGATCGTCAATCAATTTTCAATACCGAACCTCACATGGCGGGTGAAAACATGGGGCTTTGCCTTTTGCAAATTCATGTGTCTACAGTGAACCAAGGCGAAATGGAATGCCGAAGTGAAACGAAGTAGTCGTCTATTTTCCAAAGTTTCAGCCGGCACCAGCGCCCATGGCGGTAGATAGATTTACTACCCCGTTCTAACTCAGTATCCCATTTCACCTTGGCGACCCCATACCTGCGGAACCTGCCATAGCCAGTAGGTACTATCAAATTTCCATAGCTAATACAGTGACAGTAGCGCCCGACGTCGCGACACGCGTTACGTCCGAGGTATATATAGTATGAGGAGGGTGGTAGCCTGGGGTAGCGCATCATCGGAAGGGTCATTTATCACCGCTAACGGAGCGCGTATAGAGCTGACAGTTCCGGCAGGGCAGCACTGACGCTCCCGGAGGCGACGTGACCTCTGCGTTTCACGACCGCATAATGATAAGAACGATAATAATAAAAAAATATCGCCCCTCAACACGTACCCAAAACTTATCATAAAGCATCTGGATTGATGTATGTATACCTATGAGAAAGTGGAACACCCAACACCTTGAAGTACCTATTCCACGTTGTCCGTTTTGTCGAATAACTTAACTTTCATAAGACTGAGGCCAACGAAATTTGGAAGACGAATTTTTCAGACAATCTTCAGATCTGGTATTGAATTTGGACAAAATTTGTCAAGGGATTTGGGGAGAGCAGGTTAAATTGCCTTTTTGAAAAACTATCGATGTATCAGCGATCGTTTTTGAGATTTTGATAAAATTTGTTCGTTAGATATTGCTTGAAGCACCGAACTTTTTCGACGAATATAGCACGATTTGGAAGCCAAATGTAGAAGGGGTAGCAGTTTGAAATTTCATTGTTACATAGCTCGGTAACTCTGAGATCGATTTCAGCGAAATTGATACAAGCGGCATACATTTAAATACACAATTTTTGCCGGGTTGTAAAGTATGCCCCATTTCTTGGTACACGTTTTTGAATTATTTGAAAAAATTGGTTAGAACTCATGTTTTATACACATATATTCAAAGTTCTGACTATATAGCAGATTCTTCGGTTCTCCCGCATCCGTTCCGATCCCGACACTGTCACGTAGTGATCCAGATACTCCCGTTATCGACGACGGCGTTTATGCACGGTCGTTTACCCGCGGGAAACATTCCTCCGACTCGAGTCAAGTATAAGCGTATGCAATTTGGCTGACAATGAGCCAAACCTCCACTGCAGCTATGGAGAAATCATGCTGACGATAAACAGTGCGACGCGAAGCTATATACGTATATTGATGCGAAATATATCGAAGTAACAAAGCAGAATATATATCATAATTAATTATTTATACGAAATGGAAATGTTGAAGACACGGACTCGTCGTTACTGGAGCAGGTGCTAATGCGATCGGTATGAAAACCCGCGCTGCCTTAGAACGAGTGCAAAAAGCATTTGGCAAAGGTTAAACAAATGCGGGTATATAGAATACAAACTGAAGATCAAACAACGAGCAGAAAAATAAGCATGTTTAAGTAACAAAGCCGTCAACTCAATCCCCAGTACCACAGTGACTGGTAAGCCCTTGTTTTAACGCCAGTGCGGTACGGCGTGGGCGCCACGTCGCGTCCCCCGCGTGCAGATTGAATAAAATTAAAATAATAATCGCGTTAAATTGAAAGCAGAAAGCTCGAGCTCGTTGGAAGTAAATTGGCGGAAAAAAACAACAAAAATAAAAAATATAAATAAAAGAATATGAAATAACTGGGAATTCTATTTATATGCAAAAACTCGGCGCGGTGCCGCGTCATTCAACCATTGAACGCTATTACAGCCCTTACATTTTTTTTCATAAATCATCGTTGTTTTTATTTTTTAATACGACTCTTCAAGTCTAATGAATCATTTTGACCGATTCCATTGACCACACCGAATACTAATAAGTCGATTGTAAAATAGTAACGTTATTCAGCGTTGTATTATATCAGGGATATATCATCAACTATCAATTAGCTCGATAGGTATTTAGCTATCTATCGGATTTGAATATCGTAGAATCGTCGCATCATGTGTGCGCAATATTGTCTCTAATTTATTCATTATTCCGAATGTTTTTATGCTTGTAGTTTTTATCGTTACGTTTCTTTACGCCGTCGGGGATCTGATTGGCGTTATTATTTGACGGCTGGTGGCAAATCGTTAACGGATATTCTTTCGAGTCCCCCGAGAGTCGTTAGAATTAATTGCAGACCCGAGCTGGGTAAACGGGTGTATAACGACTCGAAGACTCATTGTCAGCGTTTTTCAATTGTTAGGTGTCTCGGATGAGTTTAATCAGAATTTATACCTGAAAATCTTCCGTTATGAAATACAACAACGTCTAAATACACTCACACTTCATACTTGCCTTCCCGCAATCATCATTCACATTTTTCTTTATACTGGATGGGATGCAACGAAGGAATTGAACGATACTGCACACCCACCTGTCCCAATACGTTCATTCACTTCTTGAATAATTCAAGTGATCGATAAAAACAATTTCTACATTTTTTCCCATTTTTCTAAGCCATTGGTTGATGACCTATTGGTAACAGAATAGTCTATTTCTTTTTTGTTTTTTCTTACATAGGCCTTTACCATTGTCTATACAGCTGTGCATTTTGTAGAGCACTACTTATCAGCTGGTCAACGCAGTTTGCAGAGAGCAGCACAATCCTTGACGTGTTTGTTGTCAAGTCAAGTCTTTTTACCAGCAATTGGCAACCAGAATTACAGCCGGAGCTTTATCTATTCGATAGACTCGGTTATTCTGTAAAGTTTCAGTCCCTGCGGTACAGGTTTTCATACTACAGACAACCTAAATTCCAGTGCCGTATCAATGAAAATATGGTCCCTAGCACGTGCTTTTTTCACAAGTTGTGATAGTACGATTTTCCATACTGCCGTCGATATATTTATAAGAAAAATGATAAATGCGATTAGGCGATTGAATATATTAGTAGTTTCTTTCGAAATATTACGACATTGTTAATTCTTAATCAGATATTCCCATATGGAACGGTCAAGATTGTATAATTTCATTCTAAATAAACAAAGAAGTGGAGAGTATCTTAAAGAGCTTTTATATTAGTATGATTGATTCGGAAGGCTAACCTTTTTTCACGAGGCACAGCTGAAAATCTATCATTTTGGCCCATTTACCAAAAATGCATAAATGTGACATTCTAACTTTCTATCATTGATACACTTTGGGGAGAAAAAAATCGTTATCGGATCAGCTCAGATCGTCACGTAGCATAAAATTTCCAACACGAAATTTAACAACATACATTTATTCAAAGTATTGTCTGACTTTGATTGATCAGTCTTTGGATAATTTTTGAATAAATAAATAATAATGTTTGGTAAAAAACTTCTTGATAATTCAGAAGTAACCATGAAATTATGCCGAAAAATACATAAAATTTGATTCTCCAAAACATGGAATTATACGTTTTGATTCCGAGACTCCTGAAGTAATAAATGTCTGGTAGATAATTAATATTGTGATGAAAATCAGTTCCTTCAATTTTCTACGTCGTGTCGTAAATGAGATAAAACTAATCATGATTTTCAAGCTTTATATATATATTTGCTTCAGACCCCTCGAAGCGCTGAATCGACAATATAAAGCATAAAACGTGCGATTCGGCGAAGCGCGGCCACCGTGGACTTTGCCAAGAGGATGAATTGTAATAAATTGTCTTTTACAATAATTTGTAATATAATTTTCGACCCCTTTTGTGATACCTGCCCATGGATTGCAAACAAAGTCACAGTGTTGAATCGTTGTAATCTAATTTTTCGAAATACTTTTTCTAAGCATGTGGTTATTGCCATATTACAAAATGTGTGACGTTTGCTCTCTAAATTTGAATTACTGAAAATCACTCCAGGGAACAAATCACTTCAGAAAATCACTTCAAATTTAGAGAGTTGCCTCTTCCATACAAACTATAGGCAGAGAGAGATAATGAGACGAAAAGGTTCGGCTCTCATTCCGCTGATCCGCTGTGCTGCTTAGCAGAGGTCAGGAATAGTGATTCTGACCTTGAAAACGTTGTAAGAGCTCCGCGGCCATTTGATCTGACCTTAAACGCAGAATCTAATTGGCGGAGATATTAAATTTTTAGGATCACAGTCAACGTCGAGACGTAAGTTAATGATAACTCGACCAGTCTGCCGCAAGCGTTAACAAGCGTTTGGCGATATCGTTTGGTTCGAACAATTCCGCTACGTGTCTTGGATTTGGTGTGGTAACAATTATAAGTTACTTTTTCGGTAAAAAAGTTACACTAGTTCTGCTCATTTGCCTTGTAAAACGTTGATCACTTCCAGTACCAAATCTCAAAATGTGACTGAAAACTATCCTATTTAAAAATGAGTTGGAAAATCATCCTATCTCAGGAATACATTTGGTTTTGCCGAAATTAGGGTGGTACCACTGTGGAGGTCTCTTACACATTTTTCGCTTCGCACTAAAATCGGCGATAATTTAAATGTTATACATTTCAAAGTTTTTTTTTCCGCGTCCTATAACCGAATTAAATTCAGGCGCCTAGTTCTAATGTCGAAAGTATTTAATGGTTCTAGTTCATGGTTAGTTAAAGTGTTATGTTTCGCCCTCGGACTTCGATGAATCGATGAATCGAATTCTTGCTATTCTTCATGTATAATAAAAATCTTCTAAGAAATCAGTGGGTTTTTCCAAAGAACTATGAAAACGTCTTATATACATATTCATTCATTATTAATACAATTTTAATGTAACAAGCGCTCAAACACATTTTCTGTATCCATAGGTATGATTACTTAATCTCTAATCAAAACATTTGAAACTTCTTCTATTCCAGTACAACATTAGCGAAGATGCTTCCTCCAACGTACGTCGAGGGCTTCCACGACCTGGAGGCAGTTCAGAAAATGGAATATAAACCCCTCGGAAGTACGGGGCTGCTGGTTAGCAAGTTATCGTTCGGTGGCGCAGCGCTCGGAAGTCACTTTGGGTAAGCGTACTTTATTCAAAAACACTTGTAGTTCATTCCTATAGTAGATGTATTACAGAGATATAGCCACATGCGTCACGGAACGCCGGATTAAGGGAGGGGGGCTAAGGGGCCCACTTGGCCCCTGATAGGCACGTTGATAATATGGGAAAGTACAACAATATTAAAAAATTCATCAATACCATTTGAGTCCGGGAGAAATAAAGTACCGTTAGTCATCGGTCTAAGAAGAACAAAAAAATTGATACGAAAACTAATACATTTTTGATTATTCGCTGATGTTGACGTTTATATGACGGCAAAAGTAGAACTGGAATGATGAAATATGATTGGCGACGGTCAATGACCTGCTTCTACTAGAATGACATTATTGTTATAGCACAATATGATTCTGCAGTAACAGTAGGGCCGAAATGTTTAAATTACGATTAAGATCCTACTTAGTATATATGTCATGCATCTAGCGCAACTTGACAAAAGCTTTGAATTTCGACGATGTAATTAATTGAAACTTTTGCGAAAGAAAAGGCGGCAGGAAACAAATTTTCTGAATAAAAAAAAAACTGTAAACGAAATATTGTTCGTCTATTCTGTTAATTTTCCTCTTCGTATACTATTTTGACGAAATAAACACGGGTGGGGGCCTACTGGGTTATTGTAACCCCCGACCTCAAAATTCTTGATCCGGTGTTGGCCTCACATGTTATCAGTATAGTGGCCCGTAATCTTATCTGACTTATCCGTTATCCGTATATTGTAGCAATCGGACAGTAAATACGAGAAAATACCACCAATCTCAGAACTCCCCTGAAAGATGAGTTTTAAAAATTCCATAACCGTCGGCTAATTGCGACGCTGTAAAAGCCCATTGTTTAAAATCTTGACAATGTAAGATTCGATGGAATTTTCATTCCATTTCATGATCAAATGCGCAGATTTTCCTGAACTCTCCCCCTCGATATTTGGTACCCATTCTCCATTCTGTATTTCAAGACATTACCATCGCGTATATATTCTAGTGATTAAATTTTGTCGCCGAATAATCCCGACGATCAATAATTTTATTCACTCTTATCATTAGTACATTCGACGAGGATGAAGCTGTAGAGATGGTCAAGGAGGGCTTGAGGCGGGGTATAAACTATATCGACACAGCTCCGTATTATGGTCAGGGAAAATCCGAAAGGGTCCTTGGCAAGGTAGGTTGAAACAGATCGATGATGTTTCTATTTTGCTGGTCTTTGAAGATACTTCCAATGACGTGCAGATCCAGGAATTAGTACTTCCATTCACCCCGAATATTTTTATATATTGTTTCCCAAAAGGCTTTGAAGGGAGTTCCAAGACAGGCTTATTACATCGCTACCAAAGTGGCAAGATACGAAATGGACCCTAAAATCATGTTCGATTTTTCCGCGGAAAAAACAAGGGAAAGTTTGCATAAAAGCTTGGAGTTGCTGGGATTGGATTACGTCGATGTTATTCAGGTGAATCTCATTGCGCGATAAATCCAAGAGGAAAACTCTACGGATTAGTAATTTTTTAAGAATTTGATAACAATCTTTATGATTCCAGGTACACGACATCGATTACGCACCTAAACTGGATATCGTTCTGTCACAAACTTTGCCCGAGCTTTCTAAGCATGTGGCAGCTGGAAGGGCAAGACACATTGGGATTACAGGGCATACGCTTTCCGTCCTCAAGGAGTGCGTCGAAAAAAGCGACGTCAATATACAAACCATTTTGAACTACGCGAGACTGACACCGATCGATGACACTCTCCTCAGCTACATACCCTTCTTCAAGGTAATTATATTCCTTTCGAATTATCGCTGAGATGAGCAACAGTCGATTCGACGCTTTCGATATACTAAACACATCATCACTCCTCACATTGCAGGAACGAAATATTGGAGTAATAAGTGCAGCCGCCCCCATGATGGGCTTACTGACGAACGATGGCCCACCTTCTTGGCGTCTAGCTCCTGCAAATGTTAAAGCAGACTGTGCAAGAGCAGGGAAATACTGCAAAGTATGATATACCGAGAGGAAAACTTGATACTATACAGTCGAGCGCGCATGCGCCGAATAATTCAATTTTATTGGTCGGTGAGATCGTCCGGCGATGATATTTTAACCTGCGAGGCATGGGTGCCAACTTGCGAGAAATGAAGCTAGAGCTGTCAGCCTCTCGCGCCTAAAGTCAATCGAGGTTATGTTGTCATCGAGTCGAAGCAAGCAATCAGCTGTTCGGGATAAATTTCAACGGTTCTTTCAGCTGCACATCAAATTTCATTTTCAACGATAAAAGCTTTCCAAGCATTTCCGAATCGTTACCTCAAGTAATTGAGATTCTGAACTCAAAAATTCCTATCAATTACATTACTGCGAAGAATAAAATTTGACAGCTCAAACTCAGGATGGCCAGCCTGCTTTAGCAGACGACAAAGCTCGCCCATGCGCAGTAGGCTGTATAGTATCAAGTTTTCCTCTCGGTATGCCATACGTAGTATACGGAAAGTTCTTTTAACAACGGTTGCCGATGGAAATTTAATTCATGTTCTAACAATTTCAGGATCACAATGTCGAGCTAGGTAAGCTCGCGGTCTGGTATACCTTACAGCATGAAGATGTTGCCACGCACTTAGTAGGGATGCACAGTTTGCAGGTGTTCAACGTGAATTTTGACGTTCTGATAAATGGTATCACGGAGGCTGAGAAACAAGTTTTATCTGAGATACAAAAGAAGTGAGTGATCTCCATTTCGTTGACAATTTATTATGAACGTCCGGGAAATGTCAAAGTTTGAGTTTTTAGCCAACATTTAAACAGCCAAGACGGTTTTATAATCCTACTAGTTTATGTGATTCAAAAATGACACATGTACGACGTAAAATTCACTATTCGAATTATTCAGAACACTTTTCATGCTGGAGCGTTATTCTTTCCAGATATCTGTCGAAGTTGAAGGAAGTGAATTGGGACGGCCTCGAAATCGCAGAATACAAGAATGCGTTGAGAAATTAAGAACATACTATATTGTTGTACAAAAATAATTATGCTGGGATATGAATAAAGACTGATAACAGAATTATTTCTATCTCACTCACTATTCGTTTGTAAACATTTTTTTTTTTAGAATTTTCTAGCTCACTAACCAATCAACGGATTTTTATGCGCGATGAAGATTTTTGTAGGAAATTGGACGCTCTACAAAAAATGTCTCTTATCATTTTTCGATGAAACGACGAGTTCAAAAGTTAACTTCTCAAAAGTTAACCTCTAAATATTAAAATTAAGAGCTCCAATTTTTACAGGCATCTTTTTTCGGTACTCTGAAGATATTTCGATGCGGGCTTTCAAAAAAACAAAAAATAGTCGATTTTTTGAATCAGCCTAGTATACATACATTCTATACATATACAGTATACATGCTATAGCGTCGAACTTTGTCGAGACTACGGGGCTGGAAACAACCCTCGAAAGCCTACGCTATGCCATCAATCCGGAGAGAACTATAAAAATTCTAAATTGTATAGAATTTCTTGAATTTATGTGCGATTTCAATTTAAAAATGACTCCGTTGACGGTTTACACGCCTATTACGAGTTCAAGTTTCCAAATTTGAATATCGTGCATAGAATTACATATAACTATACATCTTTCAGATTGGAAACGATTAGCTTGTCGGTTGAAAGTGTTGTATTCAGTATTGTTGTTGAGACATCGCCTCGGATGTACATAAACCGCGATTTGCTCCCCCGCCTTCGTTTCCGGTGTACTATAGGTACGATGGGAGCCGAGTTAAGTTCTCCAACCCTTATCAGTTGTAGGGTTGTTGTAGCTCACGAGTTATACTATGCGATAACATCCAAGGCTTTGACCAAGGCTATTCGTCTATTTTTGGATGTTCAATAACTCAAGGATAGATGTAATTTGGTGGGCAAGCAAAAAGAGACAGAGAGAGAAACAATCAACCGTCAATTGAGTACCAACGAAAAGCTCATCTAGCTTTTACGAAACAAAAAATTACACGCCTCTTTGTTTCACGAAAGAAACGGAATTTTCGTAAGTAGGCCATGAAGGGGTTTTTCATAGTTGCAAAAAATACCAATCGAGATTTATTTTCGGTCGGGCTTGAAAGCAACTTCCATGTGCCTATTCTGAAATCCGTCTAACAACTGGTTTGATAAACTCCAATTGATGTTCATCTTGAAGCTAGAATCTGTGCAGACTTGCAGAGGCAGCGCAATACTGCAAGGTATAACATAGTTTGAATTCATTTTCAATCAACAGTTGTCAATCGATATCGAATGTACGTCTTAGCAATTCTAGAATCACAATATCGAGCTAGGTAAGCTTGCGGCCTGGTATTCCTCGCAGCATGACGATATTGCCACCTACTTAGTGGGGATGCAGAGTTTCAAGCTGATAAACTCGAATCTTGACATTCTGAGAAATGGTGTCACAGAGGCTGCGAAGCAAGTTTTGTCCGAGATAAAAGAGAAGTAATTAAACTTTATATGCGTTGTATCAACTGTAGCAGAATTTCGTCGATAATTGTATGCACAAAGGAGATATAGATGTTTGTTACATTTTCTCTGGTAAATATTTTCACGTTCCAAATTTGGGTCAATATTTAAATAGCTCAATGTTTTAAAATCACTCAAGCTTATGTGATCGGAAAATTCCACCCACATAAGACATGTAGTTATTCAGAAATCAGAATAATTAATATAGTATAGTGTTCCTTTCCAAATATTTTTCAAAGTTGGAGGCGAAGTATTGGAAAGGAGCAGAAATCTAAAAATCCCCGAGGTCATTATAGGGCATAGAAAAATACGTATAGTGTTCCAGAAACATGAACATCTTGGTAGATGATTAAAAATTGATAACAGAATTACTTTGATCTGGCTTAAGCTATACATTCGTAAATCACAGGACATACGTTAAAATACAATTAATCAATCACGTATTTAAATTGTTCTAAAAATCCTGGAGAGACCATGGAGACGTAAGAGTTGCTTCTAATACCTACACAATCTCTAATCATTACGTAATACTAATCTAAATAAAGTAATGAAAATATTAGTTAGTTAATAAGCCCCAAAGGATTATTTTCATATTTCAAAAAAATTCCAATTTTGACTCCTTTTCGGTTGGTCTTGAAACCAAGTCCCATTTGTCCACTCTGAAATCTATCTACAGTCTACACCAACTCGTTCAATAAACTGCAAACTAAAGTATATTCAAGTTGCACAGGACAATATATCATAACTTGCGAGTGTAGGAGTCCATGCTCTAATGCATAATGCAATGTCGAAGGCAAGAATTCATGGTTACTGAAGTATGTAGGTGATAAGCAACCGAGATAAAGTCGAGCAGCGTTTATAATAAGACTCTTGGAGCCAATGAATGGTCTTGACTAATTCTAGAATAATTAACCACATCAAATACTTAGATATCAACGATATTGTGCGGTAACATGTATTGGGGGTATCATCAACTACCAATTAGCTGAATGGTTTAGCTATTCCTCGTATTTGAGTAATGTAGAGTTGTTGCATTACCTCCACAGTATATTCCCTAATTTGTACATCGTTTCGAATGATTTTATGCTCGTAGTTTTTACCGTAGTTATTTGATTGGTATTATTATTTGACGGCTGGTGGCAAATCGTTAACAGATATTCTATTCAGTCCCCCGAGACTCGTTTGAATTAATTGCGGGGCTGAGTGAACGAGTATACATATAGGTATAACGGCTTCAAGACTCATTGTCAGCGTTTTTCAATTGTTATGAGTCTCAAATGAATTTAATCAGAAGATACCTATAAATCCCTCTCCTTGAAATACAACAACATGCAAATACATCCGCATACTCGCTCCGTCACAATTATTATTTCACCATTGTTCTGCATATTGGCTCCGATGTGACAAAGGGATTCAGGAATATTGCAAACCCTCCTGTCCCCGATACATTTATTCACATTGTGAATAATTACAAGCAATTTTCTGCATTCAGTAGTTGAAAGGGAAAAAAAACTGCATTTTTGCTCCATCTTATATCTCCAAGTCTTATATCAGTTGGTAGTGTCATATCAGTAACCAAATTAATAGTCCATGGTTTGTTTTCTTCTACCAATATAATCTGACTCAACGAAACTGGCTTGGCGAATCTCATTTTTGAAGATTCCGGATTGAAACGGGTTGAAGATAATCGACAATACACGCCAATTTCAAACCTTTTCAATTTGTTCCGATCTGGAATTCCCTAAAATAGGATTCACCAATCCAGTTTCATTAGCGTCGTCTAGCTAACTGCATAATACAGTCTGTAGAGCTCTACTTATCTGTACCCAGAGAGCAGCAGAAGCCTTGTCGCAATTTGTTATCTAATCAAGATCTCTTCACCAACAAACGGCAACCAGACTAAAAGCCGCAACTTTATCTATCCGACAATAATTCCCTAAGTTTTAACCTCCGAGTATAGGTGGCTCTCTTCACTTTATCTCATGTTTATCTCTTTCTACGCAGAAGCTAATCGGTGGGGGGAATGAGCACTTGTTTATTTAAAAGCACACGAAACTTGGAACGAGAATTAATGAATAGATCAGTCTACGCCAAGCGTTCGCAAGCGTGTCGCGGCACAATTTGATTCAAACGATTTAGCTGTAAAGTGATCCTTGGCTTTGCGTTGTAACGGTTCTCCATCAAATCTACATATTCTGCTGATTTGCCTCGATAAAACTTGGACGAATCCAAACACTCTGCAGTGAAGAATACCAATCGTAGGTATGTATGCACTGTTCATATGAAATATTGTTGAACTGCGTGTAATTTTCTCTAACTAAAACAACTTCAATCACACATGATTGGCTGTCATTGTTCTACCGACCGCGATAAATGTTACTCGGTTCTCCTACTGCATTATAATTAGTCACTATAATTAGTAAAATGACGAGACTGGTATAACTGATAATGAACTCTCATGGCATTTCATGCGTTGTATAGTACAAACGATTGCTGAGTCCTACATCGTATACTTATATATGCTTATACATACCTATACAGCAATAATATGCATCGGCTTAGATATAGCCGGTGGCTTTCACCTGAGTGAAAAAATATTTATTTTTGTGCTATTCATAGACTATAAAGTCAGTATAATATTTTGAATGTACTAGTGTGATGCAGTACGTCCATTGCAGGTTGCGAAAACTATAAATATAATATAGGTTCACCTTGTACCTTTAAATTTACTTCAAGGAGAGACTTCGGTCAATACTAAAAACGTCGTTCTAGCGTCTATCGCAATCGCGCCCACTTGTTTGACTCTACGCCGCTCGAGTATATTTCGATTGCAGTTTGCTCTTTACGCAATGCAGCGAAACAGAGGTCGTGGATTTCGCGCGCGAACATAATTTCTTGTTCTGTATACCTCAGAGTGGTCCTTAACTCGGTCATTTTCGAATTTCAACTCTCCCACGTATCAGAACATCTCCAACTATGTATACATACAAAAAATTTAGCCATAACTCCAAGTTCTCAACTCTAAGTACCTCCTCAAAGCCTTCAAACTTTCCCATTTAAATAACGATTTTTAATACTTCGGGGTTATTTTTTACTTCCCATCGCATTGTCGCTCCGAATAAGCTGAAACTCCGCACACTTTTTATCTATAGTAGCGGGTATCCATGGAAAGAGTACAGATTTTCAACGACAAAATTCGAGTTATCACAATTTGGAGATAATACATTTTTTTTGCTACGCTGTAGTTTCGGAAAGTATATCGTCGAAACTCTGTCGAATTTACGTGGAATACGAACATACCACTACAGGTAAGGAGTCTATCAAGTTTGAGAATTTTCGGAGCTGTATTGTAATTGGAAGAAAAAAAATGAACCGCGAAATGTTACAAATTGTGTCTTATTAAAATGGGAAAATTCGAAGGCGTCTGGGAGGTACTAAGAATTGAAATAGGAGCCTGGAGTTTGGGCGACATTTTTTTTCTGTATATTTGGAGACGTTTTGGCCCATGGTACCATTGAAATTCGAAAATGATCAAATTAAGGACCACCTTATAGTATACCTATATATACTATAATCATTTGATTCTTGATAAGAAAAATTGAAAACTCTCTACATTCCAGTAGATCATCAACTAAGATGCTTCCACCAACGTACGTCGAGGGTTTCCATGACCTGGAGGCAGTGCAGAAAATGGAATACAGACCTCTCGGAAGTACGGGTCTGCTGGTTAGCAAATTATCGTTCGGCGGCGGTGCGCTCGGATGTCACTATGGGCAAGTATAATACACAACTTGTAAACAAACAACTCGTCATTTTTTCTAGTCGTATATATTTACATACACGTAAACAAAAAGATATGGTCACGTATATGTAGTACATCAGATGTTTTCACCAGTCATCTGTAATCTTATCAGTCCCT
This sequence comes from Rhogogaster chlorosoma, assembly GCA_944452935.1. Lineage (NCBI taxonomy): Eukaryota > Metazoa > Arthropoda > Insecta > Hymenoptera > Tenthredinidae > Rhogogaster > Rhogogaster chlorosoma. The sequence goes on from OX101797.1 coordinate 1,683,400, forward strand.
AATCCGCATGTTGTAACAATTGGATGAGTGGAAACGAAAGCAAGCACATAACAAGCAATTCGAAATTGTGAACAATACGCCGTATATATAATCAACTTACTTATCAGATAAGTTCATGATAACGAATCTAACTTTTATAGTATTAGGTCTGACCGAGTTTGATAAATCCTGTATCCGTCGTCTAATCTCGATGGAGTGAAAGTCCATTGTTCAAAATCCTCTAGCTAAAATTTGATAGATTTTTTATTCTATTCCATGATCCAATCCGCAAATTTTCGGAACTCTAAATATTCTATTGATTACGTTTGTCGGCGAATAATCGCGACGATGAATTATTCTATTCGTTCTAATCAACAGTACATATGACGAAAATGAAGCTATAGAGACGATCAAGGAGGCCTTTAGGCAGGGTGTGAACTATATCGACACTGCCCCGTGGTATGGTGAAGGAAAATCCGAAACGGTCATTGGCAAGGTAGGTTGAATGAAATCGCTGACGATTCTATTTCAGCCTTTGGACTTGCTCGCAATTACGTTCGGATCTAGGAATCAGTGTTTCCGTTTAACCGGAATATTTCTGTGTATTGTTTCCCCATAGGCTTTGAAGGATATCCCGAGACAGGCTTATTACATCGGTACCAAAGTGGGAAGATACGAGCCAGAGTGTGAAAAAATGTTCGATTTTTCTGCCGAAAAAACAAGGAAAAGTTTTCGGAAAAGCTTGGAGTTGCTGGGATTGGATTACGTCGATGTTATTCAGGTGAAACTCATTGCGCAATGAATGCATGCATATGCAGAAGGAAAATTCTGCGAATTTGTAAGTTTTTAAGACCTCAATAACAATCCTGACGATCCTAGGTACATGACATCGAATTTGCACCTTCACTGGATATCATTCTGTCACAAACTTTGCCCGAGCTTTCTAAACAAGTGGCGGACGGAAAAGCAAGGCACATTGGGATCACGGGGTATCCAGTTTCGGTGCTCAAAGAGTGCATCGAAAAAAGCAACATCAAGATACAATCCGTATTGTGCTATCCGCGACTGACACTAATCGACGATACTCTCCTCAGCTACATACCCTTCTTCAAGGTAATTATATTTATTACTTTCGACATATCGCGTTGAGATAAGCAACAATCAACTCAATTAGTACTCGGTGTACTAACACATGATCTTTCATATTACAGGAACATAACATTGGAATAATCAGTGCAGCAGCCCCAGCTATGGGTTTGTTGACAAATCAAGGCCCGCCATCTTGGCATCCAGCTTCTGCAGATACTAAAGCAATCTGTGCAGAGGCAGCGCAATACTGCAAGGTATAACCCAGTTTGCAGCTCATTTTCAATCAATAGTTGCCAATTGATGTCTGATTAATGTTTTTACAATTTTAGGATCGCAATATCGAGCTAGGTAAGCTTGCGGTCTGGTATTCCTCGCAGCATGACGATATTGCAACCAACTTAGTGGGGATGCAGAGTTTGAAGCTGTTGAACTCGAATCTTGACATTCTGAGAAACGGTGTCACAGAGGCTGAGAAGCAAGTTTTGTCCGAGATAAAAGAGAAGTAATTAAACTTTATATGCGTTGTATCAACTGCAGCAGAATTTCGTCGATAATTGTATGCACAAAGGAGATATAGATGTTTGTTACATTTTCTCTGGTAAATAATTTCGCGTTCCAAATTTGGGTCAATATTTAAATAGCCTGTCAATGTTTTAAAATCACGCAAGCTTATGTGATCAGAAAATTCCAGCCACATAAGTTGTGTGGTTATTTGGAATAGTCAATATAGTAGTGTTTTTTTCTTTTTTTCCAGATATTTCTCAAAACTGAAGGCAAAGCATTGGGAAGGAGTGGAAGTCGAAGAATACCGGAGATCATTAAGGAAATAGAAAAATACGTATATTGTTAAAGAGACATGAACATGTTGGTAGATGATTAAAGACTGATAACAGAATTATTCTAATCTGGCTTAAGCTATGCATTTGTAAATCACAGAACATACGTTAAAATACGATTGAATCTTACAGCCATTAAACTTATACGAGTCAATGCAGTTCAATCGCGTATTTAAAATGGTCTAAAAATCTCGATAAGACCACAGTGACCTAGAAGTTGCGTCTAGTATCTATACCATACCTAATCATTACATAATACTAGTCTAGAGATTCTAATTTTAAGAGACAAAGCTCAATACCAATGGTAAATCATTATCTTCTTCAATATATTCGAAATAACAAAGAATATCTTGCAGTCGTCGCATGTCAAACGAGTTTGGATATCGTAAATGCTCAGATGTTCTAATATATTCCTTCAAAAATTCGCTATCCATACTCACAGACATATTTAATCTCAGTAATAATACTATGATTGCAATTCAGGCACAAAAGTGAATGCTGACCACGGATGTCTATTGCACTATATGTACACAACGTACCCTCTTCTGTAAAGATAACAATTTTTTGAGTAAAAATAAAATACTTTATGATAAATTGCTGGGATACCGATAACGCCGTTAGTCACTGCCTGATGCCGTTCGATCCATCTTTTGCAACACTCTCATTCTTCTAATTAACTCCGCATGAATGATCTTGCGTGGGGCAAAACCGGGGCAGTTTCTTTCTCTTCTTTCTCGGGTGGTTTGATCTGGTATGTTAACTCGTACATGAGAACAGTGACCAAGGAACCTACAAGATGCCTGTGATACATCTGCTTCAGCTCAAATCCTTTCTTGAAACACATTTCTCTTCCGCCCTCAGTGTGTTCTGAAGCGACTGTATCCACCAGACCGTATCCCTGATCGACGGCAAACTGTACTGCAACGTTTAGGAGACAAGTGCCTATCCCTTTTCTTTGGTAGTTACGATCGACAGCCAGTCTCTTGATCCAGGCACCTTTGTCTACTCTACGACTTTTCGTCAGCGCAATCATTCCGACTGTTTTTTTAGACTGGGATGACACGTCGACGTTGGATTCTCGGAACTGTTTCTCAGTCATGATGGAGTATCGAACATCCTTTGGATTCCTTGTCATTATGTAAGGCTCGAATGCTTCCGCTACCCAGAATCCGGAGAATGCATGCGACGTGTAGATCCTAGGATTTTAATAGATTTCTCCAGGATTAAAGAACATTGTTAGGCTAGGGATTGAAGGATTGGAAAAAGAAACAGAAACAAATGAAGACGGTGAAGTTTAGTCGAGTATCACATACCTTGGAATGTTCAATATCTCTTGTTCTACTTCCATGGATCTGGTTACGAGCGAGGTATAGGTAGCGACATAGGTGAAAATAATAACAACCGGAATGACCAAAATACAAACGGAAAAAGGCACACCAAAGAAAATAAACATCAATGCCGCAAATAGTATCATCATTTCAAATGTTATCTCTTTAAACAAGTTACCAATGAATGCCGTATTCAGGGATGACATTATAGCGTCCTTCGCTATTTCACGGCATTTCAATTCGTCGCTTGGCTTATAACCGCGTACCACTATTATGTGACTCATATTCAAATATATCGGACCTTTTGACTTTGACTTCAATTACTAATAACTAGATGCACAATTTTATTCACATATCACTATTCGGCTGACCGGACTTTTGTTTGTTTTTCTGATCACAGGTTAGGTTAGATTTAGGTTAGGCTTTATCCCACCCACTACGATCGCACTACACGCGATCGAAACTTTAACGGACATTTTAGGCATTGTTTAGATCTCTTTCGTTCTTCAACAATAATAGGCTACGATCGATACTGTACAGTGGAGAGGCGCTGTTCGTTTAGAGATTCAAAGAATCGCTTTAAAAATAACCTGGAAATTAGGTATTTCCGTATTTCTGATGATCGCAGTCATATTTTCGTTGCAGCTATTACATCCATTTGTAACTGTAACCCTTTATTCGCCTGTGATCTCACTTTCCAGCAACTGCAGGGTGAAGAAAGAAAGACAACAATACGCTGCGGTATCGAGTAATTTAATCCAGTCTGAGATATACTCGAATATATATCAATTTACATAATTAGAGGTACCAGGTATCGATATTGGCAGGCAATGTTCTGCAATTCCATGAATCAAGTAGAAAAATAAAAATTTATAATATAAAATAAACAACAATATTATGTATATGATTATTTAGCAACACATATAGCTGCCTAGAAACTTAACGAATGGTTCAAACTATTTTTACTTAAAAGTTAAGCTTAGTTAAAGTACAAATGGAGAATGGCTATTTTCCGTTATTCACAGATAATATTATGCTTAGTCTTATGTTTCTGTAATTGTAAGGCCGCATATTAGGAATATAGATATACATATTTGTAGAAATGTTTCTACAGGCTCTTAGAGATCATCGACTCATAGCTGTTTAGCATAACTAAACCAAACCCTCACCCTGGTTATAGAATCCAATGAGATTTCAGAGGATATTATTAAATATACAAAAAAGCAAGGAATATTTTCATTATATGTTCAATCATGTTTTATGTTCGTAGGCTGAGATATCGAGATTATTTTTTAATCAGCCTACTCGATCTTATTCCTATTCTCATCTCACTCATCTTTCAATTTACATATTCAATAATGATAGTGAAAACGGACGTTGCCGATAACTGCAATGAAAAAATCTGCAAAAATTATTATAGTAACATTAACAATTATAGTAACAGTAACAAAATTTACCATTAAAAATGTTTGCCATTTACTGGCTCAATTATATCGTATATTATGTTATGCTCTACCATAGCAATAAGAAATACTTTCATCATTAGTACTCTTTAGTGTGAATCGAGCTTCCAGTTTTATATATAATCTAAGGGTATTCCAATTGAAATTATTCGACCGGGAATTCCTCCCAGAGTTCTTCTTCCTCAATATCACCGTCGAAAATATCTTCGGTGAAAGTAATGCCTTCAAACAATCGTTCGTAGCATGGATTGTTTACAGCCTCGTTGAAGTGGCTGTAGGGATTTGGATCAACTAAGTGCTTCCCACAAAGCCAGCAAAAGTTGGCCTGGCAATGTCCGCAAATCATTTTGTTACAGCCCTCAATTTTTGTTGTGGAAGTCAAACAATTCGGACACTGTTTCGTGTTCTCCTGTGAAGATAATTGTGTGACATTAACAATCTCGGAAAACATCATTCATTTAAGTTTCTGACGGAATAAAATATCACATTTCACACCTTCAGATAGGAATTGGTGAGATGTTTTTCAACAACAATTTGCAGCTGTCTTCGTCCATACTTTTTCTCCAAAAGCTTTTTCTGCTCACGGTTCGCAGCCTGATATTCTACGATCAGTTTCTCTTGGTCATGAGAAGTCATGTTGCATGGAGTAACTCCGTGATATACCTGGAATCCCCATTTCATATATTTCATGATAACATGGAGTAGTGCTGAACAATAAATCACATAAAAATTATGGCAACAGGAATGAATCGTTCTCAAAGTTGAAGTACTTTGCTGGAAATGGATTTTGGTGCACTACCTTGCGACAATAAATGCAGAAATTGTAAAAACAATAAGCGCAAGTAGCGAGGTTGTCGTCTCCATCTTTGCTGACTGGATACTGGCAATCTAGCCGTGGGCAGTAGACTATGTCGCTCATCGAGTCCAGCGTAACTTGTAGCAGGAGGTATTCGTACCTTTGGTAAAGCTCAGAGGAAACAAGTTCTTTGACCTGATCGGGTGTGGCTTCTGACTCGCATTTTTGCTCGGGGCAAACCATACAGTTAACGCGTCCCTCCCTGATACATAAGCTGATATATTCCCTAGTACAATTTTTGCAATAGACATGTCCGCACTTGTTGAATTCAATGCATTGTCTACCTAGAAATTCGGTCAAGCAAATTTTGCACTGATAAAAGCTTTTCTGAAAGTGTATTTTGTGGCGCTGATATTCGTACTTGGCCAAATATACCTTTGGGTTTAAAAACATGTTGTCATTTTTGGCTCTAGGATCTGATAATCGGCTCAAATCAGACTTCAAATAATCATCGGGCTCCTCAAAGGCCGTAAACAGAAATGAAACATCCAAGCAATACTGGATATTTAAAAAGACAAGCAATTCAAACTTCAAAAAGTTCATCCATATGAAGAGTACTTCATTGCCCCGGTTCTCTGCCCATAACTCATCGAGTTTTTGGCATATCTTAGAAGTTTCCCAAGTCGGTAGCCAGCTTATCGATAGACGAAAGTTAGGGGGATTTAAAGAGGGGTAATCGGACGGAAGATTAACATACAAATTCGCGGGGGGTAGATGTCGTACGAAAAATTTGAGGTAAGGTAAAGACGGACATCTGCGTTGTAGATTATGATTCAGGTATTTTACTTTGACCAGCTTTTCGGGCAGAGTGAATATTCCGTTGAGTCGACACTCGATCGGACCGTCAGCATCACCCTTTTTGATGACAGAAAACTCCTCTGTCTCATAAATCTCGGCCAAAGACGCGACCTCGTCCTCTTGTCTATCTCTATCAGTATAAGCCTGAGGAAGAGAAGAGGAAGAAGTCTTTATCCTTCCATCTTTCAAGTATCGAATTACACATCGTTACAATGTATGTTTGTATACTCATATCTTGCATCAATAAACGCAATGGAGCATGCTAAGAACATACATGCATTCAAAGAACACAATGAGTTACCATTTTATTGAATCCGATTCCGATCTTTCACTCTCTCATGTCAAGCATCGTTTCAAGTCGTCCATCGGTGTGTATAGTGGTGTGTAGATTGATGCCTTGCCGGTAGGCGCACAGAGCTTTACCCGCGTTGAGACATAAACAAAAAATGGCGACAAGTCGAGCTATTGTGAAGCTTGCTCATCACGAACAGCAAGAATTATGTGTTACAAGACCGACTTACAGACAAGGAAGAAAACTGACAGCTGTCAAGGTACCATGACGGAGCTGTATCCTAAAAAATATAAAATATCATGATCATTTTCATCGTTTTATTTGCCATTATTCCGCGTATTTTAGGTTATGGTGTCCGCACGCTCCTTCCTCGAGCGGATTTTCGGAGCCTGTCGTCTGTTGTGAAATAATTTTATTTTCTAATGTTGGATTTTATACACGCGTGCGCAAAATTGAACTTTGTGGAAGTGTGGAAAACCTCCTTTTCCAGTTCCCACTTCACGAAATATCATAATCTACTTTTATGTAATCTTCACTTGTTTCTAATGAATTGAATTTATTTATCGCTGTGAAAAATGTTATGAAATTTCCTTGACAATCTAGCTCTGTGTAAACAGGTATACACTGTAAATGACGAATCTCAACATCTGATGATATGCGGCGTACCCAAGCTGCAGCTTACAGAAGAGATAAAGAAGCTTGCTTCTCCCTACGGAGATGTTAAAAAAGTTATATTAATCCCAGACTATCCGACAGAAGAGTTTACCGAAGCTTACCACGTTCATTACGGACGAATACAAAGCGCCAGGTCTATTTCTATTGCTTTACTCAATGTCTAATTGTACGATATATTCATTTCTTTCTATGAAGATGGACAAAACACTCATCATATTCTCCACACGATTTATATGCATAGTTTTCTAAGTTTGATGTGAAAATCTGATCGTTTTATCACCACGCAGAATAGCGAAGCGATTTATAGACGGCAAAAACTTCTACGGAGGTCTTCTGCATGTATTCTATGCACCCGAGTTAGAAACCGTATCTGAAACACGGTCTAAATTGATCCAACGTCGAAGAGATATAGCAATCCGGATTCAACGGAATCAAGAAGACCAAGCAAACCCAGGAACAGATGCCTTCGTTCCTAAGTAATAACAAACAACGATTAATCCATAAAGTAATAACGAATTGCAGCAAATCTTTTTGAACAATTGACTCTTTTCTCATAGGGAACAGTATCACAGAAAGAAAAGGACACCTGCGCTACCCCTGACCGAAGATCGTCTGCGACAAACCCATCCTGGAGAATCATTGACTTCTATATGTCATGGGATTCCTCAATCTATAGATCCGAGGCCAGTTCCTGAGCCAAGTTTGCCACAAAATTGGCCCTTAGCACAGAACTCAGGAAGAATAACTGCTGAGGAGATTCCGCGTGCACCGTATCAGCCTACAGATGCTGTCCTGATTGCTGATGTGAAGAGAGATCCTCCTAGGTCGAAGAATTATAAAGGGAGATATGTTGGGCAAAATAAAAACGTGAAACTCACACGACCGCATATAATAGACACACGTAATATGCCGATAAAAGTGTCTATCCCACGACTAAATGATCCTGAGGATAAAAAGGTGTTTATTAATGCCAAGAAGGTTGAGACTGGTATAAAGATCAAGCTTTTAGATAAGGAGGATAAAGGCAGGAAACGAATTGTCATGAAAAATCCAAAGTAAGTATTCCAAATTTATGAGATCATTCGATGGGGGAGAGCGATGAGTTGTGTGAGTTAATCTTGCTTTTTTTAATCTTCTGCAGCGCGACTAGTCTACTGAAATCTAGTCCGGATCTTCAGACTTCTATCAGTTTGGCAAAGGCCCAAATAAGAGAAGCTATGCAAAGGAATTAGGAGTTAGGAATCTAAGTGAAAACTATGCGAAGAATGTACGAGGGGATATAAAAATATTTTATTTTAATCTAATAAATACAAAGTACATTTAAAAACCTACAAGACAAGTGTTTCAGAGATCGATAAATGAACTCGTAACAAAGATCTACATGTTATTTTCAGTTGTCGATGATTATCACAGGTTCATATATCGATCTCTGGATCCCTGGCTCTAAATACAATTGAAATTAAAAACAATTAGACATATAAATACAGACTATTTAAGAACTATTGTCTAATTTAGTAATTAGTTATTTAGATAAGGACAGTCGAGTCCGGATCCCATTGTGTGCTATTGAGCTTGGATTTCATTGAACGGGGAGGCGTGTTTTCTTGGTGTATCTTAGTCGACATTGCTTTAGCTCGCAGTATTTGTTGTGGGGATTTCATAGGCATGTTGTTTACTTTGCCATGGTTCATTGACCGATTACCAAGAGGCGTCCGGACCTGAAACACATTCAAAATGCAAGTTTTATGCAATGTAACAAAAAAGACGAAGATTTGATCGACCAGTTCCTCTCACCTTTGGTACTTTGTTGATGCTCTTTCCATCTGCGGTGAATATCTTTTCCTGGAAGAAAACCTTGCTATCGGTTTCCAGATTCTTGATCTTCCTTTCAGCCACCTCCTCCTTTTTCGATTTACTTTCTTCAATCTCTCCTTCTTTCTTGGCCGCTTGAATTTTCACAGTATTCATAATCTCAGCATCGTCGAATTCTATCATCACCTCCTCTTTTGTCAACGGGATAACTCCGCTCTGCATCGACGCACAGTCTTCAACTACTGGATCGATAACTTCAGTTTCAGAAATTTCCGGCGATACTGAGTCCCTCCAAACCGTAATCTTCCTCTCTACATCAGAAGCCGACAGTTCTTTATCAGCGGCTCTCGTAGCAATGGACAAAACACGATTTACGTTATCAGCTGAGTAAAAAATGTCCTGAGATCCCTCAACTTTATCAATACTAGAGCCAAAACTATTGGCTATATTCTCAGTGTGTGAATCCCGCGTTAATTTGACATTAGGATTAGGTATGACTGTGATCTCTTCTCCGCTATCAGAAATTGTTTCCACGCTAGATCCGGAGCTAGAGCTGCAGGAATCAAATTGATCCGAATTTTCTGTCGTTGTATCAATCTCCAGGGCTTCATGGAGCTTCGTAACGATGGCTGGCAGGGCCAGTACCTCGGGGATGTTACCTAAGGTCGTAGTTTCGCAGTAAGACAATCTCGTCTGTTCAGTAATTCCCAATTCAAAGTAACTGTCGCGTCTGGTCAAGTTCTCGTGAGACCTTGCTCTGTAGCGCACCATAGATTTAGGTGCCAGAATAGGAGTTCTATCAAAATCTGCCGCAGGAGATCTGGGATCGATTCCAAGAATCTTGTAGCGCAGTTCGTCCAGAGGTGTATCCCCTGCCTTACTTCCACCTAATACCAGGGGGCTCAGGTCAGTGACGTCGATTGCTGGTACCTCGGGTTTCGGTGTGTTCGGTGGTTCGTTACGCTGCAATAAATACAAAACTGGCGTCATCGATGATCTTATTAAAACTTTATTAAAATTTGAAGATTATTGGATAAAACTTGAATCAATCCAGCTAATCTTTATCGAAATCTTTCTCTCAGTTGCTCGTTGCTCAGAACTAGTCTCCCGATTATCGCAAATTTCAAGAACCTGTGATGACCGAATGCCTCTATTCATAGGGATCTCACCGAAACTGGAGAAGCCGGTACATCGGCTTTGAACACAATTGAAGGAGACCCTTTCTTGGGAGCAAGGTATCCAATACTGTCCAGATCAGTTTCCAAGTAAGGTTTTTTCTGCAGATACGGTGGCAAAGCGCTCACAATACGTCTGCTTGTGTAAGGTGGTGTACATTTCGCCTGTGGGATAGATAATCACGGGATTTAGCCACGGGTCTAAACAAGATGATTTTAGTGTATAATACCTCGATCGGAGTTCTCGGAATTCCAACTGTAGCTGATCTGGGATCTATGGGTAGTGTCTTCTTCTTTTCCAGTGGCGTGGAAGGAGCTGATTCTTCCGGACGAGACTTAGCCTTTGACTCCGTTGCTTCATCTCCGTAACGGGCTAACAGTTTACTTGCGTAACTGCCCATGATAGCTGTGTTATTTTTATTATCATTAATATTGTAAAAAGAATTTGCGAAACTAAAGATACGATTCCTGGGCGTTTGAATATAAAAAATAAAAATAAAAACTTTGACGAGAATAAGAAACAAGGTTATTGATAAGTGCAGAAATCCACGGTAAAGTTGCGGGAGTTTAAATGGTTCGTGTGGTAAAGTGACGGAATGCTAATTGCGACTCAATCCCTCGGAAAATCGAATCACGTTGATGTTGTGAGAATGTCAATGGGTATGAATCGACTGTGTGATCCCCGTTTGCGGGTATATAACGCAAAGGAATTTGATATTCTGTGTTAGATTGTGTAGTGTAATAATCGGGTGAGTATTTTATCGGGTTTATATTACCGTCAGGGTCTCGTAGATATTTGAATTTATTTATTTTTCTTATTAGTTAGCGATGAACAAACTGCGCTAGAGACTCGAATCACCATCAACCGTTTCCTTTCAAAATCAAATCTCAAGCCGTGAATCAAAGAGGATACTTTGACGTAAACAACATCTGTCGAAGGTAAGCGGTACTAAACGAAGTTGCCAACTTACAAGATGTTCTTGCGGTGAAAATCCCTAGCACATTATTTGGACGTAAGAATAGTTATACAGGAACCCCCATATCGTCTCGTTTATTTAGAACGAACTAGTTTATATGATCCATTTGACCATCTGTGTTGAATGTCGTAATCATAGGCAGCAGAAGGCCGAAGAGCCGCCCGGAAAAAGAACTGGGTGAAATAACGAAGATTTTGTATAATACAGGAAATATTTAACGCGGTTCTATTATAAGTTTGAGAATAAAATGGTGTAAAATAATTATCCGAAGTCTCACGGGTTTTATACATGTTTTACAACTGTGATTTTATACTCTATGTATACCAGTGTCAAAGTGTATTATTCTTATTCATATTATAATCGATAGGGTTATCAAGTGGTGAAAATTCATTTATTAACATGGAGCAGATATTATGCGGAAGGTTCGGGTAAGCAGGACGGCAGCTTACTTTTTTACCACCGTTAATCCCCCAGCCAGATTGTTTATACAAATTAACACCTTTTCAATCTTTAATCCACGTCAAATTCAACCTCACTCAAAACCGAAGCATGTAGGTGGAATAATTCTCAAAGTCTCCGATTTTAGGTTATGTCAAAACCCCCGTGCCGCTTAGATATTTCATCATTTTAATGTTTATATCCTGAGTTGGTTTTTTCAAATTGTTAATAAATCTTCAAACGACTATTTTCATTCGCCGTTATTCAGGCCTTTGCTATTCATTCCATAACCAAAGTCTCGATTTCTACCTACGAAATCCCGATTCCAAAATAATTTTCGAATTTCTTTCCTATGACTTTTCAGCCACGGAATTCTACTCGTAGCAAAATCATCACGGCATCCTATATTGAGTAAAAACTCTCACAGTTTAATGTCAGGAAAGATTGGCCGGCTGAGTAGGCCGCTATTAGCCGCCCCTCAGCCTAGATATTTGATTTATTCAAATCGTGGGTATGCTATGATTATCACTAAAGTTCTGAGGGGAGCCTTGAAGCTCAGGTATCTTCTTTTGGGTGGTGCCGTCGGGGGAGGTATCACCATTCAAAAGGTAATTATTTTGCCCTGTTACAGAGCTGGGATGAAATTCTATCGCAGAGTATCTAAAATAAATATTTTTCAAAAAGCAGGTGCTAAAAAAACACATTTCGTATGTTTAAGTAAATTCGAGTTGAAGTACACTGATTTGACTAAATCTTCATGTTCTACAATTTATTTATCAGAAATTATTTTTTTATTTTTTTATTCTTTTACCAATCCTTTTTGAACGGTGTAATTATAGTCATGGTTGTTGGGTACGAGCGATTCTTTCATATACTTTTAAAACTGGCTTATAAAATTTGGAATTTCAGGTTTTTGAATTTTTGATTATGTTTGAAAATCAGTTTTATAAAAAGTGCGTTCCCTTGAGCTTGATTCTCCTGAAAATGTTTATTCAAAGTACAAAGCGAGCGTTTTAATTCTCAATTTCAAGCAATGTTATGTAATAAGTGAAAAATCAAGATCTCAGTTCAACAGTTTGTTTATCGATCACACCTTTGATATAACAGCACAGTAAACGATATGAACAGACGATTATTGAAACTAATCTAATAACAGATCCAAAAACTGTTCATGAACTAAATATTCCGTCTATTTAGTAATAGAAGAACCAGCTACCATGAAAGAAGTCAATAAATTAGGGATGTTTTTATGAACTAAGCTTCAAAATGCCTGGAATCATGAATTTTAAATTCATTCGGTTCAGAATTTTGATTTTCAATTTCATTCTCCATGTTTACCTCGCTCATGATGATATTGTAGAAATACGAGCAATGGAAAGAAGGCCTTCCCGATATGACCTGGATAGATACTCTGTTGCCTACCGATCAACAGTGGCAGAATTTTCGTGGCTCGCTTCTATCAATTAAGGATAACATATCGGAAAAAGTAGAAATCGGTAAGTGTGACATCTAATTAAATTGATTAAAAAAAGACACGTTGAAATTCCAAAAAAGTTAAGAAAAAGTCAAAGAATTGAGAGTGCTGAAATTTGTGCAAGCCTTGCTTGACGCAGGAATTGCTGTTTTTAACACAAGGCGTTAGAATTGAATCCTAGGTAATTATTCAATTAGAAAAACGACCGCGACTCGCAGGACAGTTCTCAAACAGTTGCATTTGTATTTTTAATTAATTGCTGAAACGGTAAGAGTTGTAATTGATCGAATATCCATCCAATATAAAATACAGACCCACGTATAAAGGAACTTGGGGAATCTAAGTACCAGGAATATAAAGCTTGGTTTAACCAGAGACTAGATGACGCCATCAAGGCAGCAGAGAATCGTCCAGATGCTCCAAACACAGATAATCCATTGCAGAGTGAGTCCATGCTTTGGATTATTTATTGTCAAGCCTTTTCTGGTATCCAAGCGTGACTCCGATCGATTCCACAATTTCATCCGTGATTTCCTCCCGTCGCTTAGCAGGATTTTTCCCAATTCAGCAACACTCTCCTCAGTGAGAACTTCTCCTGGCTCATATCCCTGTGTGCAGATTCAAGCATGATCTCTATCCTTTTGATTCGTCGAATACCAATTTGCATGCTGTTTATTAACTTCGCAGTTTTTAACATTCTTTGCTTCAAGGGAGTATACGCACCTTGCAGTCTAGGAATATTGAGTTATTTCCATGCAGTATTCTTCATTAATAGTAAAGTCTATAAATATCATATTCATCACAGGATATGGCATTAAAAGATAACAATATTTCTAAACCCCAAGGTGCGTGTACCCTAGACTGCTCCTTGACACAACTTTTTTTTTTTTCATTCGTCCCGTAATTTGGTTTCAAATAAATAGAAAACAAATTATGAGCACACGGAGCCCTCTATTCTAATAGGAAAAGGTGCCTGTAAGCATGGACTCTTGCCCATTAAAATAACGTGGGATTTTGGCAAATTTAGGTTTCTGATTTTTTTCTCAAATCCCAGAGACATTTAAAAAATCTGAAAATCATCAAAATCTACTGTATATTAGTTACAGATGTAGGAAAAATTTTGATAGGCTCCTCGTGCAACGTTTCATATGATTTTAAACGCATCTATCAAATCGAAAAAAAAAATGCAGCAAAAAACAGGGTTTTTCATTTTGCACAAGGAGCTAGTCAAAATTTTTCCCACGATTGTCGCTAATGTAGAGTAGATACTAATGATTTTCAGATTTGTTGAATGTCTCTGGGATTTGAAAAAAAAAATTAGAAACCACAATTTGCCAAAATCCCACGTTATTTTAATGGGCAAGAGTCCATGCTTACAGGCACCTCTTCCTACCAGAATAGAGGGCTCCAGTAATTTGTAACCAAATTAGGGGGTGAATGAAAAAAAAGTTGTGTTCGGGTACCTAGTGTACCCCTTCAATCCATCGTGTCGTTAGGAAAAGTATGATATAATCCTTGAGAATATTTCATTTACAATAGATATGTAAATTGTTAGCAAGTTTGTTGTTCGGAGAACCAGCTAGTTCCTAAGTAAGTTTTGACAAATCTCCAACGAGGGATCGCAACTACTCTTGAATTAAAGCTTGTTCTCAGACGACAGACGATCGTTTGCATTCGTATTTCTTTTGTTTGAATTAAGAAAACTAAAATCGATTGGTTTAGCCACCTCATCTAAGATTTATTATTGATTAATTTATCATTTGCTCTGTTCTATTCAGGTATGTTTGAAGCAATCGCTGCCGTAGCAAACAAAGTTTATTCAGGTGTGTAAACAAATTGGCAATTTATCTATCTATTGTACTTTGGTCATTTTCAAACGCAGGATCTTATTCGCGATTATTTTTATCACAGATTTTACCTGGATCGTTTAATTATCTTTACGGTGTTTCCAGCACAGAGTCATATCATTAAACACAAATACAACAATCGAGAAGATATTGAATCAGTAAATCAGAACAACTATTCTTCTTCTTATTGCTAATGACTAATTGGAATGAATATTTCACAGTATTTGCCTTCTCTTCTTAACAAGCTCGAGTAGTTTTCTGGAACGCTTTATTTCTACAAGATCTGCACTTTGAATCAATTGCCTTAAATTGGAATCTCGAGTTTGGTGTTTTGTTTCTTACTCGATCTGCTCATACCTTTGCCAGAATTTCAAATTCTCCGAGTATTTACCACTCATAAAAGTGTTTATTCCTTAACCAGATGCCAAAGGAGAGTTGTCGAAGAATTCTGTCGCATTTGCTCGTCCATTGGTCAACGAGAACATCGAAGAAGAGCGAAGAAAGGCTCGTAAGTGTTATAAAAGTCCCTCAACCTCACAGGCAAGAGAAATATTTTCAATTTTTATTCTCCAGAAACATCACAACAAAGGCTAGACGAGATGCAGGAAGAGGTGATGCAGGTACAGCTCAAGTATCAACGAGAACTAGAGAGGCTTGAGAGGGAGAATAAAGAACTGCGCAAACAAATGTTATTACGGGGTAATCAGAAGCTGAACAATCGAAAGATCAAGGTACCTTTGGAACATTCGAATTGAGAAGATTTTAACTCAAAGATAGAAAGCGAGAGATTCATTATTTCTTAAACATTCCAGAAATCTCTGATCGATATGTACAGCGATGTTCTCGACGAGCTCAGCGATTACGATAGCACGTACTCGACCGCAGACCACTTGCCCAGAGTGGTTGTAGTCGGAGATCAGAGCTCTGGGAAGACTTCTGTCCTGGAGATGATTGCTCAGGCTCGAATATTTCCCAGGTAAAAAACAAATCCGGGAATATTATTGTCGTTAATAATATGTGAAAATTATATACACATGTCGATCATGTAAACAGTCATATCGCTTGACTAATGCCATGAGGTCATAGCTGACAAAAAAGGCGATTTTAATGCCGAAAGGTCGTATAATTGTTTTTATTCTAATTCATTCAAAAATGAATGATAAAGACAAAAATAAATAAAAATAAATTAGTCAAAAAAAAACTGATTTCATCACTTTTTGACAACTTTTTCAAATTGTAACTAAACCAAAATTATTGCAAAGAAATATGAATATTCACCTTTGAACCTTGGTGGGCTATCTTATCTCTGTGCGAGTTGAAAAGTGTTAAAATTTACATCGGAATCAAAGTTTTAGTCCATAAACATTAGTTCGAAATTCAGAGCCTTCAGAAGTTGATTGATTATTTTTCGAACAGAGGTGGTGGTGAGATGATGACGAGAGCACCTGTCAAAGTAACTCTGAGTGAGGGTCCCTACCACATAGCTCAGTTCAAAGACAGTTCCCGAGAATTTGACTTGACCAAAGAGTCGGAATTGGCTGAACTTAGAAAGGAGGTAGAACTGCGTATGAAAAACAGTGTAAAGAATGGAAAGACTGTCAGCCACGACGTTATTTCAATGACTGTTAAGGGGCCGGGACTACAGCGTATGGTGCTGGTTGATCTGCCGGGAATTATTAGCGTAAGAACTATGATATGAGCTGGATCAAAGATTTTTAGTCTAAATTTGATCAGAAGTCGTTGAGTTTCTTGAATCCAGCGAACTATTAACATGGATAAAATTCTCTTCTTGTAACAGACAGTCACGGTCGACATGTCCGAAGATACCAGAGACTCAATTCGTCAAATGACACAACAATACATGAGCAATCCAAACGCTATCATACTTTGCATTCAAGATGGAGCTGTTGATGCGGAGAGAAGTAATGTCACGGATCTCGTATCGCAGATGGATCCCACTGGGAAAAGAACTATCTTCGTTCTTACAAAGGTGTGTCTAGATTAGGGTATCTCGAGAAAAAAACTTATTCTTTCGAACAGGTTCAAAAGTTTCATTTCGGTATAAAAAGTTAGCTTTATGAAATTTCGACAAGAGACCTTTCTTGCAGTGCATTCAATTTCCTATGAAAATATGTCTGTAGATTTTTTGTATAACATATTGAAAGATGATCTTTCGGAAGAGTGTTTGCCTTGCTTAATTTCGTACGTTTGCAGTCAAGTAATTTGATTTCTTGGTACAGGTGGACCTGGCGGAAGAAAATCTGACGAATCCAGACAGACTTCGAAAGATTTTAGCTGGGAAATTGTTTCCTATGAAAGCTTTGGGTTATTTCGCGGTGGTTACTGGCCGCGGTCGACAAGACGACACGATACAAACCATCAAGGATTATGAGGAACGATTTTTCAGAAACTCTAAGCTTTTCAAGTAAGCTTTCTTTCATTCAAGAGCCAGAAAACTGAAGATAGTTTACCCCAGAAGCATTTTGGTCTTATCTTTTGAGCCTAAATTGTGATTCTTACTGGCTTAGATTGATCAAATTTCTGTTCGACTTAACAGAGACGGTCTAGCGATGTCTGGACAAGTGACGACCAGAAATCTGAGTTTGGCAGTGGCTGAGTGTTTCTGGAAAATGGTGCGAGAAACTGTAGAACAACAGGCTGACGCTTTTAAAGCTACAAGATTCAATTTAGAGACTGAATGGAAGAATAATTTCCCCAGGTAATGAGCGAGGCTAGGAAATTAAGTCGTTATGAATATACTATATCATCGAGTGGATTGATATTTTGTTTGAAGATTTATAGACATTTAGGATTGTTCATTCCGAGATAATGTCGTAATCGCGAAATATTATCAGGTTGCGGGAGCTGGACCGAGACGAATTATTCGAAAAAGCAAGGGGTGAAATATTGGACGAAATAGTCAATCTTTCGCAAGTTTCTCCAAGGCATTGGGAGGAGGTCTTAATGTCTCGTATCTGGGAAAAAGTCAGCATGCATGTATTCGAAAACATCTACTTGCCCGCCGCGCAGACTGGAAATCCAGGTCTGAAAACATTCTTCCAACAATATGTGGCCTAAATTAAGCATTTTCAAAACCCTCTATCATTTGCTAAGACAATTCCGAGTCGGGGTTCATTTATTCATCAGTGATTTTTTTTCACTTTTCGTTTCTACTTTATCTCAAGCTTCATTGTTTACAGATTCCTAATTCCCAATTCTCAAGATTTTCAAGCTGTTCTTTTTTTCTATATTGTATTATGATCTTCTTTTTCATTTGTTTATTTCGCCGGACGGGATTCTTTTTATTATATAGAGAGACTTTCACTTCTCTTTCAGCTTACTTTAATCTTTCTAATTTGGCCTCCTTGCTACAGGTACGTTTAACACAACTGTTGATATAAAGCTCAGACACTGGGCCGAACAGCAGCTACCTGCCCGCAGTGTAGAATGTGGCTGGGAGAGCTTGCAGCAGGAATTTCACCACTTCATGAATCAGGCTAAACTGAGCCCAGACCATGACGATATATTCGATAACTTGAAGAACGCTGTCGTAACTGAGGCGATGCAAAGGCATTCCTGGGAGGACAAGGTAAAATATGTCTAAAATGCATAAACACGATCGTTTATTTTCCAAAACACAATGCAGTCATGAAATGCAACGATAATATCAGGAAGGATATTTTTATACTTGAAATAAAATGATAATTCACTTGATCAAACCATACAGAAAATTCATAACAGGTAAATCCGTACTGTCTACAAATCTCTCCAATAGTATAATATTCGTCGTACATCATGAGATGAAGATATTAAAAAAGCACAGACAAAATCTTCAGTAGTAAAGAAGAAACAGATAAGAAAGGAACGGAATTGGTACAACTAAATGATCAAGGTTTTAAGCTTCAAGTTCTCGTCTAACAATTGATCACAAAAACGTGTGTTACAGGCATCAGAAATGCTGCGCGTAATTCAGTTAAACACTCTGGAAGATCGTAGCGTAAATGATAAACGGGACTGGGATCAGGCAGTGAAATTCCTTGAGACTTCAGTGAAGGAAAAATTGCAAAGTACTGAGCAAATACTCAAGGAAATGTTGGGTCCTGGTCGAAAAGAGCGCTGGTTGTACTGGCAGAACCAAACCGAAGAACAACAAAAACGAACTTCAGTCAAAAATGAACTTGACAAAATCCTTTACTCCGACAAGGTAAAATCGAAGTACATACACATCATACGTGATTGAAGTTTAAGACTAGTTTCGATTCAAATTACGGAAACTTGAGTAAGTTTTTCCTCATTTTTTTATGCCAATCTCTTTTTCTCCTAGAAGCACACGCCCACTCTTACGCAGGACGAGTTAACAGCAGTCAGGAAAAACCTGCAGCGTAATGGAATAGAAATAGACAATGAATTCATCAGGGAAACTTGGCATCCGGTTTACAGGAGGTTCTTTTTGCAGCAAAGCTTAGCCAGGGCTTACGATTGCAGAAAGGGTTACTATCTTTATCATACTGGGCTAGAAAGCGAGGTGAGAAATAACAAGCCCTAGATTCACCTTAAGATCAAATTTTTGTACCTATATTTGGGATCGATTTGGCTCTGAATGATGATTTTCATTCGTGTGAGCGTTCATAACTTTTATAGGCAAACCTACAATCGTCTTTCTCTCTTTTTCTCATCTGCAGATGGAGTGCAGTGACGTAGTTCTGTTTTGGCGTATACAGCAAATGCTGAAGGTAACGGCCAACGCATTGAGACAACAAGTGATGAACCGTGAGGCACGCAGATTGGACAAAGAGATCAAAGAAGTTCTTGAAGATTACAGCCAAGACTCTGAAATGAAGCAGAAGCTTCTTATAGGAAGACGCGTCACGTTGGCAGAAGAATTGAGTATGTTTCTTCAAATCTGGGAATGCATAAGTAGAAAATGACTTTCGCAGTCATAAATTGATAGAATCTAATTTTCTCCATCGTTTCTATTTTTCAGAGCGAGTTCGACAGATCCAGGAAAAACTTGAGGAGTTTATCCAAGCTCTGAACAAAGAGAAGTGATATAACGAAGCCAGAGCCAGTTGAAATCAAGCCAAAGCTTCGACTTGTATAAAGCTACAACATACTAGACACTCGAAAGTTTCTGTGCGTGCTTAGAGACTAGTATAGGTATTAATTGATCATTTCTAGAAACGCGTCCGCGTAATAGAGGCCTGATTTCATCTTCTAGAAACGCTCGAGGGGTCCAGATGTGTTTGGGAAAAGTGTGATTGCGGAAAAACTGATAGTTTCGTCGATTTATTTTTAGCTCTTCTCCTTCTGCACGTAGTTTCTTTCGATATTAGTCGTCTTTCGCTACTTTTGAGTAATCGAAGGCTTATGTAAAGGTGTAAACTGTACTGAAACGTGTTAATCATTGTCCCAAATCGTCGAGTACCCCCGAGTTTAATTCGTGTTTAAATCGCTAGATAATAGCGAGCTGTGGGGCAAGAGGACACAGAAAACGAAGAAACTTGTACTTGTTGCCCTAAACGATGAAATGAATGGCAGGTCGCGTCGTCGAGGCACGCTACTAGGAACCGATTGTATGATTGTGTAATATAATAAAAAGAAGTTAAATTATTCATCGAAAATGAAACCATGCCGTTTTCAGGTACGAGTCAGAATCATTGTATCACCTGAAACTATGATAGATACATTAATAAATCACATTTCTCATCGTTTACGATACTCGTCTAACTAATATATCCTACAAAAATCTTGATATGAAATAAAGGCGCCGAAAAGAATTTTCGAGGAAAAATTAAACAATAGGACGGCCTTCTGATCAAAACTAAATGATACTCATTAGAGTAGAATAATTTGCTATAAAAAAATACCTATTTTCAGCAATTTGATGATTGCGAGTATGAAATTTTTCCAAAAACTATGATTATCTTCTTTTTGTTCGACCAGCTTTGTTCGACTTTCTGATCCTGCTTATTTATCTAATTTTACACGGTACGTAACAATTCTGATTTCCTTAATCGACTTGGAATACTTAATGTTTTGCAGTATCTAGAGTTAACATTTTTTCGAAATATTTTTTTACAATTAATTCATTCGAGGAACAATTTTAGCAGTTCTATGATTTTTCAGTCTATTCGTTCATCAGGTTTATAGGAATTGAGATAAGAGCATTCTAGAAAAGCTAAAAAATTATTTTGTATGCCTATAACTATTTGAACTGGGGTTGCCGCCATACAGGCGTATATAATTGTCCCGCGAGCAAGTAGTCGAAGCCTTTCGGAGTCAGACATGACTCGCCCGCTCAGACTTGCCGGTAGCAAGTCTAATAGTATTACACTACAACGAAACGCGGTTGGTATCGGCTTGAATAAAATGAAAATGAAACTTCAATAAGTACAGGCTAAATTATCTAATTAACTCCATGATGTCAGATCCGTTTTTATTAGAAATTACCTTTTTTATTTTTCCTGGCTCACGCCTCTATGGCAGCAGACTTCTAATCTTTTTCTGATTAAACTTTCGCGTTAAATGCGTCAATTGACCCTTACGTCAGCACAGCCCGTCATAAGTAATACATCAGCAGACCAAATCCGTTTTGTTCCCCCGTCTTCAGTTTGATCAGGGATAAGAAATAAGCCTCTATAATCTCGTCTCGCTGCTCGTTTAGATTTTTTCCTGTTATATTCATTTTGGCAACTCGTTTTACTTGATCATTGGAGTTATATTGATGTGAAAGAGATACTCTTTGACGTAATCAAGTAATTCTAGAATTATGTAAAATCATGATAGAATAGACAAATATGATGAAACTGGTATTTAACTAATTAGGTTTTTTTTCCAGGATCTGAAATCCCGCTAAAAGTTCTGAAGAAACGATGAAAATCGTCAGGCAAATGTCAGACATATTCTGTAGAATAATTAACTCTGCAAACTTTTTCAAAATTAGGAGCCTTGTAAGTGGAACTTTGTAGACGTTTTCTAAGATATAATTTCATCTCGCTATTCGCTGTCATTTTCATGTTCTCGTAATTCGTTTCATCTTGTATGAAAAATATTACATAGTTTAGTTCGCGTTATAATAATGTAGACTCGATAACTTCCTGCGTGTTCCCGCGTACGATTATTATCAAATTAATGGCGAAAAAAGTCACAGCAATAAGTCACGAAAGTTCGTAGGGATGAAAAGACAGCAGTCAAAGTTTTCCACACCACGCAGTGCCCCGGTGTATTATACGCTTTTCTTTTTCTGGCTGTAATCGATTCCCAAAGATTGACATCAGGTAAGTATCACGTATTCAACATCGAAACCATACTGAAGATTAGAAACGTGAGAAGTATCTTATACATAATTAAAAATTAACGAACTTCAAAATTACATTTTTATTATA
The DNA here is from genome assembly GCA_944452935.1 of Rhogogaster chlorosoma. Lineage (NCBI taxonomy): Eukaryota > Metazoa > Arthropoda > Insecta > Hymenoptera > Tenthredinidae > Rhogogaster > Rhogogaster chlorosoma. Next base: position 1,705,824 of record OX101797.1, read on the forward strand.
ATATCAAGACGAAGAGTACCCCGAAACTATAGACGCTAGGCAAGATGAAATCTGCCGGCAAGTATTTGATAGAAAAATCTGAAACTACTTATACTTCAGATGAATGAACACAGTGAATGAATAGACCAAAGATCGCTCCGCTGCAAGCTTGTGGTACAAAATTTGATTTATCTTTACATTTACAAACACACGATGCTATTCGTTTCTTCACGATATAGGTATGTATAGTATACTTTCCTTTTTGTAATTATAAATCCACGTCTGACCACGTCGTTGATTTTCCACTGTGTGCCGAGACGGAGATTAGTAGATTCGTTCAGTCATAGCCAGACGACGCAGCTCGATCTCGGGCATGTTTGATAGTTTCAAAAATCGAATATCTTCTACAGCTCAGACGATCAAGTTTGATCCATCAAAAAAAAAAAAAAAACAATAGTCATCCATCACCAGATAAATTATAGATATAAGTATACCTACACTCACAGTAGAATGTTGAGAAAATAATTGAGTTTGTTTTAGAAGAAAAAAAAAATGAACGATCCATCAGCAAAAAAATTACCCATTGCAGTAATAAATTGAGTGAAATATAATATTCTGCGTTCATAGATACGTTCATATTTGTACGATAATCTATGTCTAATAGCAATATAGGATGCATAGCATGTTATATCCAAGAAACAGATAGTCGAACAGTTTCCGCGTTTCAATGGAAAATAAAATAACTACCTATTTCAGCTTCCAGGGTAAAAAGTAATGAAAGCGAATGAAAGGTAGCGATCGGAGGGCGAAAAAGTAGCTTTTATCTATACGTAGTTTACTCGCTTCATGAATTGGAGTCTATTGTCTATGTATATGTATAAGTATATCGTGTAGACGCCTCGCGTCGAGTACTTATAGATCTGTATCAGAGATACTATAGAAGTTTTGTATAGGTATGTACAAGGTATGTACGGGCCGAAATCCCGAGCCTTAGAACGAGCTAGCGATTGGATGTGGCCGAGGGCTGCTTGGTTTAAGTAGCAGAAACTTTGATAGCTCCTTTTAACCCGGAGACTGGCGAGTAGTCGAGTGCCGGGTAAAGATAAGCCCCGACAGAATGACGAACGCTGGAGAAACTACAAAATGCTTTCAAGCACTTTCGAACGCGCGCTTCATATTCGTCCACGTTCGATGGTAGTATGTACATACCTATACGAAACCCCTTTTTCTCTCGCTTCTAGACAGAAGAAGCAGTAGAATCTATAGCCGCGATTGAACCTTTCGATCAAATATGGATGCGTAACTATTACAGTAGATACGCGGAGATGAGTTCGCCTCGAATTTTATACATTTCGTATACGACTATACGCCTAGACAGATGCAGCGGGGATCAGTAACGCTTCATGAGACGGTGACGACGACGCGAGGTAATGAAAGTTTTTTGCTTTCACCGGGCGATAATTCCGACGATTTGGGTCAGAGTTTACGAGGCAGTTATGGATTTCATTTCACCGACCAGACAGAGGATACCGCCATGCCATACCATGCCATGCCGAGTTGATATTACGAGGAAACCGCACGTCGCTTCCGTTATACTGTAGATATCTCTACCGAATTGCGTTTGCGCCTCTTGTAGTTTCGCGTCCGAGGAATTTTGCGGACGATACCTACCCTCGGGCTGACTAATTCTTTATTACCTTCTCCTTCTTGGGAAACAAAGAATAATTACTTGCCTCAATCTTCCTCCAAGCGTAGTACTACGTCGTAGCTACGCAATTTCTCTGCCTCTCTTCCGACACTCGAACTAAATTCGTTCTCTAGGCTGGTTCGAGAATGATGAATGACAACGGTAACAATATTTTTTAATTTTGTCATTATTATTATATGCAAAGTCCGCATGTGTCACTGTATGAAAACGATTAAGAATTAATTAAGGAGTTAATCAGATGAAATACGTTGAATGGCTCCAAAGTGGACTAATCGTAAACGAACCTGGATGGGGAGAATACCATCTGTGGCTGACACGGGTATATGGCATGCGCGCTATGTGTAACGGCATAACTCCATTTTTCGACAAATTAAGTTAGGGTTATTTTCAGAGTGGGTGAGATTCATTATTCTTCATATCTAGATCGTCAAATTTTATACTGTAGATTACCTGGCGGAATGTCCGCCTCACATAACACCATGACTCCACTTTATTCCAAAACGTGCTCGGTGTGACTACGTATATCTACTACATACCACATACTACATAATACATACTACATACGTTCGCTGAAATGCCGAGCGGCTACTACATCGGTGTAATTCACTCTACTTTTTGAAGTTTTAAAGGTTTTTCATTCTTCTACCTATGACATATGATATATGATCGAAAAATGATTAACTCGTCCAACTAATCATTGAGTCATTATTTTATAGGAATATTATGAATTAAAATCCATTTTTCATTCATCTAGATCAGATGACATCGATTATTTTCGGTGCTATAGCTGTTCGGAAAAATTCGGGATCAGGTAGATTTTCTATACCCATATAGTTATCTTATTGTCCTTCCATGACGAAAAAAGAAACAGGTTTCAAAAATACTATACAAAATATAATTTCTAGCTTCATTAAGCATGAGGCTTCGAAAATTATGTACGGTTCTAATTCTAAACCGAAAATCTGATCACTCCGCGTCGTTGCAATGGTATTTTATAAATTTGCGAAACCGCAAGGTACAATTGCCATAAGTGGATACACTTGCAGATCCCCATACCCTGCACTCATAGAGAGAAAAAAAAGAATTCCTGTAAGTGCAGATCAAGATGTAAACTGATATTTGATCAGCGGTGTATTACATGGCTTTCTGTGCCTCTGCCCACCCGCTGGTTCCATATATACTGTGCTGGTAAGGGAGCGTGATGAAGCGATATATACCCGGCGAGGAACTGCTGGTATATTATCAATTCCCTCTGGGGTGCATCAGAAAAGTAGATAGAAGGAGTGAACGCGATGGGGATAAAAAAGGATGGAGAGGAAGAGAATTGAGTTACAGTCGCATACCTTTACTGCTAACCCGAAAACACCCCGTCGTGGAATACTGCGGTTTTCCCGCTGCCAGCAGCGGTGTTCTGTACCAAAATCTCATGAATCATCGATTACCTTATCTTGCGGCGTGGGCGCGTCGGAATGATGACTCAAGTTCGACCAGGCGTTCTTCCGGGCGATTATAGCACGTTAATAATAATCGTCGACGCACCAAAGTTTGGCTTGCGGTTTTTCCCCGGAGGCTACTTTCCTGCAGATCGAACATTGTTCTCCTCACGCTGCTCCGGTTTCAGTGCACGTGCCTCAGGACACACATACTATACTCGGACCATACGTTCGACGTTCGATTCCGACTCGGGGATCGCGATAGGCTCTTATGCTGCAGGCTTTCCACTTTATCACTCTCTGGGGGATCGCCAGCTCTTCTCTAGAAAAACTAGTCTAATTACAAAAGAGGAGGTAAGAACAAAACAGAAACGGATTCATCCGATATTTATGGCTGTCTTATTATCCTTCAAACCCTTATTTGTCTTTTTCGTGATCGTTATACTCCTCGAATGTTTGATATCCACACATCTTCGAGGTACAAATCTTGCGTATACCAATTGAAAGGAGAATACCGTCCGGCGGTTCAACTGCGGTCTAGTTACAAACCCTGAAGAGTAAAAGAGGCAGAGAGGAATCAGCGTTTCGGTCGACACGCGTCCCCATATTCACCCTTCGCCCTTTCGCCTTTCCCTGTGGCTTCGCCACCCTTAGACCTGCGCTCAGCCCCCATTCGTCATAAACGCAATCAGATCGTATTACGCACCATTACCATAAGCCTCCATCCCTCGGGAGGGGGACGGGGCGAGATGTCCCAAGTCGTCTATACTTCAGTTTGAAACGCATGGCTTGTCTACGTACACCATAGATTATTCCGAAACACGTGACATCTTATAGGTAGATGTAGCGATTAAACGACGTATATGTATACCTGTCTGCGGCATCCTGCAGCACCTAACTTCAGCCGCTTAGTTCGTTCTTTATACACGAGGGAATCTGCGAAGTAGGTCGGAGATGGACGCGATGCGGCAAGCCGAGAGAATTCGTTCCGGGAATCTGCCGATCTCCGCACCGGCTCACCTTGGAGCGTAACCTAACGTAACGTAACGTAAGGTAATCCAACCTGACCTAGACATGGGTCTTGCTCCCGGCGATGCCTCGCAGTGCCGGTTACCCGTCACGTCCATTATACCTCCTGTCCAAGTTGTAGGAGCTGGTGTAGAGCAGAACTTGGCTCATAGAATGACGGGAGAAAGGAGATCGAGATAATAATAGCTGCCTTGAAGTGGGAGCATAATGTATACACGAGCATGGACGTTAGTCCTAGAAATTGAAACGGAGTTGAAGAAACTATAGACGGCTTTGAAGACGGCAGCCAGACCGATTAGTCTAGCCAGGAATTTTCGGCGAGCCCTGGGGGTGCAAGAGATCGGTATTTAAGTCTAGCCACCCCGAAGTCGGTTCGCACCGACGTGTTCCCACGGAAGGAAGGGAACGGAGAATTCGAAACAGCCTTCCTCGTGGATAGCAGATATTATCCTTAACTGATCTACGTGCAGCGGTTTACTTCATAGCAGTTACGCTTGCGTGGAGAGGGGCACGGACACCGATTCTTGAGACCGTACATACGTTGCGTCCCTGAGGAATCGATTGATCAATTGCTTAGTTTTATCATATCAGAATTTTGTGAAAGCAGTCGTATATAATGAGAATTTAGAGCAACTGCATGAGACTGTAGATCTCTTCGTCTACAATTTGTCACATTATAGTTGAACAGACGAGTTTTTGGTGTGTTGATATTTGTTCCTGATTTCACTTGAACTGCTGTGGTGAGAAGAAAGTTCTAACAAAGCACACTGTTTCTTCGAAAATATCTCATTGTAGGGTACGTGTGTTCCGTGAAATTCAGATTTCACTACATCCAGGACCAGAGTTTTGATAAATTCAAGGATCGCGTCTTGGTACGGTATATACTAGAAGAAGCTCGCCACCGCGTCGCTTTAATGACTGTAGGAGAACCGCGCAGTGAAGACAATTTCACAGCTGCAGAGGATAATTGCAGACATTAACCGCGCGTAAAACTGGTACGCGGATATACAGAGAATAATTCTTGAAAGAGAAACACACACACAGAGTTATATACAGACACAGACTCCAGCCACGTGGATAGATAGATAGATATAATACCTACAGTTAATCGTTAGCTTGTAAGCGTATGCACCCCGTTTTATTCGCTCGAAGGGTGCCACTGCGGCTACCGCACAGACTATCGGAGTCGTTACAGCCCGACCATGTCCTCGACTTCCACGATTTTCCCCGTTCAACTTCCCACCCGCACCTAATCTGTATGGTAAGTGACTGGAGCTTTCCTTTTCCTACCGAACTGCGGTGTCTTTCTTATTTGTTTCCCCGCTCGCTGTCGGTCGTATCACTATCTATATAGCTTCTTCTCGCTTTCGTAGAAAATCCGCGCTCCTTTCAGCGAATGTTTTTCCCGACTATATCTATACACCCTCGGTTTTTCCCGCTCGAAATCACCACGGGTATCGCGGCGGGATAGAGGGACGGCGAATAAGGGTATGAGGGCTTCAAAAGCGGGGAAATACTTGGTCGAATGAACGAATAAACGAGGGAAAGTGGGGGCGGGTAAATCGAGGGAAAAGTCGTTGAATATTTCAACGATATCGAGAAGCGTGGTAGAGGTCCGCGAACGCCTGGCCATAATCGGAACGGGGATGCATTACGTATTACCCGACAGGCACTGGTCCGCGAGAACGCGCTCTGCGGCGCCTTGTGCACCGTTTATTGAATTTAAGCGCAATATATTACTCTCGGTTAGACGGGAGCGTGGTGGTCTGCACCCCATGAACTGCAGGTCAATAAATTCGGAAAATTTAAGGGTGAGATATCATCCGGGACAGATGACGATCACGGACCCTACTATTCGCGCATATTATTGAGTTAGTGAGGCATGTGTGGGTTACGTGCATACCTATAGTTGAAATTGTTAAATATGTGTAACAGGGCAAAGAGCTATGGCTGCGGTGTGACATTACGGTATTTTTTTTTCTTCACATCTGAATAAGCGCCGTGCTGCAGCGTAGGTTTGAAAATAATATATGGGGTAGGTACTTATGGTTGCCTCAGGGACGAAAGATCTCGGATAAAGAATGACGCTGGCTCATGAAGAAGATGGTAAAGTGACGCGGAGGGTGATTGAAGTCAACAGGGGGCTCTTTTCTAAAACTGGCAATATAACTGCGCGCTCGTTTTGCAGAATATTGCAGGAACGTTTTTTATATTTTTAATAAAGAGCAGCTGTATGTATACGCTCCTCTTTCTTCAAGCTCCTATCCTATCTTCCGCCCCTTTTCTACCTCTGGCCTAATCATGAGACCAAAATATCACGTGAAGATGTGTTTCAATCGTGATAAAAGCAATCGCTACCCCTCCATTTGATTTCCAAATTGTCTTCTATTTGACGAAAATACTCGGTTTCTTACGTATCAATTAACCAAATTTCATCCAAATAGCACCAACGGTCACCGAGGTATCGATACTTTTTCACAAAACACATTTTTCCCTTCCTTTGGCGCAAAGCTTTCGACGAAATTTGAGGAAATTTCATTCCAGATCAATGAATTATGATAAATCAGGAATAGTCCGGCGTGAGAGACATTCGATTCAAATGTCTGCCATACTGTACCAACGAAACTACTGTACACCAGTGCGATGACTATCCAATGCAATTAATGAGCGAGAGGTTGGAGTCCCGTCGGCATGTACGGATAAATAGAAAATGCTCGATGGATTGATGGGCGTTGGTGAACCGCGCTTGGTCCATACCATGCATATTAAATACGGACTCAGCCAGCTAGCCAGTGTAGCTTCTCTGGTCTATTTTCGTTCCGATCATTTTTTTTTAATAACAGTTATCGAAGAATTGATCGTTCTTTTTCAACTAGGATATAATAATATATAACTCCGAAGTGAAAGAGCTAAATGAATCCTCGCAATTAAGTTTTTAAGTTTACGTTTGTGCCTTGAGCCTTGAGGTAGTCCGGCGCGACTATATTCCACGATAAAAAATATTTCGCGTAAAAATACCGCGGCGAAGGCGAACAATTCAGCCGCTCACAACGACCGCCGAAACCTGTATAATGCGGACCTTCCAAGAAGGCGGGCCAATCCAAGCGGGACTCGAATCTCTCGATTGCGAGGCGAATCCAGATCCTGGAAGTCCTTAGCCTGCAGCAGGAAGAGGATATATCAGCTAAACGAAATTGCTTTTCGTGCCTCTCGAGAAAGCCGGGATTTCAAGGAACCGCGAAACTGCGTTGTATTAATACACGCGACGTGACAGCGCGCGTAATGGATATCATATTTGCTTCAGTTAATTCCACGCAAATCTGGGAACTCTCCTCAACCTGTTTTCACACTCGGGATCGCCCGCGTGTGTGTGTCAGCAGTGGGCAAGCCACCGTGGTTAGTTATACGCTCGCAACGCGTCGCGTTCTTCCGTACAGCCACCCAAGCGGAGCAGCGAGCCGAGACGAAAACGAGACCAGAATAACGGCGACAGTCCCGAGACCAGAGTCGACGATATACGAGCCTTGGGAGAGACGCGAGAGGCTACCGCTTAGTTTTAGCTAGACGGTAGTGAGGCGCGAGAGATCGACGAGGGTTCGAGGTAGCTGAAAGGACGAGCGACGTATACATACATACCGACGGAGGAGGGAGAGTGACAGAGGCTACTAATAGCCAGCGCCGGGGTGGGTAATCGAACCCAGAGAGGAAGGAAGACCAGCGATTCAGACTTCAGTTCGCGAAGGACCATGCGGCGTGGATTTTCCAACAAAGGCAGATCCGTACCTACTCCGTCATTGCAGTAGAGTCTGAGGAGATTTCCCGGGATGCTATATACGACGCGATTTCTCTAGTTGCTGTCTTCCTTACTGGCGTGTAGGAGAGGATAGGTGCGGTAGGGTATGAAAAGAGGAAGAGTATAATGGGAGATTTTGTCGTAGAGAAACCCGGCGTGGAGATAGAAGAGGAGGGGGAAAACGAAGGCGGTTTGCTTGCAGAATCCAGACCACGACATCCGCGTGGATGCTGGTTTCCTACTCGATACGACGCAGCGCGGTATTTGGGTGCCGGAAAGTTGGCTGCAGTATAGCGGCGAGGCAAAAAGAGAGTAGCGAACGGTTGGGCGAGGAAAAAAAGGGAGGATGACGAAAAAAAAACGCAGATAAAAAAACAGAATGAATAAAAAAAAGTTTCTGTAACTGCGATGCGGCGCGAGTTGCGTCCGGCGCGGGCGAGGAGGGCGCGGCTCGGCTCGGTCGCGGTCACGCGCGAGTCCCTCGCTCCGGTCGTCATCCCACGCCTGCTCGACGTATAACTCTCCACCGCCCTAGGGGACGGCGTCGCGACGGCTACGCGAGATCCGCGCCACGAGGATGCGAATAGCTATGCGGTAGCGGGAAGGAGGGACACGCTGTGAGCGCTGGAATAAAATGCGGACGCTATCTATACTCCCACGCTTACATAGATAGATATGGTAAAGGCGCGCTTACAACTAGCCGGTTTCCGAATTTTTTCCTTTTTTCAAGGTTCAAGTTCGCACCTTTGAGTAGACATATGTAAATCATCTGAAGACCGAGATTTCAAGACACGAGCCTTTGGGCTTTATTCACTAAGCATCACTAAACATCGAGGACTCTTTTTTTTCTTCATAAAAAGGCACCTTTTTGATAGTCGCCTTTTCGGACATGTATACCTCCACGCAACTCCGTCCTTCAATACATCTGCAAGCGTATACGCCGATGTACCTAACTTATGCTGAGGTATAAGTTTTGCAGGTGGAGGCTATACAATTGGGCAGAAGTTGATCGATGTTCCGCGCGTGAAGAAGCACAGCATAGTTCACCTCTTAAGTCAGAACCTATACTACGTTATGTTTTGCGACTTCACGTTATTGAACGTCGAACTTTCTTGATCATCGCAACTCCGTCGAGTCGGTATTGCGGCAGGGTCCCTGTGTCGGAGAGAGAAAAAAGGGGAGCCTAAACTGCCAGCGCCCCTCTCGTATTTCGCCTATCGACGAATTGCTACCTATATCGCAAAAATGATAACAATAACGTGTAAATAAAATACAGACGGCTAGTTTCGCGGCTGATATCAACAATTCCGAATTATTTCTCATGTATAGTTGTGAACGAGACGAGTTTCGGTAGCCGTTTCGATAGGCGCTGGGTGGCTCGTTATGCAGGTTCGCAATTACACGGATGCCGGATATGACGGAGCAGCGGATGTGCGCGTATATAGCGCAAGGACTCCGGACGAAGGCTCACCGCTATATGAATAACACGATCCGCGGGGAATCCCGGCTCCCACTCCGGCCCTCCGGCAGCCTTCAAGCTTCATAATAAATAGCCACGCGGCGCGGTAGCCCGAAGCTGAAGCTATACTACTGTATATAGCCGCGTTGTTGACTTCTTTCAAAGACGTCGCGCACACGCATCGAGCGCGCACATGCATACCGATACGCCAAGGCTATTATACGTGCCTTTGACTATACTTCTGTAACCGTCAGTCGACGCGCGCCGTCTCTACCATTCGACGTAGCCCGTAGGTATTTCCTTCCCGTCTAGTTAGGAACCAGGCCGCATATTTCGCCAAACTCCCTCAGCTCTCGTTCGTTCGCGGCAGGGGTGCATCTGGCGTAGTTTCGTTCGCCGTTTGGGTGTTGGAAAGAGGGAAACGGGAAATGGGAAATGGTCGGAAAGAGGAAAGAGCAGAGGAAGGAGCAAGGGAGAGGAGAGAGTGAGAAGGGGGCTGCTAGGAAATTGGTCGTAATTGCAGAGTGCAGAGAGTCCGACGCTGCCGTCGCGGTCGCCGGCCTGCGAACTTTCCGACCGAGTGCTCCGACCATATACCCACGATATACATAGACATTTTCGTGTATATATACAAATATGTATTATAAGTATGTATATGTATTGGGGCGTCGGCTGCCTGGCCTGCCTCCTGGCTATAGTGCTGTCATACGCACGCGGTGCCGCTACGCCGTTATGTAATATCTATATATATATACAGATATATACATGACCTATAAAGTCATTGTTGCGTCATGCAAAGGTCAGGCCTGAAAAACGCGACCATATATGAACATACACGAATGATATCGCGGCTTAATCCTAATCCTTAATACACTCATGATCGACGAGAGTGAAATTCTTATTCGTCACCATACATATACGTAAGCCTTGCGATCCATCCTGATTCCCGATCGTCGATATGACTTCCAGTCGGAGTGTATAGAATAGCTGAAGAGACCCCGAAGAGGGAAGAACGAATTTCGAAGCACGATCGAGTCTGGAGAAAAGCGAGAGAGTGGATTCGGCGCCGCAATTGAAACCCAGAGAGGGTTTGGGCTTGACCATGGCTATCTGCTCTTCTGGTCCAACGGTGATCAGTCCTTTATCCGTATCTGCAGGAATAATTTGGTTATTTAGTCCTCGAGGTCGTAGTTTCAAGTACAGAGTTTCCGAGTTCCGAGTTTCGAGTTTCGAGTTCCGAGCACCAGGGGATGACCTCTCTCTACATATCCTGCAGGATTTAAAGCACGGGCTACTCGCCCTTCAGTCTAGGAATAATTCAATCTCAATCTCGTTGAGGTCGATACCGTTATTCACAAACATGAAACAACCGTAATTTCTCTGGCGTAGTTGGTGAAATTAGAAACTAGAATTTGTATATTGTTTTCAAGGATATTATTGAATATCCATGACCACAATTGGTACTTTAGTTTCTTGTTTAAACAGAACAAAGTTCCACCCCCCCAAAATCTTGGAACAAGTAATTCCAGGCCCTTTGGGAATCGGCTGAATATCAACCGGTGTTGATCCGCGAGATAACTTATATTAATGGCAGTTGTGTCATGTTCGTCAATTCCTGCACCCCTGACGCTCGCAGTGTCTTGTTCAACGGTATTGGTCGACGATAAATTTTCCCGATGTTTGAATAATTATTGCGTGTAGGGGTAATTACACGCGTAGTTGTCATGCTATCGATAAACTGTAAATAATCATTGTTCGGCTGTCAACTTGGTCCGTATCGTTCGCGACTGGGTGGATACCTGCCCAAGTGGTTAATAGCCAGCAATAATCGTCTGGGTGGTTATATCGTTATTATAATCAGCAATGAAAAATTCTACCACAATTTGTTATTTTATAATCGTTTTTATCCTTAATGGTCAGAAAGTCTGATGTAATCGAGATTGTTAATATTTGTGTATATATATAAAATTTGTATATTATTTAAGTACATATTAAAGAAACGTGTCCCAATACAGCTTATGGTAAAACGGGCCACTACGAATTTTGGTATCACTCTTGCAACAGTCATCGAGCTATACCGCAATAAAATTTCAAATTGTGATCCCATCCACATTTGATTTCCAAATGGTATTAAATTTGCGAAGAAGCTCGGTGCCTCGATAAGTGGGAACCAACCAAATTTCATCGCAATCGTATCCGAGTTATCGATCCTTTTTTAAGAAACACACTTTTCCCTTCTCTCGGCGAACCTCTCGATCGATTTTTCCCAAATTCGATACCAGTTCTGAAAACTATTCAGGATATTTCTGAACGAAATTTTGTTAAAATCGATTCACGCATTCGAAAGTTATTCGATAAAAGAATGGACAATGTGCAGAACTGGCGAACGTCCTTCTCTCTTGGGATGCAATTATCTGAATTTTCCATTAATTTTCATAAAAGAATCGACCCATCTATTCATCTATGCAGTTCAGTTTGCATAAAACATCGCTAAAATGAAGGGACCGAGTGGTAGAACAATCATCGTATAAACATTCAGCGTGTCGATCTTTCGATAATGAATGTACTATACATACATGGATTATTATCACACGCGTAGATCAGTTGAAATTTCAAATATGTATGATTCCTCATCACACCTCAAGTCGACGTTACATACGTCATTCTAGCGATCAACGAAAGTTCCACGTTTTCAAGAGCGTAGCAAGGCTTCTGCCAGATTTATACCTACCCACCTATCTACCACTGCAGGTTCAACTTTTCAAAAATAGAGACAACTGCGCGGGTGTCAAGGCAAAAGAAAGAGAAAGAGAAAGAGAAAGAGAAAGAAAAAGATAGAGAGCAAACGCGGCACTCCGTACTCCGGAGTCCAGAGGGAGCAGAGGAACGCAGTAGCAACGGAGACGTTGGTAATTCGATCAGTCTTCCTCCCTAGCGCGAGCCTCGAGCGCCAGCCGGGCGGTAGAGAGTAGTAGGGGGTCTGTGTGGGTGGAAAACCGAGTGGGACGTGGGTGAGCGGTTGGGGAGGAGTGGGACACGGTTGAAAGTGGCTGCCGTATATTGCGAGGCGTCCGGTGGTGCGTCGCGGCGGGTGTTCTTCCCGAGCCGAGTCGAGTCGTGCCGGTGCGGCGTCTCGACTTTCCCAAGGGTGGGGGGCGTAGGGGGGGTGAGAGGGGGTGAGATTCGAGAACGGTTAGACCGACGGGTAGGTACGAAGTATACGAACATAGGGTTAAGACTAAAGACTGGGGAATTCGGAGGGGCGGAACCAGCTACGTTCCATTTCGTACGACTTGCGATACGCGTAGATCGTAGAGCCTAATGACCCCATGCTGCGCAACTACGCAGGGAGAGGACAAAGATGAATTTCTAAAAGTTAATTTGACCGTGATCGAATTAAGTTGTAATCGGGGATCGTGAAATTCGAACACATGTATACATGCACGGATTGATAGTTAATACGGGGATTTGACTGACTAATCCCATTCACGCGCTACGAATTTCAAAATAAAAGATACATTTTTATTCCAAGAATCACGTGACCTTCCTAGCTATATTAATTTCTGATAACATTTTCACAGTCTACGTTATCGCGTAGGTAGCTAGGGTCAGTCGGTGCTCGTGACGTCGGGGGATAATGTGTATAACAGGTATATGCAGGTATACATCCGCTTGTTTACTTTTCAAATGCGCAACCGATTCTGCGAGCTGGGCTCTATGTGTGTACATACATACTCATGATCAATGAGTAGCACGGTTCGTAATACATAAGTAGTTTCGAATTTCGGGATATATACCGTTAGTTGGAAAATATAGATAAATAAAAACTGGTTTTTGGATGCAGAGTTATACGAAAAAATTTTTTACCCATGATATATCATATCAGCAAGGATAGGGTTATTAAGAATGAACCAGATCGGCGAGTAATATTGATATAAAGATTCTTGCGTAGGGAAGACGCCGCATTTTTTAGTTTTTGTTGTTCAAAAAAGGGTATTTTCGATTTTTTGATACATGCCTCTTATTATTTTTCGTTTTTATTCCACAAAGAGCGTTTACAGATTTCAAAACGATCAGATTTTGTCATTACTTGATAGGTCAAAGTATTCACGAATTTTTTCGTTGATTCCATTTTACACAATTTATCGAAATCCATGTTACACTAGTTCCTATTTCATATTCTTTCGTCGTTAAACAAGAAATTTGTACGTAAATTGAAATTCTTTAAATCAACATTTACTGATCGTTCAATACCTGCAACGTATTTTATAAAAGGTTAAAATTCGCGTTTCAAACCCTTTAACGTACGTAGATGTACTAGTAAATGTTGATATTCAACGGACTTGTATTTACAAATTTTTTCCATACCAGAGGTATAAAAAAAAAAAGAAGAAAAACGAACATTAAATGAAATCCCAGGATATGTCACCTAAATTTTGGTGCTAGTTTTACAAAAATCTCATGAATTCAGCGTCCGTCGAGCTACCAGAAAATATTCAAATGACGGATTGAAATTTCACGGGTTTTGTTTGCTCGTTTATATTTATATTGTTTATCCAAAAACGATGTACAATTTTTGGACCACGCTATACCAAAGGGACAAACTTTCCCGCACACTGGGTGTGAGATACATATATACATAGTTTGCGTACTTCGTCAGCTCCAATAGTTGAACGTTCGAATATACCTCCACATAGCGTACATATTACGTAGAGCCAGGCGGGTATATATTACCTACCTACGTACGTACGCCTATTTACCTCCACCCACCTAGGTGGCTAAAATGCAGGGTACGGGGAGTCGGTCCCGTCCGTCGACCGAACCACGTTACCGCTACGCTGCTGCCGATACGGATATACTATACGTCGCACACAGTACAGTACCGCGGCAGCGGTAGCTAGCTTATTAAAGAGGATATTGCTTTAAACGAGGTTTCGAGCTGGTCGTGAGTCTGGCTGGCAATTGGGGGACTCTGCGCCTCAGACGCGATGCTTAAATTAATACTTACGTGAATTTGTGCACACGCATCAATTGAGCGTCTCAACATGTTGATATTAATAATTCGAAGATCAACAAGGGTACGACTTTTGTCAAGGAAGGACTCTGCTGAAATTATCAAAGAAAAAGAATACATTTTTCAATTTTTTGAATGACTGAAATAATAAGGTCAAAGCAAAAAACGCATGTATACTACAATTTCCAGAGTTTGAATGAGAATTTCAACCTTCTGCGATGAAAGTTCAGTCGCGAAAATCCTTTCGCAGCGTTGCGCAGAAAATTTTCAACAGGATTCAAAATTTCAATCTTCAAGGCCAGAGTACCTCACTCTAGATTGCAATTAATAAATTTGCACATTTATAGTAATTGCAACGAAGTCCGTCCTCGGGCGTCAAGTCAATCGATCAAACTTCCCACATACGGCTAGGGAATATCTTATCGATAAACGGACCTTCTTCTTCTTTCTATGAAACGAGATATGGCTGCGCGAAGAACGTGCGGGGATCCTAGGGGTGGGTTTGCGGTGGCTCCGTTGATTATCTCGGAAAAAGTTGAGGGACTTGAGCTCGTGCTTCAGCCCTCGTACATACAATAGCTCAGACCGCATAATATATTCCGGCCTCGAGCCTAGCCCATCAACTCCTAGATATTCCTGGTCGAAACGCCGGACTCGAGCAGCTAGCTGCTCCATTTCTGCCCAGCTCGTTCTAAGCAGACCGTCGTCAATCGACTCTCCCGGTATAACTATGCCACCTTTCCTGATGCCCGGTCGAGGAAGTTGGATATCGGATCAGATATATACAGCATACGTATGTATGTATTCTTAGCAAGGCCTGGATCCATCCTTGGACATTGAGCTCGGAGGTGGATACGTACAGAATAGTAGAGCGTAGAATGAAGGTATGGAACGAAGCTAGGAAGCGACCTCAATTATGGCTGGAGGGGCTATGCCAGACGATCCGCTACTAGCATTGTCGGGGCAGCACTGGAGAAACACACGGTACATAGAATCTAACCATCCGTCGAATCAGATATCAAAACCAAAATTTGCGAAATTGCAGAAATTATAGCGATTTGAAAAAAAAATCCATAAAGTCAGTTTTCTGAAAATTCAGTATGCTTTGGTAGGGGCTAAACACTATGGATGAAAAAATTGAAGGAACAATCATTCTGGTACGAAGAGTAATTCCGGAGATTTAAGGTTTCAGAACCGGCAGTGCAGGATAGCGATTTGAAATAATAAATTGAAATTATCGGTAACTCCACAAAATTTTGAGATTTTGGGCAGATACTTTAAGGAAAAGTGCTCAAGTCTCGTACAATCTTAAGACTGTACTATGTAGACTCACAATCGGTATCAAATAAGTTCAAAAAACATCAAGGATTCAGGCACCGGTAACTCGTAAGCCTTCAGGTAAATAATACTTTTGCATTACAGCTTCAGATTCATCTTGATTCCCTCTAACTGCTATTCGCTACGAAAATACATGCTATAACTATTTTAAAAAGCAATTAGGTTGAAAAATCTCCGGACTTACAGCATTCACAATTCGACTGATATCATCGGTATGTTTTTTTCTCCTTCGAGTTCTCCTAGTTTATTATGGGGCAATTATTTTCGTACTTATCTTACAATTAGCTAGATTTCCGAAATATTTGCCTGAAAATTATTTTTATATTTAGATTTTATACTATATTATATTATAAAATTGTTTTTTAATCCTATACTATATTCCTTAAGGAACCTACCCACTCAATTTGGCTCGGTAGCAGTGAATCACTCTGTATAGGTATGATAGGAGTACAATTAAAATTCAACTGTCCGCGTATGTTCATGGCCTCGAATTGTCGCAAATATCAATTAAATGCTCATACCTATGTACTCGACAAGGCCAATTGATATCACGTGTTACTACCCCGAAGGTGAAAATTTGCACATGCAAAACCACTTGAGTTTCAAAATTATCGGGTATGTCCCGATAAGTTCATTGGTTGCAGGGAACCTTGAGGAAAATACCCGATTAATTTTTAAGCTCGAGTGATATTCGGCGGATTATTTTTTCCATCCGAATTTCGGCCACTAGAATCGTACCATGAGACAAAATCCACAGTTAAGAATTCAAAATTATAATGTATATTCAATTTGTTAGATTCGATGGAGGGTCAACTGGATTATAAAATCCAGTTCTGTTTCGTATATATAGGCAACATGCAAAATTACCGCGGTGAAATCATAGACCAATCATTTTACGGTGTTAAATAACACTAATTGTGGGCAGCATGGAAAAAATACTACGAGGTCGCGATATATAGACGTGAATAATCTACCGTACCATTTTTGACATTCAGTTTTCAGCCGTTTTTGAATACAAAATTGAAAACTAGTAAAAATTTCGTGAAAAACACGTTTCTGTACCTTTTGCCTCATACGCTGCTCAAACGCAGCCACATAGACGATAGGTTCACGGGATCTATTTTATAGAGCTTTAAATTCTCTACAAAAAAGTCCGCGACGACGGACCGCACATCTATAGTCGATATTCGATGCCTTTGAGGCGATACAAAAGCTGTATATTTCCAATTCGTCAAATGTGGTAAAGCTGCCTTGACCAATTAGAATATTATTTATGATATTATAACCAATGGTAAGGGCCTGAAGGGTACACATTCAACATTTCACGAATTGGAATACATACAGCAAAAACATACCTAGAAAATTACGCTTTTTCGTCAACTGACGGCAACTTGGACGCTATTTTGCTGTCTGTCATCGGAAAAGCGTAGTTTTGTGGGTATGTTTTGTATCGCCGCAAACGCATCGGATATCGACTATAGATATACGCCGTCGAGGACTTTTTTGTAGAGAATTTAACGCTCTGCAGAAAAGATCCTGTGAACCTATCGTCCATCTGCCGCCGTTTAAGCAGCGTTTCAGGTGAGAGGAACATATTTTCCTCTAGATTTTTTCTGGTTTTCAATTTGTTATTCAAAAACGGTTGAAAACTGGATGTCACAAATGGTATGGTATATTATTCACGTCTATCGCTACCTCGTAGTATTTTTTTCGTGCTGCCCACAATTAGTGTCATTAAGGTTTTAAAATTGCGCGAAGTGACTGGTCTATCACACGTGAATTATAGTTACACGCAATTATATACGAGTGAAATTATCACACGCGAAATCATCAAAATCGTCTGTTGAATGTCGTGTAGGCTGTGCAAAATAACTTCGAATGATGCAATTCTATTGGCTGAAATTTGGATGGGAATAATAATCAAACAAAAATGATAAGCACTCGTTATTCATCGATTGTATTCCACGTCGAAGTTTCATTTTCAATGAATAGCACTGTGTATGCGACCTAGAAAATTAATTCCGCAACTTTACGTACGCATAATCGATCGCTAACGCAGGAGAAGAATTCCCCCGGTAAGTGTAAGGCGTACCACATTTTATTATACAACAAATACAGGGGGGTATGTGCCTTTTCAGTGTTTTCTATAACGTGGGTTACATCACGTGGGAGTGTTGTGCGAGTAGAAAGGAGACCGAGTATAAGAGAGACCAGGGTACGACGGACTGTCTGAAAAATTTATGAAAAAAAAATTTTTCTTTTTCATCCTGAAATTATTATAAGTTTGATGAATTTACCAAGTTTCTGAACGATGCGATATACTCGGGGCATGACGGACCACCCAAGGAAATTTGGGAAAAGAAAACTCAAGTTTGACGTAACTTATGGATTTTTATGTAAAGAAAAAAAAAAACAAATTGTTTTTTGCTTAGAAAAGAAAACAATTTTGGTTAAAAACAAATTTTTTATGGTTAATAATTTCCTTTTTGACCATTTTTTAGAGGTGGTCCGTTGTGCCTTGGATTTTTTGTTTTCAAATTTCGATAAAATGGCGGTGAATTTTTCCGAGATATGTATAGATCAAAATAACTTGTACCCGATGCTCAAAAGCCACAAAAAAATAATTAGCGGCTTAGATGGTCCGTCGTGCCGCGATTTTACCTACAATATTCTTTTCAATGCAATAAATGTATCCTCTTTTCTCGCAACTTTCATTCGAGATACAATCATGCAATTCCTCGTGTTAAATGTCTCACAGAGCCTTTTTGGTGCACAGAAGCTGAAACGGAAGAGCGCTGCGAACATTCAACACGATGAATTCTCTAACTTCTGTTCTAAACGTCGACATTTCAGATAAAACACTGTACACATAATGGCAAAGTTGATGATGAACATATTTACAATGGTTCTCATAATTGTCGTTATATCGGCATTGACGGGATCGGCCTACGAGCGATAAACCGGTCAGTATATAAACCATAGAGCTTATATTATACATTAAGAAAACACGGTAGGATTTTCACCGAGGTTTTCACAGTCCCAATCGGATCGAGGGAGAGGAGAATATTTTTTCTGTCTCAACTTTTCAGCGCATGCGCACAAACGTCGATTTATTATTAAAATAGGTTATGTTTATTTCGAACTGTGAAAAATGGCAGCTTAGCTGCCGTGAAACCGCTGTCTTTGGTGCTTACTGCGCATGCCCTGAAAAGTTGAGACAGAAAAAACATTCCGTACGTGACGAATTCACCCAAAAATCTTTGCGGATCCCATCTAAACAATAAGCCACGTGTATCGCTCGGCAATTATATACAGCATCAAATATCGGCGACGACTGAAATCCGAGTTCGTGCAAAAATTGCGTGAATATATCGCTAGCGACACGTCAGGTTTCTCATGGCACCCATGTTCCGTATGGGGGCGAGGTTGTGTGTAGAAAGAGCGTGATTGCGTTTAATTTGATTAATTGCAATCGATCGAAGCATTGCGAGAAGCGGGTCGAAATAATCCACACGATAAATACGGAGCAGTAACTCTATGAAAACTAGGCCTGTTGAAATTATAAAATATCAATGTTGCGCAAAAGAAGAATTATAGGAACGAAAACGAATGTGTTTCATATCTGAATTCAAGTAGGTATATCTATAATGTATATTGAAGAAAATGTTTCAACAGATTTGATCGATATCGCGTTATTGATCTTTTAAATCTTGGTATCGATTATCCGAGTGGCGGCGCTCGGAAGTATAAGGGACAATTATTTTCATTTTTGTCCAGCATTTTTGTCTATAGGACAGAAATAAATAACGAATTAAACCCTGACTCAAAACGACATGTTTTCCGCTCCCGAATCAGGACAAGAGAACCCCACTTTCCGTGCACGTGTTACGATAAAAATTAAACATTCGGGATTCAATATTATGCATATAGGTGTTTCCTAGGTGAAAATAAGACTTTTTCAAATCCAGTTCCCCCAAACGGCGACTGATTATACTACCCTTAAGTAGGCGGCAGAAACTTCAGCCTAGGGGCGGCAGATTTCTGAGTTCGGCACTGGGAGTAGGTATAGGTATATGCGATCCGAAGAGTTCTCCCCCGTTTGCTAACTGTTGCGCGATCCTTCAAACTTTTCACTTGTCGCAGGGGCGACGGCTCCTACCCTTCCTCTCTCTCTCCTTCTCTCTCACTCAATCTACCTCTCTCTCTCGTAGTCCGCTCTTTCCTTCCTTCCCCCTGCAGCACTTTAAACGACGGGAATGTCTGGCGTCCCGGAGTCACTGGTTATGGAAAGCGTCGAGCTCCGAGTTCGGGGGAGTGCCGTCCAATTAGCAGCGCGGGGGGAAATTAGTATATATATATATATATATATGTATATACATATAATATGTAAATGAATTATTGTCGGAGATTCGCTTTACTCCACCTGTGATATCTGTAAGCTTAGGTATTGTGGAACTGCTAGAAATACTCTCAGGTGGTCATATTTGTTTAATAAGTTCTCCTCTTCACAATCTTCACAGTTAGATGAATATTATCTTTTCTCATTGAATTCGGGCAAAATCGATCCGGGGGTTTAGAAAGGGTATAGGAAAAAAACGATGATTCTTGAAGTATGCAACATCTGGGTGATCCGTTCTTACGATTTCGATGAAATTTCTTTGGTCGGTACTTCTCAAGGCACGAAGCGTCCTCGTCGAATGTAGCACAATTTAGAAATCAAATGTGGGAGGGGTTGTGGTTCGAAATTTTATTGCGGCATAGATCGATAACCTTTGGACAGATTCCAAGAGTTTTACCATAATCGGGATATACTTCCTCACGAAAATATATACCTAAAACTAGAATTTCACGCATACATATTCACTGTTCTGATTACACCAAACTTTCCGGCCTTTTAACTCTCCCACAATACAATAACTCACGCACGCACACACATAAAATATGTACGCATGTATGCGTTGATTAAATGCGACGGGACATGTCTTGGATTTTAAAAGCCAACTTGTATGTACACGACTGCAGGTGGTTATAAGGTACCTGCTCTCAGTACACCCACAACATTCTATATGCGTGTATGTATGGATATAAAGAGCCGAGGGTTCGTAGTCGGGCATGGGTCGGGCTTCGGGGACGTGTCGCGTGCATTAATCATCCTCGCGGCACGCCATGGCCAGTCACCCTCGACGCATACGTATGTAATATATGTATAATACATGCGTACATTCATCTATGTATGTATGCATGTATGTACATAGGGCAGTCCCTAGGGTAGAGGGAGCAGCGACGGCGGCGGTGCTCGTTAGTCCGCAACTACTATACGTATATACGTTCGGCGACGCTCCCGCGCAAACCAAGTGGAAACTCGTGAGCGCGGGTATCCCGATTAATTGGACGCGATTCGGGATCCGCGAGGAGCACATGGAACGCAGTAGTACGATCTATAAGGACGAACACGTATACATGTCTACATGTATATATATATTTTTATGCATATGTCATACACTAATATTCATTTTTCTTCAATTTAGTTCGTGAATATGATGCACAAAATATTTAAGGTATGTGCAATTATTGTTAATTAAAAGAATAACACATTTATACGGTTATACATGTTGAAGAATGAAATGTTCGTGAGGGAACCAAGGATGGATCTGATCAGTTACGAGCGTATTTGGCTACTCTTGCAGGATAATCATTAAGGGCGTTGACTAGATAAAAAGCGCGGGCTGCTCCGCTTCCCGCGTAAACTGCGAGGAGCGAGACAGCAAACGAACAACAATGACAGAGGACCGTAGCGGCCGCTGTGGTGGGGGTAGAATGAGAACGCTGAGCTCCCTACTCCTCAGTAGCCACAGATTTGGTTAGATTTAAAATACATTCGAGCGAGTCTGAGAGACGTTTTTTTACCTTACACATATTACACTAGAAAACTCGAACTTTATAATTTAAAAACACGAATTAAATCGAAAAACTACTGCAGCTCACACGTGCGCGTGAAGAGATTCCAATACGAGAAGGAAAAAAGTGGTGGGAGATTTGTATTTATCCCTAACAACGCCAGTCATTTGTGTCGGCCCGAAATCGCATCATTTTACCGCCAAAAATCGGCAGCTCAATGATTCAGGTTGGTCGTGATTATTCCTCAGTCATTGATCGGATTGTAAAGATCTAGATCTTGATTCAAAGATGAAGGATATAGCGATGGAATTTTTAAAAAAATCACTCCTCGTTGTACCTCATCGCAAAGATGGCCTCTTTTCAAGATTTGTTTTCGCAAAGCTGAAAGTGGAATCGCAAATTCGGCCAAGGAGGTGACACAGATACATCTTTCATCTTTAAGAATTTTTATTAAAAACGACATTATCTAGAAAAATGAGGAAATGAGAAGGAAGGTCTTGAGAGTCTACAAGCACGCGCTCGGCGAGGCCTAGTCAGTCGACGCCTTTCAACAAACAATGGGATATATGTACTTCGAATAATCGTAACACGATGTAACAACATGCATTACTTCGTAAGCTTTGGTAACGCAATAGGGAGACACGATAACGAATCCATGAGCCATTCTAGAATCTCAAATAAGTTTCTTCTCGCAAAAACTTCTCTGTACAAGATCAAAAATGAGACTGCCTCTTCCAAATTAACATTTCTAGAGCTATGGTTCGACAAAGGCACCGCCATAAAAGCCTCTATCTCGCATCGCTCTCTGCACCACTTGCAAGGATCTTAGACCTAAGGTTCATATGTACTAACAAATATGCCTAGATGTAAGCATAAGCTAGTTTCTTCTAAACAGTCAATAATACAAACTCACAGTAAATTAGTAACTGAGACCAAATATAATAAGAGCCAGAAAGCCAGCTCCAAATCATTACGCGCCGAAATACATAATAATAGTTGGACACAGGAGAGAGTAGGGTATATTAGACCGCCAGGTAAATTGGACCATTACGAGTTTGGTAATTTTTGAGAGCCTTGCCTCAAAAGTTTGATGATTAGAAAAATAGGAGTGTTCGGAGCATTTCGAATACTAATGGAACCTATTTTTAGAATCATCAGAATCCAGCAAATACACTCTGGAAAAATTACCAAAATTGCAATGGTCCAATTTATCTGGTGGTCCAAAATAACCTACTCTTTCCTATATCTAGTAGAGTGGGTCAAAGACACCGACTACTTTTTCGAATTTTTATTCTTTTGGCTAATTTCCGAAGATTTCACACGATTTCATAGGATTTCAATTCAGCTGATTTCGCACGATTGCAAGCGACTAATTCTTGAAATTTGAGACGATTTTATGCCGATGCATACTGCAGTGAATTCTCTGTCTCACTTTTTCAATATTCTCACGTCTCATTCGGTAAACATATGCAATTTCATTCAATGAGCCTAGATTTCGATAATTCTTTTCCTCTATCCATTAATGATACTTGCTGGTAAACTAGGCAGCGAGTGAGTCCAGTTTTAACACCGCGTATTGTTTGCCCTTTGTCTTAATTCCATCGGAATTCTAGCTAATCTTCAACATTCCCTTACACTCATCTATATCAAGCTTGCTAATAATTGTAAAGAAAAAAACACTACCGTACGATTATCTCACTTAATGAACTCATGAATGCTCAACCGTCGTTCACCTAGTTACAATAATCTGACAGATGTATTTCTGCATCGTCTATTCTAAGCCATCGCGGTGTGCGTCTTGTCTTCCATTCACATCGTTTTCATGCGGCGTTCTACGTCACAGTTCTTCTTATCTATACGTACACCTACACCTACACCTACCTACATCCACATACTCAGCTAGACGTTCTATGTCGTTTATCGTTCGCTCTGTATTATAACCGATCTACATAGGTATAAGTAAGTGCGCATAATATATATATATATATATATATATATATATATATATATACCTTGAAAGTAGACTACACATTTGTTTGTCACGCAACTTGTCCTATGGAACTTATTCTAGTCGATATAACAGACGATACTGAAGTTACTTGCAGCATCAGTATTATTATATAAACTTATATCATATTTCGTTCTCGATATCGCTTTTTGGTATTCTTCGTCAGCTGCTTGAAGTAGATATTTTTATTAATATTCTTTAAGAATCGAATGATGCTCTGTCCTTATTTCGCACGCGCCCTTTCGTCCCCTTTCCTCTTCCTTTCTCGCTCGGTCTCTCTCTCTCCCGCCCTTCCGAAATAAAAATCATCCTTCTCGCGCACTTGCGTTTTTCCTGTCTATTGCCCGGAGCGCGGGAGCACGAGGACCACGAAGGGCGCCAGAGAGACGGGGGTGGTTCCGAAACTCCCTACCTTCCCCGTCCGCGTTGCTACCTACCCGGACCGCTTCCCCAAATCTAATTTGAAGCCTCGCTGCGCCGTGACGCGATGGTAAGACCGGTGATTGAGACGCCGGGGTCGGGGGTCGGGGGTCGGGGGTCGGGGGTCGGGCCGTGTCCGTTTGCGGGGGCGGAGGCGGAGGCGCCTGTTTCTCCCTTGAACCGCGATCAATCGCCGAGAAATGGACCAACGAGAAACGAGAGAAGTCGATATATATACGCGAGAGTCGAACGGTGACCGCGAAAGATACGAAACTTAGAGAAGATAGTTGATATGTATGAACGGGATAAAGGAAGGAAGAAGTAAAACGTGGTACGCGATAATCGCGAATAATAGCGAGTCGAATTACCGTAACAATTTTAAGTATACTCGACCGGCTATTAGCGGACGATTATTTGAAACCCTGCGATATATATATAGCGATAGTCGCGTTACGCTAGCGTTGCGCACAGGATATAACGGGTCTAATGTATAGTATAGTAATATGTCATACGCACCCCGTGTCGCCATATATGTCGGGGAGATGGGCGAGGATAAAGTAATGAGAAAAGCCAAAGTGCTAGTGGTACCCGGGCACGAGCTGTCGCTGCCGAAAAACACGTTACAGTCAGACAAGCGTTGATAGATGCCAGAAGCCTGGAACTCTACTCGCTTAAGAAAAAGGAAGAAGGAGAAAGAAAGAGATAAAACATTGAAGCGTATACCTATACCTATAACGTGCTTCGCTATAGGTACAGCGTAATTATCTTAAAGCTCAGTTCTAACTAGGCTGATGGCTATTTGGCGAGAATCTGAATTTCGCGAAGTAAGAAACATGCCAATTATCCGGCACAGAAGTGTGAAATGTCCTTCTTTCTCTTTCTCTACTCAGCTATGTGCCTGATTGCATATTCCAAGTAGGAGCGAACCTCCAAACAACTACAAGATCTCCTCGACACGGGGTTCAAGCGTGAGACGTCTGCTTTTGCACACGCGAATTGGGACTCGGCAGACGTCGGTCGTCGTAGATTGATGGCGCATCTCGACGCACCGTCGAATCGCGGGTGGAGACGCAATTTGCCTAATGGGCAGCTCGCGCCGACCCCCGACGCCAGAACCGTGAACCGACGCCCGCGCCAACGGCGGCGGCATGTGGGCGCGATACCCTCGCCCTACGCGCTTTTACCCTTAATACTCATGCCGCGAGATCGGACGGTGATCTGTCACGGCTTTAGACTCAATTTCGCAGCCTTATATATCCGTGGATCGTCTCTCTACATCATTGTACATCCGTATCCGTATCCACGCTTTCCACTCTTGTTCGTGGAATGTCATGGCCAAAATTTATTTGCGGCTAATTAAGTCGTAATTCTGATCTTCTCTTCATTCGTGATCGCTGCAGTTTGGATAAAGAGTTGTCGAAAATGTTCTCAGCCGTATTTATACTTGTCTGCTTACGGCATGTACTGGGAATAATTATATCGTATATCTTTTCGAACTTTTAGTTGCGAAACAAGGGCGAAAAAGGCAGCCAAGCATCACCTGCTTACAGAATATAAACCCTCTACCACCTGACGCGACCCTTCTTGCCTGGCTCAACGCCGGGCTGATGCCTTTATGCATATTTTATTGTCGGAGGTTCGCACTACTCGGTGTAATTCACGTCGAAGAACCGTTGGGAATACTCGATCTGGAATCGCAAGGCTGTGCGTGGTGATCGATCGTCCGAGTCCTGAGTTTAACGTATCTCAATCTTGGGTTTAAAGCTAGCATTTAAAGAACGTAATGATGTGCTTATCGTTAGCCAGTTTGGGGAAGTCTGCGAGAGTCCAATGATTCAAAACTGACCGAGAAATGTCTCGTTAAGTGTGTGTCAATCGGTTAGAATACATGTAGGGGACCTAAAACTTGTAAAAGTTGTAGATACAGGTATGTATTTTTCTGTGCGAAATTGAACCGCAAATCTTACACCCAGTTTAAATTTGTACGAAATTTTTGACGAAAAAATGAAAACTTTCAACAGTTTGAAACTTTGGATGTACGGGCTTTATTTCAGTCCTAACATGCTGAATAGATTTTCTTTTCGAAACTTTTTTATACCCTCGAACGAGGCTCCCACTCCCATTTCTTAGTGTAACGTTTTGAAATGAACGAATTTGTTACCCGTAGGTATTGTATATTTCGAATCTCGAGTCGAAATATTTTTCATCTCGAAGATCGACTGAAATTTAAGGACATTTCGTATCCATTTAGCAATGACTCCACGGAGTCTATTCCGCTTTAAATTTTTTTGTTAACGAGAATCTTCGTCATTAATGAACAAAGCCGTTGGCCTCAATTGGACCCAGGGTACCAATTAAGGATCTCTTGCATCCGTACGACGACTTACACAGGCTTATTCAAGGCGAATAATTTCTCGACGTGTACTCTATTGTTTCGCAAATCTTTTCCCGCGAATTTTTTACTCCGCGTTTATCGCAATTCCGAGTTACGAAATTTGAAGCTACCTAATTTTCCCAATTCGTACCAGAAAATTCCCAACGTTTATGAAAATTCGTTCTTTTCGCATCGCAATCGAATACACGATTATATTCCACCGCGCGCCGTTAGCAAACGAAGAATGCCATACATATGCAGATCAGACGAATGTAGGTGGCTCTTAAAAACGCAGGGAACAGGCTTTTTATTCATTATTTTACACGAGTATAGTCTTCACGGTTAATTGTACGTCAGCACCGTAAACCATCTGCAGACGATCGGCAATCCACTCTCGCGCGTTTACTACTTACGATCATTTAAAGTTGCGACGTTGTGAGTGAGTATGGGGTATACGGTGCAACTTTCCGACGCACATAGAACCTTCAGGCGATCATTAGGCTGCCCTGAAGCACCGCGGATCTCACTATAACCTCCTACACCGCCCCCACGTTGAATACCACGTAGTCAGCGGACGACTTTGCCCCGGGTGCCGACTGGGCGACTATTTATTTTACGCCAAGGCCCGAGTGCCTCCCGTTATATTCTAGTCGAGTCGGCAGCAGCCGTGCAAAAGCTTCAGAACACAGCACCACTCTGGTTCATCCGAGAGCAAGAGAGAGAAGGGAAGAGAGTAAGAGAGAGAAAGAGAACGACGGAGATGATTAATGCACCTCGCAGCAGAAGCTCTGCGAACGACGAACGAATCCTGCCCAACGTCCCTGGGACCGTTTTTGGTCTTGGGTCAGCATAGGGTCAACGTCGGATCCATACGTGCGGGTAGGTATACCGCAGGGTAGAGAAGAGGATCCCTAGCCGACGGGTTTTGCGCGGGTTGCTATGCGGGGTGGGTATGAATTTGACCACGCTGTCGCCGAGAGATGGGAGTGTGTGGGTTATACCGAAGCGTATAAAGGGAAGTGTTTGCCTTCGCGAAACCGGCCCCGAGTAGAGACCAAAGTTTTCCCGGCTCAGGAGCAGCTACTCCACGAGAAGCTCACTTGTTAAGACCCCCTTCAATCCCCCTCGAATCCACGCAGAGCTTCGACGCTATATACCTTATACCTTCCTACCCCACCTAGTCGCCAACAGCTTCAACGAGATAGAGATTTCCGGAAGTTCTTACGATTTTTACCTACCAATTTTTCATTTAGAGCTTGTTATTTTTTCGCCTTGATTTTATCGGTTCACATAATTCTATACGACATATGTTGTTATATTATAATTAACCGATTCGATCTAAAAAAAATTTGGCAAGAAAATACGTAGATATGGTAGAGAAGTGAAAAATGTTTCTTTTTAAGAAAGTATTCATGTCTTGGTGACGGTTCTTAAAATTTCGTTGCTACTCGTTGAAGCTCTTTTGACCAATTTAAAACAATTCGGAAATTGAATGTTGGAGAGCTCGCGATTTGGACTTTTCATTGCGGTATACAGCTTGATAATTGTTGGGCAAATTTTACCGAAATTTACTGTACAATTGCGTTTCGGAAATTTTGTGGAGTGGCAAATATTTGAGACAAGCAATTAGGACCTTAATTTTATACTCACATTCCGAACTTTTATCCCACTAGACTTTCAATTATGAAAATGTAAAATTCGGTTCTTCTGTTTAAAAATCTGTTCGAGTACATCTTGAAGAAGTTCGTAAGACTTGTCTTGAAAATTTTCGAGAAAAGCTTAACTCGTAGTTGACGCTTGCAGCGTTAATAACGGATGGTCTTCGATTAACTGAGAAAAGCGACGTAAGACGGAGTGGCTGCCTGTCGTAAGTTGATTAAGACAGGGTCTAGAGCTTGCGCTCCACTTCTACTTCGCTCCCAGCCTTGTTCTTTCTTCCTTTTCCCGTAACTTTCTTCGTCGTGTTCTTTATTCCCAAGCCCAGCTCTCCAAACCGTCGCTTTTCGCTTCCTCTCTATCACTCTTTAGCCGCACGGTTCATCTTGGATTTTCGCTTTTTTTCATTCTTCTGTTTTCATTTCTTCACAGCTCTGCCGCACCCCACGATCGATGTATTGTATAGTACAGGAAGCTTATTCTGTAACTTTAGGATTATAGTAACTGCAGTTATAACTGCACAAAACAATGTCAATCCGTGAAATAGAAGTATCTCTCACCGTTATCTTTGCCGTTAAGAGTTACAGAATAAACCTCCAGATCCTGCACCCTAGTCACCGGAAAACAACAAATAAACAATTCCGAAGCAATTAATGACGAGGCTCTACAGCTCAAAGTCTATGGCTAAGCCTCAAAAGTGATCAGCTGTACAATATCAGCTATAATTACGATAATTTTCAACAAAAAAATAACATATTTTGAATGAAATGAGAAGAGAATTGACAAAAACCGAAATTTTGTTAATTCATTTTTCAACTGAATAACGTAACAACAGATTTATTTATTCTTTGTGGTATACAGAGTGAAATAATTTCAGCGTTCAATTTTTTCCACCTAGCCGTAGTCCCCTACTGTTCAATCTCTGCTGCGTTTCAAATATCCGTCTAACAGCAAGTGAAGTGAGCCAGTTCGTAGTCAGACGCACAGTTTGGCGCTTCGAGTAGATCGCGTGACTCGCAGAGGGGTGGATCGCGTTGCTACCAATATCCAACGAACGAAGAGGGTATATAATGATCACGAGTCAATCTTGGATCATGTATATATGTAGAATTACCTCTAACTTCGTCGATGTAACTTCGTGCTACGGGTAGAAGCCTGCAGCTGTCATAATGGAGAAAAGAAATGTTTTGCAAATACTCGAAAACTTTTAAATCATAGCATATAACAATTCGCAGCTTCTTCTGGCTCAATTCCTAACAAACATGCATTAATAATAATATTAATGATGGAAGGTAATAAAAGTTTGATTATTCGGCAATTTGTTGAGAAAGACGCGATGATTCTTCAACGACTCATTACGGCTGGAGCAATTTATTATTATCTAACGTCTGCAGCGAGCTGTACGCTGCAAGGTTCTCCGGGTGCCATAGGCCATCAACTTGTGGCGGTTATGACCTTGGCGAGAAGCCCTTCGCAGCGATAAACGGACGTCAACGACTATGAAGGGGGATGGGATCGGGAGGCATCGCGTTGATCTTAGCTGGCGAAGCTAGATCACTGCCATGGGTATATAGGGGCTGGTAAGAAGAGGTGAGGGGAAGGAGGAGGGGCGAGGGCGAGAGTTGGAAATGCCACGCAGTCGTGCGATCCCTTGGGACTCGTGACCGTCCCTTGAGACGGGAGACTGGCTTCGTTCCAGAACCCAACCCTCACCTCTGAACCCCACGTTCACGTTCACGTTCACGTTCACGTCCACCCAGCGGGCGCTGGGCTACAACCACGGCGTCGTCTCGGACCGACGAAAGAAGAACGAAGGAAGGTATAGGAATATTACTGCGTGGGTCGCATTCAAGCTAGTATCTACCCTCGGAGGATGCGGAATACTACAAGCGAAACTTGAGAGAGACGGATAGACGGATTGCGAACAAGGGATGAAGAGGGACGGAGAAAGAAGCGAGAACGAAAGCGACAGGCAGGCGTACCATACCTATATCTGCCTACCTACCTACCTATACAATATACATATAAGCAGCGACGCAAGAGCAAGGATTGTAATATAAGGGGAGCCCGCGGATTACGTGGCACGACCGAGTGGGCCCTCGACGTGCTCGCAGGCATGCAGGCAACCGCCGCAGGGTTTTACGGACGAGGATGAGTGCGCTGAATGGCGAATGGGAGGGGGAAAGAGCGTGCCAATCCGATCGATATCGGTTTGCCTTCCGTGCGTGAAGATCGATACGGGGTTGGAACCGTATTTGCAACGATGATCGGGACCGCGGATGACCGCTGACGCGACAGAATTTTATTTATTCTCTCCACAAGATAGGGGCGGAAGACCTTAAATCTTTGGAGACTCGATCTTGGCTGTAATTACAATGCAATATTGTTACTTGGGAAAGAAGAATATGTCACGAAATCACCATAAAATCTATAATCAATAGTGAATTCATACATACGTTACATACTTTTTCTTTGAAAATACGAATTCCCTTACGAAGGAGTCCAAGAATTGTCGTAATATATATACGTGTAGGAGTATGTTTCAAGACCAATATAGTTTGGTGTCATTATTTTCTCCGGTACGATAGATGTGTCTCAAGATACAATCCTTTGAAAATTCGTTGCTGTATGTATATGACAAAACAATAAAGTAGGAGAGACCGGGGACAATTGTAAGATTTTTCGGTTATCATCTTCGAGCTCATATCCTCGTGTACCTGAAAAAAATTTATTGGTACAGCAAGTGGGAGTGACATCTGTCTACATATAGTAATAATAATCAAAGAGAAGTACTTGTACAGTATCAAGATATTACAGATAATACGGTGGCGTGGAATATAATTATTGTCCCCGGTCTCCCCTACTATTTTTTATTCGCCAGGCAATAACTTACATACCTACTTATCAGATTCGGAAAAATTCAGAGGTTCACAGTTAGATTAGGTCAATCTTAAAGAAATAAAAGATGAATTGTATGTATTGAGGAAAATCTCAATTCCTTTGGAAACAAATTATGTTTTTTTTTTTTTATATGCATGATCTTTTGATAACGTTATAGTTAATGATCACTAGACTACGCTTCGGATTAGGTGCGAATTCATATAATACATAAGTATGGCGTTCTAGGTTTGTGAGCAATAAAACGCACGGAATATGATCGTATGTTTGATTGCGGAGTGAGAAAACACAAATTTTTATAACTGTTAGAAATTTTGTAGCCCGATTTATGCAAAGATAATTAATACGAGTCGAATTAAGGAGCTTGAAAATTTATAACTCGGAGTTGCGATAATCGCACGAGGTACGAACTTCATGGGAAAACTTTTCGAAACAATTATAGAGTATATGTCAAAAAATGATTCAACTTGAATAAGCCTGTATAAGTGGTCGTACGGGTGAATGCAAGAGATCCTTAATTGGTACCCCGGGTCCAATTGAGGCCAATGGCTTTGTTCATTAATGACGGAAAATCTCATTAACAAAAAAACCTAAAGCGGAATAGACTCCGTGAATTCATTGCAAATGGTCCTTCAATTTCAGTCAATTTTTCAAATCAAACATTTTGGATATTTTATGTATACTTGTTACCGACGTATTTGTGGTAATTATACAAATATCATCCCCTTTTTTCTTTTTTTTGAAGAAGTGCGGGAGTCCACTACCTTTGAAATTTCGACCACGTGATTTCTCAACATAATATGTTACAAGACAAAGATACTGCATAGGCAGCTTTTATATTTTAGAATTAAAGGAAAGACGAGACTCAGACTTTGGTGGACCATCTTCAAACACTTTGCACTATATTCTAAACGGCACATTGAAAAAGGGTCAAAACTCCCACATATGATTTTCAAAATAATAGATATATTTAAAAGTTGTCGTTCTCCAAAAGTAGAAAAGATCTTTCTTCTAATCGTTTCCCGACTAAATGTCAGATCTTATCGAGTCCTTATGAAATATCGTGGTAGATTTCCTTGCAATTGCCAATCCACAAGATATGTAAAATGATTTTGGAATTCCAGAATTACGAGAGGCAATATATATAGGTATATAAGTAAAGATGGGTCCGGCACTGACATCGAAGCAATCGGCGAATCCCATGCCATATCATGGTCCATACCATGCTATGCCATGGCATAGCAAGAACGTGCGGCCTTCGCGACGCAGATACACCTACACAAGTACAGTAGAGCGCGTGAGCCCCACGAGACAAAGGAGGATATCGGGGGCGGCCGGAGTTGCGAGCTGGGAGTTGAGGGGGGCGCTAGGAAAGGCAAAGAGGAGCAGTTCGCGTCGCTGGCACTCAGTCACTCAGCCTCCTCCCGCTATCTATAGAAGGATACCCTTCAACTCTCGCGGTTGGCACTCGTTGCGCGCTCTCTTTCTCTTTCTCTTTCTCTTTCTCCCTTGCTCCCCTTCTCTCTTTCTCGCTCTCTCCCTTTCCCGTGTCCTTCTCTCCTTCTGCCCGTCTCTCTTTAACTCCGATCCCTCTCTCTCTCTCGCTCTCAGTTCGCCCGTCCCGCCCTCTCCGTGTTTCCGCGGCCCATTCCAACCACCCCGTTCCGTGCCGTGTCCCGCAGGCCATGTCCCTACCTACGACACCGACTTTCTTTTGTCCATGTCGCTTATCTTTCCACCTCTTCGTCGGCGGGAGTCAGAGACTTTTTAAAAAAACTATATCTCTGATGAGACGCCGTATTTTACAACCTTTCCTACGACACCCTGATCAATGGGTTAGAACTTTCCCTTATATTTAATAAACAATTTTCACATCCTTTCCACAGGGCAATTGTTTTACTGGTAGAAGACGGCCCTCATCCCCTTTGGTGGCACGCTCCGCGGCACGCCCGGTCGTCTCTGTTATACTGCCAGCAGCAACCCACCCTCATCCCTCGAGCTCCCATACCCACGTTACTCCCGCGTTCACCCTAACCCACCCCTCAGCGGACCCAACCCCCAGGACAACCCAGCGAGCCGCTCGTTAACCTGCTAGCGCTTCTAACCACCGGTGCAGGGCCGCTTTCATATTTACATATCAATATTCTACCACTCGACGACCTCTCTTCGATACATATCGTATCTATACGGGCAGAAAATCATCAGACGAAACTCTCGCACGTGCGCCGATTAGTCCGTACAAGCCAATATCAAACAAAGCAGCTAGGGGGGACTCGGCGTTATTAGGATATCGCATCTCGTGGTATTGGGGATATTTTACTTGAATCTATTTATTTTTTCTTTTTTTTTTCTTTTTTACTTCGAAACTCTAGTGTCTCTGTCTTTTCGTTACATCTATATCTTCGAGGTATAGGAGGCTTTGGATAACTTTTCCGCAGGACTTGAGGAGTAGATATATACCGATAAATATCTGGGCTTTTTGCACGCTACCACTTTGCCTGCAAGGATCGCGTTACACGGTTACTTGCTACTCGGCTCCGACACCTGCGAGAGTAGGTACCTATATACCCATGCTACGTCGTCAAGGAAGCATTACAGCCTCTATTCACCCTCACCCGATTCTCTAGCGACCATTACGGAAACAATATAACGTCGCATCTGCAGACACAGCCTTCCCTTCACCTCACTCCATCCCTTACACGACGTTGCCCTTAGTCTTCCTCCGCACTACTCGCTTTATATTTAGGTATACAATATAGCATACACGGCCTTCTCGATCTTACAATTAGATATACGATATGAAACAACTTTTTCGGTCCTTGAGATGTGGCAAACGTAGTTTGTGTTTATTCAACAAATTGACCAATGATTGCAATAAACAGACAAGTAATAAACCTTTTTCATCAAAGTCTAGTGATATACGGTCACATATGTATATCAAGATCGGAAGAATTAGGAATAAAATTCCTACCGCCAAAAGGTGATTTAGCATTCGTCACGCGGCTGCGTCCCTGGCGACGTCGTTACGAGGGCGTCGCGTTTAGAGGCGTCGGCGGTGGCTGTGGCAGGTGGAAGTGGGGTGGGGTTTTGAGGGGGGGTGAAAGGGGGGGGAGGGAATAGCGAACACACGGGTAGCGTTGGCGTTGAGTTCGTCGAGGTTCGGTGTAGCTCGGTGCTGCTCGGTGGCCGAGGGTTATACGAGGAGCTCCGTGAAGAGGCAGGGGCCAGGGGGTTAGGGGTTGAGGGTTGGGGGTTGGGGATTGGGGGCCAGGGTAGGTGGTAGGTAATCACCCGGCGGCTGGCGTTATAGCGTCGTTACGCCGCAGCGCCGCTATCGTCTCCCCTAAACTCCCCGGTTGCCCCGCAGATCCCACGGGTCTACCGCCCGACCGAACCCAGCCCCCGACCCCCAACTCCAACTCCAACGCCTCCGTCGTTTCGCCCATCCCCTGGGCCTCCGACGCGAGACGCCGTCAGCGACGCGCCCCGCTTACCTACGCTGCCTCGCTAGCTCCTGCACCAGCAGCTCAACGCTGTAGGTAGGTATACACAATATGTATATATATGGTAGGTATGGGTACAGAATTCCCACAACACTCTTCACCAATACAAACGCGAACGAACGTGTAGACCCGATGGCTTTAATTATTTCATATCGTCGTGCAACGCGGATCACCGCACGGACCAGCAAAGGGTAACAACGTAGGAGAAGTTTTAGTCACGGACTTAGTAAAGAAAGGTGAGGTGAGGCAAGGCGAGGTTAGAGGTGATAATTAGGCTGGAAAGTTGTAATTCTACGGATGTCTTATTTTAGGAAACAAAATTCATGAATAGTGAATTCACACCGACGCTTTTTATTAGATTTATCTATTAGGTGCGGAATACTAATCGTTTTTTCGTTTGACAAAGCATTTTTTAGTCTCCGAAGACTCTGGGGGTAGTAAATTAACGATTATGGTTGAAACAAGTAGTGAAGAATAAAAAACTGACAACTTTCTCTGTGTTTCGTTTAATGTGTACGTTATGATGTTCGAAGATTATATAGTTTTTCGAAACTTGAAAAAATTGTAATACAGTATCTAGACTAAGCTTATGGAGTCTCGATACGTTCAGAAAGGATTCGATAGAAGTCTATAAGTATCGGAAAAACGATGGGAAGAATATTAACAAGGAATGTACACCATCTTTTAAGAGAGCTCCTTAATCACAAAGAATCACACTGGATTACAATAACGCTTTGTGTAATTTCTGTACAGTTCTAAGTTCTGAGGGAATTGTGCATGTAGTAGCCAGTTACACCGTTAATTACTCCACTAAAAAGTTAAGGAGAACAAAGAAACCTGCAGTTTACTTACCACAACATGAAAAACACGCGCTGTAACATATCCCCTTAATTTTACTGTAAAGCTACTCGTGTTGTATTAGTTCGCAGCAGACTGTGCAGTGCAGCGGTAGATAGAATTAGCAATTAGCAATTAGGACCCGGTTATTGGTATACCGCAAATATCGATTTGCAGTTATTTCATCAGTTTTTTTATCCGTGCAAATCATCGCTAAACATATTTACATAGTTTAATACATAATTATCTTTCACAAATATGCATTGATAAGTCACATAAGAGTTTGTCGAATTCTTTCTCCAGATACATATGCATATATAGTCTCCGGACATACGTAGCGAAATGATATAAGCAGTTCGCTTTTCCGCGTACCTAGGTCAGTGATATGAATATCATGTGGAACACCTTCCTTCTGCGCAAGTTGCGAGTCGATATACTTAACTACGTATCGAAAAATAAAAGTTGAAAAACCGGCTATCAACTCGGATATTTCAGTCGTGGAAATTCCTCCAGGGTATTAATTCAAGCATCTGATATGAACACGGTATTAAGTAACAACCGCAGAATAAAACCTGGAAACTCTTAATCATATCTAGATCTGAGTGCAAAATTTCGCATAATGATTTCGCAAATTATGGTTAGACGCACTTCTACCGGAGATAATGCGCGATTAATTGCCATAAAAGGGGTATGCCATTATTAGGCGGCCGAAGAACGCAAACCTTCGATTTTGGCGTATTAGAAAAAGTCAGGACATTAATTGGCTGAAATTTAAAGCTCGCTAATTCATCCGCAATCAAATCTCCAGATCCAGAATTGTCTCTTTTTTATTTTTCGTATGCCGATAATTTACTCAAGTTATTGATCAGCGTCTCTCATAAACAATAACCATCGCAGGATTATAATCCATTCCAAATAATTGAAAACAGTGAATCAATAACCACGGATTTCAACGAAGACTAAAATTTTTACCTAAATCTTCAGTTTTCAAAGAATTAACTAAAACGATCTGAAAAAATCACGGAAATAAAAGCACAATAGACTTTCGGGTCATTTTTGCATTCCCGTAATTTGCGTATAACTATATATACCTAGATATACACAATTAGGTATACACAAGACTTAGGTCCACTCGTAATGCCTGCCGTGGAGTTTCCCTATCCGAATTCTAGATAGGTAGGTAGGTATCGACGGCAGACGCCTACTCGCCATCTCCCCGGCAATAAATAGTTGTCCCGTTGCCCCGCGTCGGCGATAATGAATTAATTACTCGGAGTCGGTGAAGGGTGCGAGTGCGTCAGGGCCACGGCTATAGTACTCGGGTTTGGGGTCGGGGTTGGGGTGTTTTCTGGGCCATTTACCACCCCCTGCCTCGGGGTTCTCCCTGCGGACGGTGTCGGCCGGGCAGGACAGCCTTTAACCCAACCCTAACCCAACCCGACCCAACCCAAACCGGGTCTCGCTCCGTCCCATAGCGGCCCTCATGCCCTCCCACGCGTACATGCCAATGTCCCCCACCCCGACCTCTTTCCACTTTTAGAGAGAAGCTGCAACCCTCGTTCAGAATTCACCCTTCCTTTTTCCCCGTGGCCTGCAGCGTGTGTAATCAGCCTTGGCGATAAGGAGTCCTTGAGCTCTCGCCTCTCAGTTGTTAGAGAGTTTGATATAGTGATGAGGTCTGATTCCTAGCTTCCGGATATCGGGATGTTGGGAAATTTCGAACGGTGTGTACAGGAGGAAAAGAGTTTAGTGGACGCGTTTTCTTTAAAAGATGTCAAATCATACGCAACTAAGACTCGGCTAGGGGCGAATGTGGTCAAAAGTGGCGTCTGGACGCCGGGGATAATTCCGATCCATCATGGCTCGGTTAATAACTGATCGCATCTGCCACTTGCACCCTAGACCCTCTTTCTCTTTCGTCTCATCGTCTGCACAGACACAGACCTGCAATAAACCGATTCCTGTATAGGTCTATACAAGTACGACAATGCCAAAAGTTACACCAAGCCCGGCGTTCGTATCTAACCCTGATGTTATGATAAAAAGCTACCCCCCATAGTACCCACTTGTATGGTCACCCTACAATCCTATATGGGCACCGCCTGTACCCGAACGAGTACAACCCGTGGTGTATACGTGTGTGTAGATACATATACTAGCTATAGAAAAGTAGGGAGGAAGTAGAAAGAGAGTGGCGCTCGTCACCCCTTATAGGCAGCCGTATCTAACCACGCGCGCATATTTTAATTACGAGGTAAAGTGCAGCGTACACGGGACTTGAGAGGGGCGAAAGGGGGGGTAAAGCTTGCGATACGGGATGCAAGGGACGGGAGCTTTGGATATCGTCAATTATTTGATGGACCATTTTACCTTCAAGTATGTGCACGTAAGTAGGTATATATATACACTGTGTATATGTATATCCTCTACGTGGATCGATGATATAATTCTCCTGCCATTTGTTTATTTATTTTTTTAAGTATATTCTTTCCATCTTTTTAAGGGATGGGCTGCGCCAGCGACTGGGTCGAAGATCGGTGAGCCTGAAAAGAAGCAAGGGTCGTGCGGAGCGATCAAAGACGCAGGGTGAGCGACGGGACTACAGGGCTGTTGTATATAACAATAAAAATGAGATGACCTAGCCACTGCTACTCCGTCTCGTTCGATTAAATGAGGGTGCTTTGACGAAGAGACTTCGCAAGTAATATCGCGTGGGCTCTGCGTCCTTTCGCACTTTTCTTCGTCGCATATGGCGATAAATTTCCTTTTGATGAATATACGCGTGCGGAAATAAGGGTGAATAATAAAGTAGTATAAAAATTCTGATTTCTTCTTTCTTAATCATCCGTCAATTCCAAAATTCGTAAACTTATACAGAATTGTGCAATTCGTTAGGTCATACGTCTGAGTAGCGAACTTTCTTGCTTATAAAAATATCGTACGTATTAATTGATACGAAGGTTTGAAATTTCGTCTGAATAGAATATTGTTTTCACGGTTTTTAACAGAAATTAATAATATAAGCGGAAAAAAAGAGAATGAATATATACAACGCCGTTTTCAACAACTCTCCATCGCTGTGAAATATAAAGTTGAAGAATGGATAGGTTTTTCTAGAAAATAGTTAACTTCACGTAGTTATACTCAAAACAAGAAAAGACTGGGATTTATACGTAAAAAAGAAGTGCGTGGACAGTTAAGTAAGAATCGCGAGTTACAACTTATCTTAAAAATTATACGTATCAGTGAAATTTGCCGACACAATGCATAATGAACGTGAACATTCACATTCACGTTTCTATATGCGTATTCGTATATAAGAGAGGTATAATGCATATGGCATATAAATATTATAAAAAATTGCGCAGGCAATGCAGCTTTCGATTTTATTTCCGAGCTGTCGCCTACAGTTTACGAGTAAGGAGATCGCGGGTCACTATTGCCTGCCTGCAGGGTTCTGGTGGGAACAAGGTGGACGGGGCTGGAAGGCGGTTATTAATAACGCCGCGATAAACCCGGGGTTAAGCCCCGCGGGGGATGACGGCCTTCGGCAAAAACCGAGATACCCCCCTCCTCCTCTTTCGTCTCTACTTCCCTACCTTCAGCCCACGCTGTTTCCCACTCCCCCTCGCTCTTCCCCGGCTCTTTCTACTCCCCCTAACCACCCACACCGTCCGTGTCTTTCGCACGAGACGCGAACGAGGAGTTCGAATCGAAGGAAGACCTTTATCGAAACGATTTCGCGCCGAGTGGAAGATCGTAAATAATTCTTGGCAAGTCGCGTCGAGCCGTGCAGCGCTCTACTTTCGCGTATTTAACCACACCTTCGGAAATATCAGTAGCACTCTGCTTGCAAGTCCCAAATTAGTACGATTGCATGATCTGGGATCTGCAATTAGAAATACTCAGTATTTATACTTTTTGCGGTGGTCCCTTTTATTTTTTAGATATACCTAGCTTCCAATCTTAATTCGTGATAACTGCTAATGCAAAATTGTCCAATCCATAGATTGAACCTTCTCGCAATGATCCCTCCCATCAGGCACTTCCATTCTGCATCTATTCAATTTACCTTAGATGTAGCCGAGCTCGGAATACCAAGGCTCTCCGACTTAATTACCTTCCTATAGTTCTCGCTACGGTCCCAGGAAAGACCCACTCCCGTCCCTCATTCTCTGAGAATCGGCATAACAACCTTTCCATTCCACGTAGAAAAAAAAGTGAACAAGTTGTTTTAAAGAAATTGATCTTAAAATAGAATCGAAAATGGTGCAAATGATGTCTAATATATTTGCAATTTTTTTAAAATTAATTCAGTTTCGGAGTTTTCAGAGAGCACTCGAGAGCCTTCGCCAATCGTCTGTGCGAAAATAAAGGTTGTGAGGTCGAGGTGGGCGAGGGGGTCAACGATAACTCAAATTTTGGTGGAGAACCGCGGCGTGACTCGAGCCTCTACTGATTCACGGCCGGCTGGCAAGCCGCCCGCACGCGGCTCGCTCGCTCGCGTAATAGCCTCAGCGAGGACCCTCGGCCCTCCCGTCTCGCGCCTCGCTCCTCTCGCCGTAGCTACCCTTGGCCTGGTCGGTCGTCCCCTCGGCGCAGCCGGTGCCGACGTGATCCCCGGCAAAACGCGAGAAGCGAGGAGCGAGGAGTGAGGAGCAAGGCGCGCGGCGCTACGCTGCTCTAGAGCCGGAGGCGCGCGATAAACGAGCGCACTGCGCTGGCTCGCCCTGTATACGCACCTACACCAACTCCTATCTACGTGCCGCGGCGTACCTACCAGTTGGGACCTGTATTATACGCGCGCACCCACGACATGCTCGCTTGCGTGCGTATATACCTACAATACCCTACAAAAGTTTTCGTGACTCGAAACCGCATACAAAATTTATATGTAAGTATATCGGCTCTCTTAATTGTCATCGTTGTTGCTAATGTAGGATAAAAACAAAATTCAACTCTCCATCGTCATGTCTGTAACATATTTTCGATCATATTTGAACGTAGGGCTTACGCATTCATCACTAAAATATCGAAACGTTGCAATTTTCTTGTCAGAAAACGATTTCGGATGGCTTTGTGTAATTTGTTATTGACAAGGCGAACATGTTTATAATATGTAAGTTAGCTGCACCGAGATTCCATAGATAAAGAAGTTTGATTGAAGAATTTTCTGCGGCCACCTTCATATTCTAGATCTTAAAATCAGAATTTTAAACTTTTGTGGTACACTGTACTGCGAGGCACGTGCACACACGAATTGACGGTTCCCAGTGCGAGAGGCCGAACGCCCGGAGCCGCTGTTATTTATCACACGCGCGGTTCGCCGATCGCGCGTCCCCACCGTCGTCTCTTCTACCGCTTCGCTTGCTCCTAGAAGCTCCTTTTCGTCGCGGCGCGGCGCGGCGCAACGCAACGTAACGTAACGTAACGTAACGCAACGCAGCGCGGCACGACGTGGCGTTCCACTACCAGAGCGACGGCTCGCCCCGCGGCCAAAGGGGTTTCGGGGGGGAGACTCGTTAGAGGCGAGTGCCGGCTACCTATACTCTTGTGTATATCTATAGCGTACGGATGTACGTACTAGTTATACCGATGCTTATGTGTGCGTGGCTCCTTTTCGTAGTGCGCAGGATCGTCGATCGTCGAAGAATTGCGGTAAGCGTCGCGGTCGTGTTGGTTAGAGAATATGTGCGTATATTATGTACGTCTGTGTGTGTATAAGATCCGCGAAGCATCGTCATCACGCGCTCACCTTCGGTGAACCTTTTCCAGCCCTTTGTCAGCGTTGCCGATGTTCGCTGTAGTTCGACGAAATTCTTAACGAAGTTGCGGAGCGCGAGGCGTTTATTATGTTTGTTAATACATAGGTAGTAGGGCATAGCGACTGAGCATTACGGTACAGAAAAGTTTGTACATGTATATAGATGGAATTCATTGTCGAGAGTTTCTTCACCGCTGAAATATTCTTAAGGTTTCGAATTCAATAAACTGCAGCTACTACGCTCTTATATATGCCAGACAAGTGTGAGCGGGAACGATCAGTGCGCAGTTTTCTAAGAAAAATTGGGAAAAAATTGCCAATTGTTCTATAAAAATAACCGATTTTACCAGATTTTCCGGTTTTGAATACTTTGCAGTATTTGAGTCACGCATGTAAGTATGCGAATCATTAAATTTCTAGATAATCGAGAAAAACGCACCATTTATTCAATTGAGGGTATTTTAATTTTTCCGCAGACCTGTTCCTCCCCGATACGAACTGGACCTCATATTGGCTGCAGAAGCAATTATCTCTGATTAAGCAGGATAACTTGCTGGAATATGAACCGTGCGTCCTCATTGTAGAAGATTGCATATAGGAATACGAAATTTGGCATCCAATAAGTTATAAAACCACAGTACTGCTATTATTCATAAAGAATAGTGCAACACGGATCCCAACACTGGTATAATTTTGAATTTTACCTTTACTGTCTCTATTGCATTTAATTTCTTAATTCGTAGAACGAAAATCGGTTCATTTTTGCTGACGTTTAGGTAAATTTCAACAGATATTTAACACTTCAATCCGATACGTACGAAACAATATTTCGTAAAGTAAATTATGATGTGTTTCTTCTCAGTATACCGCGCGAAAAAATATGATCAAAGACGGACTACAAGGCAAAAAATAAATAAATAAAGAAAGAAAACACAAAGATAAACTCAGAGAAGTGCAGGTACGGCCGTAGTGAATGGGGTTGGTTATATTAGCACTGCAGCGATAAGGTACTTATATGGATCCAAAGCATTAGCTGCGTAAATCACCTTTGCTAATTTGGCCTGTACCTACCTACCTACCTACCTACTTACCTACCTATCTATACCTACGGAGTTCTGCAGTATTTGAAAGCAATTCGCTAAAGGAAAGTCCTAGAGGCGTCGCGAACTTCTCAGGATCCTCGCCGCTCGGTGCTTAGTGTCTCGCGTAGCTAGAGGGCAAAGGGGATATCGAAGGGAGAGAAAGAGCAAGATATATATATAGAGTGAGAGAGAAAGAGAGAGAGAGAGACGTGATGGTTGGTGATTGGAATTAACGACTTGGAGACCGTATTGATCATTCGGTCGCCTCCACGTCGTTTTTATCCCTTTGCCCCCTCTGCACTGTCTCCCTTCCCAACTCGCCCTCGGTCTCCCCCTTTCTCACTCTCTCACACTGCAGCGCACTCCTTCATCTCCTCGCCCTCCTCCCTTAAAACATTACGATTTTCATACTATAGATCATGTCCAGCTCCTGTCTTGAACCGAATTGCTACAGTTTGGCTCAGGTCCCTAACGGCCTAACGCTAACCGATTTTCTGCGGATCGATCCCACCCCGCGTTTACGGTACCTATCTCTTTTCCTCTACCGTCTCCTACTCCTCTCCCTACTCCTTGCTCATACTACTA
Source organism: Rhogogaster chlorosoma (assembly GCA_944452935.1). Classification (NCBI taxonomy): domain Eukaryota; kingdom Metazoa; phylum Arthropoda; class Insecta; order Hymenoptera; family Tenthredinidae; genus Rhogogaster; species Rhogogaster chlorosoma. The sequence continues at coordinate 1,748,602 of OX101797.1, forward strand.
AGAAGTCGTCTTCTCGCGAGCACGATTCGTCATTCGACCTTCGTCGTTCGTTTTCCGGCCAACGGGAAAAGGCCCTGAGCGCCCTAAGGAAATCCAGGGAAAACTCAACAGAGCGAGAAAGCTGGAGTTGGTGATCGACGAACCCCTGATGGCAGGGGGAAAAGGAGGATAAGAGCCGCCATTATCAGGGTGTTGGGTGCGGGGGCACTTAGCTCCGTATCTCGGCTTCAGGGTGGCCGGTCAGTTTCTGATAAGGCTCAGTCCTGAGATCCATCATCGTCACGGAGATGCCTGGCTAGGGCGTCGAAATATGGTCTTGAGATTTCGTCTCTCTTTTATTCATTTGCCTTGTTCCTTTCTATATTAATTCATACCATTCTCTTCTCTTCTCTTTACTGATAATCATTATAAAATGTCGTGTGACACGATAAAACGATTGACTATGAATCATTAAATGGTTTTACAATTTTTTCACACCCATTTCTATACATGAATTTATAAAATGTGACGAAAATTGTCTACATGAACGTAAAACAGTCAGCCAGAAAACGTATACATACACCGATATATCTGCCGGGCAAACCTGCATCTTCACAAACTTAGACTAAGCTTTACGAGGTCCGTTAATCTGACCCGGAGCTGGAAGGACCGGGTCTCTTATCTCAGGGTCGGTTTGTCCACGCGAAGCGGACATTTTTCAAGCCAACCTTTCGCGAAGGTAGTACCATAGGCGACTATTAGGTGTCTTATGCAGCTAGCTTTTCGCAAAGCGGGTAAAGAGAGATGTATAGATACGAGACGTGCGCGCGCGCGAATAACCGAAACCCTCAAGGCGCAGATTACATCGCGGGTGCGGATGGCGCGGTATTGCGGTTTACCGCGACCCGGGTGTCGTCGTTACGTGAAGGGATGCGAAGGGTATTGACGCCGAGATCCAGCGATGACGACGACGACAAACCTGAGGCAAGATCGAGATAATAAGTCTGCTGTGGAAGCCTGCAATTTCTTCTCGCCTTACTCGGGAGGACAACCAAACCCGAGAACAATAGTCAGGTCACTGCAACCTCCGAGGCATGAAGTGCCCCAGCCTAGAAAACTCACTGTAGTCTATATAGAGAAGAGACTTCGTCCGCCACGGCTACAGATTGCACCTATTGTGTAATTTACCTGGTACCGGATATACAGCGAGAAGAGTTGAGGTAGTCGTCGCAATTTTCATCTTTTCAATTCGAGCAAGCTGAAATAAAAATTCCATGATAATTACCATTATCTATGCAAATTGAGGAGAACAATCTGATACTGTTGGTTATACATATATAACTACAATTTTAGGTATAAACAAATCAACAAATCATAAACCTTATTGTAGATATTTAATGTGTTATCCATTTAGGCTCAATAAATTGTGAAAATCAAAGAACAAATAAAAATGAAAAAAACGACGCAAAATTTCGTTTTACTGTCCTACAGATATATTACAGGAAGGAATTTGTTTCCGGATTTTTAGTTATATAGGTATTTTGAAAACCGCGTATCTCTAGATCGCGACCTACGTTCGCAACTAACACATCCCACCGCTGCCACCAGTGTAACTTTGTCGTACCGCGTGCGAGGGAGCAGGGGGAGAAGGGAATAGGGGGAAGGGGGGTCGTAAAATAAAGCGGAGACCACGACTCGTCGTCGTCACGCGACGTCGAACACGCGACGTCACGTCCCAGTCGTCCCAGGCGTGCCTCGACTCCGTCCGAGGCCGTGCCCCGCGTACACACATACATATATACCTACAATCGTCGGCCGCACGTACGCCCGACACCCTGGCGACGACGTCGGAGCCTACGGTTAGGGGCAAGCAAGGAATAGGAAGAGGGGGTGTGGGTGTAGGGGGGGACATTATCGAACCCCACGCGCGGATCTCTCAGCACGATATAGCCCGCGTGAACGTCACGACGGCTTATAGACGAGACCCGGATGGTGGTGACGGCGGCGCCAAACGAGCCCCCGCACTCCGCAAAAGCGCGACCCTCGGCTCTAGGTATAATCTATATATATATATATATATAGGGTATGTACAGAATATCCCTCGAGGGATTCAAGAGCCAGATATAGGGGCGACGGGGGAAAGGGGTGGGCTAGGGGGTGATTCCACTTGAATTCGTCTTTCCCGCCGTGCACGCGAGTCCATCGTTGGCCTCAGTACTCCTACTCCTTCTTCTTCTCCTTCTCCTCTTTTGCCTGCAATTTTCATCCTAGGGTGAATCCCACCCTTGTTTACTAAGTATCGGCGGATGATTTTAATTTGGGGCGCAAACTCTAGATACACACTTTGGCCACGTGGGGCATGCACGTGTCTCTCTTACCTCCATGGTATATGTATACTTACGGCTTCTCATTGTGTCCTATATATATACATACCTACGCTTTCCCTGCACTGTGCAGGTTAACACGGTTGACTCTCTAATTTGCTGACACTGCGTGAAGACCTCAAGGTCGATTTTCAGCTCTTAGTTACGATCAAACCTTATATTGTCACTTCTCATCATCAAATGCAGACAAAATGACGGGTAGAACTTGTAATTTATTTATACGCATATAATTTCGGATTTACGCGTCTTCCGAAGACTTTTGATTAACATCGTTGGTACACCTTGACACGGGGTGTAGTCCTATTACATTTTTCCAAAGTATATACGGTATTATAAATGCTGTATATTCTTATTCGTATGAGTAGCAGCTCGAGATGATGAACATCCCTTAACCATATCTACCTCCAACCCCGAATATCACCGCGACGTAGTTATAGTGGATATCGATCAACCTGCATAGTCAGCGACCACCAACGTCCATCTGTCTCGAGCAGAGAATCGTGGTCCACGTACGTAGTACCAAAGACAGAACGGAGTGTGCAGTAACGCGGTATGGCACGGTATGAGGAATGAGAAAACATCCAACTTCCGCGAGGGAACGAAACTTGTACGTATAGTAACTCAGTGCAGAAGGTGTACGTCAGCTTACATATACATATAGGTATACACACATAATACCGGATTTCCAAGTGGAAGGAGGCACGGTTCACAACGAAAGTAACTTTGCGCTCTCCTTGCCTCCGTGGAGAGGTAAGGGACGACAAAGAGTCGACGTCATTGGGCGCACCGTCGTTACCGTTAACGACGGCCACCGATTGTCCCAACGACGTACGTCGCGCGCGCGGCCCCCTCCTCCCCCCTCCTCCCCCTACATTCCCTTATTATTGCCGCGATAAATATAAAGCCTATACTTATATATATGTAGGATTTAGATGTGAGTGAGTGGACGAGTGGATGAAGACGTGAGTATGAGAGAGAAACGGATGGTACGAATGGTAAAAGATAGTTAGAGAAAGAGATGAGTGCGAGCGTGAGCGCAAGAGAGAGCGAATGATCAATTAGCTAAGTTTAGCAATAGTTAAGAGAGAGTGAGAAAGAGAGAAGGAGAATACCTGTGTGCAAGTGTGTGAGTGAGGGTCTCAAGAGGACGAAGGTCCGAGGGGCTGGGCATGAGTCGTAAGGGTGTGCTTGCAGAGTAAAGACGTGACTAATAAGGAGTGTAATATTCAATACCAGTAAAGACAATACATTTTATTTGGTTTCAACCTTTGATAGATGTACAATCCGCTAGTTATTTAAACCTGATCCACAACATCCCACATACCTATACATATATGTATATATAAATGTATATCTATACATAAAACCCCTCGCCTCATTCCCTTACCTTGCCCCCCCCCCCCTCCGTGGCTCAGGTCGGCTGTCATTCCCGTTAATGGTCGAGATATGAACTCGGCTGCAGTCTCCATCCCCACCCACGTCTTCATATGTATATGTACCAAAGTCTCTTTGTCTCTTTCCCAAAGAACTGATGTGCGAAGTTACGATAGATGAAGGATCATACCTCTCGCTGATACACTCCTATAGTAATACGCATATATATGCGTATATGGTGTATATATACCTATATATTACCGCGTGTAATCTTTCTCTGTTATGTTTTTGTTCGTGCGGTAATACGGGGCGAGGCAAGGCAAGGCGAGCACAGCTCTGGTAAAAACGACTGAGTAGATGAGGTGGGGTTAAGGAGTGGCGTGGGGATAAAGAGTGTAGGGGGATATTTCGAGACAAACAAGAGACGATAAGTGCCATCTGTGGCCTGCGGGTGTCGCAGTCACCTTCGAGCGCCGTGGTACATACTGGTATCGCTACTGCTATGCTACTACTGCTGCAATGCTTTGGCGCGCGGACCGAAATGTTTGCCGAAGGATTAGCGAGACCGCTCTCTCACCCTCTCGCCCGCAGCTCTCCCTCGCAGCTCTCGGCGAATCCCGGATTAGCCGCTCTTCTGTTCCCCCTACACCGGACCCCTCGCGTAAGTTCGCACTCGACAACACGAGCCGTACTAGCGCTGCACTAGCGGCGCAAGCGAATTACTCGCTCGGTCGCCAGTCGCCGACCCGTTTTCTAGCTATCGTTCATACCACCCACGACGCTAATGACGCACCATAGTGAGACGAGTTCACGCGCGGTAGATGCCACGACGCCAACGCTAACGCCGACGTCGACGTCGATGTAGCCGTAGTCGTAGCTGTAGCTGTAGCTGTAGCTGTAGCTGTAGCATCGTTCACGTCAGCTCGCTATATAGCTCTGCAGCGTATCTGTAAGCGGGCTTGAAAAGTTTCGTCCAACGGTGGATGAGCCGGGAGCAGCAGAGCTCCGTTTCTGCGCTGTACAGGAGGCCATGAGAAGTAGCGTGGGGGCGGGTGAGAATCGATCGAATAGCGGATGAGATCGTGCGAACCTACGTCCTGCAGCAGAGATCCCTAGATCTACGATCGACGAAGCGGTTGGATCGAGCGAGGCACACCAACCCCGACTGAGAGACGCCGCGCCGCGGTCTCTCCGAGTCTCGGACGGTACTTGTTCCGCGCGCTGAAATATCGCGATACCTAAACGCGGCGCGCCGAGGGCCGCCTAGGCGGTTGTGGCGGGGGCGAGACGGAAGCTGCCGAGTGGTGAGAGAGACACAAACGATTCTCGGTAACGGGTGAAACAGAAATACGAATTTGGGAAGAATTTTCGTCACATTCATCGTAATAACTTGTTTGCTCAGGATTATGACGATTCAAGTTGTTCAAAAGAAATTACACCTGCCTAACTCGTAGTTTGAATTTACCTATTTCTCGCACTAATTATTCTTGTGGCTGAAGTCATTGAGGTACTAATTGCAACAAAAACAAGTTTTCGGAGTCTAGTCTTTGTTCATTTTTTACCCTGTAACGCCATTGTTTATTAGATAAGAATTTCATTATTTGAACGGCTCTTAGAAAAATGAATTCAGTATCTTAGATTGCAAATCTCCAAGGACGAATGAAGAATACAAGTGTATGTAATTAAGCTTTATGTAACATACATGTATAACACCGTGGGTACCGACACCTTCATTTGAATATATTTCGTTTCATTTATACTTCGTATAAAGTTACAAGAAATTGCTTAACAGATCGAGAAAACGAAACGTAAGAAGCGATCTTTCATTTGTCCATTCGCTACAATAGTATAGCTAGAAACTAGATTCCATAGTAGGTATATATTATTATTCTGATATTGACCATGGTGCTGTAACCCAAAAATCTCTACACCAGTTTCAACGTTCTATAACTTCTGAAGAGAAATCAGCAACTATTCGCACTCGAACATTTCGATCACATATTCAAATATATGTGTTTAGTGTGAAATGTATGCAACTTCATAGTTTTTGCGACCAATAACCTAGCAACTATATCCACGATACACTCCTACTTCACGAACACCCTGTGGGTTACCCAAGTATACTTATATAACGCGCCGGCGGCCACGTATTCGCAGGGAGGCCACACGGTCTCCGCTCTTGCTTTTATTGCGAGCGCGGAGACTCGGTAAGCGCGTGGTCGTGGCGGTCTCCACGGACTTCCCCTCCCTCTCCCACTCCTTCCCATCCCCTTCATCATCCTCATCCTCATCCTCTTTCTTCTCATCCCGAGTCATCCGCCTCCTCCGGCTCTGTGCGGCCGTCCATCCATCCGTCCGTTTGCCGGTAGAAGGACGCGGCGCATCGAGTAGTAGCGAGAGGAGGTTGAGGGAAGCTGCAGGGGGATGAAGAGGCAGAGGAGGAGGCGCCCGCTCGCGAAATACCTGAAAATGTAAAGGGTAGAGCTGGTGTAATGCTGCGAAGCGAACTCCGCAGTATTCAACGATCATTATCGATCCCCGCTGCAGCACGGAATCAATCGTCCGAACGCTTGGCGTATCCACTAGGTACGCCTAGATGTATAGAGGTTCGAGGCACGCCTCGATTATTCATTTACACCCGCCTGCTGCTGGCTTTCTTCTCCACCCTTGTCGATCTGCCATCGACACCGCGTTGCTCCGGGACGACCAGCGCTGTGTTTAGGCACAGGCTAACTAGGCTGGAGCCTAGGGCGGCAATATTTCAGAGGCGGCAAAATCACGTGCGGCCAATTTAAATGCTCTTTCACTTCTTTATATTGAGACAGAATACATGCAGAAAATCGATTTTAATGACATCATAAAATCATTTGCAGAGGAAAAAGTCTGAAGGAAACAGGTAACACAGCTCATTTCGTAAAAAATTTAATTTATTGAAAAATTTTCGCTGGAGGGTAGGGCGGCGGCGTCTACCTAGCCTAGGGCGCAAAATAATGCTGACACGGCGCTGGGGACGACCAAATATCGCGCCTACGTCACGACCAACTGTACCCACCGCTCAAACGCGACGGTGCAGCCTATCGTAATTACATATCACTATAAAGGTTCGGGCGCTCCGTGCGTGAGATATGCGTGTGCGTTTACTGTTCAGTGTTGGCGGGAGAAGTCGGAGCGTGGATCGAAGGGGACTTTACCACAGCCTACCTACTCGTACAAAAGCGCGAGTGACAGCTGGCTCTTGGCGTCTTGTCCCTTATGGCGCAATCCCAACTCTCGCTCTTTAATGCATAGTATAGTATGAAACATGTAGTACCCACATCTACATACGTGGAGTAGGCTTGAGACCGATCAAATAACAAATAGATGCGTTGTACATACATATACGTACCACGATGCGCGATGGTGTAATAAAATTAGGAAAAAAAAAAAAAAAAACTCACGATAGATACTGAAAATTATTGTTGCTTTATTTATTTATACTTACAATTGATATTATGATTTGATTCTTATTTCGATTATTCGACGATAAATTTAATATTCAGAAAAAAAAAGTATACGAGCTAAATGCTATCGTTCAGTTTCTTGTTGTTGTTTATTCTTCAGCACAACTTCATATAGTTTGTATAATGTAGAAAGAAATATCTGCAGTGGAGGACGAGCACCTTTTTTCATCGTGAAATATAGATACCTCATTTAACATATTCGTAGTTGGAACAGAGGTAGAGAAGAAAGCGGCTTTTTGTAGTTCAAAGACGAAAAAGGCAATCTTCTTTCCTTCCAAATATCATATCACCGACGTAAGACCAGTATTAACATGATTACTCCACTGAGGAGGTTTTATCGAATGTCATCTTTCGTCTCTTTATGAAATATATGTATGAGGTATCCCAACCCGGCTAATGTCCGAACCTGATCATCTCGATCGGATTAGATACATGTTTCGAATATCATTGATCCGACTCTAAGATACACTCGCATTAACGCAAGGGAATACATAGCATCGCAAGAATAGCCTACTCCAATATCAAACAATGTTTAACTGTCACAGAATTTGTTTTATGTAGCCATACATGTGGTTGCAAAAAAGAGTCTTACACTATTATTATCATCATATAGACAACAAAGAAGCTGAATTCCGCGGTAATGGAACATGAAGAATATAATATAGAACTTACAGGGCGGTGAGAATCAACGCGAGTGAAAAAACGCGTCTTATACAAACACATGTGATGTACCAATACTCGTCACTCGCACGTGGCCACGGATGATCTGGGATAGCAGCAAAGGTCTGAGGTACCGCGCACCCTCGCCACTTCGTCCAAGCTACACACTACACTTACACTTCACACGACGCGCTGAAGTTACGTGTCGGGTTGTTATACCCGACAGAAGCCACGATTGAGATTAAAAAATATCTTTCCGAAAAAAGAAGCTCTTGGAGATACCCGAATACAATATATACACGCGGTATGTATAATATATCGTGAAAAAGGTCCGCGAGGTACTGATAAAGACTAACAAGCTATCCTATATGCTTAAGCTGTACAAATGTTCTCCATATTGTACCGTATATTATTCTCTTTTTCTGTTTCTGTTCATTTGGTAAATTAGTTAGTCTACCTACATCTGACGCTTAGATAATATTATACATATGCTTATGTATATATGTATCTAATCGCAGTAGGTATACGTTGACGGTGCAGAGCAAAGCTTCTTTCTTTCTTTGGGAACTGGTGGGTTGCTGTACATGAAAGAATGCGTCAATCATCTTAGCTTCATCTAGATGGTAGAGAAAAATCATTATCTGAACAGAGGAGTGCAATATATACGAAGCCCCCGTCGTATACCGAGAGCGCAATTACGTTGGGCGGCCTCAGTTCCTCGGTTCCTCGGTTCCTCGGTTCTTCGCTTCCTCGCTTCCTCGCTTTCTCGGTTCGTCGCGGCATGGCAGGCGATGCCTGTCGGCGCGGCACACCGACGTAAAACATAATACTGCCTTTCACCCTCCGCCCTATCGCCCTCGCCACTACCTACGCCCATCATTACCACCCTGCTCAAGACGGGCGTCACGCTCGGAGACGATCATTGTTTTCCGCGAGGGACCGTGACAAACCCGTACCGTCGCGTCGGGGCGTTCGATGCCGGGCACCTACTTCCGAAGACGACGTAGATCGTAAACGACTATCGATCCAGAACGCACGGAGTGCTACAAGGTACGAAGTACGGACGTTTATCTCTCGCGAGATATATAATACAGCCATACCTATTTACATGTGTAGCTTAAAAATATTCGACGTTTGATGGGTATAATATCCCTTGACTTCATCGTCGTGTCTATAGTTATTCCGTACAGTTATAATACATATAATATTTTCCATTTCGATATGATTTTTCGTAATGATATTTTTCGCGGAATTAAAACCCGATGTAGATTAAAGATGCATGATCGGCATTAGTGATCGTCCCGAAACTTTACGATAGTGAAATATTTAGTCCGTTCCGAAAGTCTAATCCATACTTTAGCTGCCTCGTGATCCCTGGGTCCTTCAGCCTTGTTTCGAGGTGGTATATTCGTGGACAGCTGCCGTTTTCGAAACAACGCAATTCTGTCTAAGGTACCATGTCATACCTATACCGCTGCCTCTACGTCTAACTCTATATACCGCGTGTACACGCGCGAGACCAAAACTCGTAACATGCCTCGGGCTCCCTCGCATCGTGGGAGCTGGGGACGAGAGACGGCACGGTATAAGAGCCGGTGAGGAGGGAAAAGCGTTTCTGATCCGGCACGAAGGTCCTGCGGGAACACGCTCGAGATTCGAACCCAGAACCTGCCGCCGGGTGGCGACCCGGAAGGATATCTACCCGTGCCATCGCTCATTTCCGCCCTCCCGCGTTGTACTACTGCCTTGGGGCGCGCAACGATATTACGTCTCTCTCTTTCTCTTTATATTCGGGATCTCCTCACTCATCTGAAGAGGTTTCGCACAGGCAGGCAACCAGACTTATGTATGTATGTATGTACGGTATAGCTAAACGCGGAACGAGTCACGTCCGATCCGTAAGACCTTCACAGATACGTAATACATTATACGTTTCCGTGCATACCTATACAGATCAGAAACTGACAAGCACGGAAACATCACGTCTCACGGCCGAGAGAGAAGAGAAGAGAAGACGCTCCGGATGCAAATTTTCCATCAAGGACTCATCGCCCTTCGACGTCCGGTGGGAAATATTTTCGTTGGAGACGGGAGCTATGGTGAAATGCAATTACGTTCAAGCCATGATTGGACGGAATGTATATGCGCGGTATCAAGAGGAAATCTACTTCCTTCCTTGTTGTATTTGTCATCACCCACACTGCACCTACCGTAGATACCTTTGGAGGGTCATTCTATGGAGGCGTGGATCATGATCTAGGATAAGGCTGTATTCTGCTAATTTCGGTATTCAATCTACAAAGAGGTTTGCAGATCAATAGCCGTTTTCCACCTCTCACCAATGTATGATAGGAAGATTCTACCAGAAAAAAGAACTCGCGAACCGTACCGTGTACCAATGATCCGCACCACAGACTTTGTTTACTTACTTTCTTTTCTGTTCTTTTCATTTTTTTGCTCTCTCGCATTTACACTTCAACTACCTACCCAGGTACGAAACTACTCGCGGTCCTTCCTTTCCACCTTCAGCCCCGGAAGGCCAATATCCGAACGAAGGTTGAGCCAAAACGAAAACATACACGTACCACGTAGATCCCCTCGCATGCCTACCTGCCTCATGCACCCATATACCTATACCTATATATCTATACCTACCACATAATCTACAGCAACCACTTATCCTGCGATACATAGGTACATACATACTACCTGTACGGGGGTTCGGTGAAATACCGTGCTGAGGCCGTATCCACTGAAGATAGACACATAAAAACTATTTCGCAAATTCTCGCTGATGATGTTGTTGTGGTTGTTGTTTTTATCTTGTTATCGAATATCTGTGTTTTTTGACTCACTTGTAGGCTGTAGGTACAAATTGTGATAAAGAGATGGGAAAATGAGTCAGGAACTTAATTTATGGCTATTTTAGTAACACCCAGTGCAGAATGTCGCTATCGATGTATGTGTGCATGTGTACAGCCAGATTATATGTGTATACGTTGCTAAAAGCGACGTTCGCGCAGATAAATTGGTGTCGAAAGACGAGCGCGACCTGGGGTCGCATTTTCGCGTCAAGTCTGCAGAGGGATGGATGGCCCCGGTCCATAGCCGAAGGAAGAGGGCGAGTTTTAATCATGGAGCTCCTTTGAGCTCCGCCGAGATTACCGTTAAGCCTTGCGCAGTCGCGCCTAGCCTCACGTCTTTCGCCAAGTTTTTGCGACCCCGAACAAATATCCCGGCTCTTTCTCTCCCTTCTTCTTCTTCTGCTTCTGCTTGTGGCCTCGTTCTACCTTCGTCTCTACTCTAGCGCTTTTTCGTCGCTAGCTTCCTGCGCAGAGGATTATGGAACGGAGAAAATCACCCCGTGACGTTTTTGGTCATCAAACACAGCTTGGAAGTCCTGCAGCGTCGAAGAATAGCTGATTAGTTCAACTCATTTTCACTTCTATTCCGCTACGATTAGTCAGATCTGATATCAATGTATATATACGAAGGTGACGGAATGGAAGAGGAAAGAAAGAAGGAAGAGGATCTACTATAAACGAGAATGAGAGGGGAAACGGCGGCATTGCAAATACCTCCAGTGTCCTTGATTACGTTGCTACCAGTCTGATTACACGGCCAAGACTTCGGCGATACCTAACTCGGCTGGTTTTGACTAGGAGATGGGTAAAGTCGAGGTCACACTTGGACAATTCGATACCTATTTGAGTCGGACATGTTTCATCTGATCAATCCGATCTACAGTCTAGTTTGACGACAAAACAATTATAAATAATCGGTGGATTAGTAATATACGGTAGACGGCGTGTACTTTATGGCTGGAGCCTTACAGTTTGGTAGAACTGGAAAGTCTGCTGTAATCAGAATTGAAATCGGCCTGAAAGTTATTGAGCGATGCACTGCACTGCTTATACAGTCGGGTCTCTCAATAGTATCGGGCAGGGATACAAGGGGAAGAGTTTTTCCACGAAATGAGGTATGTACCTTCACTTTGCCCTCTTCGCTAGTCGCATCATTTGTTTTCCGTCTCTCTCTTTCTCCGCGCTGCTATTTCTCTATAGGGCTTGCCGTCGAGTGGGAGCTAACGCTGCGAGCGAGAAACTGAGGAAGCGGCACTATTCCGAGAAGCACTATTGGAAGACCCGACTGTACCTCTTCTACATTTTATTTCCAAATTGTTCTATATTTGGCAAAAAAGTTAGTGAGTTATGAAGTGTCGATTAGAGAAATTAGAATCTCACCAACAGCCGTTTGCCAGATTTGCAGCGTCGATTCTTCCTGAATCTTCGAATCTCGTATGCAAGGCGAAATACGCATACAGACGGAGAAACGGGTCTGTAGTACCTACGCCATTACAGAAGTAGAGAACTATAACGAAACTTAACGATGTTTACCATATCTAATAAACAATTAAACTTCGTATCTTTCCCTGAACCGTACACGGGGACGGCGAGCCGCGCAAATAGTAATCCGTGTCCCCAGCAAACGCAATTTTCTCGCAGGGTTGCAGCGGCGGGTCTCTCAAGGTCTGTTTGCCGGGCGTCAGCGTCCGTTGCCGGCACCCTCTCAATTATAACCGTATTAAACCAGTCGGTGCGACTTTTTAACGCGTCAAAGACTCGCCCCCGCGCACATAGTTGCTTGCGGCCTCCTGCAGTTCACCACCTCGCACTCCACGCCGCCGTCCGCACTGGGGGATGCTAGGGTGGCAATCAGTCTGGCCCAGCCTTCGTCGCGGCTTCCAACGCCGCGGGGTGCTTCACGAGGTACGCGGCACGCGCGCTGACGAATGCTAGAGGGCGCCCAACGTGCGCTGCCACTGTCAGAGACGAATGCCCCAGCTTTTGGTACATACACATCTATACACGTACACACGTATACACAGAGAGGGCGAATACCGTAGAGGTTTCGGTATTGCAGTGCATAATCTTTCGGAGATTGTGCAAAATAAGACATTGATTTGCGAGTGGGGAGATGCATAATATTGGATCCCGAATGTTTCATTTTTTGATGCAGTTGCTTTATCTGAATTAATGGTTGGTTTACTATGAATAATGAAAGTTTTCGGTTATTGGTCTCGGCAAAATAATGTGATTTTTTGGCGAACAGATGTTGTATACATTACGTATGAGTATATAACTGTAAGAGAAACCTTCGTGTTTCGTTAGCGAATTCGTTCATGATATAATCATAATTAAATCAACGACTATCAGTTCTGCTTCAATAAAATACTAAATAAAATACTCAAGGCATTCAATCGATTCTGGGCGATGGTTAATCTTAAGTAAGTTTTCATATGGCCTTTTTGGACGTATGCCCTTTTACCTGCTATATCGAGAAACGCTTGTATTCAATTGCGACATACGCTTTTTTAACCTCGGTACTTCTGAGCTACACCTATGAATATATGGTAACTTGCTTGATGATGCATATATCTACTGTACACTATCTTGATAACGGGGCTCGAAGATGAATGCCGTGCAACAGGAGTATTTAATTGATTTTATGTGCACGAACCCGAACTTTGCGGCCGGAAAGTTTGTAGGATACGAAAGCTTCACCAAGACGTGGGCTATGTTCGGGCACGACCTAAATTCGAAAGGACCCGACAAGACCGTTGAGCAGTCAACGGCAACAGTGCCTTGGAAAAAGGTACATAAGGTAATGAAATTTGTCATTATACTATTATTCAACATGAAATAATACTGCGTATGCGTTATACAGGTTGAACATTAATTATAATGATTATCGTCCAAATATTATCTAAACTTACGTCTTTCGATAATGCTGCGTGGAAACGTAATTACAGGTTTGGACGGATATAAAATCGAAAACAAGGGCAAAAGCAGGGGAAATAAGGGTAGAACACATTAGGACCGGCAATATTGTGAGGGATAGCGATGTACATACCTCAGCTGTAATGAGTTTATTATATTTTTCAAACGAAAATAACATTTCATCTTGTTGACGGAAAAATCGAAACTGGGCTGTTTTCAGAAAAATGACTTTTTGGATTTTTCCTTCAAATCGCTATAATTTCTGCAATTTCGCAAATATTTTGGGTTTTGATATCTGATTCGACGGATGGTGAGATTCTATGTACCGTGTGTTTCTTCAGTGCTACCCCGGCAATCCGGGTGGCGGATCGTCAGGCTGGTAAACACATGCCGCGAAATTATCGGTATCGTACAAGGTTCACCGCTCGACTATTATGTATAGGCATAGGCTACCCCTGTACAACTATACGATACAGACATATACCTACACAAACCCCGGCTTCGACCTTCGTCTCTCATATATCTCACCAGGAAACAGATATAGGTTTAAAATTATTTTCAGCTACGTGATGATTGGAACATTTTTTAAGCTTTCGATGGATTACTGATTGTTATTATTAAATATATGAGGATATTTCAAGCCAACTAGACTAACACCTGACCCTGACTATTTCGGATGAAATCAATTTTTTTTTCAATTCCATCAAATTGTTTCAACTCTGAGCGACGCCAACATTTTTTCCACAACCAGCTATTTACTTCTGAATTTTTTAGGCCTAATGAAAAACACCTGATTTCAATTTTTTTCGAAGAAATCTCAAAAACTCTGTGCTACATGACGATCATTTTCAGCCCTGTTCGAAAGTGGAACTCATTCCTCTTCGATTTATTTGATCGATTTTAAGATTTTATTGATAACACTAGTCAACAAAAAAAACTTTTCTTGTGCCTGGGTTTACTTCATGATGTCTTTACCTGCCATGCATTAAATGAACGAAAAAATGTCTACACCCCTGTCAAAGGTAGCCTTCAAATTCTCGGGAGAAATAATAACTCAGGGGAGAAGGCATCATTTTCAAACTTTTTTTGTTTTGTTAACTAATTTAATGATTCAAGTTAATTGACAGGATTTACAAAAATATTTGTTTCATTTTTTTATCGGTTGAAAATCCTAAATAATAGCAAAATCTGCAAAAGGAAACTTTATCTAGTAAAACTATTTTCTCTTTTATTAGTCACCTGGAAGAAATCAAAATTTGATATCTGGAACCCGGCCAGACTCAAAATATGCGTTGACCGGTGTAATCAGTTGCACTGACTTCAACTGATAATGAGCTACACTAGGTACTATTGATCCGACGAGAAAATTGTGACTTAGCATTAGTCTTTCACTAGCATTAGTAGATCTTTTCAGTTCCTTGGTACCACTTCACTATGAAAGAATTGTGTTATTTAATATCGTCCATTTGTTAACACTCTTTGAAATCGATTACCTAAATGAATTTATGAAAAATTTGGTTCCGTTCGGATATGGCTGAAAATTATGGTCGTGGAATACAGAAACTTTTGAGATTTCACTAAAAAAGATTAAAATCGAGTTCTTGTTTCTATCTAAAAGATTCAGAATTAAATAACGGTCTGTGACAGAAATCTGTGTCTCTTACGATTAGAGTTGAAACAATGAAATAAACAAACATGGATCAAATCCGGGATGGTCAAGGTCTGACATTGGTTGAAGAGATCATTTTTTCAACCTTTCGAAAGGTTCATTATGATTATATACAGTTCCGATCGTTTATTGTTTCCTGACGATAAACTCACAATCGGCGTGTGTGTATAAATCGAAGAGAAAAGAATGTCAATTTCGCTCAACGCGTATAACGAGTAGCGCGTGAAAGTGTCATATACCGAAATTATTACCGAGGCAACTCTCGCCCTCGTCTATCCATTTCTCCTTTTACCGAGTATCGTCCTCATATACGATAGCCTGCAGGACGACGTCGCCGACGTCGTTGCCTGGCCTCAACCCCTCGTCTCTTTCCGCAGCTCTTCCACGTCTCAAGAAAGCCGTAACGTGACGCTAGCAATCCAGTTTTATTCTCCAATCCGTACATAGGTATATATCACTATACCATATATATATAACCTCGTATATAACCACCACATATAACCTTCCGTTTCCTCTGTAGACGGCGTATATATGACGGCAAAATCAAATCCTTCGTACTTATACTATTTTATATATTCTACATAGAATCTATTGCAAAACAAATTCTTTAACTCCATATGTAGACATAATAATAATAATGATGATAATAATAATAATATGTTTGAATACCTACCTGAAAATCTCATTTCATATCAGACCATATAGATATAGCGCTCATTGTACATTTTAATAATATGTGTAACTATACATACTACGCACATACTTATATATACACATGTCAATGGCGCAAAATACAGCTACACACACATGATGTGCCAATACGTGAAGAGAGGCGTACGCGGGTTCCTATCGGGAATCTGTCAGCCGCTATCTAGTGGTCGCGTGATACGGTGTGGGTCCATGTTCAGTTCGAACGATTCGGTAGAACCGCGTAGGTATACGTAATTCGTGACGCGTTACGAGCGTAAGCATTCACAGGTGACCCTAACTCCTGGTAGAGGGCTGCAGATACGAGTCATTGAAGCGTCAACCGCAGGGGAAATGGGGAACAGACATAATAGTACGAGTTGTGTGCGGTAAAAACCGATTTTCCCTGAAGACCTCACACCCATACAAACACACAGGCATGGATATGCACATACATATACATATAAGTATCTATGTACATGACATGAGGCGCCAAGTGACGTGAGGTGCGCTTCGGGCGTCACACCAATACGGAGTGAAAAAAAAGGACCTAAATGGAGAGAAAAAAAAAAACAAAAGGTTGAAGGGACGGTCGCGGCGCGTTAACGCGATGCTGCGGCGCTCGTGTAATATGCATGCACATATATATACCTACATATACAGGCTTAATATATATCCATACGTAGGCGTGAGGGCGTCGCGAGTCACGTACACCAACATCTATATGTGTATATATGTCTATCGCGACGCCCACTCTCACATATCTACATGCCTAGGCACGCATATACATATATATACATATCTTGTATTTTATATATATACAAATATCTATGTATATATGTACAGTTCTCTATATAGACTCGTATATATCTATATATATAGAGAGAAGTGTGTGTACATATACACATATATATATGGGATGACTGGGAGGCTCGGCTGCTGGTGGCGGTAACGCGATAAACGGATTAACGGCCGCCGGGCTGTCACGCCACCCTTCCGCCCTTCCGCCGTTCCACCACGACCATCCCGACTCCCATTTCCCTCCAACTCGCCGCCCGCTTGCCAAGCTGACGCGACGCCCGCATCAAAGCGACTTTCCCTCTACTCCGGACCGCCCTCGATTTTTGTCTCCTTTTTCCTTTTCTTTTTTTCTATTGTCTCTTGTTTTCTTGTTATTGGTTTTTTGCTTCTTCACCGCGAGACCGCGAGGACCGTGCTATGGTACGCTCTTTCCAGCGAATAGCTTCGTTTACTCCTATTATGGTCTATACTCCGTGGTATGCAGCAGAAATATACAGCTAATGGTGAACCAGGGTGTTTTGTTCCCGCATTGGGTCATAGAGTGGGTTTATCACCCCACCCGTCGAGACC
The DNA here is from genome assembly GCA_944452935.1 of Rhogogaster chlorosoma. Taxonomy (NCBI): domain Eukaryota; kingdom Metazoa; phylum Arthropoda; class Insecta; order Hymenoptera; family Tenthredinidae; genus Rhogogaster; species Rhogogaster chlorosoma. The sequence continues at coordinate 1,766,006 of OX101797.1, forward strand.
ATTGCATTATCCCTTTTTTGGAATTAAGGCCATCCGTTGTATATACGTATACATCTATAGTACGGAATATGCTAGAGGGAGGTGAAAAGTTTAAAGACCGTACCTATAGCTATACCCGTTTGGGGAAGGAATAAGTCTTTCCGAAAATATCGCAGAGACAATCCCGCATCATTTGTTTTTGGAATTATGGTCGTCTGCTGCGGCGGTAATAAGAGACACGACGGAAAGAGAGAGAGATATTTAACTCGCGGCTATCAACCCGTGGGTAAATCGTAAAACTGGGTATCGATAATAAATAAAGATGAGGACGAAGGCGATAAAATGCAGCCGAAGACGCCATCTTATATCTAACCAAAGTTACAACTTTGGTTAGATATGGTTTATCATTCTATCGCAATAATTATATCATACCTGTACACGAATTCTCATTCTCATGTGAGTCAAGTAAACAAAATTGCAAACAATTACGTTATCTGTCTTGCTCAATTAACGTATATACTGCAGCCGGGGGTTAAACGACCGGACCCCAGTGGCGTAACTAGACTTTACGGGCCCCAATGCGAAAAAAAATTGACGGACCCCCCCCCCCCCCCCCCCCCCCCGCCAATAATACGGAACTTGGCTTTAATCGCCATAAAAAAAAAAAAGAAAAAACGATGTGTAAAAAATGAGACATTCACTGACCAAAAGGTTAATGAAATTCGGTTTATTCCAATATAAAATATTGTTCAAATTCATATTCAACGTGAAAAGTTAAACAGTTCGAGTTGCGTGGACTCAATTTACGACACTTTTTTTTGTTGTGGAGTCGTGGACGTGCTTTTTGTGGAGGGCTCACGTCGAAAAATAGTTTGAAAAAAAATAATTTTTTTGTGCCTAGCTGGGGACCCCTTAAGTCGAGGGCCCCCTCGCGACCGCATTGGTTGCATTGGCATAACTACGCCACTGCCGGACCCATCACGGCCCCCAACACGGAAGTAAACAAGTCTTCTTTTAACGGATATATATATAGTTTACAAATAAGGGTGGAAATTTCTTCGGGGTAAGAAAAGAGGGAGGGAGGGAAGAACGCTGGGGCTATTTACTTGAAACGTTGAACAAATATAATCAATCAACCACATCGTATAGGCTTTCAGTCTTTTCTTATTCTTTAATTATTAGGCAGGTTACACTCTTCCTTTTCCATCTTTCGTTACCGCTTTTTTTTCTGCGTTCGGGATCCTTGATATATCAGTCGGTGAATTATACACTTGCCCACGTATGTCGGTGCACTATATACCGAGATATATACGCATACTATATAGGGCAGGGAGATACCTACTCACGCAAGGCGCACCCCGCCATACATAACCGTGCAGCCTGGAATCCCCGGAGTTCACCCTCGACGGGATCGTCTGGCTGAGAGTTTAACGAGGGCGTAAACCAGCCTCGCTTTCGCTACGCCAGCCGAGATGTAGATTCTAGAGGGACGCGTCTCCGCCCTTACGTCCGATTCCATTCCCCTTCTCGCTTTCTCTATAAGATTGTTCTACGGGAGGATTCCCTCCCACACATTTACATATACCTACCTCTATCGCTAGGTATAATAGGTATACCTACATTGTGCAGGTATACAACGGGAAGCCAAATCTTAGCTGCAAACGCGAGGTCAAAAGGGAAGGTCGTGCACCTAGGAATATGGATTACACTTCCGGAGGTTAGACACTTGCAATCTATTAGTTTTTCGACAGAGTTAGACTCCGCGTTAGTGTGTACTTCATGCCTAACCAATGAAATCTGCATTATTTTCTTCAAATTCGAAATCCAGAATGGCAGGTCAAATCTAAACACTCGTATTATTCATATATTCAGGATATCAGTTGCATAAGTGTTTTAGATTTGAAACTTGAGGCTTTAGAGTTTAGATTCGGAATCAGCGACCCAGAATAAAACCGAGCACTTTCGTATTACTTGTTCCGGTCGAGTTATATACTAACATTGCGAACGTTCATGTTAGGCCCTGCGTGTTAATCAAATAGAAAACCTCATCGTCGATCGAGGAACCACTTACCTAGACTTTAATGACAGAGCTGCCCTTTCGTAAAGATGATTGTTTGACGTCATTCTAGAGATTTTTGAGGTGTGAGCTGAAAAAAATGAATGTCGATTTGTTTTGGCACACCCTGGCACAAATTTTCAGCCGCACTTGTTAAAATACGCTTATTATCATACTGTATTTTTTATTCATATGAGTAACGCTATACGTATACAGATATAAGTATGATTTCCACTTGTTAATTCGGCATGTTTATATACGTACATGTACTGTGCATGTACATGGGTATATGTATAACAATACCTGCCCATTACGGGCGCGCCCTTATAAATCGTCGACGATTAGCTGCAGGGACGATATTTCGGAAGGACTCGCGCCCTCGGTATATGCTGAACGTCAAGGGGTTTGGGTCGGCGATTTCTAAAGCCCCTTGTCCCCGCCTAGACCTCACCCTCAGCAACCTCGTTTCTTGTTTGGCGACGCATCGATCGCGGATCTCTTGGCGTCGCCGCACCCCAAGTCGCTGTCGGTGACGACAGCGAAACGCTCGACGGACGTACTTTGGCACATCTGAAAATATACACTGGATGCCTACCTCGGTTATATGTATCCGTGTATGCATGTATGTACACACATAAGACCGACTATACCTTTCCATACCTACATCTCTGCAGCAGGTCGAAGTTATAGAGGCGTCAAAAACCAGCTCCGATCGATCTCTTGCGGCGCAACGACGACGACGACGACGACGACGACGACGACGACGACGTCGACGACAACGACAACGACAAGGAATCCCCGGGTGACGCTGACACTGGGACCCGCGCCACACGCATTATACAAATTCGTGCCTGTACCGGCATTAATCAACATCTCTAGCACCACACGCGCCGATCCCTTATCCACTCAAGCCGCAATGTCTACTAGGCCGGAAGGTTACAGTGACGGATGATTTGCTGGTTATTAGAATTAGCCTAGAAATCTATTATACTTAGGTAAATACGAGGTATCTGTACGATATCACTCAGCAAAATTTTTGCAATTAAATATACTGCTAATGGTAAAACGCGATTCCACAGCGAAATTCTGTTGAATCATTGGAATAGTTATCGAGCTACGACGCGGAGTAAAAGTTCTCACAAATTTTCAACAACAAAAATTTCATCGAGATCTTGCAAACGATCGCCGAGATATGATATGATACCGTTTTGGAAATAACATTTTTGCCTCCTTCTCCTAAGCCCCTTGACCGATTTTGCTCAAATTTAAAAACGGGTCTACTAATTACTGAAAATATTTCTGTACAAATTTTCGTAAAAATCAATTGACTTGTAAAGTTATTTCATTCCCTTTACTACCGACGTACTATATCTTACCCTAAATACGTACTCATATATGTATCGTATACTACAGCTTATTGCGCGATCGAAATAAAAAGATTCAAACTTCAATGTCTACTTGCTCCCGGGCTCAGGGAGCTGTACATCTATATATCTAGGTGTACCTACCTATATAAGTAACCATCACGAGTACCTACCTATGACTCTTACTTGTCCATAAACACACGTGTGCGCGTGTGTGTGTAGACACTTACTCCGAGCCAAGAGTATACAGCGTTCTCTTTCTTTCCTTCTATTTACGGCACTCGACGCTCGCGGTGTTCTCGGGTGGTTTGCCGTCGGTGCAGGCGGCACGTGTCGAGAAAAAGAAGGAGCGGTACAATACGGTGCGGTGGTTCGAAAGCAGCGAAAGAGAGGACGGGCAGGGGGGAGGGTGGGACTTTCAGGCTCGTGCCGTAACGTAAAAGGCGGGCGAGAGTCGAACTGGCTCTATCTTCTAGCCAACGCTATTCTCGCAGAGAAACGAGAAAAAAGAACATGAAAAAAAGTAAAGAAACCTCTGCAGTTACATACATATACCTATATATCTATACTTCTGTTATAAAGGTAAATCTACGTACCAATATAGTAGGTACTGCGACTTTTAATCACCCCAACTGCAGGAATATTACTCGATTACTTGTATATACTCACTGAATTCTTTCACGTTGTTGTTAATTGCTATTACGATAACAAAAACAATTGATCTTCGACAACGTTTTTCTCGATTATTACTCAATTTTAAATCCCACGACAATATTCACTGCACAAGTTTTATTGGCAGTGTTGTGTTGGTTAGAGACACATGTCGGGGAAGATGGTCTAAGGATTCAGGGCTGGGATGAAGTTGCGAATTTTAAAACTCGATCCCGAACGGTAAGAATTACGAATTTGAATATTACCGACTCACACTTTTTAGGACGGATATTTCCCCGATAGTCCACGAGCCGATTTAAACAAACTTTCAATCGAAAAGTACCGAAGGTCCAAAATTTCGGGAGCAAAGATCCGGAGGCCAAACCTCCGAAAATTGAAATTTACGTACGTATATCCATACACTGTTTAGTAACTCGGACTCTTTTTTTTCCTCACATCCTGAGAAATAGACCGAAATTTTCGGACTTTCGGGGGTCTGGACTTTCGGAGTTCCGAGATCTCTGCATTCCGACCTTTCGGAATTTTAATTTTCTAAACTTCAACGCTATTCGGGAAATTCGAAATCGAATTCGGAATTTTGACGATTCGGGTATTTTTAAACTTCGAACTTCAACCTGGCCCCAAGGATCCCTATACTTTTCCCAAAACCATATGTCTATCTCATTCGCATATTGAAACATATCATATGCATGTGCAATGCCAGTAGGTACAATTACAACTCGTTTTCATCCATGTCATAATTAGTATATAATATAATTCTACACCTACAAATGATGCATAGGTCGAGTTTGAAAATAAAACAAGTTTAATACTTTATACAATACCAATACCTATATCCATATAGCTGCAGGGTTGCTACGCTTTAAGTCCATACATACATACAATACATAATATCCATGTATATACTGTAACGTCGTGCCACGCGGAAGCGCGCACGTGTGCGGTCGCGTAGGCGGACCGCGCGCGTGCAGTTCAGGACCGATATAGTACGCGCAGTATATGTGTATCCGTATGTATGTCTGTATGTATGTACGTTGTATATGTATAAACCGCGACGGGCGGACTTATCTTATCTTTGGCGGTGAGCCATGGGTTCCTCTTCCAACCACCACTATTTCCCCCTTTCCCTTCCCCCTCGCTCTTGACGCTTTAGCCGCGAGACTAGCTCGCGTCGCGGTTTATTTCGCTTCCCCGGCGACGATCGCCTATCTATAGGACGATCCGTTCGTTGCCCGCGATTAATAGTGAGTTTGCCGGTGCTGAAAGCGTTCCAGGCGATCCTATGCGCTGTTTAGCTTCTCGGGCGAGGCACGAGCCTGCGTGACGGTCGTGTACTGGTACCGCGTTATATATGTATATATATACCTCTAATCTCTACACATATGCATAGGTGTATCAGTGTATACATATAGGCAGACCGTGGAAACAGCAGGACCGATCATACAAGGCTTTTCAACATTCACCCTCCTTCCACCCATATACATTGCAATCTCTGTCTTAGCGCCTATTATAGTGTCAATCTATACATACATTCGTTACACTTTCGCCCCAACGCTGTTTGTATATTATATACATGAAGGTGTGACGTGTAGCGATAGATACTTGTTTACATCTATTCTAGATATAGGTATATGCTTTTAGAATGTATATAAACGCTCCTATACGCATATACACGAGTTTATACGCCACGGTGACACGTGTACCTACTTACGTTGTAGGATAATGGTACACGGGAACGAGAGATGAGAGTAGGTATAGAGGAAAACTGTCCCCCAACCCCTCTCGACTTCATTTCTGAACCGTTCAACTTTCAAGCCCATGTGTCAATACACGCTTCGCGTCTTCCCTCGGCCGTTGCCTGCATAATATCTATCCTCCGTCGTATTTGCATCGCGTTTTAATTAAAGGGAAAAAGTTTTAATGACCGATTTTTTACTTTTTTACAGGAATTCAAAACCGTAGATAGGAGGTTATACCTATATGACTATACGGGGTTATAAAAAGTTACAATTTCTCATCGTAGCAGGAAAACAAGCACGGATTATAAAATTTGAGGAAATTTTATTTCTCAGGTTTTGTGTAATGGGCTGATAATTGCTGGAATTCCTCGTACAATACAAATGTACACGAGCGGAGCATTAAGGTGTCGCCGGGCCGTGTAATAACCCAACACCGACCGTTGATATACATTACGGTATAGTGGGGCAGGGAATTAGAGAGGTAGAAAGAGCGAGAGAGAGAGAGAGAGGGGACATCGAAATGGCTCTATACTACGACGAGGTAGGGGGAGAGGCGCAGCACACGCTCACCCGTGTAGTTCGACGCGTTCGACTCGTTGCGCTAATTGTATTAATTGAAGCGTTCAAGTTGAAATAGCGCTGACGAGCGAGCGTCGCCGTTTCTAACCGTCAAGTGTGCAGCCGAAGCGCACTTAGCTCTTTCCAGCACTCGCCGACACCTTATACATTATAAATACAAGTCGTGTACACGTACCTGTAATATGTATATGCATAGGCATAGCGTGTAGCGAGAAGGCCATCATCATCACATAACCTAGTAGGAGCCAGCCAGTGGCCGGTAGCTTTGCCTGTCTCGCCGCGGGCACGAAGAAGCTGGTTTAATATTTCTAATATAGGTAGGTGTCGGAGCAGCCGACGCGCTACAGTTACGTGCGAAACTCGACATAATACCGGATTGTTTTTCAAACTTACAATAACATCCTTGTAGCTTCGCGCAAAGTTATAAGGACTGAAAATAAACCTGGATAAATCAACCTGAATTCATTTTTTATCTTTTTCCTTACGCTCAAAGGAAGCGACAATGTATTGTAGTCTAGTAATAGTTGAGCAAAAATAAATGAGGAAATTCAGAGTTTGCATGCCGGAACATGAAATATAAAAAAATGGCATGCGTACAGGTCCAATTGGACCCCTTGTCGAGAATAAAAAGACACAAAACACGTTTGCGTGTTTGACGTTACATTATAGTTGTTGAGTTGACTTGACGGTCACGGCGCGAGTAATCGAGACCGAAATCAAGTGTAATAAAATCAAGAAGAGAAAACTCTTGAAGTCTTGGGTGGGCGGTAAAGGAGTAAAGCGGCGTGTCTCGGTTGGCCAGGCAAGTCGCAACTCGTCGATCGGCGGACTTAGCTCGTGGGCAATCTTCTACCGCACGGGTATAAAATTAACCCGATCGAGTGCGGAGTCGACGGAACCCTACCTACCTACAGTCTCGAAGGCAGTCGGCGGCGAGGCCGCAACTCGACAGTAACTCCATTAAAATTGCACCTATATTTTCCGTGCAGTGTGCAGGACGTCGCGTCGCGTCGCGTCGTCGTGGTCGCCTTGGCTCACGATCAGAGGTATAGGTACGAGCCCAGCAATGACGCGGTGGAAGGCAGAAAGCAGAAGGCAGCAAAGGGGCAAGAGCCGCAGGGGGATGGGGGGGATGGGGGGAGCGTTAATGAGCCTCGTCTCTTCTCGCAGTTGGTGTACACTCTCGGCACTTCTACCATCGCCGAACCTCACCGCGATATTATATAGGTGTACCTCGCTCTACACACAACTACTATCAGTGTATAGGTATATATATTTATAGGTATGCGTGTGTGTTTACGCGCCACCGTCCTTGCCTACGCGGAGGTCTCTCATCGCGTGCACTAACCAGTGTGCGTGTGTAAATAGATCTACGTGCTTGCTACTCTCTAGATAGGTATACCTATATAATCTATGTATATAAATAAATACAAAAGAATATACCGCTGTATTTGAAGCCTCCACACAGTGGAGTTAAGACCTGAGTAGTAGGTAGATAGGTAGGTAGGTAGGTAGGTAGGTAGGTAGGTACGGCGCATTCCGGCGAGGCGAGGGCGACGAGGATGGTGCGGTAGACTGCCACACAACGTACACATACCTACGCAGTGCTTCGGAACTCTGCGACTGTAAAACGTACCTATATATTGTATACTTTGTAGATATGAACATAATGTATATTTTGCACATACATACAATTATGACACTGATTAGTGTAAACGATATGAATAAAAACTATACTGTCTCTGATTGCATAGTGTGTGGCGAAATCGCTGCACGGACTGTATTTTGTCTTTGCATCGATACTCTAATCGGTTCACGTATCGAATATAATCGAGATTTATCGCAGAATAGGATTCTGCCGGCGATGTAGTATCGGTATGAGAACTGTAGAACTAACTGACCACGTGACGTGTATCTGCAGATTGAGTTGTAACGATGGCGAAATTTTTTTGAATGTTCACATAAAGGGATGATGTAAAATACTCTTCCTATTTTTGGAGAAAAAAACAGTGGTGGATGTTTCATAGTTTTATAGTATGATTCCATGTATAATAACAAAAGAAACTTGCATACGTCTGAACAGTATTAAGCTACTATTCGTCAATGACCTTAGCGACCCTGTATACTAGAAACTAAAGAGAACACACTGTCGAGAGAGGAACGACACCGATACCGACACCAATGCCGCGGCACGCTTTGCACACTACGTCGTCGTACGTTTATATACGGATATAGTGTTATACCTACCATACCCATACCCAGGCATCTAGTACCACACACGGAAAACATCGTCCGGGGGTTTGCGTGGGTAGCGCACTTGGCGTCGCGCGTGCCAACGAGCGTCTCCCTCTTCGCCCCTCAATCCCCTCGGTCGCTCTTTCCCATTCTACCCCGCTGCTCTCCGACCCTCAGCCACCCACACCAGCGTAAGCTGCCGCCCGAGGGCTCAGCGCCTCGGCAAACCAAGCGGCACGGTTTCCCGTCCCTTCCTCCTCCTCCTCCGCCGCCTCATCCTCGTCATCCTCCGCAACCCAACGAGTGTCGGCGAGCGCAACGGGCAGGCAGGCAGGCAGGCAGGCAGCACGGAGAGACAGAGAGGGAAAAGCGAGACGTGACTTGGTCGCACACCGCGCTTGGGCTACGGCGACGCACGTCGAGTAGAGGGTCGCGTGAGCGTGGATGAGGACGCGCGGGCGTGATCGTGAGCGTGAGCGTGTGCGAGCGTGAACGCGCGCACCCACTCGTTCGGAAGAGGAGCCGCCGTGGACGTCGCCGGGGTTACAGGGGGGAGCGGTTGGGGTCTGCTTTCAGTCAGTCCGCTATTGCCGCCCGTAGAGCGCGCACGTCGGACCTGGTTGCCCGCAGTATCCGTGGCTAAGCGGTTCGGTCATAAAAATATTTGATATATTTCGTTTGCGGATCAGTGCAAGACTATTGTTGTTAATAAACTCGATACTTCTCGCGCTGAGAAAAGCGAAGAAACATTCTGTTGTTGATTTGCGCAATTGTAATTGTTGCCAAACAAAAAATCAAACGAATACAGCGAGGAGAAGAAAATTAGGAACAACAACAAAATAGATAACAACTAAAGCCTCGCTTAGAGGATCATCGCGGTTATATTCAAACCCGATAAACCTACCTTATTCCGGCTCTAAGCCCAATAAACTTTCCGCGGATTAGACACGTCGCAAACCAATAACCACCCCACACCTTACTCAGCTACAATCCCGACGGCAAGTGGTGGCGTCCGCCGCGGGACACTGAAACGTGGTAACCACGTGGCGCCGTAACACGCCGTGCAAGACTAACTTATTACACGAATCTTTCACGCTTTTAATCGGCAGTTTTTAGAGCTGATTAAACGAAGTGTTACTGTCGAGGGAAAAAAAAAGGCTTATACGATCACGTATAGTACGATTCGCACTCTCTCCACGCTCAGTGATCTTGCAGTTGCAGTGATCTTAAATAAAGATATAACAATTGTATAATCAAAGCTTGCGACCTTAGATGATAACGATCTGTGAATAGAGAGGTGAGCCAGTGAATGATCTGTGCAAGGTTTTCGAGGAGAAGCGGTGCGAAGTATAAAGCCGTTTAAATACGAAGCGTGGGAGACGTCGAGGGACGCGACTAAAACAGACTCGATAGACGAGACGAACTGCTGCGATGCTGATGGGCTTAGTGGTCCCAGCGCTCAGGGTGAAGCGATTGTCTTTCTCGGAGGCCGTAACGGCCTGCTAAGATGACTGCGCGTCTTCACTCGCTGAGGCACCAGGAGAAGAAATCCACCGGGACAAGTCAACGTCATCATCAACAGCAGCAACAGAACGCCGTTCAACAACGGGGCGCCAGTCCAGCGCCTAGCCCGAGCCCCAGCCCAAGCCCGAAACACTCGGACGGACGAAGAGTGAGTTACTTTTTGTTATTTATTCTCAGTTTTCAGTAGCCGCAAACATTTGGATTTCATCTGATCTTCGGAGTTCTTAGATTTTCGATATTCGAAAATTCAGTCTTCAATCTACGTCCAAAAGAATTCTAAGTGCCAATCAAATATAGATAGTACCTACACCGCGGTCATCTCAAACGAGGGCTGACTGGCACGCGTCCGCGTGTAATTTAAACCGCGTCGTGTACGTTAGATCATTGGGGTTGAATGATTCCGAAGCTGCGGAGACATCCCACTGAAACTCTTCTGGATATAATCGGAGATTCATGAGAGGTGCATATTCGGTCAAAGGACTATCGATTGTTAGGTCTATGGACACAATATCCATATCTCACATGCGGGGTAAAATATATAAAACAATTTTGAAAGCTTCACTCCCTTATGGACTTTTGTCCGAAAACTTTTGGACAGCAGTGTATATGGTCTTCATTTTATGCAAATAACAAATATGTGGTGTACATAAATTACATTTGCATTACTTCAAAACTCTCCTGTTATTTATTCCTGCGCACCTTTTCCCAATTCCAATTCAAATCGTTGTTGTACATACTATGTGCGACCCTCTTGATCGCTACAGCTATAATTGTCCACCGTGAAATAATAACTAGCTGGCTATAACCGCGAACCATTATGCTAAAGAGGAACCTGCCTGCACCGCCTACCGCACCCCTCGCACGTATACAACACTATAGAACTTGTACAGGTATAGTCGAGTAACTACAAACCTCTTCCGCGTGCAGGAGCATTAAAAGAACCTGTGCCCGGGCACGGGTTTGCCTTCTGTAGCAGAGAATCAGCGTCGGTGGTCACCGTATGTATCGAGCCTTGCTTGTAAAGCGAGCGGGGAGTCGCCAACCGGTCGTTCGGTCCCGCGTAGCTGTAGGTAGGTACATAAGCGCGTAAAGATATTATATACCAGCGGACTTTGATTGCCTTAGAAGGCCGCGTTAAGCCTTCTCTACTCGGTTTACCATGTGTGTACCGTACCCACAATGTACAGATATAGTGTATCGCACAGACAGTCGTTGCCTTACCTGCGCCGTATCCGTGCAGACCAGGAACGAACTACTGAGAAATATAGTACGTGCCTACGCCGCGCAGTTTGCGTTACGTATAGCGAGTTACGCACACATACTGCAGCCGGATAAGAATAAGTCCGCCTTTACACGAAAGACGAAGAGTTGTTACTGCAGGATGCGAAAGATATGGTTATACTTATGCGGTCGACAAAATCCTTTCTTGCGTTTCTCATTCGCTTACCGTCGTTACTTTTGCCGTTTCACAAAACCACCGCGTGATCCCATCCGCCTGTCCGCCTCCCACGAACCACCCGAATTATAACGAGCTCGAGTGGGAGGAGAGGAGCTTACGCGTCGCCAACTGATGCGACGTCTTGTGTTGTTGTTCTTGAGAAAGGGCGGCAGCTCATAGCGCACGTGCGTCGAAAAACGAGCCACCGTTTATCTGTGTCGGATATATCTCCGGCGTATGTACACGAAACGTGTTTGATTCTGACCGATATGAAGTTGGCTCTACAGTCTTCTGTCTCTTTTCTTCTCTATGCAACCACGAAAGATGGAAGGAGACAGAAGATTGTGGTGCCAACTTCATATCGGTCAGAATCAAACACGCTATGTATACAGTAAAGCGAAAATTTTCTCCCAGATATATTGTCGATGCTCGGTTTTGAGGACGAAATTTAATCTCAAGCTCTCCATTCGGGGATTCTCCGCATATCAGATCGGATAAAAGTACATGACGAAGCTTGACTCTACGGGCGAAAAAAATTACGCTTCATTGTACCACGCGTAAGCGTATACATATATCGCGTGGCCCTGAGCGATTATCTTGTCATGAAAGCAAGTCGGGAAAGCCCCCTCTGCAGAGACGGAAAGGCTGTCACTGTCTGTATACTCTTTTCTCGCTTTGTCCCAAGTCGCGGCGGCCTGTGGGGTGCGATGCAATTACGTAGCTGCCTACTTGCGAGCAGCTGGATAGGTATATGTATACGACTCGGTTTCGACCAGCGAGACGTAAACCGTGCAGCCGACAGTTTCGCGGTGAATAGCTAAAGAGAAAAGGTGCGGTAGGTGGGTAGCTAGTAAAAGAAAAGTAAACTGGAAAATTTTCTGCTCAGTTCACCTACCGGGCCTTTCTAACTTACCGCACGGGTAGAAATTAGAAAAAATATTGCGATAAGGATAAGAGCAAGCCCTGACGCGACTAGCGCTATCACGAGATTGTTATCTTCGGACGGCACGCACCAGTTCGAAAATTTTTGGATAATATCGTGGCTCAAGGGGATCGCGACGAATTACAATTCTGTCTATGTAGCAGTCGGAATTAACCGTATATGATCGACGACGAAGAAGCAAAGACATGACGTCAGCGTCAGCGTCTCGCCTGTTCGGACCTTAACTCCGGGACAAGAATTCATAATTCGGCTGTTTCCTTTCGACAGAAAAAAAGCGCAAGGTCGTCAGCCCGTCGTACAATGATACGTCGGCGTCACAACGTCGGGCCTGATCGGCACGCGCGTCGCATATAGCGGGAGGAAACTGTTAGTCTTAGTTATAGTTGCTAAGTTTGGTTTATCGAAGCCCGCGGGGAGATTGCGAGCTCGCGAACGCTGCGACGCGTCTCGCTGCACTCATTTCTCTTCTGGTTTAACTCGCTCGCGTTCAGCATCTAGTCGGCACTCTGCCAGCGCCCCGGGGCTACGCGAACCTCGCCGCTGCTTGACAGTAGGTACGGGGATAAGAAAAAGGCGGACAGTCGCGTCGGCCGTCGCCGCGTACTCAAATGCTACTCGTCTGTATGCAGTACATACGTATCACGTACCTCTCACGCTCGCGTACATATCTAAATGTATGTAGGTATAGGTATGTGTGAAACGGACCGCCAGGCTCGCCTCAGGGCAGGCAGAATTACGATAGCGATGGGCTTCTTCCGTTTTAGATCTCGAGAATTACTACGCGTTACAATTGCAGCCTGTTACTCGATAGTCTAGTTACCAGCGTCGTTATATACTGCAATCGACCGCGCACTCGCTTTTAACTATACGTTTAGTTGTTTCATGGATACATACCTAGTACGTCGATATATGTATAGTATAACGAATAACGAACTTATTACAATAACTTTGCATACGATTCAAATCAAGTTATGCAAATCGTCGTGAGGATTAAATAACGGTTTATATTTTAAGTAATATCGATTAAGATCGATAGCTAATCTCTTCGATACATATTCAAAAACTAGTAAATATAGGTAGGATACAGCTGAATTTTGCGTCACTCGAGTACTGTTATTAAAAACTTCGTATCAAGGCACCGCAAATCTATAATTACTGAGTAAAATGACCATTTCCTTATTATTGTTGTTTTCAGGCAAACAAACCACTGATGGAGAAGCGACGTAGGGCACGTATAAACCAGTCGCTGGCAGCGCTGAAAGCGCTGATCCTAGACAGCGCTCGTTTGGAAAATACGAAACACAGTAAACTGGAGAAAGCTGATATCCTCGAACTTACCGTCAGGCATCTTCAGAGACAGAGATCCCTGGCTCAGCCCGGTCTCTCCAGGTACAAGGCTGGCTACCAGGACTGCTCGAGAGAGGTACGTTATTTCACCTATACCTACCTAAACAATACAGAGATAAAAAAGTGACCGACTGACGGGTTTAACCCTAAAAGTTGAGTTTTTCTCTTTCTGTTTTTATTTTCTGAAAAGAGAGTCTCGTATTTAAAACTTATATGAACTGAAAAGGCGGACGTGCGGCTTTGGAGTTCGCGATTAAAAGAATAGAATAAAAAAAAATAAAAAAAAGTAAGAAAGAACGAAAAAAAACGCTTTAGAGAGTTCTTAGAAGTTTGAAATCCGCCGATATCGTATATTGGTATTGCTTTTTGGAAGGTAGCGGCTGCCGTGATCCCCCTGTATTATATGCACAACGAGAGCCACTCGATTCGGGCAAAATATAAGCGCTTCGCGCCCCTACACCCAACGCCGATACCTATATCCATGCTCCATACCCATACCCGTACCGTAGCGACGCCGGCCGTCGCGTCCCGACGTCCGTCGACCTACACGGTAGCACAGAGAGCGCGCGCGTCTCGCGTCTGCGACTCGTCTCGCGAGACGTCTATTTATATCCGGCGGTCTCGTCGTCGTCGCGGTCCCGTAGTCGTTTCTCTCTCACCTCTCGTATACCATATAGTTTCATCGTGTAGCGTTGGAGATACATGTACATGGCATGTAGATTGTGTAGATCTGTGCCACCTACGAAACGACCGCGACACGTTTGCAGCAGGCAATTTTTTTATCTTATTTTTTTTCCCGCATCCCTTTTGCGATACCTGCGGGATATGGTGTACCTCGTGCGTCTGCAACCATATCTTCATTAGACACCTGTAATATAATTTAATTAATTAACCTGCACTTGCAACCGCCGCGACACGGAAAGTCGACTGATGTTCAAGATGAACCGCAATACTTGGATGAAACACATCGCGTTCGAAATGTTGACAGTTGTGAAAAATAACTTTCGAACTAGTAGACCGGTTTCAATAACATTTGGTGAGCAAGTTCCTTGAACAATCACCAGGTCCGGTGTTAAGTTTGATGACAGTCCGTCGGGTAATTTTGTAAAGGGGATTAAAAGATGCGTTTTCAAGTATCTATACCTGGTTGACCGTTCGGGCGATTCAGATGAAATTTCTTGCGTTATGCTTCTTGAGGCAACAATTAGCTCTCTCGTCAAATATAGAAAAACTCGTAAATCAAATGTGCGTGAGGTAGCAACTTGAAATTTTATATCGATGATAAACTGCTCCTATTTTACTTTGTACACGTTTCTTAATTATGAGAATGAAAAGAGAATTCCGGTTACACCAGACCTTCCAGCTTCTCAACACGTGATTAATACCCCTGAATTTTTCTTCTGTCATCAGGTGAGTCGGTATCTCGACGCCCCGGACATAATAACCGGAAACTCAACGCCCTTAGACCCAGCGGTAAAACAAAGGCTCCTGCGTCATCTGGACAGTTGTGTGTCCGAATTGGATTTGGACCTCGGTTCACGTCCGGATAGTGGTCTCGGCAGTAGTCCAGGCAGCGTGACGGACAGGGTGCCCGGGGCTTCCAGCCCCGGTCCAATGGACCATCACGTACCCGCGACACCCCACTGTAGTGCAACACTAGCCCCGAGTACAGGGGCCATGATTAAATCCGAGATACCGGAAATCATGGAAACCACCAGGCCAGATAGCAGCACGAACGCTGGCGATGAAAACAATAATAGTAGCCGACCAGCCTCCGCCTTTAGTCAAGTTAATCCGAGCGGAATACCCCCTGATCAGGCATCAACGTCACAGCAAAATCCAAACATGCTCTCCGTTGTACAAGTCATACCCTCTCGTCTACCTGACGGACAAGTGGTCTTCCTACTCCCGAGCCATTACGTACAACTCGCTGCAGCCGCGGCTGCGAACGGTATTAGCATCGGGCCAAATCCTCCCACGGCTATATGGGCTGCGACGAACATGTCGTTGTTGAAAGCCACCGATAAACTGATCGCGAAAAGGCCTCACGACGAGTCTCAGGAGTGGGGGGACCCGGTTAAGCCTAGTAAAAGCCCGAGGATTGATGGATCCGATATTCCTGAGCAGTCCGATCAGCTGGAACAACTGCAGCATGAACAACCCTTGGATTTTACTACTTCGAAGAAGCTCGGAGGGACTCGAGTCCCTGCTAATACTACAACTGTTGAAATTTCGGAAAGGACAGGCTGCCCTGTGCAGGATGAAAGCGAGGTCATTATGCATCGAGATATAGACGCTACACCGGATGAGAGACCGTCTAGCAATGCTGGTAGCGAAGCTCTGAGACCACCTTCGCCAGCAATAGCACCGCAACAACCCGCGAAAGATGAAGAGGGGATGTGGAGACCGTGGTGAATCGCTGAGGGTGCTTAGGAGTAGAAGAAGAATAAGACGAAGAATAACGACGAAAATGAACAATTTGTGGTACAATAAGTGGTCAAAGAGGAGATTGAACATTGTTGAAAAGTGTTATGAAGAAAAAAAAAGAAAAAGGTACAATAAAAGTGATCGTGTAAATGAAGAAGAGGTGGTAAATAATAATTAATTATGTAAATTAGATATAGAGATAAAAGATTCAAGAGTATTTAACCCCGTTTTCCTTTCCTTAATCCCTTGTATATAAAAGAAACACTCACTCCTGTTCCAAGTACGAAACAACAATTACTATTATAAATATAGATTTATTTTGATGTTATCTATATGCGATAAGCGGAGACGAGTACGAGTACGATTAAATATATGAGAATTGTAATTATATGATATATACATATATATTATATTATATATTATATATTATAGTATTGCCATAATTATATCTAAGTATACCGCTAATGTCCTTCGGATCTGATCCATATTCAATGTACTTAGTTGCGCGGTCAATAAATCTATTGATCGCAACGTATTTATACGACCAAGTTCTCAATTACTTATACCATACCCTTCTACGTCCCTACAGTTTTTGTCCTTGAACTCATTAACTCCTTCTTTCGCACGTCTAAGATTATAGTCAAGACAGAACTGAAACTATGATCCATACAATCGAAGATCTTTATTGCGAAGGTATAACGATAATTTGCGGAGGGATTATAGATAAAAGCTTCCAATTTTACCTAATCGATATGGAAGAACCGAAGATTTTTATTACCAGAGGAAAGAAACAAGGTTTCACAAACGTGAGCAGTTTCTTCGCTAGATTCCTGCGCAGAAAATTAAGCAAAATCGCGTGAGACTCGGTGTGTGCATATATAGAACAAAACGGTCCTTTTCGCACTGTGAATAAGCCGATTTAATCCCATTCGTTTACTTCACTCTGTTTCTTTGCTCCTTATCGCCTTTCCTTCCGTTTTTCTTTCCTTCCTTCCTTCCTTCCTTCCGTCCTTCCTTCCGTTCTTCCTTCCTTCCTTGCTTATCCTTGCTTCTATCGACGTGCCACCCTATTCGGTCCGTTTCATTCATTCATTCGCTTGATGCATAATATAGAAGTGCACGAAGCGCGCCTCGGTCTGCCTGGAACGATCAGACTGTCTACTTTATTATTAACGAGCGTTCCGACGCCTCTCAGCCTCAGCGTTGGAAGATGTAGGGGGTAGAATAGATTCCAGTCATCGCACCCCATTTCACCCCACAGAAACCGCCGACGAACGTCGCCTGTAGCCCTTTCTACAGGGAAGCCTTCAGCACTCTCCTGCAGTGATAAGTAGTTGTAAAATATACACTAATTGGCGAGGAGTTATATCTTTGCCTCGGGGAATGGATTCATCGATCAACTGTCAAACTCACTGATATGAACCTCATGAGCTATTCTAATCCGATTTATGAATATTCAACATCGAATTTTGAACTCCGGATTCAGATGTTGAGTTCAAGGTAATAATGAACTCCTCAGACATGAGGCAATCCGTTAGAAATTCGTCACTGACTTATCAGATAGATGCGAAGGATCACGTATACGGATTCTGAGAGTTCATGGGGTTTCGCCTGACCTCAATCATTCAGAAAGATCCCCAACGATTTTTCCATCGAAAGATGCAAATGCGTGTGGTGGCCTCCGACCTAGCCGTCTCGGGGCCGGATTGAAGTTCGGAATGGTCCGAATTCCGAATTCGTTTGAGATGATTTAAAATTTTCAGAATCGTTAAGCTTTGGAAGAGTAGAATTCCGAAAGGTCGGAATGCAGACAGCTCAGAACTCTGAAAATCCAGACCCCCGAAAGCCCGAAAATCCGATAATTTTTGTCTATTTTTTCATTCTAATCGAGACCCTCTTTACGGGAACTCATTTCATCTACTCCAATCGACACCTTCGATGTCATGAATAATTGAATTGATAAAATTTTCTAACTTTTTCCCAGAAAGTAAACCTTAAGACGATCAATTTGACCTCCAAGTAATAAGGTTTTGATAAGATCAATACAGCCCGAGTTACTAAACGCTGAATGAATACCTACACATATACATACGTGAATTTTAAGTTTCGGAGATTCGGCCTTTATGATCTTTGGCTTCCGGAATTGTAGACCTTCGGTTTACTTCGTATCGAAGCTTTTTTTAATCGGCTATGTAAACTAGCGGGGAAACTCGCTGCTCGTTAAAATACCCTTTCTAAAAATTGTGAGTCGGTGATATTGAAATTCGGAATCTTTACCGTTCGGAACTTTCGAAATCCGGAACTTTGCCACTTAGTGTTTACCTCCGTTCACCCTTTACCGCTTTTCATCTGGATCTCTATCTATACATGTTAATTCTCTATTCCTCCCTATCCCTATCTGTCTCTTTCCATGGCAGCGAGTACTATTTCCTCCCGAGTCCTCCCTCGCTGTAAAAAAACCCACGGGTATACTACGTAACGAGATTTTAATGCCCGGACGGGCAAAGTCCCCGCATCGAATGAGTTCGAGGATATATACCTTTGCCCCGCGCGCACGAGACCGTTGCAGTATGCTAATGCTACGCCTCAATTAGCAGCCCGACAAAGGGTGAGCCGATCGGTGGGATTTCTTCTTTAGAAATGGGCGCGTGCTCGATGTGGCTGCGGAACGGTGGCTTCGGTTCTTATACCTTAACGGGTAGGTAGGTACTATAAGGAGACTCGTGATTGAAACCGATCGAATGTAGAGATTGAGGGAGATTGGAGAAGGGAGAAAGAGGATGTGAGCTGGGAACCGATAGGAAGAGGATACCTACTTCGTTCTCGGCACGGTGGCGGTTGACGGACTCGAGCCACGCCCGGAGACTCGGCCCTATCAATTTTCACCGCTCTCTAATTTGCCCAGCTCACGAAATGCCGACAACGAGATTTGGGCCTACGCAGCTCGCTCAGCTCCGCGAACCTAGTGAATATCTCCGCGGTTCTGCGAAAGAGAAATCACCCGTCTTTCGCCGTCGTCAACGCTGCCACTCCCGTTTACCCACCCTGCACCCATCCCTTGCCCTCGAGGCGACGCAGTGGGGGTGAGTAAGAGGTAAGAATGGCACCCCAAGCACGTAACGCCTAATCTCGCGTAACTCTAATCGCGAGAGATTCCCGGGGGGAATTGGGAGTTGGGAGTTGGGACGACGCAACCGATGCCGCGGGGAACTTGTAAATTCGACGACGCCTTTCCGCGGCCAAGATAAGGCGAAAGGTATAAGGTACAGACGTATAAGACTCGAATATCCCGCGGGCAAGAACCACCGCCTTGATTAGGAACTTGACGAAAAATCGAACCGGAAACACGATGGAAACAATATCAGTTGAAAATCGTCGCTATTAATTGACACGGTTATTATTGGCGTTCTTTTCGGAATGATTATGTCAATTGGACCAAACTGGTGGTCTTATCTTTTCGAAGAAATGCTAAAGTGTCGTCGTAATGCCCTTCAAGCGTGCGATGATTAATGTCTCAAGAGCTGGTGCAGTACTAAATCGTCGGATAAATTAAGGCACGAAATTTTGCGTCGATATTTCACGTTGTACAGAGAAAATCGTTTCGGCTTCGACAATACATAAATAACAGCTAATTAAGACGCGAGACTTGTAACGAGGTACTGGGGAGATACATACAAATTACTGTGGATACTGATATTGGCCATTTATTCTTGACTTATTTCCGTACTGGACAATTCGCGGTCCGAAATAATTCAGGTCACGACTTCTCGGACATTAGTCTGAGACTTCGATGATATCTGAGAGATGGAAATTGGTATTTTAAAATTCGGTATCTTCGATGTGTCGTTGACAGTTTTTGTTACAGGGAAACTATTTCTGAAAAATCCCATAACTACGATCACTTGATCTTTTTCGAAAATATAAAAGTCCTCTTCACTGAAAAAATAATACGACTGATGCCATTTATTTGCGCATATCTATAGTTCTTTTCGCTTTTCTCTTTCAACTTTCTACAACCCATTAGGATTTTATGCAGGGTGGCCATGGTTTTTTTTTAATTAAGTTGATTAACAATAGGAGATGAATTCTTCGAATCAAAGTCTTCTGATCTATGACGACGCAGGTCCAAATCTTATCGTCGGAACCAGGTCTATATAACTTCTTCGAAATCGATAAGTATCTGCAAACGTTGAACAAATATTTATTTTATAACTAGATGGTCCTACTTGGTAGGAATGTTTTTAATTACAAACAACCATAGACATCGTACATGGGGTCGTTTACTTTATCTCAGTCAGTACTTCACTGAATTTTAAAACGCTCGTAAGTAGGTATATATATAATTGTAAGTTTCCTCCTCGAGAAGGATCAATGTTTTGGTGAGAGTAACTGAAAATCCACAATGTGTTTCAGTCTTCGCTACTTCGTAAATGAATTCCTTTTTCAAATCATAAGCGACTCGTTACTTAAAATCCATGAAATATGAAATTCTAAAATCAATAAGGAACGAGGGACCGGCGTTCACAAGCGTCCCCTTTCTCCCTACAATCTAAATGCGTATTTAACCAATTTAGAAACCGGAAATGGCCCCGGAACTGTATCTTCAAGAGGTGGTTTTCGTGTGCCACGGAGCTCCACCTACGAGGCCCAAATATCTAGTTAAATCAATTAGCTTACAGCCACCAAAGTTGCCGCCACGTTCCGGGTCTCTCGATCTTCGTTCATCCGTAAGTTTCCATCCTCAACCGTCTCGTCGCCTATCCTCATTTCCCCCTCTAGTAAACTCCTCCGCACCTTAATCGGGACAAATTGGCCTCCCGCGGGTGGAGGAAGGCGCAGCAGACTCGCAGTGATGCGGAGGGACAGGGAGCTGAGGAAACCTGCAAGCGGGAACTAAGCGGGAACCAAGGAAACCGAGAACACACCCTAGAGCGCCCTGTGATCTGGAGCGGTAATCGGGTGCCGACCGACCCGATGCAGGCGGCAAACCTTCTCGCAGCAGGTGCACGATCTCGGAGTTTCTCGGACGGGGAATTAACTAGGGAACCAGGGGGCCTAAATGCCCCGGGGTGCCGTGGCGGTCGGCTAAATAGATTCTCGTTATCGCGAACGCAGCGCATTCGAGGCGTTGAAGACTCGGTTCTTCACGGTGCTCAATATAACTAGATAATACGGAAGCGTTAGTATAGGTATACGAGGTACCTGCTCGATAGCTTTTTAATTCTGGTAATAATCTTCGAAATTATAAACCGAAGAAGGTATAAGAACTCAAGGCTTCGCTGCCTCGATATATACCTGCCCAACTATATAATATACTATGCTATCCGGGTAGGTATAGAGAAATTGGAAAACTTCCTGCGGGAACCTGTTGCAAAAATAATTTGCAGCTGCCCATCAATCATACAGATCCGCGAACGGCGAGGAGAGATTAGACGTGATCGCTGGCTCGCGAAAACCTGTGGGAAAGTGTATTATTTCGTACGGTAATAACACCTCGCACCTTACACCCAAGGGCTGCAAGCCACGCAAACTTCCGATTTGGGTCTAGCTATAATCTTCTTCGCTCTTTCTGTGCAATGCTCGACTAGATAGTTCCATGCTGAATACTCCGTCGTGTATATTAGTCAGGGGAAAGTGGACTAAAAGCATTCGATTTGCAATTTCGAAATTTATTCGCTGACGAATCGATGCAGTCTGTTCTATCTACTGCACAAGCCTCGTTCGACTTTGTTCTAAATATGAGAGATTCGAGGTTTTCGTGATTTTTCTCTCTTGTAGGTAGAATCGGAAGGTTCTTGATTCTTCCGACGGTAGAGTAGCGTCTATGAAACCGATTTTAGACCACGGCTGTGGAGAATAGCTAAAAAAAGAAATACTAGCTGAAACATCCGAATAATATCTCAATATAAATTCATGTCTTATGCGTATGATTTTGAGATAGATAACCGGAATATATATATGTATATAGAAAAATCTACATACATGCATGGGTATTATACTGCAGAGGCAGGAAAAGCTGGAAAGTGTCGCGGATCTCGATGGACATGCAATATGTACGAAAAAGGTATAACTATATGTATAGAGTTCGTATCCACTTGCGCATGTATGCATTTCTACGCGTATATGGATGGATCTAGGTATGTATGGGTAAATAGAGGTACATACATCTATATAGGTATATATCTTGTATGTAGCAGCGCGAGGATGCGGCTGACGAGTTCCTCTCCGCCTTCGCTAACCCACCCAACGACCCTCGTCCGACGTCTCTCGCTATCGCGTTTCTCTTCTCTCCACCTCCGGTGATTACCACCCCCCGAGGTTTCTGCCTCTTTCCCTCAACGTCCTAGTCCTCTGCGCCTCGTCGACGTCCCCGACCGACCGGCGGCACTTTATCGCCTCCAACCCCAACCCCGGTCTCCGGACTCCGGACCCGACCCCAACCTCGCACCACCATCTTCACCCCGTCGTCTCGACCCCGGTAGCGCTATCTCTATCTCACTCCCACTTATGCGGGAATCGAAAACAACCCTTTTGCGTTTCAGGTTTCGGGTACATCCATCATCTGCCCGAGAGTACCGGGTATTTCTTCGGCCACGCTTCGGGCATGCAGGTCTCGGACTGTCAGGGCGGCAAACACATGCCACGAAATTATCGATATCGCACAAGGTTTACCGCTCGACTGTTAGGGTAGGTATAAGTGAAGTAGGGTAGTTTTTATTTGTTTTTAATGAAACAAAGAAAACCCAATAGACGAGCGGTGAACCTGGTACGGCACCGATAATTTCGCGAAGTAGGCGAAGAAACACCCGGTAGAATAGCGAGAATCTTCCAAGCTAAAAGGGCGTTTTTGGAAGGGAAGGAGTGCTCTGGTGAAAATTAGGAAAGAGACCTTTAAGAAATTTTACACTTCAAAGTACGGGAAACATAAGAGAGATCGTCGATAAAATGAAAAACGCGTGCGGGAGACGACGGAAAGGATTGTTCTGTACAGTATTATAGGTATATGTTCAAATATGTATCTGTACACGCGTGTGGGTGGATTTTCAGCCTGTATATCCACGCGATAAACCCAACTACGTCCGCGCGTATACGTACGTATGTAGTACATACGTTACTGCAGTGATTGTATGTACAGGGCACGCAGAGGAAGCCCGTGCCTGCTTTCCTACCTCCCTAATTACGCGTTAAGGATCGACCGTTTTCAAATTATACGACCCCGCCTCGCACCAATTACCTACGGACCGAAGCAATTTTCCTACCCTGTCAAAGCGATACGCGGTCTAGGTACAGCTTGCAGGGTGTTTGATTTAGTTTCGACGCTGTGTAGCGGGATAGGTTATCGATTAAATGGGAAACTAAAACTTTACCGAATCGCTAATCTGCGTTGTAAACTGCATCTACTTATTCCTAGCCGGAGAGTAGGAATGTTTAGATGAAATACAACTTTGAGATACTTTATTGTACTTAAACTGCCAAGCTCTACACACATGATGATGATAATCACATATATAACAGCAACGGTAATTAATGTAATCAGTTGATACCGTGATAATGTCATCAGTTTCTTCATTTCTAAGGTGGTGTCCATTGATCACACTCTCCGTTGTCCTCGACGGCGAACTCAGCGTCGTCGTGATCTCGGAAGATCTTGTTGCCCAAGATCTAGAGTTCAGACCAGTCTCATCGTTCCCCGATTCTACATCCCCAGAAGTATGTCTCTTCGGAACCCATTCCACTTCGAAGGCCAGGCGACCGTCTTCGGCTCGTATTTCTCGGTCGAGCCGAACAAAAGCAAGGGCATCTCGCGTTTCGCCTGTCTCCCCGACTCGCTCTGATCATCCTCGTTTCTTGGAGCCCTTCGACTTCGCTCGTGCGGAAAAAGGACCGAGTGAACTCCGTCCTTCGACAAGTCGATTACAGGTTTAAATGCCGTCTTCGATTCCTGGAGTCGTGGCGGTGCCTCGGTGACGACTTCGACGGTTGAACCGTCGACGTATTCGACCTGATCGTACGCAATATCGTATTCAAAATCTCCGTCCTCATTTTCTGCCTCCACGCTCTCGTAGATATGATCAAAATCGTCTTCCTCGATCAAGGAACCGCGGGTTTGTGGTAAACTGTCTTCGTACTTGGTCTCGTTGATCTCCTCGACACGAATCGTCGAGTTCTCGTGGCTAGTTATCGAGTAGGGTGCTGTGTACAGTTCTGAAGCCTTCTGAGCTTCCTGAGAGTGCATGGAAATTGCCTTCGCAGTTGATTCCACAGTTTTCAAGAGGTTGGAATGTCTGAAAAGCAGACGTCTCGCGATCGGTTCAGGCGAGTTGCGGAACTCGCTGGTTCCACTCGCGAACAAAGGTCCGGCGACTCCCTCGTGTTCACCGTTTCCTGCGATTATTGCTCCCGGCCACGGATTTCCAGTTATATCCACTTCCAGTCCCTTACTCGGGGCTGTTTCTCGCTCGAATAGCTTTCCAGCGCGCCTAGTTTCCACGGACGATTCCGCACGGGTCTTTCGCAGCGTGTCATGAGTCGGTAAGATTCCGCTGATGCGTCCCATCGAGCGTTTTGTTCGTTCTGTGTTTCTCTGTAGGCCCAACTTCCCTAGCCCCGAGTTCATCCTCGGAAATGATCGCCACTCTTCTTCATTTTCCTTCTTTTTTTTATCTAAAACGAACGACTTCCAAGATGGTGTACCGCTCGACGAGGTTATCTTCGCGGTAGAAACCCATCCTTGTGGAAAGATATCTTCGAGGGGCGACGAGTCCCGTTTCTCAAGATCCCACAGGATCGTTACCTCCTTTCCCAAGGTTGTAGGCACTGGTATTTGGGTCTCCTGAAGGGTTTGAATGGGCTGAGTGTCTGGAAGTATAGTGTCATCCATATTTGTGCGTCTCTCAAACCCTGAAGAGTTCCTCGAAGAAGGATTCGTCGTTAAAACTGAACGTTGGACGGTTCTATGGGCCGGAGGATCACGAATGGCACCAGCGATCCGTTGACTCCATGAAGAATCACGACTACTTTGACTCCTGCAGGACGATGTGGCTAGTCTCCCTGTTCCCCGATGTCCACTAGTTGAAGGACGCCTAGGAGAGCCGTTACCAATTATAGTTCTGGAAAAATTTGGATTCAGGTGTTCACTACTTCCACGAGGAGCAGTTTGCTGTACTGGAAAGATTCCGGTGCGTTCTTCAAGCATTCTTGTATCATGATAACCGTTTCTCCGCGGCATATTGCCGCCTAATTTCCGTATGTTTTCTCGAATTCTAACGGGTTCGATTCCTGAGGCAACAGCGAGATGCTCGTCAGCCTCTGGACCCCATTGCCCGTAATGAATTTCGGAGGTTTGTGGCACGAGACAGTCTCTAGTCATTGAAAATACTCCGGGATTACACCACGTAGCTAATTCCTCTAGAACTCTCTCGAAAACGCTGATCCTGACCTCGGCCAGCGTCAACCGAGCGCTCAATGTCATCAGGGTTTCGTTCCAGAGAGCGTTCACGACCTGGGGAATATCTGTGGGTACAAGTTTCGCGGTTTCCTTTGTTGCAGCGTTTTGTTCCGACGTTCTAGTCGGTCCCAAGGGTGTTTGAACCACGGGCGGAACTCCACTCCGGTCATCCGAAAGAGGGGACAGCTTCCCTGCGTCCTTAGCATGTCCCCTGTTGACTAATTGTAAGTTGCGACGGTCCTCGTTGTCGGTTTGTTCCTCCTCTTCATCTTCCTCGAGTTCTATAAGGGTCTGCTTCTTCCGGGGTCGATTTGTTATGTGAACCCTGACCGTCGATTCGTCCTCTTGGCTTGACGCCTCAGCAGGCGGCTCGTTCGAATTATCATTCAAGATTTTACTGTTCCGATCGTAGCCTCGAACCATGTCGACATATTCCTGGTGCGCACTAGCACTACGGATCAAATCCTGTATATTTTTTGGAGCTTCATATCCCACTACGTCTTCCTCTATCCTTTCGAGCTCCCGCTTTTCTCTAGAACTAGGGAACACGAAGTTATGCAGGCTTTGAGAAGTCGCCGTTTCCTGCGAGTCTGCGATAGAAGGTGTCGTAGCTTCATCGCCGTCTTCATAACCTAAGAAAAACCCATCATCGGGGAAAGACGACGAATTCAAAAAACCACCCGTCAGCGAATCCACTGCCCCATCGTCAAGCAGAGTATCTTGGTGTAACCTATCGACGACGTTCAACAGAACTTTCAATTCCGAGAGCAGCTCTCCGGTATAGACAAGCTGGAAGCGACTACCGTTCAGAGTTGTTGTTGCGACTTGCCCTAGTAGGTCGTCAGACGGATAAGAGGAAATCGTCATCGTCTCTTCGCCTTCCGCGTAACAGGGTTGTGGCTGCCTTCTGGATTCCGTCAACGACGCAGCTGAAGATGGTATCGGAGTGATCGGGGTCGAAGAAATGGTTTTTGAGAGATCTGGATCATCGTGATTGACGAGTATTGGTTTCCATAACGGGGTCGTGGTCCGTTGATGGAGTTCTGCAGTTGGTGACGTGGCCTCTACGTCGAGCGGGGTCATATCCTGTCCGAAAACGTTCGATGCGACGCGATCACCTTTCGACTCCGCAAATCCCTCGTCAGTTCTCAACCACTGAGACGCTGCTTGCTCAACATTGGCGTTTAACTCAAGACACAGGAAGTTAACACAGACGAGTCCATCCCTACACCAGCTCGTTGCGAGAATTGTGACCGACGACGAGACCGGACTAGCTTCTAAACCGTCAGACCATACAGAGAGCTGAGACCCACATGATTCTCCTGCGTCTAGGAGTGTTCGGAAAAGGACATTTTTTAATTAATTACACATTTAGATTTCTGACTGTATTCTTTGATCAGGGATTTCAAATTCGGGAATAACGTACCACGAATTGCGACGCAGGATAAGCAGCACCCACAAAGATCTCCGCCTAGGGGAGGCTCAGCATGCCCTAAACACCTGGGAGCTTTTGATTCCGCACATCCATCACATAATTTCGTTTTCTCACACCAGATCATTTGACTTGGAGGAACATTTTCATCGTCTGTTTTTGGCGGTGTTAATTTACCTGGAACTTCCTCGAGAGTGAGGAAAACAATGACGAGCCACAAAACTGTATCTATAAAGGGAAAAATCGAGAATAAGAAAGCTTCAATAATAAGGATGAAAAAAAGGGTTATGCACTAGGTGTGTTTGTTGTTAGGCATTTCTTGACCAATTCTTGATTTTAATGGAAGTTATTAGCTTACCCAAAGTTATAACTCGCCACCTGCAGTGCATCTTTGACTAACTTATCGTCGAACTGAACACCGGCGAGAATGGAAGTGAGTATATATTAGCGCGAAGACAATGCATGTTGTACAAATAAGGCTTGTGTTACAATTTACGCATAAAAACATCCTCTCGATGACCGAGCGAAGTGCAACTCAACGAAACATACCTATACCTACATGCGGATAAACAAAATAAAATAGTTTACTGCGACGTAGCTTGCACTTCGTGCTTTCCACAGCTAGATTTCAATGTGTCTTTTACGAAGTCATCCATGGTTTTCTTTCGATTGTTTCGGGCCAAGAATGTTCGATAAGAGCCTCAATGTGGCGATGAAATGTCAAAATTTATTAAATCATGTCCAATAAACTTCTGCAGAGGTCTTTCTAGATCTCAGCAAATTGTTCCTACAGAATAAACGATGAATAATGTATCTATGACTCAGAATAAAAATGTAAACCTAATGCATTTCAACGATGTGAGGAATCAACTGTACTTATCGACGTCAGAAAAAAACATTATGACCTAGGAATAACTACTACCTATAATGGTGAGAAGAGGATTACTCAAGGTCTGCAATAACTTGAATTAACTTTACTTCCTGTATAACTTCGTAAGCAATCATTAGCCTTGACAGAAATTTTCTGAAATTAAAATTGCGCAGAGACTATTTAACGGATTGCATTGCAGCACCTTTCCCTTCCGTTCGATACTTCAAACAAGCATCCTACACTCAAGGTGAGTCGATAAATTCCCGCACACCAGACACCGTGTCTAAGTATCTTCTTACCGTGTGGCTTGACGACGCGATAAACCGGCGCCGATGATGAGCAGTTTCGAAGACCAAGAGGAGAACCCGGCGGAGCCGGTTCCGGACGTCGCGACGACCGCCGAACCCCCGCAGCCCGCGGAGCCCAGTCCCGAAGATGAGGCACTTGGTGGTTCGTTTCCGGTTCTCTTTGCAGCATACTTACAATCAATTTCTTATGCTTTCCATCGAATATGTAAAACTTCGAATGTGGTTTCGGCTTCCTAGGCGAAGAAGAGGCACAAATCGACGTCCCTGCGGCTGACAATGAAACGAACAGGACCGGAGATCCGTCGAGCTCTGCTGATTCCCGGACGGAACGGATAGACAGATTTTCGC
Source organism: Rhogogaster chlorosoma (assembly GCA_944452935.1). Lineage (NCBI taxonomy): Eukaryota > Metazoa > Arthropoda > Insecta > Hymenoptera > Tenthredinidae > Rhogogaster > Rhogogaster chlorosoma. The sequence goes on from OX101797.1 coordinate 1,794,716, forward strand.
AGACTTTTATCAAATACGCGAAAAACCTGCCGATCAGACGCCTCCTCGAGATCATCAACACCCAAATAGATCACGAAAATAATTCGCGAGTTTTCTATTGTACCTCGGAGGAATTGCTCAAAAGTTTCGAGGATGCAATGGCCCGGCAGAGGAAGTTGTAGATCAGATTTTGCGATGAGGCGAATTTGTAAACATATTCGTACATTTTTTAAATGCAATATCGAAAAAGTTTTATCCTACGGAACAGGATTCAAATTTTTTAACTAATTCCGACCGGCTCTATAGCCACGGTTGGCTTACTACGTGATTTATTTTGTCTGGGCCTTTGCAAATCGGAATATTCAGGGAGAAGAGTAGCGAGGGAACGGATCCAGGGACCGAGAAACTGGGAGCCGTCGTCGGCACTTTGATCTCCGTCTCTCTATTTCTATTTCTATCCTCATCTCATCTCCATCTCTATCTCTCTCCGTCACAGTTGGCCGCCGCCAAGAAGAGGAGATTCCGCTATAATCAACCCGTGACCAGGAGCAAAGCGAGGTCAACGAGTTACCGGTAGAAAAAACGCTCGTGTCTGAATGATGGGTACTCTTAGGACAATATCTAGGCTAATTTTAGTAAATCGGTTTAGACGGTCCAGAGCTTTATGGGAAAAATCTAAAGCTGATATTTTATCGATAGATCGTTAAAGTCCATCATAAATCGGCCTCAGTATTAGGTACTATATACTATGCGATCAGCTCATTGAGAGATCAGTTGACGATGAGGCAGGGTAATCGTCGGCATCATTGTTGCACGAGATATCTCGGTGATTCAAAGAGATCCGTGCGTCTGATCCGTTCCGACTCCCGAGGGGTCGTGCGAGGAAGAAGAACTCGGGACCTAGCTGGTCGGTATTCCACTAAATTACAGAGTAGGAACACCGAAAGTGTCAGCCAATTACTAACCAGGGACTTTCGTCTCGTAATCTGAGCTAGATGAGCTACGACTCGTTTGACTCGTGCCGCTACACTTGATTTCGGTAGTTCAGTCGGCAGCACTGCCATGTAAGAGAAAATTAACTCGCGGACTTTTTTTATAATTGCTTGATATGCGAATGAAGCATTCGCATACAGCTGCGATCTTATTTAATGCTTAATAGGGGGATGATTAGCATTCGTTTACTTCAGGAACAAAAATCAAAAGTCTGACAGTGAAAAATGAGCAGGCGGGACAAGTTGTGTGCATTTATAGGTGAGAAGGCGAAAGAAATTATTAATTTTGTTTTTAAATAATGAAAAATTGAAAATGCTTTATGGATGATTATACGATGGTAATTATACTTTTTAAAGTTGGTTTGATGAACTTTCGAGCTGTCAACAATAAATAGTCCTTGAGATTGTATAATTTTTACTTTGATCATGATTCTCTATATTGAAAATTTTACCCGAAAGTTTCAATTCTCGACGAGTTTTTTTTTCCGATTATCATTCTTCGCACAATGAGCAACTGAAGATTAGAATAAATTGAATCAAAGAATCATTTTTTTAAGCTTCGAATGATGTCGCAAATGTTTAACGAGTATTCTATGAGTTTGAAACTCTTTACTTAATTTTTGTAACACACAGACAACTATTTGGAGTAGAAATGATGGATTCTTGAATATTACTTCATCTTGAAATGTTCACCATCGTCAGAGTTTCTAAGACTCATTGAACTAACTGAAACTGGATTTTAAGTTTTTATTCAAGGCTCTTTGATTCCTCACTAATTCTGATAAATACGGTCCTTTTTCGTTTTTCATATAAATAAGATTCTAACAGGTAGGATAGCCAAGATGAATAAACGAATTACAATTTGTTTTCTTTCTAATACTCTATTACCATTGATGGTTGATTCTTGAGATCATGCGATTAATTTTCGTATGCGAAATTCGTTTTCCGGCCAATTGCAACTGTGTTGGCTTTTTTCGGAACTATCACATGAATAGTCGAAAGGTGAATTTCGTATACGAAAATTTATACCATGATCTCAAGAATCGAGCCCCCATTCTATGTATAAATAACAAGATTTAAAAAATCGCGGTGCAATATTGCGCCTTACAATATGCAGCCGGCAGACCATACTGCAATATCATTTGCAGATCACGTCGATCTCGCGAGTTCATAAAAATTCTGTAAGATAGCATCACTAATCGGTCTAGAACAGGTGGTTATATTTAAGTTCTAATTTCTACCGCGACCTACCGTAACGTTAAAAGACATAACCTAAAACAACAATTCAAACTTAACCTCGAACGTCTTGTGCGTGTATTTTGCAGTGAAAGATAATAAGGAATAAAATGAGGCCTCAAAAGTTCAAACTCCCATTCAACACAGACAAGTAAGTCCTATAAAAACTCTATATCTCTCAATATCAGACGTCGAATAGCTAACGCCGCAGAATTCAACAAACAAACTCTGCTCCCGATAAACTTGAATTCGTTTTCTTCTGTCCCCCGAAAATGTCGTTAAGAAGCCCTAAGCCCCGCTTTTCAAACACTAAAAAATTATTCGAAGCTTCATATTCTCGATTAATAAATTGTAACGCAGCCGGTACCCAATTTTAAAGAAGTAATATCTAGAACGCCGATTTTTTACAGCCTACCAAACGCCGACAGAAGAGTTGTCATAGTTTCCGTATTCGGAAAATCACATTTTCGTGCTAAGGGATGTAAAACTGAGATGCTCAGTACCATACTGCAAACCAATCTGCTAGAGGAACCTACAGTCGATGAAGACGACTTGGTACGCATCTCCACACCTTCTTATATAATTTTTCAAAAATCCAGCTTTTATCGATTCCTGAATCAAGGAGCAAGCTTTCATGTGTATCCAATCTCTTCGTAGTGTGAGATTGAAGGATATCACGACACCAAGGACCGCATAATTTACCTTCATCTCAGAGGGCTTTTGGACACTAGGACATTGATCAATGTTTATGATAAATTCATTGATAAATGCGAAGGAAAAGACTATCTGAGTGCATGGGCCCATATGAGAGAGAAATACTCGAGAGCTCTCCTACTCCTGTTTCACATATCTCATGTACTTATACTTACGCATCCTACTCATAGCTTCGACTATAGCTATGTACATTTGTTTAGAGCACTGGATGCGGTCAGGTGGGTAATAAAAATGATCGTATAAAATGATCGATGGATAGATGAGTTTTATCATGAGGATGGTGCAAGAGATATAAATTGATGATAGCATGTCAGCTGGAGTAAAAACTAGACTCAAAACTTTCGTTAACATTATTTACTAAATTTATCTGGTTCCGAAAAATATTCTTCAAGATTAATTTCAGTTAAACTTGAAGGAATTTTACTAGTCGCTGACTTGAGTATTTTCTCTGAGAAGAATGATATACGCTGGATATTCGCATCATAATTCTTTATTTTCATATACAAATCCTGGTAGCTTGGAAACTTGGGAATATAAATAATAGAGGGGCCAGTTTCAAATCAGTAGCTCAAAGATACATGTGAAAATAAGGCACGAACTCGGATTTTGCTGAAGATATAATGTAGGATTAGCAGGATCCAGTCCTGGAAATCCAATTAGATCTTGAAAATCTTTGCAAAATCGTAGATTTCCAGGCATTTTTCTCTCTCATCTATCTAGTCAACTATGTGTGCTATAAAGCAATCTGTGAGTTTCTTTTAAAACAGTATGATATTAGGCTGAGAATAAATATCCATAAATAAACTTATAGAGTCCTTACCGATCAAGTATCCAACTAGTCTAGTGTTGGCTGAGATTAATAAACAATTTATTCCACACAGGCAAAAGATCTCTGGGCAAGCAGGGGAAATTCTTAGTGGAATTTCTGGACTTCCCAAAGACTGGATAGCCAATATGAGGCCCTGTTCACCGCGAGTGTTATTTTACTTTGAAACCTGTCCAACAGTATTCAGGGATCCGGAAGGTGGAAACATCAAGACGCTGGAGCATTCGCTTGAGGATCAAATATATCATATATTAATAAAAAACCGTATAGTGACTAATATCAGGTATAATCAACATCGGTTTTCATTTTCCCAAATTCATTTGGCACCGAATGAACTATACAGAATTAAAAGCTCATGGAAGCTTTTGGTTTTTCTAAGTCCCTTACTCTTTTCAGTACAAATTCACTGTTTGCAATTCCTGCTAATCAAGAATTTGTCTATGTTCATACTGGCTCAACAGAGTCCAGAGACATTTTGGGTCATATGGCTAAGAAACTGATTCAAAGCTGCAAATTAAGCTCCGGCGGTGACACATCGAGAAGCTTAGTTAGCGTGGAGTCTGTCTTTGCGAACAACGACTTGGAAAGTGGTAAGACAAACGCATGGAATTGCATACCCTCTCAATCACTGCATTAAATGTAATGGAAGCTATTGAATCATTTCCTTTCAGAAACACATACATTCAAAGCATTCCTCCAACAGCACATAAATTTGGCCTTTGCGAGGGGTTTCGATGACAACGTAGGTCGTCACACAGCCCGAGCTCATTTTCAGGTGAAGAAGAGTTGATTCAACTCAGAATATATCAAAGAAACTTTGTCTGATTATGAAATAACTTCGATTCTATGCCTCCGAGCAGATACCAACCGTCTCCTTGTTCTTCAACGTTGCTAACAAACTCATGGAATTCTTCATGAAAGGAACTGACAAGGAAATCTCCATGCTACATAGCTTGCTGGACACAGATGTGAAGTTCAGCAAGAGTAGATGCAGCCAGGTCCTGCCTAGAGCTCTCCAAACTTATCAAGACGGTCTTCCGCAGCATTACACTAGGTCTTCATTTCCTGATTGTTTTTCATGCGTTCAAGGAGTCTGTTTAACTTTCATTGGCACAATAACTTGCAAAAACTATCGCAAGGATTAGAAAGATAATCTGAATAAGCTATGTCAGACTTTCAGAGAAAACCCAGCTCATTTTCAATGCTAAATTCTATAACGCGTCTATCGTCACTTCTAGGGCATACCATGAAACAAAGCTAGCCCACGCGATGGCAGTATTCGAGATGCATGCACGTGGGCCATTGTTCGAAGAGTTCAGTGAAAAGTTGCAGCAGGAGTGTGACAAATATTGGCGAGCCGGGAGACAGATGTGTGAAGTTCTTTCTTTGACTGGAAATCCTTGTACTAATCCAATCCATAAAGGTGGTAGCGAAGGAGCTGGAGGCGGAGAGCAATTAGAGCTGAGGGACGACGACGGGTAATAATAAAGAGCTAAAGATAATACAACGGGATTGAACATCATTTTTATTATTCAATTAGCGATCTACCAGTGATAGAGCACAGCAGCGGTGTGAGATACGTCTGTGCCTGTAACTGCGGTAGATGCCAAGGTCCGAGAGAAGATCCGTTCAGCCTGCGGCAAGCTAACTACGATTATTTCCAACTCTTGGCAAAGCAGTGTGGATGTGCTCAACTAGAGAATATACAATTCCCAGTATTTCAGCCTAGTATTCACAATTTTAGGTACAATCTTTAAGCTCTCAGACATGGTCTGGCTCTTATGGAATAGTTGAGGTATTATTTACCTTATTTTACAGACCGGCACAGCTCTTCCCTACCACAAAGAGGAAAGACTCGTTCTCTCGAATGGAGCTTTCGACTCCACAGGGGCAAACGCAAGCCTGCAGTTTAGGGGGGAACAACACGTTGCATGGTGGGTATTCCAGACAGTGGGTCACTGATGTACCATTTTTTCGACTTTTTGTTTGCATCTGAAGTTTCTTTTTTCATTTTTTACAACATTTACTTTTACAAAACAAAAAGATGACGTTCCAGTGTTTGGCGGTGGACAGTCTGCTCCTGCCAGTGATTTGATCACTGAGGACCATCAGAGACTTAGCAACAAGACCAGCCTCACCCCGGGAGATTCAGCCGACCCTCAAGACGCTCATAAAGTTGTGATTCAAGTATGCGATGTGGATCTAGAAAATGCCAAAGGTTTCTGAACTGTCTGATGGTAGTTTATGATATTATTCCCCAGTTCCGATGTCATTTTTTCTTTCTACATTTTTATTCCTCAGAGAATGTACCGCTTCGCTGCGCTACGCCTGGAGCCAGCGATGCAGAAACTTCAGAGAAAATTCTGGTTCGTCAACCTTCGACAACGGAGTATCTTCCCGGTATGCTGCATACCGAATCCCCCATCGGTTTGTTGCCCCAGTTTTCAAGCTGGTCACTGGTCTGCCTTGGACCTAGCAGTCTTTATTCACACAACTTGGGGCTTCAACATCAAACCGGTGTTTCGCCAACTTCTGCTTTCTTACTACCTTGGGATGTGACGGTCAGGTCAGTTGCAGAGGCCAAATAGGACCGGAAAATGATACTAATGAATCCTCAATATTGTTTCAATTTTTCTGTTATCATATATTCTAATTGAATCGAATACAAACGGATTGAAATTCGAAAGAATCGAAATAAAATCAGATTCGAATTCCAACATCTTTCAGACTGGAGCATCAAAAGGACCGAGGATCTCTGTGGCCAATGGTCGGCGACAATTCAAGCCACGGTTACAATCGTGGTGGTAAAAGTTTCCAGAATATGAATTCGATAAGAGGTCGTAAGTCAAAGGGTGGGAAGGAATTCGTGGTAAAGATATTCGTCGGTGTGGAATACGAGTGTCCACGAGGTCACAGATTCATGGCATCGGCTCCCGACAAAGTCTTGAAAGCGACAGGAACCGGCATTGTGAAGGACAGCGGCAACAAAGTTACCTCTAGCACGGCGGATATGCCTCTCTACTTTCCGTGCCCATGCAGGTATGATTATTATTTACATACAATGATCATTTGTTGAAAATAAAAACGCGTGGAATTTCATTACAGACAAACTAAACCGCTGACCGCACAACTCATGAGAATACACGTTGTAACACCCAAGGCACCGGTTCACGTCACACTGAATCCTCGTGTTCAACCGGGTCCAGCGCCTTGTCCAATCTTTGTAACCGGCTGTGAGGAACCGATAAAGTTATCTCAAAGTGCTTACTGGGTCCTCAGACTTCCGTATCCTTTTTTTATAGCGATAATTGAGTCTTATCACAGGTGGGAATAAATTGATGAGCCATTTTCAAGATATGATAATCCTTGACGTGTAATTCAGTTACGTTTACATGGGAGAAAAGGGCCCGTATTTGGCACCGAAAGAACCGGTTCCCATAACCCATGGTAGACTGCTTGCCGGAATGTATGGAATCAGCGAAGTTGTACCAGAAAAGAAGTGAACTACTATGTGCAACATCCGTGAGGAGTTTGAGGAAATATCCCTTGATGCCATTTCTGTTTAGAAATGTGAAGCGTATGAGCGTGGTTGAAAGTTACGTTGAATTTATGTACACGTGATTGTCCACATGTAAAATATTAGGTAGTATTTTTTTTTTCTCTTTTCTATTCTTTTACTTTTAAATGTTACAGTCTTTTTAGATTCATGGTTTGAAGTGACATTTTATTACACTAAGCATTTTTTTTACATGCGCAGCTGGTTCGTAATAAGAACTAATTTATTGGTCTGGCATGATTAAATGTTGTTTTTTTTTTTGTTTTGTTTTGTTTTGTTTGTATCTTCTTTTTCTTCTTCGTACAGTAAAAATAAAAAATATGTATGTTTCAATTATTCTTTCTTTCTTTCTCCCTTTTGTTTTCTTCCCTTTCTTTCTTTCTTTTTCTCTTCCTTTCTTCCTTCCTTTCTTCCTTTCTCTCTGTATAACAATATTCACTTAAAACAATGTTAATGAGCATAAACAATTTATTTTACATAAGAGCAATACTCTGACATCAAAAAAGCAATAATAAACGACGATTGTATAATAATAATAAATAAAGTATGAAATGTAAATAATGGGTATTTACAAACATGTATAAGTGGCAAAAAAGCTATAACAGAGACAAAGTAATAGTCCTTTGTAATCTTTTTTTTTTCTTCTTCTTCTAATATCTATATCCTATAGTGCAGTCTATAATTTCATAGCATCGTCCTTATAATACAACTCAACCACTTATCTCAAACGGCAAATTCTCATCTTTACTTTTTACCACCCGACAAAGAAATCATGGAATGCACTGTAGATTTATTATAATATTTTTATCATGATAATTCGACTATAATATTCTTTAACTAAGTCCCGAAATAGTTATTAGTAATAGGACATTCCTAATTAACAACGATCCTACATGCTACCGTAAGATTACCTAGTTTTTTTATTTTTTATTTTTATTTTTTTTGTTTTTGCTTTTGTTTTTATTTTTTGTTTCGTTTTTTTTTTTTGTTTTTATTTTTTTTAAGAAATCTTAACGATTTTTAGTAATACGTAGTCATGTACAACTTGCTAACGACCCCGGTCAATTATTTACTGGCTGCCGAAACGATCGAGCCGATAACTGTACTGAAAGTAATGTTCTTGAACCAATTTAGCTTTACACAGGAGAGCTTCATATATCTATGATTCATCAAATGGAATCTACCATGAGAGGCTTTTTATGAAAATTCGGGATCCTGGTGTTTGTATATTCGCAAAGATAACGCGCTTCGTATTCTATTGGAATGTTTCCCGCTGAGACTTTTATCTGTTCCTAATCATCTTCTTATTTCATCGAATTATCGCCTCCGATAGATGTTGCGGATTTGTTGTCGTAAATAAAAAATAAAATGAATAAAATAAAAAAAACTCGAAGCTCTACCCAACATCCCGCATATTCAAATTTCCTGTGCAATATCAGCTTACTGGCAATTGGCTCTTGATCGAGATTCATCCTACGGGACCGAAGAATTCAGCCTGCTTCTTATCTCTGGCTGATCAATTTGTTTAAAGCCTCGAACTTCAACGTGCCTACGAATATGTACTCGTTTATTACTCCTTAGCTTGGGATAAATCTTAGCAACGATTGAATCTTGTTCTCATAACAGCATAATACATACATGTAACAGCTTCAGCCATACAGGTAGAAGATTTACAGAAATATTCATTGGCATTTTGTCATCTATAAAGACTTTTTTTTTTCTCTTTTCTTTTTTCTTTTATAGAGTGTTTCTTCACTTCGACTTAAAGAACTAATTAATTATTCTACTGCGCAGGGGGCTGGGGCTCACTGGGTATATTTGGATTTGGATACGGTGGCAAAAATGAATAATTTGGGTAAGGTGGTGGAGGTGGATGAGGGAACGGGGGATAATAATTTGTCGGATGTGTAGGTGGGGGTGGATAGGCCCTATGCATGTAGGGGTCCGCTGCTGACGGTGGGCCGTGGAACGCAGAATATACCCTAGCATATTCAGCATCGTAAGTTGGACCGGCGAAAGCAGGGTATCCAGGAGCTGTTGAATTATACAGATGCCATAAATTGTTTGAAAATCTTAAGATCTTCCAGGGTTGATACACTTTCTCATTTATCAAATTCTTCAGTATCTATTCTCATCTGTTTCCTAATTGACAAGATGAAATTTTGACAAAATTCAACAATTTGTTGTCCAACAAGCTCGTTCCAATCGTTTTATCCAATCTATTTTACTTATCCACCAAATTCTCAAAAAGAAGCAAGAGTTATTTCTTTAATTAACATGTAAGGAAGCAAAAGTAAGCGTTTATAATATTCGAAATTGAAATTCTGTACAAAAATATTATTCTAAAATAAAAAAGCCAAATTTGTGTTATCAAAGCAAACAATAATATGAATTCCCTTCCTTCTCAGTTTTCGGAAAATCAAGTTCGACGTGAAAAAAACAAAAAAATCGAGTAATAGGTTCCAAAATATTCGCCAAAACATTTGTATAAAATTTCCTATTTCTAAATATTACAGCTCCATCTTTCCCGTCCCCTAAGAATCTGGTATCAACCCCGGTTTTCTTCTGATAATATAATACTTACCACCGGCTGTATACGCCGTTGATGATCCAGGAGCGGCAGGATAATGCTGTGAATAAGCGTCATAAGGTCCAGGGGGATACGGCCCCGGGTACCTAGCGTTAGTCGGATGACTAAACGCAGTTGGTGCGTGTGTTTCTTCTCTAGATTTAGTCTCAGGAATGGGAGTCTTCGCCTTGCTAGCTTTACTGGATTCATCTACAGCCCTTGTAGTCGTAGTATTGCTGGTATGCTGTTGGTAGTTAGTTAACAAGGGTGTAGAAATGCTCGTACTTTCTTTAGGTTTATCATTATCCACCCTAGTTTCTTTCGCGGGTTCAGGAGGCGGTCGAAGATTCCCCGTCTGAGGTGGAACGCCAGAAATATAAGCGCCATATGGTGTGGCCAGAGACCGAGCTCTAGGATCGGGATAATCGTAGTATCCCGAATATTGTGAGTAGGGATAAACTTGAGGAGTGGCTTCCGGCGCCTTCGGAGAGATCGGCTCGACTCTGGGCGTCATAGACGAGCTGAGAGACTCCGTGGAGTTTATCGTCGTGTCTAGGACCGGTTGTGTTGGCACAGTCTCCTCCAATATGATATCTTCCGTGTTGGAACCGTCCGACTGCGGTTTGTGGCTGGGGAAATTGTGCCTGTAATTTTTCAGCGATGTTGTAGTCGGCTCGGTGGCCACCGGTTGACATTGCGGTTCGCTAACCGGGGAAGAATCTTCTTGATTCTCGTTAATCTGACAAGGTAGATTAGTCTGTGTGTCCTGGTTAGTGTCAGAAGCGTATGATTCAGATCTCGCGTCCTTTTCTTCCGAGGTTTTTTGCGCCGTTGGTTCAGAATCGGCATTCGATGAACGGTTCGAGTCAGTTCTGGTATATTCTGAGTTTGAAGCAGCTTCGGCCACGACGTCCTCTAGTCTGACTTCTTCCACTCTTTGTTCCGTTCTCACTTGACTGTCCGAGGAGTTGGAATTTTCACCGAGAGAAGACGAGTCCAGAGGTTCTTGCTTCACTCTTGGAAGCCGAGAGAGGGAGACCTGATTTGTGAGGCTCACTTGACTCGAATATGGCTTAGCTGTTGCAGTAGCCACAGGCCTTGGCCTCCGTGTTTGTTCTTTATCAGCAAATGGCTTGAAACCAACTCCGCTTGAAGATTTACCAAGCGGTGGTCGACCGCTGCCAGGTGATGTGGACGACTTTGGAATGATCGATATTGCAGAATTGTTTCGCAACGGAAACCCCACTTCTGTGTTCTGTTTTCTTTGAGAGAAGGACGATACACCTGTTCAAAATATTCAAAAGATTGTTATTAAGTTCGGTTTTCCACTGAATGATATCATGAGTGAATGATTTCCATACTTTTCTACAGTAACAAAAATAATTGGGCATATATTCGAATTTTCATCTTATCTTAGTCGTTTTTTTTTATGTGAAACAATCTGACCTTTGTGAAGACAGTGTACATCTTGAAAACAAACCAAAAGTAACTTTCGTGGGAAAAAAAAAAATACTTTTTCTCCATGTTTCAAGATCTTTCGAATTATTTTGGTGACCTTATCAAAAAGCTCGAGATATTTTGTAAGGATTTCAGATTTTCGGAGTGGGAGGGCTATGTAATCACGCGGGAGCTATATTAGACTAAATACATTTTTTCCATATTTAACAAGGAAAAAATGTCAGCTTTTCGGAAATTTCGAAGTTTCTGCAAAGAAGAGTTTTGTTTTCTTCGCCAGACATACACTATGTTGGAGTATATTGATGATCTATCATAACTTAGATATTATATTCAGAAATCTGAGACTTATTCGCATAAAAATCTTTTCTCTATAGTTGTGATCGTGGAGTTCGCCAAATATGAGAGATATTCAGTTACCCCAGCCTTCCTTAAGAAAATGCATTAGAAGTATGAAAAATCACCCTTCTTTGGTTCCTCGTCTCGTTTCTGTTGATTTAATTTCAGAGCTGTTCTTATAGCGATGATTTTCCCCGATTCCAGTTGCATATAAATGCCTTTAGGACTCTTCAAGACCATAACACGTTGGCCAGCCTTCAATACTATGCTGCCTTTGTCGGGTGAATTAGTTGGTATAACAACATCAAGAGGTAGCGTCATTTCCTGAGCACTCATGCCCTGTCTCTGCCATACTTCTGCCGGTATCCATCTACTTCCACCGACTGTACGAGTTCCACCAAGTCCCTCAGCTCCTCGCTGCTGCATTGGCCTCACAGAGGCCACAGGCTTCGGCGTTCCTCCTACATCTCCGCCTCTTATTGCTCGGATCTGAAGGCCTCCAGCTGCAAAAAAAAAGCGTTAAAAGATACAAACTAGGTGAAATTTTCGAGCAAGAGTTAATAAATCGAATATTCTGAATCATTCAAGTAGTTTGGTCCGAATTAACCCCTTGGCAGTGATGCGAAAATCTAATTTTTGTGCCACTTTTGTGTTGGAAAAAAATGTTCATGGATTTATCCTATAATTTCAGTATCCAGATTTTTGAGCTCGCTGAATACGAATCTGAAATCGGATTTTCAAAATTCAAAATGGCGGATCCAATATGGCGGACGCAAATTCGAAAATAGTTTGATTTCGATGAAAGTAAGTATCAAATGGTTTTTGTGGTCGCTGAATACGAATCTAAAATCGGATTTCCAAAATTCAAAATGGCGGATATAATACGGTGGGATCCAAGACAAAAATTGAAATAAGTAAAATACCGAAGAAAATGTAAAATATGAGTAGAAAGAAACAAATTGAAAAATTATAAAAAGCACAAAAATAAAGTTGAAATACAAAAAGGGAAAAAAAAAATTCAACACAAAAAAAATGAAAAAAAAAAAATACAACAACCGCCACGTCCTCGTTTCGTGACTCTGGGTTCGGCAGAGAGTGGAATGAAAACCAAAAAAATATTCTTTGACATTTTTTACTATGGATAGTTGGTCATGAATGGTTTGCTAAATTTTTAGGTGATACGTAGATGAGGACTCAAATTCGAAATTCGTGGCCACAAACATCTAAAGTTACAAATTTTTTGTCGAAATTCAAATATTCCTCAAATTTTCTCATGCCATTTTGGATCCGCCATTTTGAATTTTGGAAATCTGATTTTAGATTCGTATTCAGCGACCTCGAAAACCGCAAGGTACTCACTTTCATTGAAATCAAAGTGTTTATCAAATTTTTGTCCGCTACATTGGATCCGCCATTTTGAATTTTGGAAATCTGATTCTAGATTCGTATTCAGGGACCTCGAAAACCATAAGGTACTCACTTTCATTGGAATCAAACTGTTTTTCGAATTTTTGTCCGCCATATTGGATCCGCCATTTTGAATTTTGGAAATCTGATTTCAGATTTGGATTCAGCAGCCTCCAAAACAATAATTCACCAAACAACAGTCAAATCCATGTAGTGAAAACATGTTTTTTTTCACATGCCCCTATACGTGTCATGACACAAAAGTGGCACGACTTTTTTCCGCCCCTATGTGTGTCACTCACAGTCAAGGGGTTAAGAATCTTCTGTCACTTTTTTTCCTTCAGAAATTAGCTAGAGCTTTTCGAAAAGCTAATATAGGTATTGGGATAAGTTTGAATAATCAAGCTATGCTATTTATTATCATCCCAAAACAAAGTAGTTGCATAATATCAACTATCATTGATGGACAATTTCGAATTATTTAGATATTTGAACGCTTCGATTATTTGAATTAGGGAGTTCTGCCGATTAAGATTACCTCTGCTGGCGGTATTTCCAGGAACGTAGTTATAGCTAGGCCTGGAGCAATTGGCGGCCATTTTTTCGAGCTCATACCCGCGTCGAGCGAGTCGTTTCTCGGCCTGACTTAACTTCTTGTCTTTTCTATCTACGAGAAGACTTTCATGTCTGAAAGGTTGCTTGGTGAGTAGAGAGGAGTGTCTTTCCAACAGACTGTGCATCACAGGATCAGCATAGCCGTCTTTAGTCTGGGAGAAGTCCTGCACTTGGCTGTCCTCCTCCCAGTCCCAGGACAAAGTTGCTGCTTCTTTGAGGGACAGATGAGCGTCTGGGTTGCACTGATCCACGACACGGTCCGCCATTCCTTGCTTACTTATTTGTCTGTCGTAAATTTTCCGTTCGAGACAATTGTCGGTAACGAGTCTGTAGACAAAGCAGGGTTTGCGTTGACCGTATCTGTAGACTCTGCAAACCGCCTGCGTGTCGTGACAAGGATTCCAAGAGGCATCGAAAACAATTGCCCGGTTTGCTCCGACTAGATTTATGCCGAGGGAGCCGGCACGGGTTGATACTAAGAACAAGTGGATTTTCGAATTGGCGTTGAACTCGTTGATGAGTTTCTCTCTTTCTAATGCGCTGGTACTACCGTCGAGCCGGTAATAGTTTACATTCTTTGCCCAGTCCTCCGTGCGCCCGTCTTCATGCTTCAAACTGTTTCTGGCAAGGAAATCTTCCACTAAATTCAGAGTGAAGAGAGATTGAGAGAAGGCTAAGATACGGTCTCCTAGACGCACTGCTTCCTCGAGGATACAGAAGAAGATTGACATCTTTGCCGAAGCGTCTATTAGACCTGGTACGTAGCCTTTCATCAGATCAGTTGCCTGAAAAATGAGATAATAGTATTTTATTTTAGAGATATTATTGAGGGAGTAGTTTATATGCCATTTTTGGATTTTTTTGAGAATTTCTCGAATTGAAAAAATACCAATTTTTACAAAAAAAATACACGAAAACAAAGTATAGCTTCCAACAAGTAAACCATCTTAAAAAGAAATATCTCGTTGCTAATGGCTTAAAATTTTATCAGACTTGCAGGTGTAAAAATTCTGCACAAGACATAAATAACAAGGTATTCAAGATCTGATTGAAAAACCAGCTGATCTGTTCAAATTTTCAATTCTGAATCTATGATTTCAAGGACAAAACCTTTATTGAAAGCACACTACGCATAGATTCATTGTCTCATACGCCCTTCCTCATCAAGCCTTCAAAATTCCCATTCAAAGGTTCAGATAAGCTTTTGAAATCAATCTCCCCTCTGTTTTTTTTTCGAAGCAAATGCTTACCCAGTCATAAGGAATCCCTGGGTCTTCTTTGCCCATAGGTGAGCTCTTAGGGTCTTTGTCCTCATCTTTATTGAGTATTTCATCGTCAGATTTATCCTCCTTATCCTTGTCCAGCAGATCATCTCGTTCTCGTTCTTCTTCCTTAATCGTATCAATTTGTCTCGTATTGTTTGTGTTCGGAGTCACAAGTCCATGAACAATGTTACGTTCATTTGGTTGAGGCGAGGGTGCGGTAGGATCAGATCGATTTGCATCACCACCACCAGGTGTGTAGCCTTGAGTACCAGGAGCTCCGGTTCTTCCTGGATTCTGATTTTGCGATAGAATATTGTTCGCCTCTTTAGTTCCCTCTTCGTAGTTTCCTTTCGACTGAATTTGGCCAGGATTTCTGACTGCTCTCCCCCCCGCGGTCTTTCCTTCATTATTCCCAGCCCCATCCATCCCGGGTGTCTGATTATACTCGTATCTTTGATTCTGAAAGCCTTGCGAGGGATAATAGTTGTTTTGGTATCTCGCATTCCCAACATTCCCAGCATAATAAGAATCCCCGCTAGATTCCTGACGGTAAGTTGTCTGAGGATAATTATTCTGTTGCCAATAAGGATCTTCAGACTTGAACTGTGTCACAGCAGTTCCACTCGGATAATTCCCCACATTTTGCGTCGTCGCGGTGTCGTGATTGGGTGCAGAATATCCCGGGGCTTGGTTTCCCGCTGTATTCCGATTCTGTTGATCCGCGTTATAGTCGTGCGTCTGTGCCTGACTCTGAGGCCTGACAAAATTCTGTGTCTGATTGTCGTTTCGTGGGAAAATCTGTCCGCTCTGATTGGAAGAATTCTGGTTCTGCTGGCCAGGCGTATAATTAGTAGCCTGGTTCTGGGTTGGAGTAGGAAAATTCTGAGTCGCTGGGGCATCGCCTCGCGGGTAAATCTGTTGATTCACTTGACCCGTGGCGGGGGCGTAGCCCTGGACAGAATTGGCCGCGGGATACGTCGGGTATTCCTGAATGGTAGATAAGCCAGGGGTTTGATTAGGCGGCTGGTTCTGATAGCCTTGTCCGTGGCTTCCAACTTGAGGATAATTCGGGCCCATATTTGGCGCCGCGGAATAGCTCCTAGTCTGATCTTGATAGGCGTAACACTGGGCCTGGTAAAGGCCAGGAGTGTTATAAGCGTTTGTCGATGGATTCTGTTCGCCGCGATATTCAGAATTGTGAGAACCAGGCGGGTTGTAGTTCTGCGTTTGAGTTCCTGCCACTTGCTCATTGCCAGAGAGATAGTTTTGAGCCTGGTTTTGATACCCTTGAGGTTGACTGTACCCAGAGCCTTGAGGAAACGTTTGGAAAGATGAATTCCCGTATCTGTGTTGACCCTGGTTGGCATAAAACTCTGCATACTCGCCCCCGGTCTGTTGCGGGTTGTTTCCACCGCGATAATAGTTCCCTTGATCATTTTGCCTGTAGTTTTGTCCCTGCCTACAATCGTATTCTTGATTCCGTGCGTAACCCTGCGGATAAGTATTTGGTACTGGGGTGTTTGGATAGGCGGTATTCTGCGGTTGTTGTATCGGATAGTTCTGATAATTCCCTGCTTGGTTTTGGTTCTGCAGTCGATTTTCGGCCTCAGCATTATCGTTGCTGGAAGAGGACGAGGAATTGGGCTGCACGCTAGCCGCGGGTTTATTCTTTACCGTGGCGTTGTTTCCCTTCTTTCCCTTCTTAGATTCCCCCTTGGGCTGTCTAGCCTTAGACCGTTTGGTACCAGGAGCCGGTTTCTCCCCCATAGTTTCCTCCAAGTCTAAATCATCCTCTTCATTGGCCTGCCGTTTCTTAAGAAAGTGGTACAAAACATCAGGGTGATTCCATATCTTACAGCAAACTGCGAATGCCTTAAGAGGATTGGGAACTGCCCGTGTTTTAACCACCTGGGTCATAAACGTGTCGTACAGTTTCCGCTGATGAGGTGTCATCCTGACTAAGAGAATATACTCTTCCTTCCGCGGCAGAGAAACTTGCAATACAGAGTGAGACCTGCGCTGCACAAACCCTTCCAAAAGGGCGTGTAACACATGAGCTCTGTACCGCATCAACCTAATATCTTGCGGCGTTGAGTCTATGCACTGTCCGTTCTGTATCGGTCTCTCAAACATGTTGCAGAACTCGCTTTTAGTTCCCAGGTAATTTGGCCGGACGAAATCCACCATGCACCAATATTCCAGGAGATTATTCTGCAGGGGATAACCGGTGAGTACGATCCTTCTCTTAGTTCGCATTTGTTTTAAAGCTAGACTTATACTGGCGTGTGAATTCTTTATGCGATGTCCTTCATCGCAGATAACAAGGTCTGGCCCGGGGCTGACTAGGGCGGAATGCATGTCCTCAAGAAGTCCCTTGTTCTTGTCATCCTCCTCGACGTCGACCATATCTTTAAAGGCCTGTCCGCGTTTCCGCTTAGCTTTGTTTGGTTTTTTCAGCGAAAGTTGACGGTACAGTTCGTACCCGATTAAAAGCACGCCTCCTCTTCTCTGCCAGTCTTGAATGACCCGCGCCCTAGCAGCCATGCTTTTGTGAGAGTCGTTTAATATGTGAAGCTGGAAATGTCTGGGGCGGAGTTCCAGGCCTATGGGAGAATCGACGCAGAAAGGTGTCTTCACTTTGTCTATTTCCTTCTTTTCCGGAGCCCCTGGTGGTTCCTTGGCCAAGCCTGGGAGACTGTCTTCTTCCTTTTTCACTCCTTCAGCGCCCTCGATTATTCCGGCTTCTATTTTTACCCCAGGATCCATTGTCTGGCCATATTCCTGCTTTATTTCCCTCTCCACGCCCATCATATTACACGGATAGCCACCAGGATACATCGGGACAGTTTGGGGAGCCGAGTTCTTCACCATTCCCTGACAATCGAGCTCAGACTTGACCGGTTCGCGGTCAAAACCAGGCGCGGGAACCGGATGAGTTGCGTACATCATATTCATCGACATATCATTATGGTAGTGTTGACTAGGATGAAAATTCTTATCAACTCCAACCTCCTTGTGGATATTTTCTTGAGCCCGACATTGCAGGGCGGCTAGAGGGTCGTATCCCTGATGCGGAATGGCCGTATCAATAATGGGATTATCCTGGGTCATTCGCGGTGGAAATTCGTTGCTGTTTTGCATCGGGATGCGGCTTTGATCCAAGTGTGTGGCGTTGTTTTCCTCCTTCATTTCCTGCTTCACATCAATAAGGGGTTCAGATTTAGTTTGATTCTGATTATCCGGTGATAAATTGGCCTCGTAGGGCAGCCACATGTTGAATTCGGCCAGCCAATTCTGCAGGGTATTAATCGGCATGATGCAAAGCACGGTCTTGGCGGTTGTGCATCTGAAAAATACGTCGCAGAAGCTCGCGACCTGCAGCGTCTTACCGAGCCCCATGCTGTGCGCAAGAATGCAACCGAATCCAGAGCTCGTTTTGTACCTCTCGATGCTCTCCACAATGTTGTCATAGAGGAATCGAATTCCCCCTATCTGATGCGGTTTGATAATCCGAGCGACTTGTGGCGCAAGAAATACGTCCGGTTCCGTTTCTGGGTGGCCAACGTTTACCAAAACTCGGCCGTGCTCGTCAGGGACATTGTAGCGGTCGTTGGTGTGCATTCCAGAGTTCGAAGGGTCGTCTTCATTGTCGGTTTCTTCTCCTCCGCTCGGATCGCTCAGCACGATGCAATCATCATCTGAACTTTCGCTGGAGCTGGATATCGTTACAACATCTTTGCCCTTTGCTAGTTTCTGGGACCTTGGCATACCGGATACTTTCCTCAAAGTGTGGAGCTGCTTTTCGCGCAGAACGTCGTCCGTTTCAGCATCTGATATCTCAGATTCGGAGAAGTACTCTGACCTGTGGGTATAGGAATAACAAAAATGAGTTTCTTTTCTTTGAGCATTTGATCCTGAACCGACTTAAAGCCTGAGCTAGGAATACTGATAGATCAAGATCATTTATGGGTAATTCTCATTTTGAAAAACGAAAATTCACCACCGTGGATGACATGTTTTATTGGGTTGCAAACTCGGTGAATATTAACCATTAACCTGAAGGTACTGAATATTTATCCCAAGGTAGAAATTCTGAAAAAAATGTAATAAGTAAGGTAATAATTTGAAAAGAATGTCCTCCATGGAATTGACCCCTCGTTTTTCAAAATGAGAATTACCCTTATAAAAACTTGTTTATTGTGTACCTATCCACCGGTTCCTTCTTCGGAACGACTGGTGAGATGCTGACGGACGGTGTCATCATCCGGATTCTTTGCTGGAGCAGGTTTGTGCTGCCTGATCGATTCGGGACCCTAGAAATGGAAGTTTGAACCCCGGGTAGAGCGCCTCTTCCTTTCTGCCAGCGCGCTGCCTCCAGTGCTTTTCTCTGTTGTTGTTGTTGTGCGATTTGTGCTGCTGAGGAGCTGATTTGAGTTCCAGAACCAGAAGAAGAGCCGGAACCGGAACCGGAACCAGAACCTGACCCAGAACCAGATCCAGACCCAGAATTCAACTTCAATAGGACCGTGTTTGGCAATCGGACCTGCGATGATGAGGGAGATATCGTCGTTCCACTTTGGCTTTGTTTTCCCTGTAATAGACTGATCACACGAGTTTGAGTTTTGCTGTTTTGTCTGTTAATAGCTATTTGTCGTTGTACTTCACGGATTATTCTCTGCTGTTCTTGGACACGTCTAAGTCGTTCCATCTCCTGTCTCTGGGCAGCTAGAGTAGCTTCATCCAGCTGATTCTCGTCCATAACTTCTCTTATGTTACGTCTCATGTTGGATATCTTCTTCTCAACCTTTGTCTCGCATTCTGTGTCCGAGCTATCGCTCTGGTCACCTTTCTTCTGTTTCTTATTTGTAGAGTCAGGATTCTCAGAATCACAGAGTCTCTTGCCTCCCTCCCCATCATCATCCTCCTCCCCGATATCCTCCATCTTCTCTATATCGTCCTCGTCTATCTCTCCTTCATCCAATTCTTTGGATACAGATTTCCCGAGGAGATCTGCCTCGGTTACTTCCTGACCCTCTATTGGCGCTCCTTAAGGATAAGAACATCCATTAAATTTCCATCAAGTTAATCTACACAATTTAGGCAAGAGGTAAGTTAGGCAGTAAATACCGCAATAACACAAACATGTATCATGTTTATGTTTTATTCAATAGTTGGATTAATCTTTAGACTTTGCCGAGGTTCTCAATGTTAATATTAAAAATATGAATATTAATAATTAATATTTGTCGCCTGATTCTGAATGAATTTCAAAGCTGAATTGAGACAGGGATGTCCGATCTTGAAATTATACATAATTAATGAAGAATGTTAGGTAATTGAACAAATTGCATGTTTTCAAAATTATTTCCAACAATTCCTTTCCACAAATTAACCAGCCTAGACTCCTAGATAATAGGCTAGATAAGCCTTGGCTATTTATCTGTAAAAACAAATACAATGAGTATAAACAAATCTGGATTCCTGATTTCAGTTCTAAGCCAAAGACTTGAAGGTAAACAAAACGCATAGTTGAGTCTAATCTATTAGAACATCGTCAAATATTCAATCACCAATAATTTTTCTCTCCTTCTTCGGTATTAGTGAGCATTGCAATTTATCCCTATAGACTGAAATGGACACAAACCTTCTAGCGGTAAACTATCCAGGATGTTAATGGGCTCCATGTCTTCATCCTGAGACATAGATTGTTGTTTTTCTGGTTCGAGTCTGACACCGATTTGACTGTCGATTGTTTCATCGAGATCCATGTCGTCCCCCGATCCCTCAGAATGAATTCTCTCGATTTCCTCATCAGGGAAAAGATCGTTTCTCTTTTCTTGTTCACCATCCGAAGATTCACCCACCGATTCTTCTGAACTCTCATAATTGGCAGTGACATTGGCGGATGAATTAGAACCGGGTAAAACACTAGAGGTATCCGGCTGCTCCGCGGAATCCTTAGAACCTCGCTCGGGATTGACACGTTCTATTGTAACGTCCCCGATCCGAGTGAGGAAGCTATCCATGTCGGAGTTGGACATTTTTTGGGCCGGATCTTCGTCCATGGTTTTATTCAATTTAGTTTCAATGTTCTTAAATCATTTTCTCTCAAGCTATTAATCGATTTAGTATTTTCACATTATTCGGGCTTGCACTCTGGTGATAATCAGTCTTTATTGTTTGATCTCGAATTTTCTCTCAGAATGTATGTGAATCGGATTATTTTTTTTACCGCATAATCTAGGTTGGAAGGTGAACGATGACGTGTTATTATCTCGAGGTCGTTTAAGGGCCGTCCTTAGATCGGTTCAGGGGTTTTATGGCTTTTGAATAGTTCAGCTGTCAGATGAGGAAAAAAATTGTATTGGTACGGATCGGGGATGGGAGAATATTTTTGATAAATGGTATCTCGGTAAACCGCGATAATATATTCAACGAGGTAGTGAAATGTAGTAAGTTGGTACGCCGAGTTCGGTGGTAAAATTTGGTCGATGATTTTCACGGGTTTATTTTATAATTATAAATGTTAATTAGCCACTAATTAGAGATAAAAAAATAATGACACACCGATGGACGCCATAGCGTCGTTGTCGCGGCGCTTGGTAGCTGCTGCTGCAGACTCACAGCAGCCGAAAATCACAATGTAACAAATCCCCCGGTCTCTAGTTCCTCCAAAATAAACCTTGCGATTCATTTATAACGTTATATTCACGGCCAATTGTCGGGGAACAACACATTTCGCTATCGTAGATTTTATGTGCATTCACACGCCTCGATCATTCTCACTTTACGCGGCATTTTTACCTATGCGTTTTTTGCCGAGTCTACTACCATCGGACCACCCGCCATCTTGTCAACACCGCGCGTACTTCCGCTAGTAGCAGACAAGGGAACGGACTCGCGTTCTTCTTTTATTTCGAACAAGTAATTACCTATCGATTCGCACATTTCACTTTTACTAGAATCATATCAATCCGACTATTTATCCTGTATTCATCAAACCATTCTATTTATTACAACGGAATTATCCACAAAGGGATTCCCCTATATCTCATACTCGAAAATCTGAAATTCTCAACACACATACACACACGTCGCACACGCTCGGACGAATCTAAAGTCACTCACACCGAAGCGCGCGCGCGCACGCACGATAGATGAAATAATATAAATAGAGGCGAAAGGAAAGGCGATTATTGCTTATATTTTTTTATTAAAATCCATCAGGTAAACAGTACAAATCCTGATACAATGGTACCTCCCCTTATACATCTTTCGGTTAGTTTTGGTCGTTTGAATATTTCAAAGCCTGTCCATACATGACATTAGCTTTGTATTATATTCTGTAACACGTTATTTCTCGTCTCAAGTTAAACTATAGTTAGTCAGATTTCTCACAGAATAAAAATACGCAGTAACGATCATTACTCCGTGTTTTGTATACCACCTATGAGGTTCTAAATTCACTTTCAGTCGCTCATATTTGAGGAAAGATAATAATTTAGCGTTTCGCAAGAATTTTGTTTTTCATTATTAGTTAGCATTTTCACAGGCGTCAATCCAGTCATTGTAAACATCGAGAGGTTCCGAAAGTAGATTAATAGTAGTTTGAAAATCCTCCAAACATACACGGCACGTTATTCTCGCTGTGTTTCTCGACTTGTCCCTGAAAGTTTCGGTCAAATTTGTTAACCGTATTTAAACTGGTAAAACAAATGAATGATTACACATTATCCTATGTGTTTACACACATTTTAACCTCGCAGGATTTTTCGTGGTTACAAAACGGACAGTTGAATTGTGTGTCTAACGGCTCGATCGCTTTTCTCTTGCTCGGTGGCTTTCTCTTACTCTTCCTTCGTCCCATACTCTCAAATGATCAAATTTTCCCCAATCTAAAGTATTCTCCGAATTTCTCTACTCATCAACAAACACTGTTTTAACTATTTGTCACTCTACCGGCTATCAACTGCCTGAACTTAGCCACAACTAGCTAGACTCCTAGTGTTGCCATTAAAACTAAAAATCGATACAATAGACCCATGCCTTTTCTCTCTCTCTCTAGCCTCCCAGCGAGGCTCGATGGATTCTGGACAAGTGTTGATTCTCTCTTTCTAACAGCTAAATCATTACGTTGGTCAAACTGCTAGAGCATAACTTCACGCTAGTCCATATTCAGCAATTTTCAGCGTTTCGTTCTTACGACGATAGTTTTTCCATTACAATGACAGAGTATTGAATACTATGATAATTATGACAATGGAATCGATGCAATAAAGAAAGATTTGAATTATATTTGTGATTATTTATGTCCTATTCTATTCTGTAGCTCTAAAATAGCAATAAGATATGTAGGTATATGAGGTTACTTCTCCCCCGGCACCTCCGAGCCCTGCAGTACATAGCTGTATCACAATTTCCGGTATAATCTGACATAAGGAGCCAGCGTGCCGATAATCCGTTTCAACAGAGATCTTGAGTGCCGCGAATGCAGATTCTTTTTCATACCGTACGGTCAGCGTGTAAATCGGTAGTCCGTTACGGTATACGACACCTAAATTCTGTCGATCAGTTTTCGAAAACTATTTTAGTCAGTTCGAGGTTATATTCTGAAACTCCACAGTGGGGCTCGAAGAAGAAGCACAGGAAAGTTAGACTGCATTTCAGTTTAGACAGTATGGTAGATCCTAAGATGGAAGAAATCCTCGCGCCTCTCAGATCAAGTGTCAAAGAACAAGTAAGTAAAGCGCCATATGGCTTCACCAAAGAGTCAGGAAATCTGCATAATATCAATTATTCCGGCGTTTTCGAAATTCCCTTATTTTCGACTAATTGAATAAAATAAAAAACAAACGAAGAACAAACCTTAAAAATTCAAATTATTGCATCAGATTGTCCTTATTTTCGAAGGGTGACCTGGTCCGCAAGCTCAAATCCGATGGCGCGCCGGATTTCGATGTTAAAAAAGCCGTCGCGGAGCTTAAAGCGCGAAAAAAACTGCTCGAGGATAAAGAATTGTCCCTTATTCCATCAGCGGCTACTTTCGACCGAGCTAAAATGGAGGATCTTCTCAAAAGACGATTTTTCCTGGACCAGTCCTTCGCTATATACGGTGGAATAACAGGACAGTATGATTTCGGCCCCATGGGGTGTGCTTTCAAGTCAAATTTCCTCAGCGCTTGGAGGAGCTTCTTTGTTCTTGAGGAACAGATGCTGGAAGTTGACTGTTCAATCCTAACACCCGAGCCTGTGTTAAAAGCCTCTGGCCATGTGGACAGATTTGCTGATTTGATGATAAAGGATGTAAAGACTGGAGAATGCTTTAGATTGGATCATTTCATAAAAGCACACTTGGAGAAAGTAGCTGGTGACAAAAAAACCAGCGAAGATCTCCGCGCGGAGTGCGGTGATATCGCGATAAAACTCGACGGTATGACAAAGGCCGAGTTGGCAGCTGTTGTTTCAAGGTTTAACATGAAATCTCCGATAACTGGCAATGATTTAACTGAACCGATCGAGTTCAACCTGATGTTTGCCACGCAGATAGGTCCCTCTGGTTTGATCAAGGGCTTTCTAAGGCCGGAGACAGCGCAGGGAATTTTCGTGAACTTCAAAAGATTGCTGGAATTCAATCAGGGAAAACTGCCATTCGCTGCAGCGCAGATAGGCAACGCTTTCAGGAACGAGATATCCCCGAGATCCGGGCTCATCAGAGTCAGAGAGTTCACAATGGCTGAGATTGAACACTTCTGCGATCCCAGCGACAAGAACCACCCGAAATTCGAGGCTGTTAAAGGCACTAAGATGCTCTTATATTCAGCCTGCAGCCAAATGGATGGGAAAAGCGCAGAGTACATGGAGATCGGAGAGGCTGTGAAGGCCGGATTAGTAGACAACGAAACTCTGGGGTATTTCATGGCCAGAATCCAGCTGTTCTTAGTCAAAGTCGGTGTAGATCCGGCCAAATTAAGGTTCCGACAACACATGAGCAACGAGATGGCTCATTATGCCTGTGACTGCTGGGATGCGGAATGCTTGACCTCCTATGGCTGGGTAGAATGCGTTGGCTGCGCGGACAGGTCGGCGTTCGATCTCACTCAGCACACCAAAGCAACCGGGGTGAAATTAATTGCCGAGAAGAAGCTAGCGGAGCCGAAAGTCATCGATGTAACCGAGGCATCACCAAACAAGGGTATCCTCGGAAAGGCGTTCAAAAAAGAAGCCAAAGCTGTTCTGGATGCATTAGCTGCGCTGGATAAGGAAGGGATCGAAGCCCTGGAAGGAAAGATCAGCAGCAGTGAAGACTACGATCTTCTTTTACCGGACGGAACTTCGGCGATAATCACAAAGGATATGGTATCGATAAAACGCTACCAAAAGACGTTATACGTCGAAGAGATCACTCCTTCTGTTGTAGAGCCTTCTTTCGGCGTCGGCAGAGTAATGTACGCTATATTTGAACACAATTTCAGAACTAGGGAAGGGGATGAACAGAGAACGTACTTGAGTCTGCCTCCGGTTGTTTCACCACTCAAATGTTCAGTCTTACCGCTGAGTAGCAATGCGGAATTTATTCCATTCGTCAAGAAACTTTGTGAGTTTTGGCCGAGCTTCGATACAAATCGGATATTATTGATATACTCTTACATTCCGTGGAGGATAGTTGATTGTATATTCTCATTTCAGCACAAGATTTAACTGCCGTCGATGTCTCACATAGAGTGGATGATTCTTCGGGAAGTATAGGTCGTAGATATGCCAGAACGGATGAGATTGCTATTCCTTTTGGTATTACGATAGATTTTGACTCTTTGAAGAGCCCGAATACCGCTACGCTTAGAGAGAGAGATAGTATGGAACAAGTCAGGATAAGCGTGAGTTGTTTTGATCGATGGTGTATTTTTTATTTCAAAATATCGCGTGACTAAAGCCGGAGGTCGTATCAGTATTTTGCATTTGCAGATACGACTTTTTGACTTTAAGAAATGTAAGTTTGACAAAAGTCAAAAATGTTTTTATTACTTATTGTTTCAGCTGGACGAGCTACCAGATGTAGTGAAAGACTTGTCTCTGGGTAAAATAACGTGGGATAAAGTAGCGACGAAGTATCCCAAGTTCGAACAACAAGAAGCTGGAAAAGCATAGAGTTTCGGGAAACAACCTTTGACGTTTGATAGATCTCGCATTTTATATTGGTTGCAACGAAATACAAGATCAATTCCTAATTCGTTCAGCTTTGGTGAATCGAAATATGTCGAATCTGGGTAATAAATTGATATCACTTGCTTTTAATAAAAATACATCAGTTGTACAATGCCTCCCTGTAGATTTCAATCATGGATTTCATTAAAATTATATGTTTACAATAATTTGTAATTCTTTAGATTATATCTTTCCTATAGAAATTAGTTGAATTTTTAACAAACAGTAGGTTCTTCTGATCGTAGAATGTAAATGTTCTTTTAATCGCTATTTTGGGAAACTCAAAGCCGCCTAGGTTTAACTGCATCATCGATTTTTATTTAGCAAAATTGAAAGGAATCAGGTAAAAGTATTACAGCAAGTACACATACGGTACTTCAAACATATTATGTAAACAGTTTTAAGAACGATTTATCCCTCGTAGAATTGAGGCAATTTATCGCCAAGGATCACTCGTCTTTCAACACCTTCTTTAGTTATAACACCAAGACGTACAACTCCACCGCTGCTACCGTCACGTGACATCGCCAAAGCCAGCGCTGAGAAATTGAAAATGAAAAAAAAAACATCAGTATGTAATTCCTGCAATGTGTTGCGAAAAAAAATGTGTTCGCAGTCTCGATTTTCATATTTGGAAAATATTTTCCTGCTTCTGTTATTCAAGATACTGATTTCTATTCAAGTTATTCACTATACTTCTTTACATTACAAAAAAATCAGTGAAATCTAATGATACGAGTGCTTTTTTTCTCTAGTATCTGCATTACAGCGAGCTTCAGCAATCAATTGTTTGTGTTTTTTGCCTCACTATTCCATGAAAAATGTATGCAAGATCCATAAAGTTATGAAGTTCATCAAACTAGCAATCAGATTCATCGATCTACAGTCAAACCAATTTTTACATGACAGAAATAGGGTCTCAGAGTCCTGAAGAATTATAAAACAATAATCGTCAACAAGAACGAAGCTGGAGAGAGACTTACTGTTGCTGACCAACTCAATCGTCTGATCCTTAGTCATGTTGGGTTTATAATGAGCATCCACGTAACCATAGACATAGCTAGATCCCGATCCACCAATGGCGATTGGTTGTCTTACGCACATTCCACCCAAAGGAATGCTGTAGACTTGACCACCCTTACGCCGGTCCCAACCAGCGACTAAAATCCCAGCCATTAGGGAGTCGCGATAGTTGTAGCAGAGCTCACGGAACACATTTGCACTCGTTTCTACTAGAGGTGGTTCTCCAAGCTCCATTCTTCAGGGAAAACGTATGAAGTTATTAGATTTTAAAGATACTACAGGTTTCACAGTTAATTTGGAAGAAAAATCTGTTTATAAGTAGTGGATTTTCAGGGGAACGAAAAATATGGCTTCATTGTAGACTGGAAATATTTCTGACTTTGTTGTGTATTCATCGTTATTATAGAACTTTGTTCTTTGATATTTCAAATTTAATTTTCTGAACTAAGAAATTAGTTTCTTTTTCAATTCTAGAGTAATATTTATGAGGAACTTTTATCTTTCAAGACTGCAAATAATTGTTTTTTGATGATAAAATAAATCAGGATCTAGTCTACTGTAAAGAATTCGATGACAAAGTAAAATCAAAAAACTTGACGGACGGAAATAAATAGGATTTTATGCCAGATCTCATGTTCTTATTTAGGGAAAGTACAGAAACAAGTAGGTTTTCAAGAAGATAAGGAAACGACCGAGTCCTGGCTGGTAGTAAGTGAAGTTTGCTGGATTATCTTTTCCTAGCTTGAAATTTTTCTCTGGATTTCTCTAGAAAAGCATAAGAGAATGGCAGTAAACTTACTGATGAAAACTCAAGTGGTAAGAAACTATGTCTGCAATGGCTTGCGTGTCTGCGGCAGAACCAGAACGACAGCAGTAAATCTGATCCGTTACTTTGGTCAGCTTGTCTGTAACTCGATTGGCGATGTAGGCTCTGTAAATGAATAATGAACATGAGCTCAAATGAAGAAAAAGGTTCGTTTAGGTCCAAGAAACTTTATCTAAATTGTTTTTCAGCGTTTTTCAACATTTGAATAAAACTTTTGAGCATAAATTGTCATCAGCATCGCATACCCAGTGGTAGTTCGCGAATCAGCACCGATAACTACGCCGCCCTCGAATTCGCAAGCCATAATCGAAGTCTGAAAAGAATTGAAAGAATTAAATGATTTTTAACGATTATTAAAACAGACTGTGCAGATGTTATTTGTTTTTAATTTTGTTGAGGTGTAAGAAAAAGTGCTCGTCATTCTTATTTTTTTTCTTTACTTTATTCAAATAGGTGTCAAATGAAGGAAAAATTAAAAATCTTCAAGGATGACGGAAAGTATTGGTAAAGTTTGCACCGTCATTCTAACCTAAAAACAACGTCAAACGGTGTTTTCAAACACAAGTTTTAAATTTGTAAAACACGGGGTAACTCACGCCGGTACTGTGTTCGGCAGAGAGCCAATCCGGCACCATAGAGTCCATCGTTTTTGATTGAAAAGGAGCTTCGACATAAGCCATATTACTGATTTTGCGGAATTTATGTACTGTAATGTAAGCCACTTGTCTTTAATTTACACCGACAGTTTAGCGGTGTTGAATATCATGGGGTAAGGAAATCGACGGAGAAGCAAAGCGGCTAAAAAATGACTCGAACTGTTTCGCCGCGTAGTAGCAGAATGAAGAAGCTGGGTGCAAGAATCGGACAAAATTAATAAAACTAGGGATTAGGGAAACGTTTCCAATCGCTGAAAAGTTGGTAATGGAGAGTCGACCGTTTGAAATGTTTAGCTCTTCACCTCGTCGTTTGTAATTGTTATTTAATTCAATAGTATTTATTTACGTTAAGAGATTATTCACCGAGTAGCAAAGGTGAGATTTTAGATCACATAATTACCCAAGCTTCCTTTACATCTGTATTATCAGTTCATACTTATTTTATCGGCTTCTGATTCCTCGGATCATAACCTATCTTGACAAATCGTACGTCAATTTATTCAAGTTTCTTTTTTTTTTTTTTCGATTTCGAACGAGAGGGATTCCACCTTTTCATATTCTTCTTCAATTGAACATGGTATATCCTTATTCACAGATATATACGCTATAGTTTTCTGTCAAGAAATTAGATAACGGTTATCTTTCGCTCCTATTTGAAAATATTCGAAACTTGAAAAAATTCGTCTATTTCGTTCTTTTGTTTCATTCACACTTTGAATTTTCCCTATCTACTTCGCTCCGTGGAAAATAAGTTTGTTTTCTCGTTCATAATTGATCACAAATGATTTTCAAAGCCTTGAAAACGAGACTTAAAAATCTGAGGAAAATATCCGAAATGTAAAATTCGAGATCCATTATCCAACCCAATAAGCTTCCCAATGTTCTGTGTAACTAGTTTTACATCCTTTAGACAGACGTCAACCAACACATGCAAAAATTCGCTGTATGTTGATTTAGATGGAGCCTATGACTCTTGGATCTCCCGTTGGAAGCCCGGTCCAAACACCAGGCAGTCCAGGACCGAATTCTACATATTTACCTAATTTTCTCTTGGGAGATGCGAACCCTGTAAGATTATAGATTCGTAAAACAAAGGAGACCTTTGAAGCTATGAATGATCCTAAACCATGTTTTTACGACTAGAAATTTCCCTTGACAAAATATGTGCCCCTTGAAGCCAGCCAAACTCAATATCTCTCCTACCTGGATATAAAATTCTAGTAAAAGTCTCCGAAAAATGATTTCAGGATTGTAATTTCACAGAAAAGTGCCTTACTTGTATATTTTTTATGCTTCAGACCGCTAGATTAAATATAATGAGTCCCCAAGGTACCCCAAGGAATCACCAGTTCGGATCCGCGACCAGCGGAGGTCTGTCTGCGTCTAATTCCGCCTATTGCACCCCGGACTATCGAACAAATCGTCAAAAAGCGATGTTTGGAAACGTAACGAGTCCGAACGGTCCGCAAATTGGATCTGAAGGGCAATCCGGAGGGCCACCGACAAGGGGTTTATTCGATACTCTAGACACCTCGCAGTCCATGGCACCGTACACCCCTAGTGCTGGTCCAAACGTGGCTAACAATCAGTCTAGAATGTTGACTGGAAGCAATATAAATAATTCCATGTTTCTGGACAATTCCGCTAACTTGTCTATAACCGAACCCATGCAGGGTCTCCTGCAGTGGGTAACGGTCTTTGGCTTTTCCCCCAACGCTCTAAACGCTGTACTATCTCATATATCCAGCAGAGTTCGTATCGTAGATAAAAGAGGCGCTCCTCACGCTCAGGGAAATTGGATTCATTTGAAATGTGCGACTGAACAAGACGCCCACAGAGCTCTGGCCTGCAATGGCAATATTGTTTCTGGTTCGACGATGATCGGCGTTGTGCCTTGCACCGACGAGGGCGTAGTTTTGAACTCTGATAAAGAGAATCTTTCGAAATTAAGCAGCAGTGCCAGGTGCTTCTCTACTCCGGATAGATTGAACCTCGCTTCGCCGGATTACGGAGGTAGTTTACCACCGACATCACCGCGGATACAAAATGCCCGTCCTTTGGCTGTAGGCTATAATCAACATTTGAGTCCGCAGTCGGTTAGGTCGCCACAAAACGTGCCCCAGAAATCTACGGGGCTAGTTTCCAAGGCTATGGAATACGTGTTCGGATGGTAGTTTGAGAGAACTTTAGGTAGAAATCATTCATCCTGTAATTGCTGATTCCATTTTAATAATCTTAAACGCGATGAATTTTTAATTGATATATTTTTCCAATCGTTTTTCCTTATGTTGTAAGATAGTAAATTGTGATTCACGTTAATCCAGTGTTTAAATTTGTTCAAAAACGACGGATCATGAACGTAAACGTAAAATCGCTAGCTGTACACTCTTAAGTTGATTAAGTGTTTTATCCTGTGGAGAATCGAAAACAAAAATAGTATTGGTTGGGATTGTTTGCTCGATCTATTCTGTTTCTCATAAAACCATGCCGAACATCTTACGAATCTGTATTAGATAAAATAAAAAGTTTTTTTTTTTCCCATATGAATCTGTAACATCTATGCTTGAGAATTATTTGTACAAAGATAAAAAAAAGTGTGTAATTCCTGATGGTTTTATTTAAATGAAAACTGGGAGTGGCGATTAAATCGTAATTACTTAAATACTTATATTTGAATATAAGATAAACATATATATTTTTAGACATAGTATAATCACATTTCTCAAGGTTATTCCTATAAATAAATTCTTCTGAATCAAGATTTCTCTTCTCATTATATTATTCATTTACTTAATATTACTTCGGACTTTCGATCGTCGCACTACCCAAGTCCGTCATCTTTGGATACTTGACTTTTTTCGTGTCAAGTTCGTCCTGAGCCCACAGTATCATCTTCAATAAATTATTTAATCTGGGACTGGTAGATTCCCGATGTTCCATCTTCAGTATTGCTGCATTCAACTCGCTCGCGATCTATAACAAGGGTCAATATCATCAAAGAAAAAACAAGAAAAGGTTTAAAACCAACCAATCTTCTCTATATGTTATACCTTCTGTCTATGCGTTGGGTGTAAGAGATCGCTGAACGGGCTTTTATAAGGTTCTTCAAAGGCAAGGAGAGCCAAGGTCCTCTCTAACTCGCTTAATATGTTGTCGTCATTTTCTCCAGCCTCACTGAGCTGCTCTTGAGCAAACTGTAGAGCATCTTCTATACGTCCAGTCCGTATTAATTCGATAAGATGTAGCTGCTGTAGGTGGAAATATAGATATCTATCGTTGTCCAAGAGCTCTGGGTGCAATTGATTAACCAAATCTGTTGCTTCTTGGATACGGCCATTTTGGATGGCGTCTCTTATGCGAATCCGGTCATCCAAGGAATTCAACTCAACCGTTGGACCGACTCCGGATTCTTGTTGAAACTTTTCCGCAGCCTCTTTGAACCCCTCTTATTTTGGGTAAAGAGAAAACAAAAATTTGGATTAACAATGCGACTTGATTTATTTATTTTCGTTTTGACTTTAGGGACCATGTGTTTTAAGCATCGAGTCAGAATTACCTGTGACGAGATAATTCATGATTAGGTTATTCATTGAGACGCGTTGAATGTGCGATCCGTCTTCCAGTTTGGCGACCCACTCGTCTTTTGAAACGTCTTGTTTTTCAGGAAAGCTCATTATTCCCTGGAATACGTATTATTGGTTGAAATGATGACAGAGGGTCAATGATTCGTTGATTTTGATAACATAAAGGAATCGCTGAGGTGTTTTGAACCTCTGACGAGAATTGACTCCCTGAAAAAATAGACGGACTAACTCACCCGCGAGTTGTTTCGACCTATTAAACGTACAAATCCTAATCTGGTGGTTAAAGAATTGCGAAATCTTAGCTTAATGAAGACAATCGCGACTGTCAGTACTCCGAAACGTCATAAACAACGCGATGGCTTTTTCAACAAGCATAAAAAAACCGATACATAGATTCGCTGCTTTTAGAGATTCAGAATCTGATCAACAGGTGGCTACGCGAGATTCTTCTACGAAACTCTTTTTCGTTTCACATAACCTCAAATCGAAGACGGCTGACGGGACATGTTTACGTTTTTCGCGTGATTTTAGGTTATATTATATGTTATTGTCGAATGTCAAGTTTTTAGAACGTCATGTTAGTTGCCTTCGACGTTTTTTTTACTGTAACAAGCGAGAATCCATCATCTTATTGCGAGAGAAAATTATTCGAGCCTAGAACATGACGTTGACCATACAAAATACCTATAATTGATCAACTGTTGCAAGAATACGTACAGTGAAGATGGATATCACCTTGGATGATCGTTTAGACACACTTCAGCAGATTAGTCAGCG
Source organism: Rhogogaster chlorosoma (assembly GCA_944452935.1). Taxonomy (NCBI): domain Eukaryota; kingdom Metazoa; phylum Arthropoda; class Insecta; order Hymenoptera; family Tenthredinidae; genus Rhogogaster; species Rhogogaster chlorosoma. The sequence continues at coordinate 1,827,737 of OX101797.1, forward strand.
AAAACTAGTTGAAATACTGGATAATATTTCAGGGAAAAAGGACTTTATAATAGAGCCTAAGTTGATGAAACCATTAGAATGTTTTATAGGTGCTACTGCTCTGAGGTTTGCATTTTCTCAATGAATTATTTTCATGATTAGCATAAATCATTGAGGAATGTTAAATACTGCCTAGATTCAAAAACTTGATGAGACATTGTAGAATTTATCTTGAATGGAACAAATATTAATATTTCTATGTAGTTTTATCATATTTTTACGTCATATTTTCTCATATTTTCACAAGTTCGATCGAAAAACATGAAAGAATGAGTCAAAAATGAGCATTTCTATCACAACATCTAATGTTTTTATGAATTCGAATCGAAATCCTGATGGGAAAAAATATAAACATCATTCTATCCTGTTCCCTTCTCATTCTCTCATACTTTCATGAGAATAAACAAAAAACACGAGGGAATATGGTAGAAATGATTCCATTTATCTGCTCTTATCCAATTATATCTTATTCTCTAATGTTTTTATGAAAATGGCTAAAAACCAAGATAGAAATGACTATTTTCATCTCATTTCATCACGTTTCGTAAAAAGACATCCTCGAGTAACTATTGCTTGAAATTCCTCATTCAAGGCGCCATGGAGTTGATAAAATCTTCAAACTAGAAGAGGGTTTGAAGGCATCCAATGCTCAACGAGTCTTTCTTGTTTCCGGAGATCTTATCACCTGCAAAAGGGTTCTGAACCAGATTCACGCCGAACTTTCTCAAGCTCATGGATTAGCACATAATCTATTGATCGTTCCTCGCGTTCCTGCTGCTCTCGATCTTTTGGTTGAAGAAGAAGGTCGTTATTGGTATAATTAATGTCGATTTTCCGAAGATTTAAGACAAATCAACTCTTTTTCCACCAATCTAGTTCAAAATCTTCAGAAAATTAATCCCCCAATTAATTTTAGTTTACTTTATTCACTTATACCTTGAAAAATGTTAAAAAAACTCGTTCAATTTGTATACAAGACCCTTATCCAATTTCTTACATTTATTTTTTCACATTTCCAGGCCTCTCAGACCTAGTAAAACTGCGTTCCTTTTCCTGGGACTTCATAAGATCAGATGGCAACGTTTTATCATTAGAAACACGGCTTTTCGCAGATCTATACTACCACAAAGACACCGGCCTCTTACCAGCCCTTGCAAAAAGCTTGTGGTCATTGCAGTTGATCCTTGGCCGTCCGAAAGTCACATTATGCCTCGGGAAACACAGTCAGATAGTTCTAAAAATGATGGAATCAATGGAAGAATGTCTTTCTTCTCAAAATCTGACCAATCAATCGGGCGGCTTGATATTGATGGACAGATCCTACGATATACCATCCATGCTTCTTACTTCTGTAACATATTTGGGCCTGATGGGTGAGGTTTTGGAGATCAATGCCGGAACGGCGTTCTCAAACGGCTCGCAGACCAAACTGAACTCGAAGACTGATCAGGTCTATGGAGAAGTTAGAGACAGGCATTTCAGCGACGTTTTTCCGATCTTAAAAGAAAAGGCAAAACTGCTGAAGAGTAAGAATGATCTTTCTGACTCACGGAGGCAATGAATATTGAATATTATAATCTTTTTAGCGGAGCAAGAAGCCACCCAAACCATGCAGCTGGCAGAAATGAAGCGCTACGTTGCAACTAGACTGCAAAAATTAACTGAGACCAAACGCCAGCTAGGATTCCACATCGCTGCATGCGAAACTATAGTCGGATCTTTAGGACCGGATTTTGAGATGCTGCAATCGGTCGAGAAGGCTATACTCGAGTGTCGCAGAAGAAAGGAGTGCCTAGAATACATAGAGACGAACATAGGTTGATAATTCTTTGGACTTATCTTGGGAAAAATCATCAAGTTTTAGCTTCTATTCTTTTTCACAGACAGCCATCCTCTCAGGAGTTTGAGACTTCTTGCTCTGCTGTCCGTCACGAGTGACGGAGTAACTCAGAGTGAAGTCCAGCCGATACAAAAGGCCTATTTACATGCACATGGGTATCAAAATATACCATTATTCTGGAAGATGGAACAAGCCGGTCTCATCGTTTATCGGACTGAAAATGTGCGTCAGAAACTCCCCACGTGGAGCAGCGAGTGGGCTACTGCTGCTCAGAGGCTGAAACAATTGCCGAATCAAACAAAGCCATTGGATCTGAAATCTCCGACTTGTTCCAGCTACGTTTTTGGAGGGTCTTACATACCGACTATAGTCAGTGGATATGAAATCGTTGTTTTTTTATGTATATTTTGATTATACTTAAGCTTGTGACTAATTCATTTGATCAATATCCAGGCGCAGCTGGTGAAATTTCTTCTGAATGATACAGACGCGAAAAGTTGGAACTATTTAACCAGTTTACCAGAATGTACTGTAAATGGGCAACAGGATCTTGTCCAAACTGGTACCATTACGCTCTGTATCATCGGAGGGATGACTTATGGAGAAATAGCGGCCTGCAGACTAATCGAAAAGTCTACTGGTTCCCGTTTTATCTTTGCATCTGATATAGTTTCGACGGGGAATCAATTCGTCGAAAGTATTAAAAATATATAATCACCATGCGCGTGTGTATGTTTGAATAAGAGTTGAGTTTTTATCAATTTTTTTTTTTATCGTAATATAACGAAGTTATATATATATTTTGTAGGTATTTAAGAAATATTTGTTATTACCAAATTATTGGAGAATTTTATTACCTAATTGATTTTGTTCAATGTATGAAAATATAAGAAACAATCTTATGTTGCTGTAGCTGTGAAATATCTAATATAGCAGAAGATGAAAAGAATCTGTTCGACGCGTTATTATTTAAGCGTTTAGCTTCTATGGTCTCTCTCTGTTGGCCAGGATTTAATGAATAAGGAAAAATAAATCGACCAAATTACTTACGTAAAAAACTGTAAAATTTCTTATTATTTACATTAGTAGCAATTAAAAAAAACTCTAATGATGGAAATGGTAAATATTTTTCAAGCGATTAGAGATCGAATTATTGAATTATTATGTAGTTATAGAAGATTAACGTTATTTCAACACAGAAATGCATTCGTGTCTAGTACAGCTACTTCGCCGGGTCTTGTGTTCTTCTATTTAACATATAACGTATAGGTTATAGTATTGTATCCTCCTTGAACGGGCAAATTACCAGTAAGGGTTGCAAGAGCCTTTGTATTCGCTTGCTGTACCTATAATAATTGGAATACCATTTTATCGAGTAAAGGGAAAGAAAGGGTATGCAGAAGGGGTTCGTCATGAGTATATAAAAGTATATCGACTTTCGGATCTGTTATACGTGAATGCGAAAAGCCGGGCGTATACCAAGATGCAGTTACAGTTCATGAATCAAGAATGGCATAGTGTCTGCGCGGGAGATAGGGGGTATTTAATAGTCGGCGTTCGAGTACGAAACAGTTATTGATTTTTCTCGTTAGTTCTGTCGCGCAGTGCGCAAATGCACGTGCCTCCTACTCCCAGGGAGTGATCAACCCCGCTAAAGCGAGGGACAGAGGAGGAGGAGGAATAGGAGAAGGGAGGGTGTAGGCTTGCATTATTTAAAAATTAACAGTTAAAATTTTGAGGGAGAATTAAGCGATACCGGCTAAACGGTACCGGGACTTAACTAAACCGTATACCGACATACATGACAATAAAAAAGAGGATCTCTACAGTAGTGATCGGCCCTCTACCTCTACGTCCCACACACCCGCCTCTCTTGCGCACATCCAGATCAAACGCGTCGTTGTTATTCTGTCGATAGACGGAGAGGCGAAAAACCGTCGACGATCAGCGATATACGGTTCAACGAATTGACCAAAACGAGAGTGTATAATTAAAGTGTTTTTTTTTTTACTTTTTTGTGACGAAGATAGAGGCAAATTTTTCTATATCTCTGTTGAAAATAATAAGAGAAAACAAAAGAAAAAAAAAAAAAGAAAAGGAGCGCGAAGGGGAATAGGAAAGGGAAAAATAAGTTACACGTATAAATATAGAAACGCAAGGATCGTCGTCGGCAGTTCTTTTCGTTCATTTCTTCGAATATATATCTGCATCGTTGAATTTTATGTATTTCGTATTAATTAAAACCGTGATACATCGATAGATTTGCCTTAAAGTAAACCCTGCATACTATAGAATTGTAATAAATCGTTATAAACATAATTGTCGTTTAATTAGTTTAATTGGCGTTCGGAATTAAGCCCTGCTCGGTGGTAGCTGCTGTAACGGGGACAACGCATATAGAGGATAAAATAAGGAGCACGAACTAACGAAGAGTAGGAGTAGGAGACCGAGGGGACTACGACGAAGAGGAGGAAATTTCCAGTTGGTTTGAAACTGATCACTCTAGGGCACAGTTCGAACTGGGAACTGATATCGAGTGCAGCGCGGCCGGAGAAGAAGGGTGGCGTATGAAGAGCCGGTACTCGGTGCTTTTTAAAACTTGTGAAAGTGACCCCGCTTGTCGGGGGTAAAACCGTCACAACGGCCGATGTCAGGATGCCGGAGCAAAGCAATGACTATAGGGTGGTCGTTTTCGGGGCAGGTGGAGTCGGGAAAAGTTCGTTAGTTTTGCGTTTTGTTAAAGGAACATTCCGCGAGTCGTATATACCCACGATCGAAGATACCTACAGACAGGTAAGTACGATGCATACGATCTTTCCCATATTTCACACGTTAAATACCCGAAGTGTATATTTATTTAAAAAATAAATGATAAGATGCGAGGGAGTGATCGTAAATTGTAAACATATCATACTGTCGAAATAGTCGTATCATAGAATTTATTTACGGTATACTTATAGCACGGCTGACCGTCAAAACCTTTACTACTGATTCGCATTACAGCGATTGGCATATAACTTTGAGGGAAGACCCTATACTGAAATTACTGAAAAGTTTCTATGATTTCTTATTATTAATTTGAATGACTGTAATCAATTTCGATACACGATACATGCGTGAGTGCAGCAGTTGTTATTTGAAAGAATATATCGGTGAAATGAAAGAGGCATCGTTGTACGCATATGGAATGGCAGATAATTCCTGTAATTCTCATTTCGTCTTCAATCTCTGCACTGACGGCGAGTTTTTCGTATACTATTATAATTTCGAACAGTATTTACATATATGATCCGAAAATAATTTCGAAACCAGAAGGAATGAAAACTTTCTATTTTACATTTGTGTTTAAATATCTGCGAAACAAACGTGATTTTCGAAGGGTTGCAATTGAGCCATTTCAATCATAGAAGCGCACATCGGGGTTTTCAGTGCACAAATGCGTCTTGAGATGCAAAAAGAACAAAAAATCCAAGTACTATTTTGATTTGAAAATATGGCTTCTGTATCATTGATTGTGAAATTTTGCGGTATTCCTCCTCGCCTTAATAAGGCGCGGTAATCACCATGCGGCAGAAAGATAGTCTCGAAGAATATAATTAATGAGTTGTCTTGATCATTAGATTAATAATTTGAAGCTTCGAAATATGTTTTCAATTTTTTTGTTTTCAATTTCAATTTTCTTTTTTTACTAATTAATGGTCGTTGCGTATTTCTATCGAAGTTTTAAACACACTAGCGCGACAGCTAGTATTTATATCTAACGGCTGCGAAAATTTCAAGTCGATATCTGAAACGGTTTCGAAGTAGTCGTGGTTACCGTATTGGAAAACATGTTTTTTGCTGAAAATCAGCCTCAAAGGAGAAGCGCGCGATGTTTCGATTGTATTTTCTTCAAATTTTTGACACCGAGACGGGGATAAAAAAGAAGCTGGAAGATATGGCGATGATAGAAAAATTCGAAAAAAGTGTCGGCGAGAATTCGGAAGAATTTATACTTTCGACGAGTTTTTGATATTCTAATAACACGTGAAAATATCTTCCATATCTAGTACATACAAGAGATTGTTTGCCAAAAGCATTGAACCCTATAAAATCTGATTACATACTCTTCTTTCTCCGCACAACAACGTTAATCATCAAAGCTCGTACTATATATAGCGACTCTCTGTGTATAGGATCTACGATGTTCCAAGCGAGATTACACCTCCACCTTGAAGCTAATGAAACACGCTTTCCCACTATTCAATTCTTAATTTTCAACTGCATGGCCGTGAAAATTTTGCTCAATTTTATCCTTACAGGTGATTAGCTGCAACAAGAACATCTGCACATTGCAAATCACCGACACAACTGGATCGCATCAATTCCCCGCAATGCAACGGCTGTCCATAAGCAAGGGTCACGCCTTCATCCTCGTCTACTCAGTCTGCTCTAGGCAAAGTCTAGAAGAATTGCGACCCATCTGGGCAGTAATTCGCGAACTTAAGGGTCAGGACGTTTCTCAGATACCAATCATGCTGGTGAGTTATAAGTCAGCCGTTGAACAATTTCAAATAATAATATTCACACTCGTGTATGTATAAATATGTACATGATCATCGTCACGAGTTTAAAAAGTTTCTTTGCCTCTACATGTATGATTATAATTTAAATATCTTTGCTGATGGATTTATTCATTCGATAATGATCATCGGTCAGGTGGGTAACAAGTGTGACGAGAGTCCCTCAGTCCGAGAGGTGACGTTGAGCGAGGGTGCAGCAGAGGCTGCGAACTGGGGGTGTGGATTCCTGGAAACATCAGCAAAGACGAATCACAACGTGAATGCTCTGTTCCGGGACCTCTTGACTTTGGAGAAGAATCGGACGGTATCTCTGCAGCCGGTTCAGAGCAACAACGCGATAAGCCTTAAGGAGAAATGTGCCGTTATGTAAATTAGTAGATCCTAATTTATGCGTCTATGAGCGAAGACAGGACGAGGTGATATTTGAGCCGTTTCATTATATTATACCTAAACATACATACTATATGCATTAAAATTATTACATGTATTTGTGTATTTGAGATAAAAGTCACTCGCCTCGCCTTGAGTCAAGCCGATAATACATGAAGGCGTAGGAGTTAGTCTAATTCTAAGTCGGAGGTATAATATATCCGGAATTAAAAACCCAGTAATAAACATTAACGGAATTGGTATAGAGTGAAATTTATTCAAGATTTCACATTGAAATTTGATCATTAGTTTTTATTTGAAATCTTATCAAGTTTCATCGACGTAAGAAGCTTTCCCAGTTGCGGGCGCAGAAAGGTCTGCAATGGATAAAAGGTGCGAAATATCATTCCGGGGTGAATCGGTGGCAGTTGAAAGAGCGAGATAGAAAGGAAGAAAGGAAAAAACATAATGAAAATGGAATATTAATCAATAATAATAATAATAATAATAATAATAATAATAATAATAATAATAATGGAAGTAGGTCGCTCGACATAATATTTAATTATACCTACCTACCAACTACCTACGCGTTATATTGTTGCCCGTTTGAATCCACGGATCTTATAACGTGTCCTGCAGCTGCTCTTATCTCTATAAATAAATACAGATAAATAAGAATACATCAGCAGGTCTCGAAATTTCAATAAATTAAATATTCCTATAGAGGATGAGATAATATGAAATTTTCATCCATATACACAGAACGATATATATAATATATATTATATATATGTATATATATATATATTGCGGGGTAGTTGAATTTATCATTTAAATATATGAATTTGGCGTAGATAGTTCTATGTATATTTTTGATTCAGGATCAGATAGTGAAATATGAATATAAGTTTTCGAAAAATAAGATATTTTATTCCCCGTAAAGATCGATTCATATACGTATATTATTATGTGAGATAGCAGCTGATTCAACCTGCAGTCAAATATGAGTATAGGTATCAAGTTCTTAGATTATAGATATTATAGAGGTATAATAGCCGGTAAACGCGTAGTTTGTATGTGTGTACATACATACCATATAGGTATTGACATAGTAGATTACATAATATGAAGAAAAAGAACGAGAAAAAGAAGAAGGGGTATTCGTGAGATTTCAAATGGAGAAGAAAAAAGAATATTGAAAAGAAAAAGTAAAAGGTGAAAAAAAATAAAAAATAAAAAATTGTTACACGGTTGGTTTTTGTTGAATAGTTGTAAGAATTTTGTAATAACGCTATTAGGGATTTATTATTATTATATTATATTATATTATATTATATATACTACTATATCGCATAATACAAATTTATAAAATAATAGTCATTGCATACTATATTGTACGCTATTCGAACGCAATAGGAGTATATAGGTATGTATATCGTAGAAGTGCGACTAGAGGCACTTGTACCTAGGATTTAGGGGGCTGTTAACGCGGATATTTGAAAATTTAGAGTCTCTGTAGGAATATAATTATATTATTATATATATATCAAACTAGATGCGTTTGGAGCTGAGTGGCTGCTGTGCGGCTCATTATTTAGCTTAAGATATAAATAATGAGGTTTTTTTTCTCATCATTTTACTTATATATTATAGTATATCGTCGATTCTACTAAACAAACCATAATACGCAGATTAAATAATTATTCTATTCCGGCACAGCATAGAGACGCAATTATAATTATATATATGAGTAACGGTTTTTCGGTTTTGAATGTTTTTTATTTTTTATTTTTTTGGTTTTTTATTCCGAATTAAAGGCAATTAAAAAATAAACGCACAGATTATTACCTGCTGGATATATACTGAACACGCAGTTATAACTAAAAGTTTTTAATCCGATTGACAACGATATACCTATATAATACAATATCTCAATAAAATTTACATTAGGAAATGAACTTACAATAAATAACGAATTAAATAAACGCGCATATCTTGGCATGTGAATATACCATATGTTGAAAAACAAACAATTTTTAACTCTACGAAATATCTGCAGCTTCTATTTGTTACTTGAACTTATTACTTATATCCCATATACACATGGGTATATAGTATATCCGAATATACCATATATGTATATCAATATTGTCGGTGCACAATTTTCCAACGTTCTGTATAAACCATATAGCGTATATAATTATTATATATAGCATATATAAGATATAGATAATTGGCAGAGCGGTTCAATCTGCCGTATGTTGAACTATACGTATATATGAGAGAAAAGAAAGGAAAGAATTATTAAAGAAAAAAAAAAGAAAAGAAAAGAAAAGAAAAAAAAAAAACCAATCTGAAATGGAAATGAAAACAAATATTGATTACACGTACTATATTATTAAACATTATATTATTGTATTATGAATATTATTCATTAATCGATGAATTAATCGTTATATAAATGATATATAAAATTGAACGAGTAATAATACATATCTTATATATTCCGGATCCGTGAAAAAAACATAGTGACAAAATGCGCAAAAGAAAGAAAGAAAGAAAGAGAAAAAAAAACAAGAAAAAAAGCAAAAAAAAAAACTCATTAAAACTGAATATGCAAAAATTAAAAAAAATATATTCTTATTTCGGGGCCAATTGAATGTATAAGGAGAAGACGTGAAAATATGACGATCCTTATGTGTGTTATAATTACATTATATACGCGCGAGGAACGTCTGTTTATGGACATATATTATTATACATCTATTAATACGCACGCGAAAGGGTGTATAATCTATACCTGTACATTATATACCTACGTTATAAGTTTATTATTATACCCGTACTCTCCCGCTCTACGATTATATACTATTATATAATATCAATACTTCTGTGAAACTCTACATAATATATAATATATATATATGTATAGTTAATTTTAACTGATTTACGCACTCTCGCACACTTTCGTGCACCCCGATCGATTATATATATATAGCGATTATATATATCCTGTCGATCGCTATACCTATTCAAGCTCCGTAAAATAATTATTTCCACTCCAACAACATGAAGCGAATATGCGTTGCAAAAGACTAGATCATGATCGGGACCGCGTCGGTCGAACCCCGAAAGAATGAAAACCGTAAGCCGCACGTGCGTGTTTGAAAACGCGTGCGCAGTCTTTATTGAAATAATAATTCGTTTATATACAAATATACGAATAATAATTATCTATTAATAAATACGAAAAATGAGGATATATAGGTATAGTGCTATGAATGAAGGAAAATCTCTCGAAATATAATGATCGCTTGTTATATATACATAGTTTTTTCGTATCATGAACGATGTTATATAATATACTCGATCAACGCGCGCGGTTGTACGTATAATTTATATAATATCTAAAATACGTTTTAAACTTTGAAGTGGCACAAAAGAATTTATCGAAATACATATATATATATAGATTGATACCTCGCACTCGGTTATTCGTGCACTGGATAATAAAAAAAAATAAAAATAAAAAAATTAAATAATTGATTAAATAAAAATAATAATAATAATAATAATAATAATAATAACGTTATAATGATTTTCAAAAAATAATATATATAATCAATATTTTTGTGACTCGTTCGTGGTGAACGAAATCGGGTATACGAGCGTGTATTATTTTTTAGAAAAAATTTCAAATTATTTTTATTTATGTTTTTTGTACATACATATGCGTATATAGTATATTCGATTAATTATTTATTTACTTTGAAACCCGATCAACGTATTATCATTATATACATACACGAAAAGTATAACATCGAAAAAGGCGTTCAGAATTGTAATCGTTGGAATGAATATTATTCTTATTTCAAAGCGTATAAATTCATTAGATATATAATTAAAGTTTGTTAAATTTTCAACTATACGTTCGAATATATTCTGTCGTTTTTGCTTATAATATATATTCATCTATAATTATTAACTATGATTATTATATATAATATATTGCAGAAGTTAAATCCTGAATTCGATGTTATATGCCGATTCGAAGCACACCCCACGCTGCTATACTTTATCAAACTTTATGCTCTCGAATTGTCTAATTATTATAGTCTGTGCAATAGCTATCTATAGGTAAATGGGTATACGTATATGTATATGTTTTGCATGTTGTTATCTATAAATGATATTATATTATTCTACGAAAAGAAAATAACAAAAAATGACGAAAAACGAAGAAAGAAAAAAAAAAGAAAGAAAAAAAAATTGATAATGTATACCTCATGTGCCATGCTTAATCTTGCATCGTAGTTTTATTACCTATCTACTGGTATTTTTGCAACGTTTTAATAGATTATAATACATTATATTTCTCTAAGTTAATAACAATTGAAAAAGAAGGGAAAAAAGAAGAAGACGATGAAACAGGAGCGGAAGGAGAAGAAAAAAGAAAGAGAAAAATAATCGCTCACTATTGCATATAATACTATCTACATATATGCCTATACATTATAGAATGGGAGAAACACATATCATGATAACAAAACTCTATACATATTATAATACATTATATGCGAATGCACAGATTGAGCGCCACATGAAGTTCGAGTACCTATACCTATACCTAATACATTATATTATAAAAATTTCCTTATATATCTATTCGATTGTTATTCGCTACGTTCTGTACTATATTGTAAGGTATTTACATAATAACATAATCTTGATTCTTGGCAACATTATGCAATCTTTTTTTTATTCATACCCTATCACATCCTACAACTCCTACTTCTTATTCAGCATGACTGTAGCTTGTCCAAAGCGATAAAGTTAGGGAAAGAATTATATCGATTTTAACTCATTACCAATGTTTTAAATTGCACGAATCGAATCAACGGTTGAAGTGATAGAGGCGGTAGAAATCTACAATGCTGACGCAACTGGCGCCTGGTTGTAGGCGGCCCAACGTACGTGCGAGTGTTGAACTTCCATCTTCAGGCGTCAATCCGTAGAGGGCGCTGCTCATTTGCCATTTTCAAACAGCTAATCCCGAAGGATGAAGAATAACAAGCAACCGTTTCATTACTTTGAATTGACTCAGTAATCGGATGTTGAGATAAAGAAACCATCAAAAGAGTCCAACTCTGACGACTTTAATCATCTCAAAGCTACATTTAGTCTATATGTATGTATAAGTTGTTATAAATTTGAATTTCAATGAGAGCGTTGCAAGAGTTGATCAGAAATTGAAAATAAAATATGAATAATCGATAGATTTCAAAGCTTTGGCATTGTATTAATTCATAGTTCTTAGGGAATTGGTAATAAATTATCGTATCGTTTAGCGAAAAAATAATATATGACAGTGATTTTGATACCTATAACGATCTTCTGATAATGCATATAAGTAAAGTATCTTCAAGATGTCATTCTAATCAGTCTAAATAGATGCATCGAGTCAGGTCAAACGTATTCTAATTGTATATCAGCTAGGCATAACAGCGTAATGATCTGGTAAGCATAAATTTTAACTAAATCTAATGTTCGAAAAGTCTTTGATGTGTAACAAAACGACTTACATCATTATCTAGATGTTACATGTAAGGAACGATATCGTGATATTATGTGTTATACTATACTGAGTTATACAAGAACGTTATTTTGCTGTAGCGTATAGCTGTGTTGTTGGATAGTTCGCTATTAAAAGGATGCGAATTAGTTTGAAGATTACAGGTGAATAAAATCATCCTCCCTGTAACTGACTGAAATAGATCGGTTGTAAAATTGCGAATATAGTGAAATAAGGATACGAGAGTTTACTTCGTGACGGAAGAATCGAAATAAGGGGTCGTTGGGGAGATGAGGGAGGAGCTGGACCGCTGGATCAGATATAACAAAGTAAAGATAAACACTAAGGAACCAATCCAACCGCGAAAGGGTGTTTCGCTCTGGGATTCCCCCAGACTTTTGATAGCCGCGCGAAACCGAGCTACGGAAGCGGGAAGAGGTGGACAATGATTGGTCGAGCTAGGAGACCAACTCTTCGAATCTTCGGCGGGACCCATTGAATAAAGTACGCGCAGGATCGGCGCTCTTATTCGATGCTGCGAATACCTCTGATTTAATTTAATCCTGTTGAGTCAAGCGGCGGAAGCTGAAAGTCAAAGAACTGACCGTAAATGTTATTCCGTGCTGTGAGTCGCTGTGGTTTTTTTTATTAAACCATTTATAATCATTTAATTCACCAATTTCGTATTAAAGTTGCAAGGGCAGTTCGCATTACAATTTCTAATTGAATTTTCAACGTCTGGACGATTCAAGAAGCCAAGCAAACTTCGATTCTGCGAAATACTTGTTTCTTTCTTTGCATCGAAATCTTAGGGGTACGTTTCCCCCTTTCAGTTATTTTCGATATGAAAACCGTGTGAATCTTCTTACAAGTAATGCAGTGTTGTAAATCTGTTGGTGTTTACGACTTTATTTCATATTATTCTTATAGAATGCTTCGTGGTAAAGCGAAACGCCCTGATGAAGAGTCGCGCGAGTCTGACAGCAAGCAAAGAAGACCAAAGTGCGCCCGGTGTAGAAATCATGGTCTTATTTCCTGGCTACGAGGTCACAAACGCGAATGTCGATACAGAGAGTGCGTGTGTCCGAAATGCGCTCTCATAGCCGAAAGACAGCGTGTGATGGCAGCCCAGGTATTTAAATTATGCTAAAAGATGTACGAAATCGCTCAAAGACAGAGAAGAGAAATTTTTTCGAAAGACCAATTTTTAGTAGATACACATGTTTTTGGTTCCCGCAAAAACAAACTGTAACAGACAGGTATGTATGCATAAGTATGAAAGCATCTGAAGAGTTTGTCAGAAAGTTGAGAGTTGAATCCATTAAGCGCGGTGTAGCATTTCCCAGAAAAATCCCGCGTGTCAGTCATCAGGGGTTTGTGTACCGACGACATTACGATGATATTTGATACTGAATCTACACGTCTATCCACTGGAAGCGTGAATTATTGTACGAAAGGCTGCAGGAAGCTGGGTTGTGGGGGTTTCAATCGGTTACGTTCTTGACATTATATTTAACCGGTACTAGCTGTCAGTTCTTGTCACTAATATCGAGGAGCCACAACGAAATGTAGCTCTTCCTCAGATAATTAGACAAAGAAATCATTTCGCTTCAAAATCAATTCCTTTCAGTTCCTATTTCAATCTTAAATGTTTATGAAATCAATGCGATAATAAAATTTAACTTATACTTAATCCTGTTTGGAGTGAGTTCCATATAAGAAAAGAATTGAAAAATCTTCAGATCGAAATCGCACGTGCAGACTATAATTAATGATTTATTAGACTCCCAATTTCTTATCTTCGCTCTGAACAAGTCTGAAATCAATAATCGTAATTATTAAGTAAATCTGTCCGGAATATTCCGGTTAAATGAGGGTAACATTTAAGGTAAGGTCTCATGAACACTGTTTGAGATAGATTTTCAAGTGAACTTGTATAGATGATCTTCGGAGTGCTATAAAAACATTGCCGTCATTTGGAGGGGCTGCACCGTTCAGAAGTCGAAATATTAATTATTAAAAAATTGCTGTTTGGCACACGTTCTTATGGCCGAAATCAGACTTTCTACCATTCAAAGCATTGTGCACCCTCAAAAATGTTGGTTGTCAATTTCTCGAGACTACTATACGTTAAGTCTAAATTAATTCGATCTTCTTCAGTTTAATTGTAAGTCAGTATTCTGCCCGGTTTTTAAGGTAGCGCTGAAGAGACAACAGGCTGCTGAGGACGCGATTGCCTTGAGCATGGCAAAAGTGGCAACGGGTCAAAAACTGAATCGTCTTCCACCAGGAAAAATATTCGGGATGGCAGTGACCGAGCCTAATCCAACAGAGCTGATCGGGTGCGGTACCAGTTTTGAAAAGCTGCGTGATAACAGCCAAACAAATCATAATAAAACCGATCAAAATCATACTCTTAGTGCAAACGAAAATTCTGAAGAAAAAACTCCTCTCATTGGCGATGCCCCCGCAGACGTAGCCGCTTCTCATTTGACCCTTGACCCCAAACTTACAAAATCCTCCCGGTCTATAACGAGCTTAGAAATCTGTGCAGCATCATCGGCCGCTGAGCGATCGCAACGTTACAGAAACATTTTGTTCAACGTGAACAAGACGCACGCAACGGAACGCGGCGAGGAGGTGCCGGAAGTGAAGGAGTCGGAAGAGACGGAAGACCGGAAGGACCAAGGGTTGGCGGTGTCTCAAACCTCCGTTCAAACATTGGCTAATTTATTCCCCAGCACAAAGCTCTCCGTCTTGCAGCTGGTCCTTCAACGATGTGGTCAGGATTTGCTGAAAGCGATCGAATACTTCGCCTCGCAAACTGCCCTCGGAGGTTCCGGCTCGGCTTTTCGTCCCGTGCAGAGTGTCCAGGGAACTAACCAAAACGCACAGAACGTCGCCTTGCAGAGTGTCCAAGGTGTGAATTTTGGCTTTCAAGGTGTTCAGAGCAGCTTGCAGCAACAAACGCCACCGGAAGTGCCAAATTTCTTCGCGTTTCCACCCGCCTACTCAACATTTCCACGTAATATTTACGGGGACAGTTATTGCCTGCTAAATATCGTGCCGGAACAATTGCAGCCGAAGATTAGTTCGGCCACTGAATCGTCGAATTTGACCATAGCGAAAACCGGAACACCGCATGAGGATAGCGTCGCTCTTAACGTTCAGTATAATAATTATTTCAATTCTAATATACAACATCTTCGAGAACATATGTGTAATCAAATGATCGATCCACATAGACAAGGATTACTGCATCTTCCGCCTATTATACCAGGAATTCCTTGCGTGCAACCAAACTGTGCACAGTGTTACAAGTTCCCGTGAATATACCTATATGTGAATATGTTATATGCAAACGATTATCTCCTCCCTATATCTCGCTTTGTTAGACATAACTGCTTGCAGCAAAGGCCGTAATGAACAAATAATTAGCTTCGAGGAACTGATTGCTCCGATAAAATTGTTTATAAGGCATTTGGACCTAGAATGAAAGTCTAGCTGTACGAGAATCTCATACAGTTATACATAAGCGATTGTGATCTTTATATACCGCAATACTTTGTTTAATCAAACTCTGGCAGCAATTTTTTTTAATTGCAAAAATACCGTTCATCGATTTATACGGCAGTTAGCGATAAAAGGTTCAATTTTTGGACTTTGTTCTGACAAAATGTCATTAATCATCTCACAAGATATTCATCAAATCCAGTCGATAGATAATTTCCACGGGAAAACGATCATAGGTTAACATATGTTGTAACTGTGAGATTGAAAAATTGAAGAGTAGAAATCGTGAAGAAGATAATAGGCAATTTGAAAAGCCCATAAAAAACTGAACATATGTATTTCGCCTCCTCGATGAATTCTGTGTAATTTTTGTTTACATTTGCTAATAAATCGCCTCATATTAGCTGCTAATTATTATACTTGTCCACGTGAGACTTTCAGAAAAAGACAAATTCACCAAAAATGATTGAAACCTATGTATACCTTGTAAAAATGCCTATAACGTGATTACTGAGGTTCTATGAAAAGTATATTACTATACGACAGCTTGGCGTAGAAAATTAATTATCGTATGTGATAGTAGGGGATGCTGTAATCTCATCGGTTAAAAATATCCGATCACTAGAGCTGTATAGATGTCGAGAAGTTCTACAGGAGAAGATTCTACACAAATAGAGTAGATCGCGTCGTCCCCTCGGGCAGTATCGGCTTTCGTATGTTTAGTAATTCAAAGCACACCGTATAGCCATCCCACCCAGAGGGATGACGGCAGAAGCTATCGCATTTTCTCTCTCCCAAAACAAACCCCTTCGGCCATCTATCACTTGATATCACTTGATATGGGTTACTAACTGTATTTACCCGATCAATTGAACTTTTCTAACGCGATTATTTCTGCTCTATTACTTTAACAAACAGCAGGGCTATTGGATTGGCACGGATAGCAGAGACGCAGGCTGAAATCTCGATGTGTCTATCGCATCCCTATATTGTCTTATGTTTCATCGATCCTAAAATTCAATTACGATCATACAACTCGCGGAGAAGAACATTTTTTTACAATTTATACGCAATTACTAGCATCATATACCTATATCATGCCCAGTAAACAAAGAAGGATCGGTAAATCCCATTTTTGAAGATTCTGGGGCGAAAAGAAATGAAAAGAATCAAACCACGTGGATTTTAATTCATTTCGGATCAGAATTTCAAAAAACAGGATCTACGAATCTATTATCTCCTTTATCTGGACGGCTGGCAGTATAGTTTTTGCTTTCCTGCCTCAAAATACGTTTACTTTAGTTTTCTAAGTTCGTTTCAACGACTATTATGGTATGTCATAGTTTGCTTTAAAGGAATAGTGCCGCTAACTCTGTTCTATGTTTACAAAACATCATAAAAGTCGATGTTATTCAAATTAGGAGAAAGTATATCGTGGTGCCACCAAATGCAATTTCACGAACTATCCAAGCCACGTGACTTCCGGTGAGTAGTAAAAGCAGTTAGCTGATTGGCTGACCGCAAAGCGCGCGAACGTTGGGCGCCAATAACAGCGACACGGACGAAGTCTATTGGTCGATAATTTCGCGCCTTATTATTCCCGCTATTACTGGCATCTCCGACCAAACGGGTATGAGTGTTTGGCTCCGGCGTCGGTTATTCTGGAGTTTGCTCCCCGAGTGTCTTTATCGATCGCTTTTACAGTCAGCTCCCAGCTTTGTCAGCTAAAAATAATCAAACATGCCACCAAACATGCCAGCGAACGCGTCACCTCTGGCAACCAACATTCTACGTTTTGTTAAATTATCAGACAAGGCATACGCGCCGACTAAAGGTTCCGCTGCGGCAGCCGGCTTCGATTTGCGCAGGTTAGTTGAAGGCGTTATATCTTTTGCAAAATCCCTCATCACCTCTTGTACTTGGATAATATTTGATAACAGTACGTATACGTACTCGAATGTAAATCCTCAGTTTTTCGATAATATAGCAGAACGGTTTTTTGCAACAATATTATTATTGCTTTGTCATGCAATCCGATTATCACTATTGAATAACAATCTTACTAGTGCTTACGAGTACGTCGTACCAGCCAATGGAAAAGAACTGATAAAGACAGACCTTCAAGTCGAAGTACCGTTAGGCACGTATGGAAGGGTCGCACCTCGCTCTGGCCTGGCTTGGAAGTACCACATTGATGTTGGTGCAGGGGTCATAGATGCTGACTATCGGTAAATTATAATAACTCCTGATCTTGGAATTTTTTACAGGGTTACAAAATGCTTAAATCGTCAGCGTACATAGTTTCATATTGCAACCAAAGATAAAGTCGAAAAAAAGGAGAATGTAGAATAGCATACAGTTATTGTTTGGTTGTTAAATAACTAATATAATACAAGATTGCTTCAGTCTTCTTGTAAATCTATGATCATTAAACTTATACGAAAATCTCTGTTGAGTCTAGAAGCTCAGAAAATAGAATTACATATACACTGAGTCAGGATTTTGGGATTCCAATTTCTGCAGTTTTCTCAAGGCGAACAATCTTCACCTAGAATCCTTGACGGAGTATTCTTGACATGAGACATAATTATAGTAGATGTTTAGAACTTTCGTTTTCACTATTGTTTTATATTCCAAAGGGGAAACGTTGGAGTTATACTCTTCAATCACAGTAATCAAGAGTTCAAGGTCGCACCAGGAGAAAGAGTTGCGCAGCTTATTTGTGAGCGAATAGTTTACCCCGAATTGGAAGAAGTACAAAGATTGGAAACAACAGAAAGAGGAAGCGGTGGCTTTGGGTCGACCGGTATCAACTAAGTAAAGAATCTTCTTAAAGTTTTGGAAGATTTCAGCGATACTATCAATTTATATTTGTAAGAACTGAATTTCATTTTAGATGTTATTGCTGCCAAAAGATACTATTCTCTCTCTCTCTGTCTCATCAAGCTACTATATTTTTCCCGTCAGAAGCTATTGTAATTATTTTCGTAATAACTCCTAAGTCTATTGAATGCATTTAAGTTTCTACTGTTCAAAATGATCAGTTTGAGTAATGTATATAAATTTTTCTCCTAATAACCCTGTTAACTTAGTTTTAGTTGTAGAAAAGCAACACTTTTTGCGAACGATGTAAATTTCGTGGTGTTTGGCTTTTGATCAAATAGTTTTAGCTTGTAGAGACCTTCTGTTTGAAGATTACGTGCTACGTGTATTAATTCGCTATTTTCACAGCTGTAAATTTATTTGCAAAATCATTTCATAATAAACATTTTGTAACGATATTAAGTATAATAAACATGTCATCTTCGATTTTTAAATCTATGATTCCTGTTCCTTCCTTATACCTTAAGAAAAATTTGTTATGAAACTTGATAAAAGATTCGTGATCTGAGATAGAAAGTCGGAAATTCGTGGAAATTCGTAAATACTCCGAATTGCGAGTTTTTGAGCAAATATCCAGTTAAAATATGTCGATTAGGGTATAGAAACTGTGTTTTGTATGAAGAGAAAAAACCATAAGCTTATTTTAATTGAAAATCTCAATTTTCGTTACATTATATTCATTTTTATCAAAAGCATTGTAAAAAATAATCCCAACCTAACCTAATCTGACAAGATGCGTAGAACATAACCTCGATATTTTTAGGTTATGTTATTCTCCACAAGGTCCACGTGCCTTTGTAAAAAACGGTGAACACTGCACAAATGTGAAGTTAAATATTGTGGGAACATTTTATAAGAAATCAGACTGATAACTGGTAGAAAAAAATCACATCTATAATTGACTCTTTGTGTATACGGAGCGGCACATCGTCTTGTTAATCGATAAAAGCCGTAGCTAATTTACATCAATAGAAAAAATAAATAACGAAACAATTAAATAAGAAAAAAAATGGCAGATATTTTGAATTTAATTTCAACATCAAGCCAAAATAATGAAGAACGTTATAAATTCATCCAAGATCTCCTGGTGAATAAATCAGACGTGCCTTTCGCAAACGAAGAAGTAAGTTTCATTTTTTTCAAAGAATACCACGATTTCGCGTTCATTTGTGTTTCGTATCTCATCATAACTCTCTGTATCTCCACAGGTCAATCTGATCCAAAATACGCTATTATCGTTGATAAACAATCAGTTGAATCACTCGGCGACTCGTCACGACGGTTTGAAACTACTGTTAAAAACTCTACCGCGATGTTCCAAAGACACGTTGATCAAACACACTGTTCTATGGATGACAAAGGCTCTACAGATATTAGACGCGGCTCAAAACGACGCCCTCCAAGTCACAACGGCCTGCGAAGTCGTCGCTAACTTGGCCATTTCTTCTAAGGATATCCCAGAGCTCCAGAAGCAAGTGTCGATGCAGAACGTGAAACAGCTGATTAGCCACGTCAGCGGTTTAGCTGAGGAGAGGAGATTCGGAGCAATATTCTACCTCGTTGCTGTTTTACTTTATCACTATCCTGAGCCTTGCGAGAGATTACAAGTATAAAATCGTCATCAGCGAAGCTAGCAGCTACATTTGTTCAAATAAATAACAAAAGTTTAATTCCGAACAGTAAAATGAATCTTCTTTGTTGATTAATGTCTTTCTCTCTTTCTAGGTGACCATAAAGAAGTTGATTCTACCTCTGGTCGACTCTGGGCAAGAGAACTTAGTGCGTGCTGGAGCGAGGTGCTTCGCTTTACTCACCTTTGCAACTGAGAGATCGTTTCAGCCTCCAGCAAATAGGCAACATTTCACTGCCTGGACTCACAGCCAAATTTTAATCTGCAACAGTCTTCACGAGACTATGGACGCTCTTTTCAGCGGAGTTACGGAAATAGAACACTTTGATGAGACGGATAAACTCACTTTACCAATGATACCTCAGACTGATTTGATGGTTTATTACTTGGGACTTGAACGCAGGTTCAATAATCTCTGTGTATTCCTCGGCTCCACGTTGAGGTGAGCATTTCTTACATAATATAATTTTTCCAGACAGCTTCCTCCCCAATTCCAGATTCCATGATTTTCTACCGTGGCTCAACTATCTCGTTATTTCACTGCCATTTGACTAATTTTCTATTCTATCATGTATCAGAGGATGCGGATCCAAAAATTCAGTTTCGCCAGTGAATATTTTCAAGGTCCTTTCACGAGGTCTGTTCGTGACCCCGGCTGGATTGGGAAATGAGAATGCATTCAGAAAGCAAATTCTGCATTTGATCCTCCCGAATCTACATGCAAGCTTACTGCATGTACTTGACGCTGTTGTTTCGGGGTGCGTTAATTATAATGTATAGTATTATCTATAGAGAAGTCAAACTTCGCATTCAGACTGATCAATTGTTTTGTTCTTTCTGTACAGATTTGGGAAAGAGTTAGTACCTTATGCTCAAACGATACTACAGCTTCTTCAACAAATCTTAACATGGACTGGAGCACCGGGTGAGGATTCAGTAACGTTGGATGGTACCAGGCCTTTTAAAAAGACGAGAATTCAAGCCTACAAATCTCTCTCAATGTGGTTAATGCACGCAGGACTCTTGTCAGGATTTGATAACGTGTGCGAAGAATTTCTATCCTACATTTTAAAAGACATTATTCCAGACAAGGACAGAGTTGTATTATCGGTAAGTAGCTTGTGTCTGAAAACATTATCTCATATTTGTTGATTAACTGTTTCTACCAATGTCTATTTATTTAATCATTGACCTTTTGCAGGTACAAAAGACACATAACATGTCCAGACGAGCCTTGAAACGGCACAGAGAAAAGCAGTACGATACTAACCCAGCCCAGACATATGTAGCAAGTGCCGCGAACCCTTTGTCAAACGCGGATCTTGCTGAGGCAGCTCTGATAGCTCTGCAAAATATTTTTCTTAGTACAGGGTGTAGACTTAAACTCTCGTTCCACGAGGTACGATATATAGCTTTCATCTTTCTCAGGCTTTGCATAATCATATAAGAAAAAAACATTGACTACTAATTCTTTGGGACTGAAATTTCCGCCACATTTTGAATTCTCATAAATATTTGAGACACCTTATTTTCTTCAATTTTTCAGACTTCGCAAAACGTGGTAGTCTCGTTGTTGTATGATTGCTACTTGGAGACTCAAGCTCAGACATTCTACAAGCGTAGCAACAGCTGCCGTCTGCATCTTCTGAAGACTTTGAAAATGCTGCAGTTGAACCCGCACCCTCTGATACCGCCTCCTACACAGTATTCTTTAGAAATATATGAAATGGCACAACACGACTCGGACCTTAGCGTGACCGAAGAAGCCAAAATCGGGTTAACCGAAATCGAAAAAACCGTACATCCCGCTGCTCCCACATTGAAGATGCCTATTACAGTCGATACAGACGGCCCAGAAAATGATGAAACCGAAGTCGATCTAGCGATGGATTCAACCGCTGTAACTAACTCTGCCGAGGATATTGAAGGCGAGAGGGATCGCAGTCTTAGTTCAAATGTCGAGAATGTAGAAGAGGATGGCGTTGGGAATGTAAAGAAGGTTTTTTCTCAAGTGGTAGATGAGATCGAAACGAATAGTGGGAATCAGGGAGACGATTCTAAGCCTGATGACATAGATGAAAATAAAACGACGCCTTCTGCATCGCCGATTGAAATTATCGAAATTAATCTAGATAGCGATAAAGAAGGGCAGGACGCCGAAAGCGACGAGAGTGGATTAGTTGTTGAAGTCCCCATTCAGGGGGAAGTTGGACCTGTCGATATTAGTAACGTAGCTTTCGCTGAAGAGGTAGACGAACCTGTGACAAAACGGCAGAATACCAACCAGACAGAGCGTGTTGTTGGCGAAAGTAATAATGAGATTGTTGAAGACGAGAAAGAGAGCGACGATGATACCACAATGCTAGATTTGTTCTGTGATACTCCTCAGGAGGATCCGCAATGATTTGTATTCAATGTCACGTGATGTGTAACGTTATTATGGAAATAAAAATTTCAAATAACATGTTTAGAATCTCTGAAGACTGGGGATACTATAGAATGTTTTGCCATTTTAGACCATTCCCAAGTCCGGAAATATGATGATGTCCTACCGCTGACACGCATGTTCGATTAGTACTGCAAATCATAATTGATTGGTGTGACATGATGTTAAACGAAATAAAAATTTTAGAATCTACGCAAACTGGGAATAGAATATTGTGTCATTATTGAGGCGCTAATACAGTCTCACGATTTAACCCAGACTTACCGCAACTAGACATACACGAATGTTTGATTAGTTTTGCAAATCATTAATAATAAATCTAAAATGTGTAATTTTGTCGTAAAAATGTATGAAATGAATTTATAAGAAACTAGAGAAAAAGTAAATACGATATTCCGAGCGGCTGTATTAGCCCATTCCGAATTCATAAAATACGATAATAAATCAGTCAATGAACGTAAACCGTGAGTTCGCTCCTTAATGTTACAACATACGGCAACCACAGGTGCAGGCAAGTATCAAATTGCATATACATTAGGCGCACATTAATCAAACATGTATGGTATAATATTTATTTAATCCTTAGACTCCAATTTCGCAAATTGATTGAAGAAACGAAGAATATCAATATTATGAATGGATGAAACTATACTAAAAATGTCTAATATTGCCTTTTTTCGATTCTCGGTTTTTTGCCCAGTGATTAAGCCGGCTGTCTGCGCAATGATACCCGATTTTGCGGTTGTGGAATATCTCACGTGCGATCAGCTGTAGAATAGAATACTGAATAGTGTCCAACGTCAAAAACTCCACTGATGAGAATAAGAAAATTACCTTGTCAGTCCTGAGTCCCCTGGCAATAGATCCAACGATTTAACAATAAAATAAAGTAAGATGTTGTGCCACGAAGGAAGAGTCAGCGTATACACATTTATAACCGGTGTAGTATTCGCATTATTGCCAAAGTTCCTTTTTAGGTTACAATTCGAGGCCTACACTCTATATTTTCAAAACGTTTGGCTCACTTACGTCGTATTATACGTACTTCTCAATTTTCTAATCATCATCGCCTTTCGCGGTTTCACGTATCAAGTAAGTACACCATCTATATCAAACACGTTATTAATATTTGAAAAAAAAAAACAACTTCCTAACCTTGAGGCTAGCTCATACAAAAATAGACCTAATAATTTCCACTCTCTCCCAATCCCTTGATTAATATAATTTCAATTTTTTTTTTACCTTGTTAGGTAGCGGTGCGTGCCACGTCTTTGGGTTATGCATTTGGCATAGGGATATTGACATTTCTAACCGCCCCATTATCATGGAAAATATTTGGCACCTATATGTCAGTTATGGCGACGTTTCACTACTCGGAGTTCTTGGCAATTGCTTGGACAAACCCTAAAGCATTATCCCTGAACTCTTTCATATTGAATCACAGCGTTCAATATGGAATTGCGGCGTTCATGAGCTGGCTGGAATTCACTACTGAAAGATATTTCTTCCCCGGTCTTAAAGAACCTTGCTTCGTCTCATACGCTGGACTAGCTCTTTGCATTGGCGGTGAACTGCTCAGAAAATTGGCCATGTTTACTGCCAGATCAAATTTCAATCATGTTATACAAAGCACCAAAGTTGAAGGGCATCAACTGGTCACTCATGGGGCTTACAGATTCTCTAGACACCCCAGTTATGTCGGATGGTTCTATTGGTCGATTGGGACGCAGGTATTAGCCGTGTGATTTTCCTCGTTAATCTATACAATGATTTGGGAGGGTATATGCGCAATGGGATCTAGAAATAGATATATATTTCCAAAATCTATACATATTCAATTCATTTCGTGATCCTGCATCATGTCTCTGGATTATTTCAGAACTAGTTTGGATCGATTTGCAAAATATAGCACTGATTTGACTAGTATGAAGCGCTCCAACCTCCTTAAATAAATTGAGTATGTGTAGACTTTACTGTTATCACAGGATAGCGCATCAAAATATATTGATACTTTTATTCTCTCAGGTGTGTTTACCGCATTAAGAATATTTAGTTATCTGAGTCAATGATGTGTTTTGCAGTTGATTCTCCAGAACCCTGTCTGCACCGTATGTTACGCGCTGATTTCTTGGAGGTTCTTTCAGCAACGTGTTATGCTGGAAGAAATGACGCTGCTCAAATTCTTTGGTAAAGACTACATTGATTATCAGAAGCAAGTCGGTACAGGACTGCCTTTTATTTCAGGATATAAAATGGATTTATAGTACACCATTACTACGGTGTGATTTTCTGATTTTAATTAGGTTTTATAAGATATCAGACAATACTTAAAAGCATTTATTTTACGCCCCAAGTCATTATTTGTATATCATATATATGTGAGATAAATGATACACAAGATGGAGGTCTAAGATTATTAATTACTATAGAAGTATTAATGCTACTTTGCTTTATAAAATCAAATAAATCGTTTACTAATTGTATTTTCAACTGCTTGCTTCGATGTAAGTAGTATTGATTTAAAATTACCCTAGAAACGCATTGACGACATTCAATTGACTTAAAACTTGAAATAAGTATGAAATTTGTTTCCAATTATATACATAGACACGTTCCTTGTAGGGAACAAAAAAGAAAGAATAGATTTTGGTCTACAGAACGATGTTATCAATTGATGGAAATTATAGGATTCAGAATTTTAGATAAGATAATGTCTTGGGAGTTGAAAATATCTCGTAATTATTATCCTATAGATGAATTAAATGTATCAATGAAAATTGAGGAATGCGGTTTATCAAACGTTTCTTTTTCTCTCTTCATCAAAGTCAAGATTATTATGAAAATTATATTTATTGTCTCATTTCACGTTGGAAATTAATATATATTCATGTATACATATATATATTAATTAATATTATATATATATATATAGTATAACAGTACTTTCAAACATTGCCATAATTGATATTATACTTTCATAGCTTATGATAATACGGTACAATACATATTAGCTTGTCATTTACTTTTAGAGGTATCGGCCTATATTCATCACACACCTAGTATTTATTTTTTAATTTCATGTGATATGATTTTGTAACAAGTTTATTCTTTTTCATTTTCTTCTTTTTTTTTTTATGATAATAATCTACAAATCTTGATCGCTTGCAGCGTAACTCTAATAAATTATTTCCTCAAATCTACGAATACTAGTGAAAAGATTGTATAAGAAAAACATCAACACCTCTTTGATTATTAATAATAATTGAAAAATAAATCGATAACTTTCATCATCGATATTGTAAATAATTGTGCAAATTTGATAGCGGTATTAAGTTTAGTTTTTCAGATTCATTAGAATAACTAATGGCTATTTATTGTGACATTATCATATTTATTCAAATCTTATGCAAATTTTTTTTCTTCTCTTCAAATTTCGACAAGACTCAATTTCACAAGTTGCCTCTTACTAAGAGGTGATCTATCATTATTTACACAATGTGCAATAACAATTTTTAATCGTTACACTAATCAAGAATAACGAATCTCTGTATGAAGACTTACGTTCATAATATTATGTGTGTACATTTCAGTTTCTAATAAATTCTAGCCTGATTTCGAGAAAAAATTGTATATCAATTAGAGAATGGTGTAAGTATATATATTCGCTGAGATGAAATCTGTTTGAATAAAAGAAGAAAAAGTAAAAGAAAAAAAGAAAAAAAAAGAATCACTTCTCGCCTAACTACAATAAATTACTTTATTTCTAGCTTGCGAAAAAATCAAGCGTAAACCCTATTACGTTTTACTATTATCTTAGTATATATCTCCTATTAGCCATTTATCTATTTTTGATCTTAGAACCAATTTGGCTTTTTCAAGGCAGGTTTTATGGCTGTACAGATCTAGTGTACCTACATGGTCGATAGTAACAACGAAATAAAGGCTTTACCTTAAATGACAAATATTTGAATAGTTCTGAAAGCTGAAACTAAATAGTTATCCGATTGTTCAGAAAAAGCACATTTGACGATAAGAATCCTAGCCACTTATTCCATTTTCAAAGTACATGCATGTGTATGTATGTACATATATTAACGATGTATAATAGCTAGCATCTATCCGTCTAATAAGTGAAAAAATATAATTATTTACTATGTGCTGCTGCATATCGAGACTTTTGTAGCAGGTAATAATGTCGATGAGACGTTTCCTTAGTATGTAACATTACTAGTCAGTAATTATTCAAAATTTGCGTACATATAGCACCAAGCATGACTATCCAAATGTTTTCGTTCACTTTAATCATACTACGAAATTGTTTCAATAGAAATTCTATATCAATGATCTGTATTAGGCATCTATATAGTGTTCGATCAACGGCTAACTTATATGCAAACATAGATTGTTGAATGAATACCAATCACTTAAGCATTCAGTCGCATATTACATAGTTCTGATAATGAGTAATTACAAAAATTATATATTACATGCCGCGTACAAGCACCGACTACTGAAATGTACCTACTATATCGACGGCACGCACCTTAGGCTAAAATACGAGTAAAAAAGATTTTCATTATTTCTCCCGAACCATCATCGCACTGCAATGTGATGTTTATCAATTATTTTTATCGATTTCAAGTTTCTAAATTCGACTTTTAGAATGTAGCATATTATAATGTTAAAGTAGAACTCAGATCAGCGTATGATATAGTCTGGCACGATTTCAGATAACATTATTGGTCAGTTGAAAGTATATGACTCTTAGTTAAGCTGTGTACTGTAATAATGCATTTTAGTTAATGAAAAATAATATTATTAGCAGAATAGTACTATTATGTCTTAAATAAGGTGGTACAAAAAGACTATAATAATACAAAATTACAATGCTATAGTATTAGTATAGCTACATACATAGATGTATGTATATAAAGCCTTCATTCCTATTTATTTCTTAAGATTAATTAATTTATTCTCTATACGAGAGCCAAAGAATCTAAATCATTTACCAGATTTAACTACACAGAAGATTATCATCTAGCTGCAGGAACGAGTTGGGATTTTTTATGTGTTCTATTTCGATTGGAGAATTTCATGCGGTATGATGTGATGCCAACAACTCGTTTACATCTAGTTATACTTATTAATTAAGTTCTCTCTTCCGATGATCGTGCTCTTCAGACTGTTATCTTACTTGGAGTTTGGATCCTTTGGCACTCAAGCACGGAGACTTACTTTCATTTATCTTTGGACATGACCACCATCACCTCTTATCGGAGGGCGGTCGATTTCACTGTAATCAAATAATCCAGATAATTAGGTATTATGCAAACAATTATGAGGCTTGTTAATATCGTTTCTATGGCATAGATGATGGGTGTACAGTACAAAAGGCTACTCAATCTATTCATATTTTACCTCAGTCTAGTCTTGCAGCTCCAGCCACGAGTAAAGCATTAAATCGTGTAGAAATTTCTTTAGTATTGACAATATTAGGATATTGTTCAAGATACACATTTTTCAGATATTTACTATGTTTCGGTTTCGATCTACATTAACAGTCCCAATAGTCATAGCAAGAATTATGAAGAAGGTGTAACTTGGACAGAGTAGTTAAAATTAATGACTCTGATATTCGATTTTATGAAATATATTAGTATCTAATAGAGTAACAATTGCAGATTGAAGTATCATATCAATAACTCTATGCAATCTTACATCCATTGTACAGATAATCAGATTTTGAATAATTATTAGTAATGAGAGACTTTTAGAGCTAGTAGAGGCCACGTTCAGGCTTGGCTTAGGGTGGATAATATTTACAGGGGGTGGTGGCACAAAGGCATCAAATATATCCGCATCGGCATCGGTGAATACCAGGGAAGATGGAATCCATCTTGTTCTATGCAGCGTGTAAAATAATGACAAACAATGTATGTGCGTTTTAAAATCGAGAACCAAGTGCTTCAATATTTTGCAACTTTACAACAGCCAGAGAATTATGACAAAGCTTTTAGTCATATGATTACCTGGTACACGGGTAAACGTTCCTTCCCCTAATAGCTTTATCTCCGATGACGATTGCTCCCGAGTCCTGGACCTCGAGAGTATAAATACACCCAGAAAATCCATCCTGATATCTGCCGTAAGTCATTGCATAGTCAGGCACACCTCCAAGGTAAACGCTTCCTCGGGCATTGAGTAATTGCTGTAGCCCATCGCTTGCTCCACTTTCTGTGTGTTCCCCGTTCAGCTCGATGCTACCTTCGCTTCCTTGACGCTTCAAGACAATCCTATGGCGTTCTCCATCGTCGACTCTTTGGGCGGTAACTCTGATCACTGCAGGCCCAGATCCCAGATTATACTGGTACTCGACGTATCTGAAATCGGACAGAATGTTGTTCAATATTAAGTTGATGCATTTTTTAGAAATAAGCAAACATCAATTTTACAAACAATATAATAACTGAGATTACCCATCGACTACAGCTAAAGATATATAATCATCAGGGCTCAGATCGGTTGGAGTCTGCCCATGCCACATAATCACGCCAGTGCTCTTATTTGTTGAAATTTCGAATCCTAATACTTCCTTTTCTTCTTCGTGTGTCATCACGGTTCTCTCGAGTTCGAGCCAGCCATCTCCACGGAAGGCAACGTCGTTAGATATTTCAACGGCTTAAAGATATGAGAATAATTAATATGAAATCTGGGGATAATAATTAATACAGAAATATAAAAAGTACTGACGAGATTCGCATCTGTGTCCATTGAAGCCAAGCTGGCAGTCACACTTGTATCCTCCATGAAGATCTGTACAAATTCCTCCATTCCTGCAGGGACTTAGTAGTTCGCATTGCTTCAATATGTTCTCACAATTCCTACCAACATATCCGTATTCACACATGCAAGAATAATCGCGGGTATGTGTCAACTGACATGATCCATGAACACATGGATTCAATGCGCAGGGATTGAACTGTGTCGTTGCAGGTGACGTCGGTGGCCTGGTGGGTGATGGAGTAGAGTCATATGTCAGGAACTCAGTTTCATTTGAATATTTCATCACACAGTCTTTGATGTTGGAAGAGTCGACGGCGGATTTTAGAATATCGATCGGCTGGCCTGCGATATCAAGCTATTTGGAGTAGTTTAGAGTTTGTAAAGTTTGTCTCATCTATTAAATAGTATCAATTTACAACTTCATAGCAGGGGTGTGCGAATAGTGGTCGAATTGAATCGAGACTAATCAATCGAAGATTCGATTAAAATTTTCGAATTTCGAATTTCGAATCGAATAGATTTATTCGTTTCACTATGAATTATTCAGCAATTGGAATTATTGGCACACCCGTACTTTATCGTAGATCCTCATTGATGTATGTTACCTCGCTAATACATCCTCGGAAGTTCCTTTCGACACCTACATTTTTGTTGATTGTCAATTTATGCCTGTTTACACCTCCGATATACATCAGAGTATTAAGAGTGATAGATTTAATAGGACCAGGCGACCTTCCAATAACTTGTGGCTCATTGTTTATAGACAATTTTCCTTCTCTGCCATCTCTGCTGGCTTGCAGATTTAGCCAAACTCCTGGTTGGACCATGTGGTTTGATCTTATTACCG
Source organism: Rhogogaster chlorosoma (assembly GCA_944452935.1). NCBI lineage: Eukaryota > Metazoa > Arthropoda > Insecta > Hymenoptera > Tenthredinidae > Rhogogaster > Rhogogaster chlorosoma. The sequence continues at coordinate 1,858,224 of OX101797.1, forward strand.
CCATACCAGAGCCTAAGTCGAAACGAAACTCGACGTGTCTGTCTTTTATTATAAGAGCAATAAAGTCACCCAGGCCATCATTGCTCTGGGAACAGTACATCAGGATTCCGTTGCCTATGTCCGATGGCTTAAATTTCATAGCTAGTTTAATCCTAGGATATGTGAAGTAGAAGAATTATTAGTGAAACAGTCGGGATACTGCAACTTAATAAATGGTTTAATGTTAATTGTCAAACGAGTTCTTTGTTCAATCAATTTGAGATCATAGACATATCGCGTGACTAATGCCAGAAGGTCGTATTTTTTCTATTATCTTCTTGTATTCATGCAGAAAACATCAAAATACGTTCAGAAACAGTGAAATTCAATAATTGGAAAATTGAAGGCAGATACAATCTTTTGGTTTTATTTTCTGTGAATTTTCCAAGAATTGAAGTCAAAAGCTTGTATCTGTACTTTGCAAAGAAATGTAAATTTGACAAAAGTTAAAGCCAGAAGGTCGTATCTACCAACAGCTACGACCTTTGCTTTTACGTTTTAAATTTTTAAATTTTCGTTTATTTTCGTGTTTTCATCTATTTTCGAATGAATGAGAATTTAAATAAAAAATTATACGACCTTTTGGCATTAAAATTACTTTTTTTGTCAGTTACGACCTTATGGCATTAGTCACGGGATATGATTTTAAACAGTATTTTCAAAATTGTAAAACTGCGTAAAGATGTAAGAGGTCAGCTTAGACTGCTGTACATTCAATTTGAACAATAAATATTTGCGAATGAATTTTACATTATGTATAAAGCTTTATTTATTACTCCTACGTATTTTGTAAAATTGCAAACTATTTCGGGAGTTGAAAATAATCAATCCGAAATATCAGGATATTAATAATAGGATGAGAATAGCAATGTTTGAAAATGATTGAAAATAAATAAGCAAACAGCAAGTTAATTGGGTATAGAATACAATCTACATAAATTAAAATTGTTTGTTGTGTCAACTGGCGTTTCCTTCTATCGGGGTGTGCTTGTTATTTATTTATTATACCCTCTGTTTTGTAGCATGTTTAATTAATTATGTAAATAGTAAATTATAGTAATGCATGTGTAAGTATGAGGATCCGAGCCGAATACCATACGGCAGATCGTCCGTAGCCGGCAAACGCTAGTGTTTGCACGTTACTACATATTATAATTAAATATTAATATCATGCGTAATCTCGTGAAAAATACCTATGTGTTGCATGGTGGGCATTATAATATCAGTAACCGTAATATTTCAATGAGAAACAGTGGAAAAGACTTAGAACAAAAAACGTTTAGTAGCTATTGAGCATGGAAAATCATTACACGGAATCCTTCCTCATGCATTTGAAGTGTATGTTTTGCTATTGCACATATCACTATTGCTGCTTTCTATGGAAAGTTTTACAAGTCCGGATCCTCGTGATCAACGGTTATATGTGTATTTATCGTTGTATGTATGTATAAGTCTGTCTCTGGAAAAACTATGTAAATCAAAGTGTGTATATACTTTGAACTTATATATGTTCAAAACCATGATTCATGCTCAACATGGCCTCAGTGAAGATTGAAATCAGCATAATATGAGAGCGATAATAGATAATTAAGGATAACAGTTGAAAACATAAATTAAATCTAAAAATCAAAAAATCAAAAAGAAAATAAAACAAACTTGTCACATCGATTTTTATTTGCTCGTAAGTTATTTTTATATACCCATACCAATATACGTATTATGTATAGTAGAATAGGCTTGGCTTACTGAGTATATAGAATGGATAATCATTCATTTATATGTGTAAACAGATATATATATTTTTTTTTAATATATAGATTCTTAGAAATATAAGTACAAACATATTACATAAGCTAATATTTTCTTAGATATTGTAACATTTATTTAATGTTGCCGCGCCATATTGTAGTTATTCAATTCCTTACAAGTTCGTTTATAGGTATACGATGTTTTTTAAATGCAACTGGTGTGGCAGTGGTTTGATGCCTAACTCAAAAAAAATATATATATAATAAAACTGGCTTATTATAGCGACGCGTTAAATGCATTAATCAAAAGCTGTACAAAACATTAATTAATAATGAGTAAACTGACCGAGGTTCCTGTATAATATATATCATAATGTATACATAGCACCATATGTGTGGTTCGTGTTAAGACTATAACAGCGGTATATTCTCTCATGACAGGGATTATTGCGCTTTTACAAAGTACAAAAAATGTGAATTCGATAAAAATAAATTGATCTAATGTAGTATTCTTGCACATATGCGGATATGTAGTAGAAAACATAAATTTTTATCAATGAATTCGATTACTATCATAACAGCAGATATCTGTACGACAAATGTACTGCAATCGTGTAGGAGGGTATGATATTGTCACTCATATTCTGAAATTTATGTATCAGCTGTAAAGATAGAAATAATTTCTGTGCTATTCATACGTGCGTCAGATTGGTGTTTCTTTTATTGTTTAGTGTGGTGCTTTGCGTGGTGAAAGGGACGGTTTCTGGGTCTGTTTTTTCTAAGTGAGGAGCCGCGCGATCGAGATATTGATCCAGTTTTTTTAGGTCTATACTGTTTATCTTGCCTGAAAAGAATTTTGGCGTGTTAGAATCATAGGGTGTAATTATTCGGAAATATTATGTAAGTAAACTCATGTGTACTCGTAAGTATAGTATATGTGAGTTAAACGTAGTTTTAAGAATTATGTGGAATTTAATTCTGTTTGTTTTTTCATAGGGTTGCATCGATTTTGAAAATAGTTTAATGAAATTGTTTGTGCGATAATAGCTGTCACTGCAGTGATTATGTAATTTTCTCCTGGCTCTATTATGTTTTGTTCTGTATAATATATGAGTGGAATGTTAAATGTTAAAGATTATCAAAAGATATTACGAACAAGGCAAATGAAAAATTGCAGCTGCACGCCCAGTTAAAATCATAGCAAACAGCAGAAAAAAATTTAATCTTTTGTCGATAAAAATAAAAAAAGGGCATGGAATGAAAAATTTACTTTAAACCAAGTTCAACTAAAGGATTTCTAATTTGTTCCTACCATGCATAAGTGTATACTTACTTTCGGATAGCTTTCGGAGCTTGATAACCTAAGTATGCACCCCTATCATGAAATGCTGGCTCGATAACGTTCACATCAAGTTCACATCGTGATCCGCCTTTACCAATTGGACAGGAACAAATAAAGCCATCATCCTTGTTGATGCACGTACCTTCGCCGCAGGTGCCTGAAATTAAATAAAATGTGTGAAGCGATGAAAGACGATTCATATCACTTCAAAATTGGTCGGAAAATGAGAACATATGCGTCTTTACATTACAGAGACCAAAACTCTGATACAAACATATCAAATGAAGTACTTTTCTAAGTGAAATTGAACAATAACTCCATGGTTCATTTTTCTTCTATCATCAATGTTCGTTTGTATCGCTCTGCATTAATTACCTGGATAACACGCCTGTCCGATATTAGTGCAGTTTTTCCCGCTGTATCCTGCAGGGCATAAGCAGGTGTAACCGTTTTCTGTGGCTGCTTCTTGACACACCCCACTGTTGCTGCATGGATTCTCTGCGCAGGTTTCACACGTAGTTACACCAACGCTCGATGAGAGGTCACCAGCCAGATCAAGCTGGGTATCGCCGATAACCAGTTTACTGATACATCCTACAAAGCCTGATTTCACATCGACCTGTCGGCTGATTGCGGTGTAATTTGGGACACCTCCAATAAACAACGGTTCCAACAAGTCCAATGTCTGGAATCTACCGCCTGCCGTGCCTGTGTATGGACCTTCGCCGTCTACGAACATTGTTCCCTGCTTATAATCGCGTTGGAGTTTGATTGTGTGCCATTTTCCGAGAGTGATGGGCCTATGCCCTCGAATGACTGCAGGACTTGACCCTAAGTCAAATCTGTGGGGATGAAAGATAATTGATACATGAGCGAGTTATTGGGAAAGTGAGTGTAAATAAAGTAATGAACTCGTATGGCAAATACCTAAACTCTGGGTAGCCACCGACGAGAGAAAGGAGGATGAAATCTCCTGTTCCATCGCTGTTCTGTCCATTGTAGAGAATGATACCGTCGTAACTTTCAGGCTTGAAAGACACTTCAATTTGGAATCGAAGAGTGGAATCGGCCAAAGGGGCAAATGATATGTAGCTCTCAGGCGCCTGGCTAAAGTTGGGTACTACACCTGTCACGACTAGTACTTGTGGCACCTCTATGTTTGTGCCATCATTACTCGCTTCGCAGATATATGTACCAGCATCCTCGGCTTTCACCTCCAGCAATTCTATTCGGTTCTGAGCAAAATAAAAACATATACATGATTATTCGTGGGTCAGGAAGTTTTACAATAAAAACTTCATGCCCTGTTCTTGAGTAACTTTCTAAATCTTGTCAAAAAGCGAAAGTTGATTTGACATATTAAAGTGCTTGCAGAATTTATCCCCCGTACGTACATCAGATGTTCGGCTATTAACGGGCAAACTACCGCCGAGCTTCCGCCAGTGGTATCTGATCGGTGGTTCTATGTCAGCACGACAATCCATCACAACTCCGGATCCATATGGTGCTAATTTTGTTTCGACAGCTGGCGCATCATTGTTCCCACCTGTATAATTGCAAAATGAACAATAATACACACACAAGAAGAAGCTGTTACATATAGTAAGAAGCTATTGCGCGACACATACAAAAGCGAGTGAACATTTTAACCTCTATTGTAGGCTGGTGATGCTTGAGCAAAGTACAACAAGGTGAATATTACTCACCCAGAGAAGATCGGTTAGCATATATACAAAGAAATGAGTGATCCTGTTAGTTCTCCTCACAAATATCGTGTGAAATGCCTTAATTAAAACCTTGTCACACAGATTTGATGTCTTCCAACGACAAGTACAATGATATTTCTGAAATGATTGTACTTTCAATGTTCAATTACCTTGAACGATAAGTTCATAATCCTTGTCGAAGCTGCCTTCTCGTGTCTGAACTGTGCAGCGATAGATTCCGCTGTCAATCATGGCAACGTTCGTAAGTCTCAATACAGTTCCATAGTCCTGTGCGTTTTGTGGAAGCGATTGTTCATTAACTCTGGTCCATCTATAGCGTGAATCTCTAGCTCCGGGGGCGTCACATTGTACATCAATGCTATCTCCGATGTTTACCAGGTTCTGGGAAGCCCATACACGGACAGTCACTGCAGGTGCTGATTGAGTAGTTATAAGAAATGTCTATTAGTTTCGGTGTACAATCTCGTGCAGAAAATCTATGAGTCCCAAAAGGTTCAAATGTACTTCTATTAATATAAGCTCTATTGAAATACATGGATGTGGACATTGTGAATACTCTGTACACAGTTATCAAATAGGCTTTTACTAGCCAGAAAAAGCTGCAGAAAAGCCTCGGTTTCAGCAATCAATTTGCATCACTCTCGATCACAAAGCCTTGTACTGGACTGATAGATCTCTGCGTTTGATGCTAATATACATACACGTACATAAAGTAGACCATTCAGATCCATGGCAGATCAAACAATGGGACAGAGGTGGAAAATGAGAAGCTATACAACAGATGTAAGGTATAGGGTACCTTTGTCGATACATTTTGCATTGTACACGTGGATTGGATGAACACAATAGGAAGTAATGGCAGTAGATTAAGAACGGTATAAATTGACACGGATAATGTAACTGTCCTAATTTTACTGATAAAAAACAGCTATCTTGTTACCGATCATAAATCAGTGGTGAGAAAAAGTAATTGCCCAGCATATGTACATCATATCCTGACTTGACCTATGCGATGATATGTAATGGTATATATATCGTGATTATAACGATTATGAAACAGGATTTGAGTTTGCAGTGAAATAAATGAAACTCTTAGATTCGTTCAATTATACACATAGGTATATTTGCTTAGGCTAGATGATATAATGCGGATGACTACCGAACAGATGATTCAGTATAAATCTCGAAGAAAGCCCGTGGTATAGCTGTTGGAAAAATGTCTGACATCAAATTATACAGGTAAAATAGAAATTCCGAGTCAGCCAATATTAAACCTAGTTAAGCTGGATACATTGAACAACGATAGACACTACGCACAAACATATCTGTGAACAAACCGCGTTTTCGATGAGGATAGTGGCGATAGTATCTGTTAAAACAGTACTGCTCGTCGCTCCGGTCTGCGCAGTCGTTATAGCCATCGCAGAGATAGAACCTGTCAATGCATTCTGCGCTGCGGCATTGGAATTGGTGGCTGCCGCACAGCTCTCCGTAAACTGGCATGCAATCCGCAAGCAAATTAACTACTAAATTACAATGCGAGCTATGTGAAAGTCTAGCCTTAGACGCCTTTGGGATAACTATGGTGGCATGATTCTTTAGGATGGTCAGCAAAAATCACTCACAACAACGTTAACTCAATGATAAAGCTTTGCTGATAGTTGATTATGTTAGGTAATAGATGAAAACACTCAGGATATGGTGTGATGAACTTTTTAACACTTTTATACTTCTTCAATGAAAGTATCGAATGCAACATAATTTGGATTGATTTCTTGCTTTACTTTGAAATAAGAATGGATAGAAAGAGCAGATGGCGTCGTGTGCTGCGACGTTGTCATAGACTTGGTTCTATATACTATATTTATTTGACATTAGGTATGAGTTGGAAATTACCTTACGATTTTAAAAGCGACTTTAACCGAATGGTTTGACTATAAGTGTAAGCAACAGATTTCGAATATGTAGGGACAGTCGGCAAATTGATTTAGAAAGAATGACAATACTACCGGGAGGATGGTACCACAAAATACTGAAACAGTCATCATTAATTACGACTCAAAACTCAAGGAGATTTGCAATCACTAAATACTCTAAGTATAAGCTAGAGATGAAGAGTACTTGCAAATGAAGTGTCCAAATTCAAACCACACATCACAAAGCTATAAAGAAATACTTACGTTCGACCGTCAGATCGACGTAATCTCTACTAGATGCTCCATTCTCAGTGGTGATTTGACAGATATATCTTCCACCGTCCTCTGACTTAACTTCAGTCAATTCCAAGACATTTCCAAGTCTGTTCGAGTTTCTCGGAATATCGCCTCTGTCCCTGCTCCAGTTTATTGTAGAACGGCTGTCCGCCGGGCAGTCGAGTCGCACGGAGCTACCCACGAATGTGCGGATATCGCGTTGATTTGCGTTTACCGGTGGTCGATGATACTCTGATATATAGATTGAAGAAAATGAATTTACTATGCATGAACAGGCTTTGGCTTCTTGTATAGGCAACATATCTGTGACAATTACATGGTGTAATTGAAAAACCATGGCAGACGCTCACATAAAAGATGCCATAGATCTGCAGCTTACTTCGAGAGTACAAGGGATCATGGTACAAGAGTACGAACCGGTTGTCGAATCGACAACAGGGATATTGACCAAATAGAGAATATGATTGAACAAAAGCATGAAAGTATTCATACCATTAATCAGAACCTCGGCAACGGCTTCTGCAGTACCAGCATTATTTGTCGCTTTGCAGACGTACTTCCCAGCATCCGCGGAGGTGATTCCATTGAACTGCAATACGTCTCCACGTTGCCAAACCGTGGATGGCAATGGTCGATCAATGGCATGCCATTCAATGTCGATAGGTTGATCTCCTGTGACGCGGCAAACGACCGATGGACTGTCTCCTGGTCTCACAGTCTGTTGTATCGGCTCCAATTCGATTCTGGGTGGTGCTGAGGATCAGATTCCAAAATTGTATATCATTGTTTCAATTGGTGGGGAAATTTCTTGGCAAACGGTTCAATCAGAATAGTCTACGTAGTTTGCCTAGTTTCAAATATCTATTCAATGAGGAAAGATCTTATGAATAATAATGGTCTACTTGACATAGAAATAGACTCAAGACGATCATGCTACTTACATATGATTTCTAGATAAGATGTGGCGGTAAACAGGACATTTCCATTGCTATTAAGACCTTGACATATGTATGCGCCAGCGTCATCCTTAGTTACAGCGGGTATTAGTAGAATGCCGTCACGTACAGTGCTACGTTGTGGCAAACCGCGACCGTCACTTCTCTTCCAGTCTAGGTAAATAGCTTCTCGGTCGCTGCCATATACTTGACAGCGCATTTCCACTTTTCCACCATCAGGAATACTTAAACTCTCTTCAGGAATCCTGACTCCCACGTTAGAGCCATTCTGTGAGACATTAATGTTGCACTTCAAGTCAATCAATTATACACTACGATCCTGTGCATCAAATTTATACAGTTCTGTCTGGCGCATGAAGATTTGATGAATTCGAAAGTAAAAAATAACAATTATTGATGTAGGTAGATTGTTGCCTCATCTGCAATAGGTATATGAGGTTGAATACTGATTAAAACGCACCGTGTCTGGACTTGATGTCGACGTGTCTGGTTCTGACCAGGAATTCTCTACACGGATTTGAATGCGCTCCTCGACTGGACCATAGGCATTTGTTGCCGAGCAGATATACGAGCCCTCATCAGCATAGGACACGGAGCTGATCTCATAAACTGCCGTGGATGACCGTGATTCTGATGGCGCCGCACTGTAAAATAAGCCACAATAATCAGTTCTGGTCATTCATAAGCCATATGTCACTAAGCTGATCTACCCAATAATTCATAATCATTGAAAGTCATCTCACGTTGTAGCCTGGAATACTGATTCAAAGAGTACAAAATATATGATTCATCGAAATTCTACAAAGTAGTTGGTATACAGTATAATTTTGAATATTCATAACACGGTACTTTCGTAACAACACTGCCGAAAGACCACGGTACATCATTTCGCGTTAAATTGGTACAAGTTTGCTAATCTTCTCTTCATAATCTATGTACCATATCGCATTACTAAAGCCAGAAGGGCGTATCTCAACAGAAATTTTTTCTCTAATCAACTTGGAAATGTTAAAAACGTAGATAGCTATAAGAATAACGAAAAAAAAATATTTTTCAGATACGCCCTTTTGGCTTTAAGAAAAAAAAAATTTTAAGCCAAAAGGGCGTATCGTTATACTTGAAATTATCATTAATTTTTCATTTTCCTCATAGATATGCTCGTTTCTAACATTCCCGAGTTGATTGGAGAAATTTTTTTTTTTTTTTGATACGCCCTTTTGGCTTTAGTAACGGGATATGTATATGTACACAATATTGACTAGATACTTACTAGGCAACACGACCGTCGTTGTGCTTGCTCCACGTAACGGAGGGTTGAGGTTGGCCACTGGCAGTGCAGGAGAGCTTCACTCTCTCACCAAGTCTTACTGTGAGAGGGCTGCGGTTGGAAGGTGTCATCGCAATCACTGGCGGCGTGCTGATTTGGATGATAGCAATGTGGGAGATGGAGCCGACCTCATTGGATGCCGAACACACGAAGGATCCTCCGTCTTCCAACGTTACATGGTTGAATCGAAGAATCCCACCAGGTAGCTGCTCAACATTGGAACTGAAAGGTCTGCCATCCTCCCTAGCCCAGCTGACAGAAGGCGTGGGAATTCCTGCGGTTGCACGACACTGGAGAAGGGCTGAGCCGTCAATACGAACAACTTGGTCTTGTTCTGGATACAGTTCTATTATCGGCATCTCGCGACCTACAGAATGAAATATTGGATAAGAGTGAGCTCCCTCGAGGTAATTATTAGTTGCAATGGCTCAGTGGCCCCTTCGGAATGATTTACAAAGATATCGCGTTACTAAAGCCAAAAGAGCGTATCTCAAAAGAAATTTCAAAATTTTTTTTCTACAATCAACTTGGGAATGTTCAAAAAGTAGATATCTATGAAAAAAACGAAAAAAAAATTTTTGTTCACATACGCCCTTTTGGCTTTAAAAAATTTCTTAAAGCCGAAAGGGCGTATCTAAAAAAAAAATTTTTTTTCGTTTTGTTCATAGATATTTACTTTTTTAAGATTCCCAAGTTGATTGGAGAAATTTTTTTTGTTTTGATACGCCCTTTTGGCTTTAGTAACGCGATATATATGTAAGATCTCGATACTTATGGATAAAGAAATTTAATGTGTTAGATCTGATCATTTTCGTAAAGACTAGTGAATTAATAAATCCACTTCTTGCTAAAAAAGTTGATTTGCATCCCACTTACGGTTCACATCAATGACAGCACTGCTCTGTGCATTTCCTCCGCTGTTGCTAGCATGGCAAACATAAACACCTCGATCTGAAACTTGTGGGTTGATGATTCTGAGATTATTTCCCACAACTTGAATGTGAGCAGCAAGAGGTTCTCCAAGTTTGGTCCATGTCACGACGGGAGCAGGATCTCCTGAGACGATACATTTCACCTCAACGAAAGTTCCCTGAGCCACTTCCTGCCTCTCTGGCTCAACGCTGACACTAGGAGGTCCTCTAGACAAGGATTGTATCGTTACTCTTGCGGTACTCCTGGTTTCAATGCCTTCGTAGCTAATAGCTGTGCAAATGTAGTAGCCGGAGTCGGAAGGAGTTGGATCATAAATAGTCAGAACTCCGTTTTGTTCAATGGCAGAGCCTGGAAGCGGTGAATTGTCGGATCTGGTCCAAGTTATCCTTGCGCCTTGTGGTGCGGTGCAAGCAAGATTGACGGAAACACCGGGTCTGTCGTTCCACTCGTTAGGACTGATGATCGGTGCAGGCGGCTCAGGTTGAGGCTGAGTTCTGGCTGTAGTTTAAATAAGCGAGAAGATATTATAAAAACTTAAAAATTGCGGAGTTCTTAGAGATGACAATCTTAGATCTATAAGCTTGTTACCGGTGACGTAGAGGATTGTCCGTACTTCAGTAGTACCAGCACTATTTTGTGCAATACATTTGTACTCGGCTTCGTCGCTCTTTCTCACAGATGCAAGGCTCCAAATACCATTGTCAAACGCTGCGTCAGGGTTTATTTCTCCTCCGACACGTATCCATGACAGTTGTGGTGAAGGGTTACCAGAAGCTGTGCATCTGAATTCGACAGGATTTCCTTCTTCAACACTTAAGTAACGTGGTTCGATAACGGGTCTTGGTTTGACTGCACGTTCGCCTAAGTTCAGGTTAAATAAGAATCCATGAGAAAATCATAGAAACGACCAAAAACATCTAGTAATAATTATAGGAAACCTTATAAACTTTCAGATGCAATACATGAGGAATTTAATTGTATTTATATAAGTGCTTATTCATGTGTGTCTAGTAATCGCTACAGAATGTAGTTTATTTAGATGTTATAAGAAGAAATATATATTCTTCTACAGAGATGTTCTGTGCCCAAGCCTGATAAAAGTATTAGAAAACCGATAAAGTCCAAAATAAGTACGAAAAAAAAATAGAGGATTCTAAATTTTCACCAAACCACTCGGATGATTCGGGATATCCAAGTTATTTGAATTTGCGAACTATTCGATTGAATTTGACTGGATCATTATTTGCAGAGCCAGCTTTGACTATGAATCATAGAGTCGTGTATAATACCTGGTATTGTGAGCAGACTCTTTGGAAATGCTGCAGCCGTGAAATAACATTTTACAATTTAAATATGCAAGGTAGTATCATTGTGTGAATATGTGATGCGATATCACTATTCAAAGAGACACTATATTGAGCCAACATATTTCGACACATTGCAGAGCGTGAATATTATATTTATTTCCTCTTTAATTTTCTGCTTACCTGTAACAGTTAGGGTGACTTTCTGTACAGCGATGTTAATTCCGTCGCTGACTTGACAGACGTATATGCCGCTGTCCGTAACCTTCAGATCTCTGATGATGAGAAGACCTTGAGTATCATCATAACTTCGGCCAGGTGGGAGTTGACCACTCTCCTTTTGCCACTCGATGCTGATTGTTTGCTGTTTGTGTTTTTGCAACAGATTCTCATTACATGCATATGATCACAAACTAATTAACGTTATTAACATACAGGAAAGGCTCATAAGACTTTATTTTATTGACTTACACTGTCTTCGGATCGTCCCGCGCAGTGGTATGTCACTGAGCTTCCAATTTCAACAATCTGGATCGGGGTTTCGCGGATTGTGACAATGATCCTTGGTGGTGGTGAATCGGTTACCGTAGTGTCTGTGGTTGATGATTCTGTGTTCAAAATATTATTATCATTATTAAAGCAACAGTACGAAATGATAAATGAATCAATCAATTGAAAATTTGTTCAATTATTTTTTTTGTAATTGCTGTAATTTATGAATACCCTGTACCTATATATTCAAGTGAGTCTGATTAAAATCACCTCTACCTATAGAATTAATTTGCACAAAACGCCATGCAACTGTTGACAAAATTCTGACATCAAACATACACAAATACACTGTAGTCGAAGAAAATGAGAAAATTTATTATGAAATGTATATAATAGATGGACTAATTTTTGCTAATCTCCAAAAGTAATGATCTACCGTTAGAAATAAAAGAGCTATGCACTTCGGAAAGACATATACTTGTGTATGTATGTCAATGATGTATAACTATATGCAATATAAAATACATCTTATTGTTAGATGAACGATAGGATGAAGGTGCAACGATACCTGACAATACATTATAGTTTGTAGACAATGTGCAAAGCGAGCGGCACTGCATTAAATATGCAAGGATGACCATTCCGTATATTGGAACCAGTCAACATCCACCGATATCACAAGATTCATGTGATATTGCCGAGTAGATAGCACAAATATACAAAACGTTTCTATGCTAAGCTCTGGTTGTATGTACAGTATAAGGTGTACATACTTCATATACTTGCAAGTTTCGTATGCAACAAAAGGAACTTGACTTCAGTTTTACAAGGAAACGAAACGACTGCTTCATTCAAACCTCATTACAGACTAGATACGTCTGCTCGTTAGGCTGCTACATGTCTTATTTCAATGCAATATTTCCTCGTGCTGCATTCGAAGACTTAACTCATTGGCAAAATTATCCCTGCATTCTAATTTCTATATACTAAGGCCCCAAGGACGGACAAATGCCGAAGCTCTCATGATGTAGTCCGTCAAACCTGGTCCCATCCAGGTAATGATCATAGCGATTTCTTTCCTGTGATGATCCAAGATATGGCATTCCACGTTACAAGGATATTCTCCCACAACAACATTCCAGGTTTGGGCTGCTCCATTGTTTCTCCTCATAATGGGCTCAGGTATCAAGCCCCGTGAGACGACAGGCAACCCGTTAAAGGAAGTTAAATTGAACTGGATGTATAAAATATCCGCATGATCGTAAGTGCACGTATATTTGATGATACTGTGCGGGGCTGCTGAGACCATCATCGGCATAAGACCTACTCTGAACTCACCTGTGTTTGTGCGACACATTATAGGTATATGTATGTTACATACATGCAAAGTCTATTTATGATGGTCATGCTATATCTTCCGAGGAAATAAGTGTACGAACAAAGAGATGATTTTATCCTGAGCTCATATCGGATGTGGCAACTATATTCTCAAAGATTAGGATCAATGTTATTCCAACGATATTGTTTGTCAAGCTTCACGCATCAATTGCAGATTTAATTATCAAGCAAATGCTCATAATTCTGGCTATGTATCAGACTCTAGTGTTCCACAGAAATGTGTTGTGACCATGAATTATGAATTAATGATACAGGCGGAACACTCTGTCGGTGAAATCATTTTCTTACCAAACACGGAACAGTCCAGCCCGCTGAATCCTGGCCTGCAGTAACATTTGACACCACCTGATCTGTCAATCTTGCATTCCTGCTCGTTTCCACTGCAGGGACAGATGTTACAACTTCCTAGGAAACTGAGGGAGGTATCAGTTACGTCTCTGTAGTATCCAGTAGCGCAGGTTTCGCAGGAGGTTCCAATGTATCCAAGTGGACAACGGCAGGCTTCGACCTGTGTCGCTCGTCTGTTGTTTACCACATGTTCTACGGCTGTGTCAAGGCTGACATCGCTGATATAGGTAGCCGTCATTCCCGAGCTGTGTGTCGCACGAACCAAGATAGCTTCCAAATTTGATAGAACGTTCATAAGATCTGTACGAGATGCACTGTGCAGACCTTCTTCTTGCGTCAATCGTGTCCATGCTGATTCAACTAACGGCACGTCGTATGTCTGTGTAAATGTCAGAGTATTATAACAAGATATTGATACATGATAATAAAAATTATTTTTCAAACTGTTCAGGAAATAGACGATCCATTGATAGAATAAACGGATTCGTGACTCACCAGGGGGATACCGGGTTGAATGTCTTGCGAATTCGTCCAGTATAGGGTAATTCCATTACCAATTAGAACAACATCCTGATCTCTGTTGTTCTCAGCACCGGGGAGTGTCGTGATGTGCTGGGTAATGTGGAGCTTCCCACCATAACTCTTCACCTGATTACCTGTGATTATAGATGGTAAAGACCAGAACAACCTCTGGCTGCGAGAATCAGGATAACGATAGCCGATTTCGTTTGTAGCAGCGTTAATGTCGAATCCTTCTGTTATTACGTCCCTCCGGTTACTGCGCACAGACAAGACTATTCAATATTCTGACGAATGTGATGCATAAAAATTCGAGTCATTTTGAAAATAGAGAAATGTTCAATTCATTTACAGTAGAACTCAAATTTGAAATTCATCTGTAACATTTCAACTATGGTATTTTGTTTGAAATGAAAAGAAATTTCGGCCTTTCTCTAAAATTTGCCGATGATGGAAACCTACGAATCAGTCATGGTGAATCCGTGAGAAGAATCGTAGATAATAATTGGTATCTGATCTACGAAGAGGGAGCTTTCATGACATTGATTTGTAACGCCACTGCAGTAGCATTCAGAGCACCCATCTATGTTGTTGGCTGACAGTCCGAATGTGTTTTGGCGACAGCGATTGCACTCAGGACCCTCGACATTCGTTTTGCACTGACATTGTCCGCCATAGCAATCAGTTCCAAGTGATCCAGCAGGGTCACAGACGCAGGATGGAGGTCTGGTTGGACCTACTCCTGGCTGACAATCCTGCCGAGATCCTTGAGTCGCGTCACCCTCGTAGCCGTAAATGCATGATTCACAATACTCGCCGGTTGTATAATCTCTGCAATTCTGGAGAGACAGACGAACACATTTCGGGTTTCATCGGGAAAAAGAAAGCGGAATCAGTAGTAAAATTTTTTCAATGAATTCTGGCAATGAAAACGTCGATGAAATCACAGATTCTATTCAGACTACTAAATACGAACCTCGCAAGCTCCGGTCTCTGGGTCACACTGTGTTGAATGACCGTTGCAGCTGCATGGTATACAATTTCCAAGGTAAAGTCCACTGTCATCCCTAGTGTAGCCAACGTCACAGTCCTCGCAAGACAGACCTCTATATCCAGCAGGGCAGCTGCACTGCTCAACTTCGATTGCACGTGCTTTGCCAGTATTTGAGTTCACAGCAGTATCGAGGGATATCGAAGAAAGTCTGAAAGATTTTCATTTCTCTGAATAAGGTTTCCAGTATGTCTAATAAAACTTGAATTTCGTCTACTTATTTCTGTTTTCGAATTGTAACGCTCTTAGTCTTGAAACTTCATTTAAGGAAGTTTCATTTCTTCAAAGTTTTCACGCATATTTATGCAGGAGAAAGATCGGGAAGATGGTGTTCCGTCAGGATTATCTTGTGGTTTCATACTTACGCAGCTTCGTCGGTATGCGTTGTGTAGGTAGCCTTGATACGGATTGCCCGTACATCGGCTAATGCCATCAAAAGATGTTCCCTGTCAGCAGTTGTTCCATCATTACGCTGCCAGTAATCCTCCAGTAGCGGCACAGTGAATGTCTCAGCAGTGTTGGGCTCTAGTTGTTTGCCAGAGTAGTGGCGAAGGATTATATCGTTTGACTGTGGGAAACAAAAATAGAAATTACTTCAAAAAACACGTTGTGAGAGGTGAACAGACACTGGAAATGAATTAAATTAGTATCACGATGTATTGTTGATATGCGATACAATAAAACAATAATAAATGTTGAATTCATAGAAGCACAAAAGGCTTACGCTGATCAGTTCGACATCGGCAGCATTGTTCCTTGACCTTGCGCCTCCTGGGGTAGGCACGTATCTGACTGTATATTTGAGGTTGCCACCATACGAAGCGATTCGATCACCCAGGAAGTTGCTGGGCAGCTGCCAGTAGTAAACATCGTTGGTCTCACGGTTGGGGAATGCGTCATATACAATCTCTCTATCTATCTTGTTCAGGCGGATGCCGTCAACGATAGGTGATTCATCACTAGATTCGGACACTACGAGAGAAAAGTCGCGGATCGAGCTGGTGAATGCTACATAAATCTGGAAAACAAATATTGATCCAATATATTTTTTTTTCTTCTTGAAAGTTGAGGTTGATCATTAGTTATTACGTTCCAAGAAAGGCAGTGTAGACTTACTTCACTTCTGTACCAGTTGGAAGAAGTGCATTTCGAAGTAATACCCATACAGAAGCAGCTGACGCATCCAAATTTGTTTGTGGCAGCGAGATGGAACGTGTTAGCCTTACATTTGTTGCAGGTACGACCAGTTGAAAGGGCCTGAGAAAGAAAGTGAATTTCTCATACAGGCTATTCTGCGGAGACGAATGATCAACAGAAGTGAGAATGTACTATTCTTTAGTATCTAGAATCTACGTCGTCATACATGCATACTCACATTGCATGGAAATTGCGTCCAAATCCATCAGGAATGTTAGTATTAACAATAACAATACGAGTAAAATCAATGATATTGTATAAGTCTTACGGACTTTAGACACTAGAAAATTAATGTAATGGATTGAGACCAAATATTACTGTCTGAAACTTGGAGGGTTCGTAAATTTATAAAAAATGCAACGATGAAAAATACCTGTATGAGGTTATCGAGTACAACAATTAATCATGAGTCGAATAGGGCGTTTATACCAGAGGAAAGTATGATGACTAGTTGTTTATACCTTGCATTGACACACTCCGGTTGCAGGGTCTGCATATGGACTAATGCTGCCATCAGGATCACATTCATCAACCTTAACGCAGGAGTCCCCAGGGCGGAGAGGGTTGCCCTGATAACCCGGAGCACACTGTTCGCATCTGCGTCCAATATATCCTTGGGGACAATCACAGGTCGGTTGTCCATCAGAGCCAAGATGACAAGTTCGACTGTACCTATTTTCGAACAGAAATGACACAGTTACTCACAAAACATTCCATTGAGATTCACTACCCATGGAGATAGAAGAAAGCAAGATAAAACTGAACAAACTTACTGATTTGAGGGGTCGGTGAGAGGGCAAGGGCAAGGTTGGCATGGAATGTTCCTCGATGGATCTTTGTAGTAGCCAGGTTGACACGCTGGTTCCTCTCTGTAGCATTGCCCAAGCCATGGACCACTGTCTCGCCTGGTGTATCCAGATTCGCAGTGTTCACATGACAAACCAGTGTAGCCTGAAATGACGAATAAGATCCGGGGTGGAATGCTTGGTTTTCAATGAGCCGTTTTCCTCAACTACGAAAAACTCCTCACCAGTGGCGCTAATAGTCCAGTAGGGACAAATATTACCTGATTCCCATTAACTTCCATGCAAAAGTGGTTGGCAAGAAAATGTTTTTTATAGAAGACTTTGTAAATGTGAAAGATAACAAACTAGCAACATTAAAACGTCGGCTAGCTTGCCGTAATTTGAAAATTTCAGGAAAAAAAATTGAATTAATTGACAGGTTAGTAAGCAGTATCTAGTTATCATGTAGCGGTACTTTCAAACTCAAATAACAGATGTTGAAAATGAGTATTAATTCTAAATTCATTTCAGCATGAAATATGACTTAAATATATTCGCTAATTGAAATTAATTTAAATAAGTATGATAAACAAACATGTTTCAAATCTACTCTCTTTGAAGCGTGTATCCATTTATTACACCTAACCTCGTCAATGTGAGGTTTCACGAATGGTATAAAAAACACGTTTACCTGTGGATATCGACTATCTGACGTACAATTCGCAAAACTATAATATCTTGTCGGCATGATGGTTGCTCGACAATATTGTTTTTACTTATTTAATAATTTTAATTACTTCACTTATATCACGTAGATAACACGTTTTTCAATAGGGAAGGTTTATTGTTTGTCCCTACCACTAGTGCTGCCTCTCGTGACAAGTTTGTTACACTATTCTCAGGAAAAATGCCGGTAAATGTGACTTGAGATCGAGGATTCTATTTGATTGAACTTACCAATTGGGCAGCGACATTCCTCAACAAACGTTGCAGCCCCTTGATCCGTGTTACGCACATCAGCTGTATCCATGAATATGTTAGTAATGGTGGTATCTATTGGCCCGTCGTCATACCTCACTCTGAATGATAATCACACGACTTTAGTATCTGTGTCATAATTTGAATGATACGGACAATACGAATGATTTAGATAATCGAATGATTCGAATATTATAATAACTCCAAATTTGAAATTGTCAGGCAAAAATAATTGTTACTGTATTTTTCTATACCAGAATGACGATTAATCACATAGCTAATCAATATAAATCTGTCCCAGTACCTACACTACATTAGCTCTGCGAGGCTGTCTAAAGCAAAATACTCAAAATATAAGAAAATTTGAGCTGTTCTTTAGAAAAGTGAAAAGAGTAGATTCTAAAGAAGATTCTAGATTTTAATCACACTGGGCGGATGAATTGGAATATTCGAATTATTTGATTCGATTGGATTTGATTTCCGTATTGTTCGCACACCCCTAGATTAGAAAAATGGATTCGCCTCTGGATATACCGTGAATTAACTTACTTGATTAGAATATTATCAACATGTGCAAGGGCCATCATAATCTCTTCTCTCGAAGCTATCTCTTCGTTGTAGCCCTGCTTCTTGACCCAATCACCGAAGAAGAATCGCACACTCCTTTCATTTTCGTAGTACGGCCGAATGGACTGGTCTTTGTGTACGAGGACGTAGTTATTTCCGATAAGTATTACAGACGGAGCGTCGTTGGGTTGTCCCCGACCACCGTATCGAACAGTATATTTCAAGTATCCTCCGTAAGATTTAAGTTGACTACCATGGTAGCTTTCTGGCAGAGCAAAATAGAGATAGCTGCCTGTGGAGCCGGAGTCACTGTAACGGTCAGAAACTTGAACTCCGTTGCGTCCTGCAGGACGAACCTCTGGTGTATTTCCACCTATTTCACTCAGAATATTTATGTCTGGATAAACGGAAACTGAGACAACGTTCAACTGGTCGAAAGGTGCCGGAAGCTGATAGGTGAAGAGGTCAGCACTAGCACACTGGGTTGCGACGCCAAAGCAGAAGCAGGAAATACATTCATCAGCGGTCCGAGCCAGTGAGTTGAACATTCCTGGTGGACAGACGTTTGTAGGTGATGATTCGACCTTGAGGATAGCATCGGGTACAGCGAATTCCCGTCCTATAGTGTTTAGTGCTTCACAAGAGTAGGCGCCCTGGTCTTCGATCGCTATTGAAGGGCAGGTCAAAACTCCAGTGCCATTTATTGATGTCGTTGTACACTTTGCTGGGATATGACCCCAGTTCAAACGCCAACTGATTTCAGGGTACGGAATACCAAGCGCGGTGCAAGTGATGGTGAAAGTCTCCCCTACGTTAAGTATCACCATGTGTTGCGGGGGCCTTAGGATCTGAACTGGAGCTGCAAATTGAGCGATTTTGATGAAATATATAAATATCTATCGACACACCTATAAAAGAATAAATTTACACACATATAAGTCATCCCGCGTCAAGCGGGACACCTTTTTGACCCCATGTGCTCAAAAATGGTGATTGTTTTTACATATCCTGTGGGTAACATGAATGGTTCATCCATTCGTTTTCGTTTTCCAATTCCAATGGTTTAGAAGTTACAAGGGGTTGAATTTTCGAAAAAATGACTAAAAAACGGGATCGCACTCTGCTTTAAACGTTAAGGGCAATCCCTAATCACCCACCTCCTTTTCGTCGAAAACGGGGTGGGGGTGACACATTTCCATTATTACCCGAGCCCAGGCATCAACCAACGCGAAAACAATATGCACAGCGCCAATTCAAATTCAATTCCCAACACATCTTTTCGCTTCATGCGAAAATAGAGTTTAAATTTGGTTTTCACAATATTCGAATAACGTTGTCATTAATATTAATATTATCAATGTTACTATCGAACAGAAAATTGATTATTCCATAAATTTAAAATTCATAGCATGAAAGTGCAATTCAAGAGCTTTGAAATGAGTTTTTGTGAAAGTTTGTGGGACACAGAGAACCGGAGATATTATCGTTTAAAGAAAAGTGCGTTTCCGTTTTCTGGTCATTTTTTCGAAAATCAACCCCTTGTATCCTTTGAACCACTGAAGCTACAGAAAAAATATGTTTCATGCATTAATTTCACCCAGAGAATATACGTAAAAAAATTACAGAATAATCAGAAACATCGAGGAATATTTTTGGCAAAATCCGTCACGCTTGATGCGGAATGACTCATATACTGGTAATCACAATACATATTGATTTCGAAAAGCTTGCAACAAATCATCGATCATTTAAGTTATAGATTATAGTAAAAAACCACTTACTGCATCCAATTTCGTCACTTTTGTCGAAGCAGTCCGATTGCTTGTCACAGTGGAAGCTCTTCGGTATGCACTGCAGTCCGTCAGCACATTGGTACTCGTTGTACTGGCAAGCTGAGCCCGGTGGAGCTGGTTCACAGTTCTGTTCGTCGCTCCCGTCAACGCAATCTCTGTCGCCGTCGCATCTCCAAACTTTGCTGATACATTCCTTATTCGCACATTGGAACTGGTTGGGCTCGCAGCGGCCGAGTGTATCTAGAGTTAATTATAGTTGTAGGCGATAATTCGAGGCGTGGGTGATCATTGAACTCTATGAACCACGACCAGCAAGGGCGTGATCATATCTTCAGTTTTGACAAATTCTCGGGCACTGAGACTTACCGCATCTGATTTCATCACTGCCGTCCGTGCAGTCCCATCGTCCATCGCACACTCCGGATTTCGGTATACAAGCACCGCTGCTACAAGTGGCCTCGCCGAATTGACATTCGTGCAGTGGTTCTATGGTCGGGGATTCTTCTGCGAATTTAAATTACAATTAATGATGGCGAGCATACGATCGAACGGCCCCTCCATAAACGGAGGACACCGGAAATTTCGAGTAGAAAGGGAGGACTTACCCTTTTCGACGGTTAGATGTGCGATGACTCTCCGTCCCGGGGTGTTCGCGGGGAATCCCAACGCCTCGCAGACGTAATTGCCGCTGTCGATGACCTGAACCTTGGGCATTTCAAGTCTGCCATTTACATCGGTGCTTCCAGGTGGAAGAGGAGCACCGTCTTCGCGGCTCCAGCGGACCCTGGCACGCTGTAGACCTTCGTCTCGACACTGAATAACGACCTCTCGATCTAGCGTGAGGTACGTTAAAATAGTTTCTTTAAAATTCATTCCTTTCCGGTTTGTGAAGGGAAACATTGAACTCTTTGAATGGTCATCGCTAACAACAAGACGCGCCGATGCGCTGAAGAAGGCAATAAAAAAACACGTAGTAGAATTCTCCGCGCGCACGCTGTGCAATATCATACATCACACGAATTCCCCGAGCATATAAGGACATTCGGAAAAATCCATATCGCGTGCAGGTATGTACCGAAAAACATTGGAATACAACAGTCCTCTGCTGCAATACTTTGTGTAAGTATGTGATCTGTATAAGTGTAGACGTTGTTTACCGATATTCCATTCGCGTTTTTTTTTTTTCGACTGAAATTCTTCTATCCAAAAATGCTCATCGGCCATTGTAAGCTTAACGGTATAGTGTTCACAAGGTTTGGTATAACGTAGAGTAGCGATGAGATGAATTCAGATCACGCGATATACCTATAAGCACAGGGTTGTGAGCCATCGATTACTTTTGAATTTCGATAATCGATTCAACTATCCATTGAATTCGTGATATGTAATTGAACCTATTTGTAATGTAATGGCTAGTTGAAGGTGTAATGACGTTACGTTTTAATTATAATTTTCACAACCTGGCCTATGAGTTCTAAAAATTAAGCTACTCTCTAATAATTAGCAACACAATGGTAATTGAGCAGCGGACCAAACTTGAAGACCTGCGGTTAGCGTTTCCGATAATAATAATAATAATGCCCACGTCTTCGTAGAACGCGTATACTAAATTCACCTTGTTATGTTATATATACATTAGGTATTAGAAATTTAGAATAAACTACAATAGCCCATGCAAGTTGATCACATGCCTAATTGAATAATTCTCCACGAAATGATTCCAACGTGTTAACGAATTCTTTTAGTATAATTGCGTTAATGTTTTACAAAATTTGCGCCCATGAAGTATAACATGGGTTTATGACTGAGTCGTTGATATAATTCACGAATTGGTCATTCACGATTGGTCATGATTTAATTATTATGGATTTCCCTTATACAGTGAAACAATGTGGCAAGAAAAAATATTCCGGTGCCATATTATAGCCGCTGTATTGTTTGCGATCAGTTACATGTTACACCTGTATTGCGAGCGCGAGTGTGTGTTGGCGGACTGGGTCTATGTATGCATGAGCTGATGTGTTACATGTGTGTGATGTAATAATAAGAATTGATAAGTCAAATCTCCGATATAACAATCTACTTATAGTGAGATATCTAGTCGCCAGATCAGCGAATAACTGTAACCGTTGGTGGAATATTTGGAATTAGCAGCAAAAAACAAAATAAATATTAACAGTAACAGCTGTGTAAGGTACAAGTACATAGTCGGGAACTTTGTTCTTTGATAAAAGTACGAATAACTGTGGTATTAGTGTTTGAAATTTTGAACTCTGTTGCAATACAAATAAAACTGGATTAAAACTGTGGTCCATCAGGATGTGGTATGAACTATTAAATTTCCATGAATGTGATCACGAAATCAAAATAAGCCGATTTAGCATGATTTCAGGCTGCTCTTTGATGAAGGCTTACCTTTACTTGCCGCTTCTGACCAGAGCAAGGGAAAAAAGAATAAAAAAATATTAATACTCTAGACAATTCGAACATTATTGTAAGCACAACATATTGCAGTATCATTCATCACGCGCTAATAAATTGTTCCTGGTCAAAAAGTGAAGAAGACTGTGAATGTTGATAGAAAATACGTTTTCATTGCTGTAGACCTGAACCTGAGTCTTGAAAAGGTGTTCAACAATTGAATATTTCAATCGCAGAGCTCAGGACAAATAAGAAAGAATACAGAAAAAAATAGAAAAAAAAAAGCTAAGTATGCAATCTCACTTAGAAATTACAAAAGTTTCAGAAGAATCGGCAGAAGTTAACTGGTTGTGAACATTTTTCCTCCCGTTAACTGAACTACCTTGTATACAACGGGCAATTTTCATTCCAACAGGCATTTTCAACTTTGTAAATAAAAAAAATACTACTCACTTTCTTTGATGATTTGGTCGCTCGGGTACACCTTGAGATCGAGCCCTTGTGCTGTAACAGTTTAGGAGCCTATTAGAGTGGGAATTACCATCAGTGCGAACGGAATTATCAGAAAATTTAGTCTTACGATTCGTACGCGAGTATCGAGTTCAATAAATTGCAAAATCTAGGTTCATTTCTCTGTCTAATTGTCGTCAGTATTCACAGGTCCTTTTTCAACAAAGAAATTCCACGATGGAATATGAGAAAAAAAGAAAAATAGATTGGACGCAGTCCGTTGTCAGAATTACTTGACCATGTTTATTGCAGTAATTGCGCAAGCTGTTAAAAACAATGAAAAAATAAAAATAAAAATAAAAATAAAAAACTATAAGTATCCTAAAATTAAATTTTAATCGTATTAATTGGCAAACGAATTAAATTCGGTTAGGTTCGAATGTCGATTAATAAACGTATGCAGTCTTCATTACTTAATCGAATTCAGTAGATGCCTGATTAGTGCGTAATTGTATTATGATTTATGGTATACGTGTATCAAATTGTGTGATTAGAAAAATTCATTTCTTTCAAATTTTAGTATATACTCGCAATATTTAGTATAATAAGTAAAATAATGATTCGGTCAGTTTTTTTAGGGGGCTACAGTTTACGCCTTTGCGCTCCTGTTCATTCGGCGTTCAGTGTTATTTCGAGCAACAATTTTTTGTTTCTCGGCTCGTTAAACTTATAATCGGAAAATTAATGTCATTAACGTATCGTCAGCGAAGCCAGCGCGAGAGTATCCCTTGATTATCCCTGATCGGTGAATGTATTGTATTTATCAAGCGATAAAACTCAAGCAAACCGCAAACCAGGTCGGCTGTACAAGCCGCTCATCCGCTATCAAGATCCGGACCAAATGCATGTGTGCAGATGCGAGCGTGTGCTAACTAAACTCACGGGAGGCCGGGGAGGGACGCGGAATTTCGGGTGGAGTACAGTCTAGCTCATCAGAATTATCATGAGGACAATCCTGCCGGCCGTTGCACCGTTCTCCCAAAGGGATGCAGGGGCCGTTTTCGCACCGCCATTCCCAAGGGGAGCATGGCAAGACCTCAGGTTTGCAGTCCAGTTCGTCGGAGTCGTCCCTTGGACAATCGACGATGTTGTTGCACCGTTGACTCATGGGAATGCAGGGTCCGTTCTCGCACCTCCATTCGTTGGCCGAGCACGGCTTCGAGGGGTCTTTGGATTGTTCGATCGACGGAGATGTAAGGGTTGGAAAAGTTCGTCCCAATTTAGCCTGACCTTTCATTTCCCTAATTTCAGAACTAGAGGGGATCCCCTCGGCCATTCCAATGAATGGACGATCGCGATCGAGTGATCGGAAATCGGCAAACTCAAAACGGGACCGTGAAGCGGATTGGGGGAGGAAAAAATTCTGGTTTTTCAAGCAGAAAATAAAAGATTTTTATAAGGTAGTCATATTGTATGATATTCTTACCGACTGGTTCGGGTTGGCTCGGAACTGGAAATGAAAAGTTATGTGAGATTAAAAATCGTGTATCAAAGATTCGCGAGGCGAAAATATCGGTCGAAAAAATCGTGTAAAAATTTACCGCAGTTTTCTTCGTCGGAATTGTCGCCGCAGTCGTCGTAGCGGTTGCATAGCAGATCTTGCCTGACGCAGTTTTGGTTCTTGCATTCGAATTCGTCTTGGGTACAACCTAGGGATGTAAAGGATAGAGTTTAGCCGAGGATCGATTATCTTTGCAATACGGTCGTTGCGCTGCAGTCATCATATATCTAACGATCCTGCAGCTACGACTGCATCGTGATAACTGATACAAAACACAGAGATTCCAAACTCTAATTACGAACCATTAAATTCCTCCAATTATTTACATACATACTAATAGATAGAAAATAACGTTCTAACATTTACGAGATATTTGTATACATGTATAGTATGTATAAGTACATGTAAAGTATATGTAAAAACTGGTCCAGTTTCTTTTTTTTTTTTTTTTTTATCACTATATAGACGAAAACGCCGAGTGTGTGAACGTCCAACAAATGATTACAGTAATCTACAAACATCTAGTTGATCCTCGTTCACGTTAATTCGAACCCATCGCACTTCCATAGCATTTCTTACAACGATCACCTCCACCTCGGTGATCTTATTTTCTTTACAAAATTAGGTGCATTATAGACTGTGCGCGAGGGATCAACTTATCTTGAACGTATAGGAGCGAATTTATAAAACGTATACAGTAAGAAAACAATTGTGGCAAACAAACGTATGTTGTGTGGGAATAATGACTGAAATGCAGTATAATAATTAATATATAATAAAATAAGTCAACGTCAGATGCA
This sequence comes from Rhogogaster chlorosoma, assembly GCA_944452935.1. Classification (NCBI taxonomy): domain Eukaryota; kingdom Metazoa; phylum Arthropoda; class Insecta; order Hymenoptera; family Tenthredinidae; genus Rhogogaster; species Rhogogaster chlorosoma. Next base: position 1,884,173 of record OX101797.1, read on the forward strand.
GTTTTTTTTTAAACGATGTGTCAAATATTCTTGTAGCGAACGTGCCAGCGTCGTCCGCTCGCTGACGACAAATCGAAAGAATTTTTCTCCTTGGAGTCTCTCGATGATTAATTTATCAACAAAACTTCACCCGGCCTGAACGAGCGGACGTCACTATTTGTCCATAAAATGCCTATTGTAGGAACAGTATAGTCTACCTACGATATCGAATAATGATATACTACAAATTTAACGGCGATACCAGGCAGAGATGCACTATCGATCAATCCGTTCATCGTCGAGCCAATTAACCGACCAATTAATCAATCAATCAATGAATCAATCAATCAGCGAGAAATTGGTGTTGCTTTGGTTTTGGCCGCCTGAAATGAACTTTTTGTTATGGTATAATACCGTTGCATGGTTGGAGGCAGGTTTGAAGTTCGGCTCGGTACAAGACTGGCTCCGAGTCTAATCATTATTATTCTAAATGAAAGTCGATCAACTGGCTACTTAAATTCAAACGTGTCTTACAAACCTACACATTAAAATTGTCTATTCGACAGCTAACACCGACTGACAGGAAACGAGCTGTGTACATGGGGAAGTACAGCGCAATCGACATCCGTCCGGACCTCACCATTTACGACCAGGCTCTTCCGATCATTTCGGAGTGCTGGATGAGCTTGTACCTTGTGAATCAGTTCAGATTCGTTCAGGGCAGGATTGTCGGAGGAAGTTTCCGAAAATCATTAATGGCAAGCCCAAAACCCGACACTTCAATAGAGACTTAAATCGGAAGTAAGGATATCGCGACTGTTGAGGTCCGGACCTAGGCCAAGTCGAGCCGGAATTCCCCAGACGCGTGTTGGCGTAGGCGTGTGTGTCGACGAGTATACGTCTTTGCGGTCTTTGTCTTTGACTTTGTATTGAACCGTGCGGGTATGTGTGTGTGTGTTAAAAAAAGTGAAAGATTGATTTGTATCGTATAATGATCGAAGAAGTTTGACTGTGAAACGAGCCTGCCTGACCGAAGCAGTACTGTTCGTCGGTAAAATCACGACAGTCGTAGAAATGGTCGCAGTGGTGAGCCGCGGGGATGCAAGCTCCGTCATCGCAAACAAAGTCACCCGCGGCACAACTTCTTGGTACAGGTACGGTCGCGTATGTCGTTCTCTCGGGACGCCTCTCAGCAGAAGAGGTTTTATCCAATGCTTCTACACCTAGAAGTAACCCAATCTGAACCACAGTGTTACCTTTTCTTCGTTCTCGTTTCTCATCCTTTCCCACCGATTCTATCCATTATCAAACCTATACATTTCACGTAACTAGCTCAACGAGAGACCGGAACAAGTCTCACATCATTGAATGAACGCTCTTCTTTACCCTTTGCCAATCTTGCTTTTTGCATATCAACGGAAATTCGCCTCAAAGCTTATGGTCCCATGGGTCTACATGAAAACATACGAAGGAATGGCCAACAAGAGTTGATTATATCAACTTGTCTTATGAAATTCTCGCCCACTTCATATTCAGTATAAAAATCAAGCACCTCCGTCCTTCCGATCATGATTTCAGAGCAGAATAGTTGCTTTTTGGCGAATTTAGTGAATTTACGTAGCTAACCGCGCAAAGAGACGAGAACAGAAGATATGTCCAACACCGTGGTTACCTGGAGCTGGTTGTTGACAGTGTTTTGCGAATACTTTAGCGATTCTAGGTATACGAAGTATCCATCTACTTATGAGAGTGTAGTTTATCTCGTTGGTCATTTATTCATCTCTCATTATGCAAGTAGATTTCCTCACACAGCTTGTATACGTGCGTTATATGGAGAGACTAAGCTAATTAGGAATAAGTTATTCGTGGACGCGATAGATAAGGAGCCGAACTTACATTGGCTATCTGACCGACTCAAATGACTATACCACAGGATTGGAACCGTTCGACTTACCTTGACGAGGACAGCCAGCTTCGTCGCCAGCATCCCTGCAGTCAGAACGTCGATCGCAGCGTGCCGATCGCGGAATACATTGGCCGTCACTACACTGAAATTCATCTCGTCGACAGGTAGGCGACGGTGTCGGGGGTTCCACTGTAGCTAATTGAAGAAGATGGATCACAGCATATATTCATCGTTCGATAAAAGCGTAGGATAAGTTTTAGAAAACTTACGACAGTTGGCCTCGTCACTTCCGTCATGACAATCTAAATGCCCGTCACACTGGAAGTTCTGATCGATACAGTTTCCGTTTGCACATGGCCACTGGCCGACTGGGCAGGCTGGAATTTAGAAAATTTCATGATGAAACTTCGGAACTTGTTGTTTTGTAGGAATTTTTTAACACAAGGAAAAGGACGATGAGCGATACGCACAGCACGCGAATTTACATCAATTTTAGACGTTCTCAATCACATGTATGGATCAGCATGTGTGGATCAAAGTAGTCGTATGTGTATATATACGTATCGCTCAGTTCTTCATGCGATTCCATTAAATTTTCTATAATAATATACGTAGATAGGTATATTAGTTATATACATAGTTTCGATTAGAAAAAAGGAGCATAATATATGTACATAAAGAGATATATGTAAATTCATACCTAAGGTAAATTTGTATTCATATATAGTATAATATATAATGTATATATACAGAATAGAAACATTTAGATGATAAAATATACATAAGTATATAACGACAGATATATTAATATATTTGTAATATGAAAGATGTGGAAGAACAGTTTAAAATGTTAGTATACTATAATAATAAACAGGCAACCTGTGCTGAAAGAATAAAAGAGATAAAAACTGTTACGGTTCAACTTTTGGTGCAGTTTCAACGAATTAAGGTAGAAAATTTCCGAACGTATTTCATTCTAGGAGAAATATTATCCACAGAATGGGAGACAACGTTTTTCGACGATAAATTCTCCCCTTCCGCCCCAAAGATTTACTGCCTTCATTCGTTTTCGGTTATTATTTAATACCTTAATACTCCTTTCGCAGGGTTGGTTAATAGATTGACTAGGATTCAAATCACGCAACTATGACAACGAGACGACTGATCGTGAGTAGAATTTTAATCGAGCAGGAATTAACGTTCCTAAAAAACCGGAACCTATCAGCTGTGCGGTTAGTCGATATACCGGATTCAGTCAATCGCAGGCTCTCCTTATTTCCTTTAGCATGTCTACCGTTGGTTAGATTCTTTCATTCCTTCTTGCAGCTGCGGTAAGATGCGTTTACGTATCACAAACGATCGCAGATTCGGGAATTATGGTTAGAAGAGAGTTACGAGAGCACTAGTCAAGTTTAAACACGTATTTACGATCTATATAGTCACATAGGCATATTAGATTGCGGTAGAATGACAGTTATCGTAGAAAGTACAACAGATGCGGGAAAAGGCGAGAAAACGGTAGCCAGAAGAAGCTAGAGCTTTGATAATGGACTTATGTAATTCGTACAGCAGTTCTTCTCGTCGGATTCGTCCCGACAGTCTGGTACGCCGTCGCAATGCTTATTGCCATCCAGGCACAAACCGTCATCGCATTGGAACAATCCGGTCGGACAATCGAGCACTATAAATGATTTTTATTTATTTGTAAGCCGTTGATTCGTCGACGATTAACAATTGCATGAATCTTTCCATCCCTGCCCATTGTATTGCGATATGTTTAGGGTGTTTGCATTCAGTACGGGACCAGCGAGCATCGATCGCTCCGGCAAGTGTTAGACACTGAAACCGTGTCGTTGAATGAAAGATCTGAGAACTGGCCTCTTCAACGGTAAATATCGAATTAGACAAGAATTTAGTCTACAAGATTACTGGACATAATTAATTGGATCACCGGAGCGTTACACGGATAATTGGATCACAGGCTATAGACAAAATTTGGATTCGTAAATCAATTGTGTAGATCTAAGATGGTATGAATAAAGGTCGACTGCGCAATAATTAAACGGTCATTAGGTCGTTTCTTGGATTTTCTCCCACCTATGTGTATAATACGTTGATAATCACGAAATATCGGACTTTGACAATAATCAGACAAGCGCAGGCAAAGTATAAAAGATTCGGTACGATCGTGTCACACATATATCCATACGTGGGTAATGATGCGTAGAGGTGAACGTGGGCAATAAATTGACTGGCAAGTTTGCATATAGAAAGCGAGAACGTAATATCTGTAGTAACCTGCGCAATGTGGCACTTGTGTATTCAAGTAAGTGTATAAATCGGGCTTGACAATTGCTTCGAAATTGAGACAAACGACACGGCATACAGCAGGGCAGGGCAGGGCAGGACAGACGAAGCAAGCACGATTAGAAGTAGTTACCACACTCGAATTCGTCGGATGCATCGGGGCAGTCTATGTTCCCATCGCACCTCTGGAATTCTGGTATGCACTCCTCGCTGGCGCACTTCCATTCGTCCAGGTTACATTGTCCTTTTCGCATAAATACAAACATAGCTGACACAAAGCTCGGACGTGCGAGGCACCCTTGGGAGGCGCCGGGTTACAAACATATAAGAAACACGGGCGGATCTGGGCAACAGGTGGAAGTTGGGAAGGGGTATAAGCTCCGGGAAAAAGGTGCTGAATCTCTCCAGGAGAATGATGACATTTTCGTACTCGATCGAGACGAAATGATGAAGGATCGAGAAAAAAAGAAAGATAAAAAAAAAAAAATACATATTCTGCGGGCCCAAGGAGCGAAGAATTACGAGTGGAAGGAGAGGAGCTCGAAGCTCTTACCGCTGCAGTTAGTTTCATCTGAAGAATCGTAGCAGTCAGGGACAACGTCGCACTTCCTGCGAAGCGGGATGCACTGGCCATTTAGACAGCGGAATTCCGAGACCGGGTCGCATTCTCGCGAACCTGAGAAGTCGAATCAAGAACTGACAAATTTTCCCCGTTACCTGGGGCTTCAGTTTATTCCTAACGATCATTTCATATACGCCTGATTCGAACGCCAGATGCTGAGGAGATACCTAATAGTCCTTGTTATTCGTGATCATGGAATCCCAAACCTTTTCACAATCCAAATCGGAACCGTATTGAATAATCTTTCATCTAACGCAATAGAAGACTCAAACGATCAACAGCAACGCGTCGCGGGGGACAATCCAGTATTCAATTCGACTGTAAGGTAGTCGCATTGATAACACGGGTTGGCGGTGCATAGCTGGTAATTCGGTGCTAAAAACTCGCGTTGGATCGCTTTATCCTGCTAGTAGTCGAGCAGATTCGCTCAAGAAGAATGCTTAAAATAAGTGGTAGGCTCAAGAAACTGGTGCCAAATGAATGAAACTGAAAAGTGGACAAAAGTGAAAAGAAGTGAATGAATGATCGTCTAAGCTAGGTGATATTTTCCGGGAATGAATCAGATGGTATGAAAAATTATCTAGTCTGGGTGAACGTAAATTCGGGGTGCAAAATACGCAGTTTGTTACACGCGGGGTGTTGTTAAATTGGCACAACGCGACAGGTATAAAGCAGCGAGACACAAAAAGCATACTGGTAATTTCGGTCGTCTCTCCGCCCACGGAGTTTCCTTCCGTCGTGTGATCTGGATCTACGAGCCCAGGCTTTCCGTGACCAGGTCCAGTCCCCGTTTGGTTTCCAGATCCCGGCGGACAGCCTTCCTCATCGCTGTGGTCGGAGCAGTCGAAGGTTCCGTCGCACCTGTACGCCTCGTTGATGCATTTACCGTCACTGACGCATCTGAACTCCAGGATAGTGCACCGCGTCTCTGCGTTGCCGGGTATTTGCAGCAACACGAGTAAAGCGAAAGCACGGACAGACATTTATTTATATGTAAACACAGGACGGGTGATTAATTTAACACGAGGAAGATATGTAGCGCGGGCATGCGAGATGTATCCACGGAAGCGAAGCTTGATTCAATGGATAGGAATAGGATAATATAGGAAGAGGAAAGACGTCAGAGTATAAGACGAAGCGGAAACTCGGAGGAAACGAGACGCGGTTTTAAGTTTGAAGTTTGAAGTTTCTTTCTATAATTGGTATGCCTAATTGTAATCCAATTTCGTTGAGATTCTTTCGAATTTTCGCTTCCAAGAACTAAAAATGAGAATCAGAAAAGAGCCTGTCAAATCATAGACATGTGAACAAACTATAAAGTTGGAAGATATCATGTATATGTATGCAGGACGTAGGTAGATGCATGTAAAAGGTGTATAACTGTATAGAAGGATATTCAGCCTCATCAATAACAAGTGATATGCCATCGATTCCTTCGCAGAGCTGAGTTATTTAAGCATACGTTACCTCATCTCCGGACTCGGGGTATTGAAACGGCAACATATACATAATACGCAGAAGATAGGAATCTTTGGACAAATGGCTTGAGAATAGAGCCGGTTGCAAAGTTGGATTTGCCTATTGTGGCTTACTTATACATAGAACGAAATGACACAGTTTACACAAAGCAAATATAGGTATATACATACACATGTGTAACATGTATTGATGAAACGGTATTATATAGTAGATACATACGTACATACATACATACACACATAATAATACATAGCTATATTATGTATTATAGTCGAAGATAATATATAGAACGTGGACTTAAATTGGTGGATTATAAGGTGTCTCAAAAATGCTCCTATAAAAGTATGCAAATTGACAGGCAGAAAAGGTGTTAGTCCGAGGATTCGAGAAAGAATTAGTATCGTATCATTTAGAGAAGTGCAGCATACAGCAGCTCTAACGATATGCAGATTGAGGGTTGGCGGGCAGTTATTAAATTTGCATAAATAGTTTAACGGTGCAGTATTATAAAACGATTTGTATCAGTTGTTTTATTTTTTTTTTTCTGGTTTTTAGTAAATCCTGTAAACACAGCACAAGGTGGTCAACCCGATTCAATACAGAGATTAAACCTCTCGTTACAATTACGTTCGTCAATTTTTGACAAGAATCAATCAAGATCTCGGATCTTCGAGAAGAATAATTGCCGTGATGTATAATATACGATTGGTTTCCTAATGCTGCGTAAAGGCGTTTAGTATACTTATTATCGTTCTTAAGTAATTTAAAGCTTAGTTCGTTTCTTTATTTGAAGTAAATATCATCGCCCACGCAATATACGTACGTGTAATTTTCAACCTCAAGCTATACCGAGGATTATACGTGGGCGTGATCGACCTCGAAATGATGAACTCATTCGTGATGCATGCGGTTCAATTTCCACGTGACTTACATCAGATTCAATTTATGGTTCTACCAGACTACGCTTATGTACATACATATACGTATACATATAGATATGTACATACGTATAATACAAGTGATTAACAATTTTCGTATATAATAACGAGTGCCAGATGTGAATTATTGCGAACCGCAGAAACATGAGTGAATTGTGAGTATACCTGGGTGAAAATATTCAGGGTAATAAACGTTCAAGATATGTTCTAAAGGGCGTTGTTCTACATTCGAAAGAATCCAGCTCGGTATACTTTCCTTTTTTCAACTTCAAAATTATTCCTTTCCATTCGTGTCGTTATTTATTATGAAAAAGTTATACCGTTGCGCTGAATGCTTCTGGCAAGCAGCTATTGCGACATGTCCATACTACGTGCGATAAACTAGATGATGCAGAGAACGTCAAGAGGGTTTCAGAACTTCTATATTTCACAATGAGAAATCGGAAAAGTCAAGTTTTCTATAGTTCGTTGTCCAAGCTTGCAGCGGACGCAACGCTTTTAGACGCGACAAAGCTGGTATTTATATGTATCTGAAACCATTCTGTGACGAGGAAATACGCCATGGCTGGTCAAGCGGCAAGTACAGCATGTAGCAAATGCAGGCAGTGATAAGGGTTAGCATAGCAGAGAAATTTGAAGGACGTATTAATACCGCAGTGAAGCTCGTCTTCGGCGAGGGGGCAGTCGTCGATGCCGTTGCAAACCGAGCTTTGCGGGACGCAAGAGCCATCTCCGCAGGTGAAGTCCATCGGGGGACAATCAGCCATACCTACGGTGTCGTCCGTAAACCGGGACAACCAAAAATAAAAAATCAAAAAAACCAGAGGGAAATGATGAAAAATAAAAGGTACCAGCACGATTTCCCTCTAGTTAAACTGATTGTGAGCCGTCTTTCGACTCTCGAGTAAATATGTGGAAACTGACTCCTCGAGTCACAGGGACACAGTGGAAACAGATAATGGCGTTTATAGCTGCACACGAAGCTTCTATACAGAGGCGTGTTCGATATGTAGATTGGACGTAGGTATGATATGTACATAGAATGTTACGAGTAGGTAGCTGGTATATATACACAGAGACACATAAAGCAGCTTTGGCCAAAAACGGTTACACAAAAACCATCTGAGTGATATTCAGATGATTTCTGTACCTCCAAACGGGTCAACGGCTCAAGATCAGCTATCTAATACTTGAAGCACTAATCGTAAGTCTTATAACCGTAGATAGACTTGTAGAATCGTATTCCCAGGGGATGCTATAGCAGCATCGTAGCCTCGGGCATATGATACTCTCTCTACAGTCTACCAGTACAGGTTACGTGCAGGTATAGCTATGTATGTACAATGGATGGAAGTACAGAGTTCATTGCTGGCCGTACAACGTGGATTCGGAAATGGAAATGGAAACGTCAGGACGTGTCAGGAAAAGGCCATAACAAAAGAACGACCGGTTCCAAAAATCTGCGGAATCTAAATCCAAAACGGTCCCACAAGGAGAAAGCTTATCGAGCCAGTCTTTGTTTGATCAAATGAGAATCTGATTCCGCAGGTTGATAAAAACGGGCCATCCTTAAGCCGTGTAAGTGTGTATGTACAAATCTGTGTAAAACGATGCTTTATGATAAGGTGAACGAATGAATGAGTTTGTGCGTTTGGCTGGTATCTTTGTGAACACAGACCGTGACGTACGAGGATAAGAGACGACGAAAGGCCAGTATGCGGACGTCACAACACACATTTTCGAGGACCTACGATAGAAGAACGAGCAGGACGTAACATTTTCCCGAAATCAAATAGTATCCATAAATTTCCTTCGAATGAGAGCACCAGGCAAATCACAACGTGTTTTCCACAGTCATTAAATATCTACGGAATATTTCAGCGATCCTTGGTCGCCTTTTATCCCATAAGCTTTCCAACTGTACAGCAATCGACGGACCCCTTACAAGCGGTGCATTCGCAGCTTCTCTACCTTCGGTTAATCTTCCAAGACCGTGGCACCGGTGGTTTCTTCCGAAACAGTCCGTCCTGCTGGGCCACCTTCCCCAATTGTTTTCACTACCGGCGATCTTGGACCGGCGACGTTCCTCGTTTAATTTTTCGATACGTAATCTCCTCTCCTCTTCCTTTATCTCTTGGTTTTTTCTGTTAAGTTCCCAAATTCGACGGTAGTACTCGTCACGGCGACGATCCTGCTCCTGTTCCTCTCTCATCCGCCTCTGCTCCTCTTCCTCATACCGTTTTCTTATCTGCTGCTGTCGCAGCCTTTCATAATACTGGCGACGTCTCTCCTGCCAGTCACGTTCACGTCCACGTCCATGCCATTCTCTCGGGTTTCCGGGCCATGCAAATTGATTATTGTAAGCATTGTAGTTTTGCTTCAAACGTTCGCTCGCCGAGGTTACCCTCTCCGTTACAGAGTCATGTCTCGTGATGGAATTTGTCCACGTCTTTCTTTCGGTTTCTGCAGACTTTGAATATGAGATAGTCACCCCATAGGTTGATCTGGTAGGTCGAGTTTCATCGCGAGTTGTAGATTCATCGGTTGTCGTTGAAGTGTTTTCGGGGACATCGACGAGCTCTGAGTCTTCGCTATCACCCTCGACCTGCTCTTCGCTATTCTTATTAATTGAATCAGAAGTTTCCCGAAGAGGGCTGTTCTGCTCTCCACTTTTCGATTCCTTCGAATCGTATCCCCACGACGGCCACGACGGAAACTCCCAGGCAGATTTCTCAGTTGTGACAGTCGGCTTACTCGATGTACTACTGGACGATTCATTTTCTGATGATTTCGAATCATCGGTTCTAGAGTCGGACCTCCACGAGTCCGACGACCATTTTTGCGTAGTAACTTTCGGACCATTGGATGAGGCTTGGATGGATTTGACTTCAGCTGATTTGGAATCATGGGCGGTTCCCGACCAGGGAAAGATATTTAAAATATTTTCATACTTGATGCCAGATTCATGTCTGTACGTCTCGGTGGTACTGCCTACATTGACGGTCGATTTTAAGTCGTTTATACGAGTCGTCTTCAGCTCGGTGTCGTCGTTTTCCGTTTCGTCTGTCGTTGGAGTCTGGGTCGACTTTTCATGGGCGCCTTTCCGTTCTTTGTTCTTTCCTTTTCGATTACTCTTGCTTTTCTGCTTCCGATCGGTACTCAATTCTCTGGTTATTTCCACAGAAGTTTCTTCCGACTTTCTGTCTCCAGAATTATTATCGGATTTTATGGAGTCGCCAATATCGATAATACTTTTCTTTTCGGTGACAGTTTGATGTTCGTAGGTCTCGGTGGTAGCGTCTACATCGGTAGTCGATTTTAAATCGTTACGAATCGTTCCCGGCTCGGTATCGTCATTTTTCCAGTGACTTCCGTCAGAGTCTTCATCATACTCGAAATTCTTCAGCTCTTCATTGTAATAATCGCATTCCCGTTCGTCCGAACGATCCTCGCAGTCGAAAGTCCCATCGCAAGTACGTTCATATTCGACGCATTTTCCTTTATCGCAATAATGCTGATCATCAGGGCATGTTTCCTCTTCGGTTTCTCCTCTCGTTGAAGTCTCGGTTGCCTTCCTATGGCCTTTTCCATCCTTTTTATTCCCTTTCCGATCACCCTTGTTCTTGTTCTTCCGATCAGTATTCGAATCTTTGGTTATATCCGTAGAATATTCGTTCGACATTCTTTCTCCAGAATTATCGGATTCTATGGAGTTGCTTCTACCCCCGAAAAACCAATCGTAACTTCTCCATGATATCTGCGTTGTGGTTTCCGGACGGCCGGATGAAGTTTCAGTAAATTTCTTTTCTGCAGATTTCGAACCATCGTCGCCTCCGAAAAATGACCCAGCGTTGATTATTCCCCATAGCGTATCTTCCTCTGTGACAGTCTGACGTTCGTTAGGTCTAGAAGTCGCGATTGCTTCTGTGGTCAACTCTAATCTATTGTCATAAACTGTACGAAGTACTTCACGGTCGTTTTTCATATCACAGTTGTCTTCGTCCGTACGATCATCGCAATCAACAACTCCATCACAAACGCGATATTTTTGTATGCAGTTTCCATCGTCGCAGTAAAAATGGTCATCTAGACACCGTTCCTTGTCAAGTTTCTCCGTCGTTGAGGTAGTCTGTTTCCGACCGTTCTTCCGTCTCTTTTTATCTCTCCTACGATCTTTTTTACTCTTGTGTTTCCTGCGTGTATTTGACTCTCTGTGAGATTCGACCGAATGTTCGACCTCATTCGTTTGTCCAAAATTAGTGTATTCCACCGAGTCGCTGTTACCTCCGACCGGAGATTTCCGATTGAACCACAATTCTTCTGAACTTATTTTTTCTGAACGATCAGTTGAAGTCTCGATGGATTTTCCTTCCGTTGATTTGGATTTCCAACCGAACCATGATTCTTCCGAACTTGTTTTTTCCGAACTTGTTTTTTCTGAACGATCAGTTGAAGTCTCGATGGATTTGCCTTCTGTTGATTTGGATTTCCAACCGAACCATGTTTCTCCCGAACTTGTTTTTTCCGAACTTGTTTTGTCTGAACGATCAGTTGAAGTCTCGATGGATTCGCCTTCCGCTGATTTGGATTTCCAACTGAACCATGATTCTTCCGAACGATCAGTTGAAGTTTCGATGGATTTGTCTTTCGCTGATTTAGAACTATCGCCGCCTCCCCAAACGGATGGCAACCCGAACCCCCATACGCTATTGCTGTCGGTGACAGTTTGACGTTCACTCGTCTCGGTAACTTCCTCGGTCGTTGTTCCCTCCGTTGGTTCCTCCGTCGTCGTTTTCTTACCTCGTTCATATTTTCTTTCCCTGCTAATTTCGCTCGATTTTCCATCATACAACCTCACGAAGTATTCCTCACAGTCTAATCCGCACTTGTCATAATACAAGACTTCCAATTGCGCGCGTTCGCGAACGTCTTCATGACTTCCGACGCTGTCTGAATCTGGGACAGTTCTTACCGTAACGAAACTGACGTCAGTAGTCGCAGCTGTGGTAGCTTTGGTAGATTCTGGCGTGAATAACTTCAATATTCCATATTTATTGAAGTAATCGTAATAACGCGTCCTCGTATTACGTGTCTGGCGATTCCGAGGCTCCCCTTCGCGTCCGGCTACTTTTCCGGGTCTCGAATGATCCTCGCGATTTCTGCGTCGCAGAGGTGCCAGCTGCCGTGATCTGAGCACCGTGTCAACGTCGAAACAGTTCTCTTCACCCGAGCGATTCCCAGCTCTTTCCAAACAATATATCGTCTTCCAATTTCGGTTCATTTCCACCTTCATCTCAAGGCTGTTGTCGAACTCAGCTCTGTGCTTCTTCCTCGCCCATGCCTTCAGGCAGTTTATCTGACACCGCTTGACCCCTTGATCGTACAATTTCTTTTCCATCGGACGTTGTTTCGGACGTTTGTTGAACCTGCCTTTCGACACTTTTTGAACATATTCCCAACTGGCATCCGGAGATCCCCGAATATCTGGCCTCACTCCAGCGTGAATCTCCGGCTCGACTGAAGCCTCATTTGAGTTTATCAATTCCACTTCTGGCGAGCGATCAGTGTCTCTGGATTTGCTCGCGGATTCAATAATTTCGACCTCTGTGTCTGGATCTACGTTATTTTCATAACTGTTAACGCCGCGTTCTTCCGTCGACGGCATCGAGGTCGTTTCGGTGTTTGAAAATTCATTTCCGTCAGCCCACGCGGAATCATTTCGAAGGACGTGTTTATGGAAAACTTTCTTACAGTTTGAATCGAGATCGGTGATTAATCTTAACGGCGGAATCGCGGGAATTACTTTCTCGCACAACGGGACGTTGAGCCGCAGACGACATCGCAATAGGTTAGTCAACGTCGGCGATTTTAACTTGCACGGATCTATTTCGTTATCAAATTAGACCCAAGAAGCGTGTTCCGTGATGTGATGATCGATGAATGGCCGTGAGTGAGAAATAAAATCAGTGAAAAAAATGAAACAAACAATTACATCCATGAATTTTACTGCTGAAAGTGGTTAATGGTGAATAGCTTTTGTGACAAGTTCGTAATCCCGTCCCAAAGTCTCGTCAAGTCGTCCACACACCCCTCGCAATTGATCTTCTACACGCAGAGGGACATATTTGCTAAAAAATCGTCGTTTCGTCTGACGACGAGCTAGTGCATCCACGAGTTGAAAAAAAGAGAATTGACAGTGAATAGTTCGATGAATGGGTGGAAAAAGTTAATCGTAGATTCTCTGGGTTAGCAATTATTGATTCCCTCTATGAGTAGGTTGATCGTGCTAAGGGATGCGATGGCAGTACTGCATAATGTCCTGTCGCGTGTGGATAACGGGGTGCGTGTGCAGTGTACAGTGTGGGAAAAGTGTGGGTATGACGGATGAGTAATAGTTACCGCAGCCTTCGTCGGATCCGTCGGGGCAGTCGTCAGATCCGTCGCACATCAAGTTCTCCGGGATGCAAGTGCCATCCATACAGCGAAACTCCGAGTCGCCGCAACCTGCTCCACACACCATACTCGCATTCTTTAAACCTCGACCGAATTACGGGTGGGATTCTTGGATATTCTCGTATTGTATTATTTTTTAGGGTTCTTGGGAAGTCTCGGTCTATTAATATCGTTTTTATTACAAGTAAGCCATGAGGTTAATCACAAACGGACTCGAGGTGTCCTCGAGCCCCACGACTTGGCGATGATACAAAAGCAAAAGCGGTAGATACATATGGGGTTCTTTTTTTTATATTCGAAAAAGCTTTTTTGCTGTAGCTAAGCTCATTCGTTTTTATATTGTTCATTTTCAGGGAATAATGAAAGCATGAATGAATGTATGTATATAATATATACGAGGTGAGTTACGTTTCTGGCGATTCTGACATGTAGTTTCAATTGGCCCCACCTTTTCGATACTAAAATTATCATTCAGGGTGTTTCAATGATTTTTTTTAGAGCGTATATATTTCCTCGCGTTTAGCCGCTACATTGACTTCAATTTTTTAAATTCGGTTGGCTAAACGTTTCAGAGTAACGGTCACCGCGAGGAAATAGAAATTTGTTACCCCGTCGAGCGAAACTGATGGAAGTTTTCAACGTGGTTATATATATGCAATGCGATCGAATTCCCACACGGTCGCTGATCGATTCTGGCGTGGAATTGGTTCGATAAAAATTATTCACTTAAATTATCGTCGTTCCTGAAAAACCTACAAGTCAATCGAACCATTTTCTCCACCACTTCGTTCGTCATTGAACAACGCGTGGTTATAACCGAACAATATTTTAATCTTGCAGGTTTAGCATTCGGCAATCCTTGATTATGAAAAAATGGATCTCAAACGAGTAAATAAAGTGATAAGAAAAATCGCATTGATCGGCGATATTTCTCGTCGTCTTCTAGTTATCTGAATCGTTTTTTCTTTTTCTTTTTCTTTTTTTTTCGTTTTCTATCTTTCTTATTCTCTTTTTTTTCTCCACTTACCGCAATTATCCTCGTCTTCGCCGCTGGGACAATCTCGGACGAGATTGCAGCGAGAGTTGCTGCTTACGCAAGTTCCATCGTTGCAACGGAATTCTTCCCTGGTACATACTTTCTCTGAAAATATCAAAACCCGTCGTTACTGCGATCTCGGCTAATGCCCAGAGCTTATTTGGTTCGAGGTGGATAGGGATATTCTGTTTTGCGAAAAGAAAACCGAAGAGAATCATAGTAATAAAATCGGTCGAATAAATTAGCGAAAATTAGTCACATAGCGATTGACGGGTTGAGTATATGGTTGAGTATGAATATCATGATGTTACCATAACGGGAACTTATCGTTAGTGTATAATGTATATAAATGATGAAATAATAATAGTACCACTGCAATTAAGCTCATCGGATTCGTCGCTACAGTCTGGTATATTGTTACAGACTTGTGTTTTATCGATACATTCGCCATTCTGACACATGAAGTCTTGACTGCCGCATGTTGCTGAAGCAGGGTAAGCAGAAATTGCATTATACATAATAACGAAAATCTTGTCAAAATTTTAAAATTTTGTGTCTGTGTGTGTGTGTGTGTTTTTTTCACCGCTATAGAAACCACGATGCAAGTGGCTTATTTTTTTTGAAAGGGTTCTGACGAGACGAATCTCTGCTGTATTCATGAACAGTTACATTATACTTTTGTCTGGTTTCTGCAGATCGCATGCATAAAGACGTTCCGTTCTCCCGAGTGGAGGGGTGAAGACGGAGCATTTTTGTTCAATATTCATGAGCTTGAGATCATCGTGTATTGTCTTACAACCAGACGGAATAAAATCGTACAAATCTGATCATATAACCGTTTGAAATTTCTGATATCAGCCAAATGAATGATTTAGTTGGAAAATAACTCCAATTCAATAGAAGTCGCCCGAAATCAGTCGAAATTATAAGAAGGGATCAACAGAGTTCGTCGTCTCCGATAACGTACATTCATCTTTCATGTTGTGTGTTCTTGTTATGGTGGTTGTTAAGTCAACAGTGATTATTCTCAAACATCTATGATCAGTCTATTCTACTAAGTCTAGGAAACGTGACTAGGGTTAAGAAACTACAAAGTTCCTATAACCATGCTTGTTATC
Organism: Rhogogaster chlorosoma; assembly: GCA_944452935.1. Lineage (NCBI taxonomy): Eukaryota > Metazoa > Arthropoda > Insecta > Hymenoptera > Tenthredinidae > Rhogogaster > Rhogogaster chlorosoma. The sequence goes on from OX101797.1 coordinate 1,900,011, forward strand.
AGGAAAATACGATCTGTGCAAGTTGAAGGCTTTTTCTCAATCAGCAACGTCTGATCTGAGCTCGTCGATCATGGTAACAAAATTGTAGGATATAGTTATCGTGTGTTTTGGTAAACCATACGTGTAGACTCAGGACAGTCCCTCTCGTCGGATTTGTCTTGACAATGGTTGATATTGTCACATCGTAGTTGCATCGGTATGCAGAATCCGTTATCGCACTTAAACTGGGTCTCGGTGCAAGCTGGAATAAACGTGATAATTCCTCGTGAAGATAATTTTCGATATTCCCATGAAACCCTCTAGGACAAACAGCGTGGTGGAAACTTGGACGACACACGTAGAGACACACAGGTACCAGAATCATATAGAATATGGTCGATGCAGGTGAGAGAAGACACAAATAGAAGGAGTCAAATCGTATATCGATGAAACGGAAAAGTATAGAAGACACGTCACGAAAAGTGCGAATTTAGTCGCTGAAAGAGATAAGACGATCACCAGCAGCAAATGATCGAAGAGAACGAACAACGAGACGACACGCAGATATTTTTTGTTTTTATCCCAATAAAAAGTAACACAGAAATGTGAAATTTTAGCTTATCCCGAGAGACGTGATAGAGGTGAAGAATATGAATGAGAGCAGAGAAAAGCGACGTACGAACGAAGACACCAATCTGCAGCTTACGGTCAGAATTCGTCAGGATCTTCTGCATCTAGTTTTATTTGGCACAGCAAGGAGTGGCGAATGCTTCTTCGCTACCGAAAAGACTTTTGATATTTGAAAAAAGAAGGAGACGGAATGAACTGTCGATCACGTTCCGGTTTTTGGAATCAACTGTTTCGAGCGATTCTGTAGACGGATTTTTTCCTTGTTTAACTTTTGTTCAAGCTCACTGTGCCGTGCCAAATCGAAACGAGACTCAGACCCTGTGCGAAGCTGAGTGTAAGTAAGTCGAAGACGTTTTATGGTAGAAAACGAAGAACGAGGCCGGAAGTGGGCTCGGATCGTTCGAAGAATGACTTACGACATGTTTGCTCGTCGGAGCGATCACCACAGTCATCCAGTCCGTCGCACTTCAGACTTTTCTCAATGCACCTTCCGTTACGACAAGTCCATTCCGAATCAGGATCACAGATTATTTCGTCTGGTCCCGGAACTGGCCGAAACAATCAGGGCCAGGAAGAACATCGAGGGATAAAAATGCGACGCAGTGATCACGATCGGTTCAGTAGTCAGCGTCGTGAGTTTTCGTGTTTCCAAAGGTATCGTGGGTGTCATCCATGCGTGGGAAAAAGCAAAATGTTAACACAATGCCGATAGTATTTTTATTGCAGTGTTTCCATTTCTCGTCACTACTCCACATCGGGGTTAGCTTTGATTAGTTCATTGTTAATAGCGATATCGGATGATCCGCTGATCAGGCGATGATAAGTTAGTCGATAATTGCGATATGTATGCACATCTCAATTTCTGATAGTCTAATTCTACTATATACAATGTATGTGCCATGAAATCAGAGAACGAGGGCATATGAGCGGATCCACGTCACTTCACTCAAAAAAAAACCGTCAAGTCACGGATTTTTGCGCCATTCAATACATCTGTAGTACTATGGAAAAAAAAAGTACAATTTGGAGGATTTTGAAAAATTCTCAAAAATGGCGGAGTTAGAGGCATGTGAATTTTTGTGCACCACTTTGTTTGAAAATTCATATCTCCGAAAGTGTTCATCGGAGCGGAAAGATCCTGGGATCGTTTTGTTCGTAAAAGAATGCACTTTTATACAAAAAATCATATTTTCAAAAAAAAAATTTTTTTCAATATTTTTTTGGCGTTTTAATTTTTGATTTCGCTGCCATTTCTAAAGGACTTACAGAAATTCATGGAGATAATTTTTTTTGGATACCTGAATCCTTCCCCTTCAATCCTAAAAAAAAAAATTTATGGAGAAAATACCTGGGCAGGAGATAGAAAATAAAACGTGTCGTCGCGCGTCACCGCGCGCGCTAATCCACGTCCGCGCTACTCCCGCAAGCTCGCTGTGTTACGTAGTGGAGATGTCATATGATGCTTCTTTACTTACCCAGGTTATTCATTCTCCGAAAATGGTTATTTTACCACCTTAGCCCTTCCGTATCCGTCTACTGGTCATGTTTTCTCGGAGTTATACAATTGTATACGTGTATATATAATATATATGCCTGTTCTGAAAATTCCAGGTACGGTTATGGTTCGTTCAACATACCTGTGCTGGAATTAAGGTTGATTCCATTTCACTCGGCTTGTGCTATATGACTGATGGATCTTGAGCAGATGTTTTTCGCGATAATTCGGTGGATGACACTTATTGTCGGCATATCGCGAGTTTACAACTGATTGGCAATTCCGATCCTATTCAAACACCGCTGGATCTATATACTTGGGCATGTTCTTATTTTCGAAGTATATCTTTTGCGTACTGTACGTCTGCAGAACATCAAGCGGAAGAATCTATTTTACAAAATCGATTCGATAAAGCATTGACAGTTCGTGGCACTTTGAAATTGCATGCGGTCATTCCAATATCTCATAAACTCGTCGGAACAAAATTATTTTCCGCCTCAGAAAAATTCGATACGATGAAAATTATGAATTAATCTTAAACAGAGGTTTCCCAGTAAATGTCATCCAACAAACCACCGTGAAAAACATCGGCCCTTTTCAGAGCCACCAAAATATTGCACAAGATCCATCAGTTATATATAGCACAAACCAAGTGAAATGGAATCAAATATAATTCCAGCACAGGTATGTTGAACGAACCATAACCGTACCTGGAATTTTCAGAACAGGCATATATATTATATATACACGTATACAATTGTATAACTCCGAGAAAACATGACCAGTAGACGGATACGGAAGGGCTAAGGTGGTAAAATAACCATTTTCGGAGAATGAATAACCTGGGTAAGTAAAGAAGCATCATATGACATCTCCACTACGTAACACAGCGAGCTTGCGGGAGTAGCGCGGACGTGGATTAGCGCGCGCGGTGACGCGCGACGACACGTTTTATTTTCTATCTCCTGCCCAGGTATTTTCTCCATAAATTTTTTTTTTTAGGATTGAAGGGGAAGGATTCAGGTATCCAAAAAAAATTATCTCCATGAATTTCTGTAAGTCCTTTAGAAATGGCAGCGAAATCAAAAATTAAAACGCCAAAAAAATATTGAAAAATTTTTTTTTTTTGAAAATATGATTTTTTGTATAAAAGTGCATTCTTTTACGAACAAAACGATCCCAGGATCTTTCCGCTCCGATGAACACTTTCGGAGATATGAATTTTCAAACAAAGTGGTGCACAAAAATTCACATGCCTCTAACTCCGCCATTTTTGAGAATTTTTCAAAATCCTCCAAATTGTACTTTTTTTTTCCATAGTACTACAGATGTATTGAATGGCGCAAAAATCCGTGACTTGACGGTTTTTTTTTGAGTGAAGTGACGTGGATCCGCTCATATAGACGATAAATTGATAGCAATTGTAAATATCTGTATGCGGATCTATGCGAGCTACTGGGGACACGTGGCTTTCTAAAGAGGCAATGACATCTCTTTGATCCAACGCGCGGTCTAAGAACTCGGTGAAGTATTCAGGAAGATATGTGGACACGGAGAAAATACCAATGTGAAATTAGCAGAGGCCACGTCACGTGTATGCACGGCGATCGCTGTTATCGCTGAGATCAGTGTTGAGTCTACAACCGCTTTGAGCCGTGACTTTCAAGATGAAAGCTGACCAGAGATAAGGGGCAAATACCCCGGAGTATCTTTGGGTGGATGTGACTTATTCGCGATGAGCTATGCCCGACGTTGTGTCGCGTCGCGTTGATTTGTATTAATTAATAGTGTCCTGGCTAAGATCATGTCGCGGGTAGATTGTCTGATTCTAGTAAACCGAGACCGAATCATTATGCATTTGTGGGTAGGAAATTTTGTAGATAATTCGAAAGAGGGGGATGTCGAACCCTAGTTAACGCTCGTTGGAGATTTGCGTCAGATTGGAGCTTGATGTGTCGTTAGAGTAATTAATCGACCAAACACAAGGGAATAAAACGAAGCAGAACAAATTGGTCCATACGCGTACCTAATTGACGATATAGAAATTGATTGATCAGTTTTTCTGGATTTCAACACACCAGATAATCAAGCGAATCTTTTCCGTCCTCAAAAAGTGTGAAGAATTTTCATTTCACTGATCAACGAAGATTCTGCTACACGAATCCGTGAAACCAGACGTTTTCGAGTATCTGATAAGTTTTTGTGACGCGACGACGTGAGAAAGAACGCAATCTGGATTATTGATAAAGCTTTTGCTTCGTATCGAGCAATCCGTAATCCGGGCTGGTTAACGTGGTGCTTGCACCGTGTAAGTTGTTAGTAATTGTCGTAGCATGCATACCACATCTGTCCTCGTCTGACATGTCATCGCAGTGAGGTTCCCTGTCGCATCTTTGCCATGCAGGAATACATTGTTTCCCAGTTCTGCAGGGCCAACGACCAGTCGGACAGTATCCGTAATTAAACGGCCATCCGGGCCTTGGGTCGACTTCGCCCGTAGTCATCGGTGTACTCCCCTCGTTTATCCCGATTCCCAAGTTATTATTTAAACCTTCTACCGGCCAGACATAGCCTTGTTCGTCGACGTCGGTTACTAATAATTCTACGCGATGCAACGATCAATGCTGTTTATTCAACTTCTCTGACTTTTATGGATCGTTGATTAATTTGGCAAATAATTTATTTCATTTCTATCGACGCGCGTTTTTCATTTTCATTTCTTTTCATTTTTTTTTTTGTTTTTTGTTCTTAATCATCTCGTCATTTGGTCTCATGCGTTATTTTACCTATTCAAAGTTAGAAGAGCATGCGACCCGAATGATGTGTGGTTAGAACAGCATTCAGGGTATGATTAATTATTATGTATAAAAAAAAAACCAAACAAGAGCAAAGCTAAAAAGCAAAAAATAAAAAAAATATATATGGAAAAAAAATTTTTTTTTGTTAAATTGAGACAAACTGTGTAATAAAATTTGTTTGAACTAATTGATGCATGTACGTACGCGTATTATTGTATATATATATATATATGTATGTGTGTAGCGTAAATAATTTCTGTTTTTTTTTTTTTTTTTTCTTTACTCTCTGAGGACCTAAATTAAGGAAAATAAATATTCTTCTATCGAATAATATATCTATACTTACGACAGTTGGCTTCGTCAGATCCGTCGTAACAATTATTAGTTCCATCGCAGACCGATTTCTGTTGGATGCACTGTCCATTTCTACATCTGAATTCCTGTGCACCACAGGCTGTAAGAATAAGAAGAAGCGAAAATCAATGAAAATGATATGAATAAAGCAATTATACTTGCTTGTATGAAAATCTGATAAAAATGATAAGAAAATTTTGGTTTATTATCAAGGCTGTGAAGCACAGATCACGTGGTATAATCCCTAAATACGATTCGAAATGACATTCGGAAAAAATAAAGAAAAATTTTGGGAAATATATTCTACGCATAGAATATCTGAGATCTTAAATTCCCGCAAGCACGGAATTCCCGAGGGAACTTTAAGCCCACTAGACTCTGCCCCGAGGCCAGCAGTCGACAGGTATTTAATATAAGCTGACCTAGCGGGGTAAAGTACCAAGTATGTATGTACCTACATAGCTTCACGCGTTAAGTTTCAAAGGACGGAGAAGTGGCCCGCGTAACGAAGCTCGAGTACCCTTAGAGAGTGGCATGCTGGTTTAACTAACAATAAGGCAAGTAGAGCTCCAAAAACCACCAGTTTAACGATCAGTTTTCGTTGGTAGATTCAAGAGGTATTCAACCAAAGTAGTAAAATAATTCATCTGCCATATACGAGAAATAAGGTTACTGAATTGAAAAAAGCTGCGCGAATATTCTCAAACTGCATTTAGAACTCATTCAGATAAGTTTGAATTGGGAAAGCCGAAATTTGTGAAGCCAGTACCATTTTGGATTATATTTCTAATATCTATAATAGCTTTGGAAAAATTCCCAGTGTCGCAAATTTCAACTTCATTAGATTTAACTCTTTCCGCTTATCTGTGGATACAATTGAAAGAGATTCACGTAGCTTCTTTCAAATCGTTTCATGATTTCTTATAATAAGAATTATTTGACTCAGTATGTCGTACATATAATAGTACAGAAGATTTTATGCACAGAGAATGGAATAAGAGTAGGTTTTCTCATAGTTTATTTTGCACGTCGTAAAAATGTGCTCGTTTTCAAAGTGCTGGGAGAAGAAAAAAAGAAACAGAAGAATAAGGAAAAAAACAGAAAAACAAAACAACAACGAAAAAATGTTGATAAAAACGTGAAAAGCTGGTCGGAATTACACCGCGGGATGCTCGCTAGACTGGATAAAGCGAAGCTTAATCTCCCCAACCACTCGGCAGATGAAAACATTAACCCCTCATTTCTTGCGCGTTATTATCACAACCGTACATGCCTAATCTGTCTACGAGATTCGCGAAAACTTTTCGCTCGTAGATTTGCCGATGAATTTTAGTAGGATCATTATTATTATTTTTTTTTTTACTTAGAAATATAAAGCTATAAAAGTAAGATGAAATTTTTTTTGAAATCTATCAAACCTGCACGAATGAGCTGGAAAATAAAGTTCAAATCTAAAAGTTGGAAATTTGAGAAGCAAGGAGATTTTTGAAAGCTGTAATATCTGAAATGTAATCGAAATGCTCCATGCATCACAGATATCAGGCTTTTCAATTTTCATTTATATGTAGATGCAATTCGAAGAGATCGACTTATAAGTTTGTTTCTTTTTTTAATTCAGAAGCTTCGTTCACATGGTATAAAATATCACAATAAAACGAAAGATGAGGGCTCGCATCATCTCCTCAGAAGCCTATCCCACTGGATTAAAAAATTGTAGATAAAAAATCGAGCGAACAAACAGAGCAGCAAACTCTAGAGGCGAGGATTTAAGATCGGGATTAAATAGAATTTGCAGACGCGCACTTGTCGGAATCTCGAGGGATCAAGAGAGGTTTAGAATTAGAAATCTGGTCTAATATAGTCATAGTCCGTCGTGGAGATAGCCGAGGTCCAACGATCAGACCAATTAGAATGATATTAGATATAATTGCAAGCTTGGTAGATAACAGGTTTCAGAAACCATACATAAACCTGTTGATACGCAGTTCTCCGGTTTAGATTACGTTCTGGAGGGTGCAGGCTGCATCGATAAATCAATATCCTAGTTACACGAGCCGGATATATGCGACTAGGCATAAATTAACCTGACCTATGGTCAATTCTTGCTCTTTCTTTACCCCAGCCGTATTTCTTCCTCGAGCTGCAGAACGAATTATCCGGAAAATCTCAACGAGTATTAAATCTTGTTTGCTTCTCCCCCACAGTAATGCCTATACGTGTCGAGCACCATCAGTTTCGAGTACCTCGCCATGCTTAAATAAATATTCAAATTATACTTCAAGTATAGTCGTAAACTGAGCCCGCCCTCATTCCACTTGATATCTAGCCTTGGCATGGATCTAGGGATGATCCTGAGATCCTTGGACTCTTTTATCAACCCTTCGCCTCCCAGGGTTTATCCCTCTCGAGCTCTCCAGCTCTCCAAGATTTTCTTTTCTTCTTCTAGTTCTTGTTCGTCTCGTTAACGTACGAGGCAGTTCTAGCTTTCGAATTCCCTCGGAAATATTTTTCACGGACATACATGTACGATATAGACGTACATAGAATTTACAAGGTCGATTTATAATAACATTTGGAAATTTGTTATTTGTCAATAAATTATGCATACAAAGGGCGATAAGAATGAAAGTGGGGACGAAATATACTACCGTATAAGAATGCAGATATAAGGTATTACAACCAGTGCCTTATTCGAAGAATTTACATACATCCGATCCTACTCATTGATTACAAGCAACACACACGCGTGGTCGATCATTTTAATCAAACAGTAAGCCCGAGCGTGGGCGAAAAAAACGTGCGGATAATTCGGAATCGTATTTTCGGGCATAAGCCATTATCTTTAATGTAAGACTCGTGTCCATATTAACAATCGACTCATGTATCTCTGCTCGAACAATAAGGTGATAAAAAAAAAATCAGAATAAAAATAAAATGAAATAAAAAAGCCTAAAAGAAATGAAATAAAGTGTGAATTAATTTAATGATGTAAGCGACTGATCTCGCCTGCCAATTAGAACGCTTTAAGTATCGCCACTTCGCGTTTAGAATATAATACGTCGTTTTTATTTTCTTTTAATCCGCCGAATAAGGTGGAATTAAAACCGTGTAACCAGATCGGCGAATTGCGTATATTGTATAGCCGGGTTAATCGAGGAAGCGAACGAACGAGGTTGTTGTAAAATAAAAATTAAGATTACCACAATCCACGGCTTCCAAAGCTCGCGTGGCTTTCTCATCCTTATGCGAATATTTTATTACCGTTTCCATTAACTTCGGGCTATACGCTTACCGAATGGCTTGCTCATGGCATATTTTAAGAGTCGCGGGCATAATTCCCGTCCATATACTATATGTACCCTAAATTTACAAGAAATTGTGACGACCGGTTTAAGAAAATTGAAAAAAAAAAAAATTGAAAAACGAAAGAAGAAAAAAAAAAAAACTGTAGAAATAAATTATTAAAGAAAATAATAAATTTATACACTCAGGAAAACGAGGCAGTGGCTTACGCACCGTGACGTAAAGTCGGTCGTATTAGCATGACAAGCCACTGGCATCAAATTGCTGGACCTAAAAGCAGCTAAAGCCCGAGGTGATGGTAGCTTCTGCTAAATCGTCCATGCGCTCCTAATGGACTACGGCCCGTAAAAGTCTTGTCTTTTTTACCGCACTCCCCTGCTTGCAGAGATTCCTGTTTTTTTCACCATGGACGAGAAAACTGCACTTTAATACGCTCCTTAATAATATCCACGGACCTAAGTTTCGGTATTAAATGATAATTGAACGTTTTTACACGGCGATAATACCTCCTGGTAAGGATTCAGTAAGGTGGATTTTACTCTTAGATAATTAGAGCATAATTGATCCCAAAGAGCTGAATTCTACTCGCGAATTTTCGAACGGATGATGTCCGAAGCCTATCGAATCAGCGAGGGAAATTTCTGTCAATAGATTTTCGGCACATAAAGCTCGGTTTATTTAACATTATTGTCACATAGACGCTGGGAGACTGTAATACCGTTATAGAAATTAACATCGATTTTTTTAAACGAATTTGCATGAAAAATCATGGCCCACGGGTTACATTCGGTGGATATAATGCGAATAGAGTTTTTCCTCTTATTTTATACTTTTTCGGTCGGACTTTACAGAGAGCTTTTCTAAAAAAAGGAACGATACGATCCTCGTCCGATCCGTAGGGGGCTTAGGCGATCGAATTAGTAACCAAAGTCCGAGGATTCATCCTAATCCTCGGATATGTATGCACGTTGTATTCTCGTCTAAATCGCCCACGCAGTTCTATAGATAAAAATTCTTCGGCACGCGACTCGCGGACGACGGATAAGGCAGCGACTGGGTGATTAGAAACTAGAAAGTAGCCTAGTCAACCTCGAGATTTGACCCATGACTTCAACCTCGTGAATAATATTGATTACCGTAATCGATCTCTGTTAAACGGAGCATCTTTATTGCATACTTAGGCCTCGCGGGTCACCGACCAAACGGCAATTTAAAATTGTAGGAATGATCCATCGGATAGATGATGGATCATATCACTTTATTTATGACTTGTGATTAGGACAGACCACTGCATCACCAAAATATCGAATTATAATAAGAATCGAACCGAATGGAACTTAAGAAAATGTGAAAATTAGACATATTTTCGGAGATTGTGACGACTCGTAGGTAAATAATATACAAATATTTTATTTTAGGCCTTCATTCTACGCAATTTCATCTGTGAATCTTCATGGTGAAGAGCTTCGTAACTTACATTATACGGTCACTATCATAGATTGAAGTGAGTTCTGTAATAGCGACATAGGTCAACTGTCGACCTAATTTCGAAATCAATTTTAGTTCAAACTAGAAACGGCGTCGTGAGCTGACCTTATATTGGTGTAGTTTTAGCGTAGACTAGAATCGTCGAAAATTATTCAATTTTTCGTACATTTTCAGATTTTTGAATTCCGTATACGGAAAAATATTGAATGAAAAAAAAATTCAAGCTTCTCGAATTTTTTGCGGCCAAACGAATGAATATTTTGCAAAGCTTCTAGTCCACGTCAGAACTACGTATAAGCTTTATATGCGAAAAAAATTGTAGACCGATCGAACTAATGGTCAGTGAGTTATCGAGTCAACAAATAACCCATGTCATTTTTATAGAGCTCACTTCGATCTACGCTGGTGTCCACATCGTGTAAGATGCGAGAACTTTTAGCATCGAGATTTGCAGGTAATATTGCTCCGAATAAAGTCCCAAGACAGGGCATCTGTATATTATTCACCTGACGCGTGACAATCCCCGAAAATGTGTTCAATTTTGACATTCCGAATAGACGCCGGACTTTGGACTGCCTGAAGCTCTTTTTCCTTCCTTTTTCATTTCTTTTCAATTTTATTTATTCATCTCTTTTCTCTTCACCTCGACGAATGATTTGCACGGATCTTGTCAGGACATTCAATTCCCCGGGGTATAGAACATAGGTATGTAAATCGGTGATGTAATTGTTGAAATAGTATATCTGCGAGGGGAGAAAGAGTTGAACCCTTCGTAAATCAACAGTTTAACCCTGGCTCTAATATCGGTCCCCTTGAACGTGGGATTGGCGGATATCCGATAGACCGTTTTTCATTGTCAACGTGATACAATAATTGAACTTGGGATCAGGTAGCTTCAGTTAGCTTGAGCGGTCGGATATACGCGAGTCGCGTGTCGATAGCACAGACGATAACAAAATATCCAGTCTTAAGAGCTACCAGAATCACGGATACTATCGGATTTCGAGCAGCCTAGGCACTGCGAAAGCGATACCTCAAGACCTATCTTTCTGCTCTATACACAGGGATCAAACTTAGACGACGTACGTTTTCAGTCAAAACTTTCTTCTTTATATCAGACAGAAAACGTTATCCTGATGCGTTGATTAATTATTGGATCCGTTTTCAATCCATACTTCAGATGATACGTAACTTCTAATTATCGAAATAGCGTAAGTATCGTATCGTGCGTCGACGTCTTGTATATCAATGAAGTAATGAATACAGGGAATCGCATAAGACGAATGCATAATCATTCCTATAAATATATACGCATGTAGTTTATTGTATTCCCGTTGATTACGTAAAGTCAATAGTCAAGTAGTAGGTAGGTATAATACCTACATAGTAGTATAAATATAAGAAATAATTACGTAGAGACGCGTGTACGAACCGCAGAAGGGTATAGCGATTCTGACACACAGACGGTGAGATCATTGTCAGAGCAGTCATTTTATTAGTTTGCATTTGTTGCTCGGCTATATTTCTCTCGATGCGTAAGCCTAGCATAATAAATTAACGCTGTACGTTCTTTATGGGCAATTCTTCTAATTCGATGATTAACCTCACCGCGAATGCGAAGCCAAACTCGTACAATTGGACAGACGACGTTATTAACATCATGATCTCTTGCTAGGAAAGGTGAATGATTTTTTTCTCATTTTATCTATTTTTTTATCAACATCAATCCTCGATTGATTATAATAAATTTCGGTGTAATTATCCCAACAGTTGTCCAGCTATACCGCAACGAAATCTCACCCCTTCTACGTTCAATTTCCAAATCGTTTTATATCTTTGGAAAAAGCTCGTTGCTTAAGCAATCATCAACTTCGATGTACTCGCGCGCCAAAATTTCGTTCAATTTTTCTTTGGTACGCATCGCTGATGTGACTATTGAATAATCACTGGAATAAAGCGGAAAGCATACGTCTCAAAAGTGATCTCATTCAATCCTGGTATTTCTATTAGCTACATTAATGACAAAGCGTGCGGCATTTGATTCGTCACGTGTGCAGAGAGCTTGTCAAAAGCTCCGAATGTGCAAGCACAGAATCTAGTACAGGCAATTTCCTGCACTAAATTACAGGAGTTATTTTTTTTCATAAACAGGTTCAGTATGACGTACTGAATGTAAGTTCACAAAATCCTTACAAATTTTATGGGCGGAAGTGCCGCCATTTTGAGAAAAACCGTTTCGGCCTATATATCTCCGTAACCGTGCACTCTAGGCCCAAAATGATAATGACCTTTATTGTAGATAATGATATTTCCTATCTTTTTTGTTGAATAATTTTTTCTGTATCTCTAACTGTTAACAACTTATACGACTGCCAAAATTCGAGATATTGAGATATCGATATAAAAACGTCAATAAATGAATTTTGGCAGTCGTATAAGTCGTTAACAGTTAGTGCTACAAAAAAAATTATCCAACAAAAAAGATAGAAAATATCATTATCTACAATAAAGGTCATTATCATTTTGGGCCTAGAGAGCACGGTTACGGAGATATAGGCCGAAACGGTTTTTCTCAAAATGGCGGCACTTCCGCCCTTAAAATTTGTAAGAATTTTGTGAATTTACATTCAGTACGTCATACTGAACCTATCTATGAAAAAAAATAACTCCTGTAATTTAGTGCATTATGGACAAGAGTAACGGGTCCCCTGTTGCCTGTACTGATCATTGCATGTGTGGGTAAGGGTATGGGTATGGGTATGTAAACGCGTAGATAAACGCTATACCTATATCCTTAAGTGTGTATAAATTTGCAACGTCGAGAGTAGCAAAGTGTCGCTAAGCGTTACGATGACATTTGAACCGCCGTCAGACGGTTGCCTGGGAATGATTGCTTCAGAGGATGATGCACGACGGGTATGTATCACGAACGTATAATATAATACATGTATCTATACATGGATAAATTTGTATGTATATACATATATAAAGACATGTGTGTGCAAATGCGATATGAGCGACGGTTATTTCGTTCGAATGACGTTAACAGGCTGAAGAAACTTTGCCGGAGTCGTCTCGTTGGCTTGTTTATTGCTTCTTTCTTCAATTTCGTCGAGCATGTCGCTCGGACCTTTTGCTAAATTTCTTTTACTTTTTGCGTAGTTTATTGCAGATGACTTTCCTACCACGGGCTCGAAAAACTTGATGACGCGGCGGTGTTGATGCATCGCTACTCTTCGGGATTCGGTATGTGGGAATATCGCCACTTAGCGCGAAGTACGAAAAAGTCATCAGCCAGCAAAAGGAAAAAAACGAGACTAGATTCTCAGCGAAAGGTTAATGCTGAATTCAAAGGACAGCTGCAGCTAACAATCCCGTCAAATCTACGATACAAATAACAGGACCACGGCGAAATACACCAAATTAAATGGGAATTGACGCAATTGGTGCAAATATTTTATAACAATTGTCAGTCTTGATGAAAAACCATAAAGAAACGATCAGTTCAATTACCTCCGCATAACTATCAGCCCAGATTCGACAGCCTGGCATAATATACGACATCTTATGTCACATTGCGATAAAGATATCACATTCGAATCGAACCAGCTGAGACGGGATCATTTCTACTCCGATTACTACGGAGGCGATCGTTTGATTTGCTCAATTAAATGAGCAGTGGGTGTAGGATATAGGTATCTACTGTATCGAATGACTTTCTACTAACATGACGTAATTTCTGCATAGATTTGCGAATGGCACGAGTTTTCATTTCGTCGATAAAAATTACTTTTAGGATTACTTTGAATGGATTTTTTTAACTCGATATTTGAGTAGTTTAGAAAAAATTAATTAGGTCATATTTTTTCATTTTTTAATCGAACAAATATCGAAGTCGATACAACTTTATCATTATGACGTCACCGATGTTAAGATATGTCTATATATTACGAAAACTGGAATATTATTCAATTACCTATAACTTTCGTAATTATGATTTTTAACGAATAAAAAAAAAAAAAAAAAAATACGACCTAATTATTTTTCCTCGTTTTTATTTCTTATTTTTGAAAATAAAAATAATAAAAATTCCATTCACAAATCCAATCGGAAGATTGTAAAATTGCAAAATTGTCTGTGATCGCGTTGCGAGAGCAGAGGGACAACATCCTGTTCCTGTCTGTTGGCTCGTCACACGTTTTCCACGACCGCATTCTATTCTCTCTTCTTCTGCACTGTGCGGTACTAAAGGATTGACGATGGGCAACCTTCAGCTTTAACCAGCCGCAAGATGCCATTCGAATAATTTACGCTCAAGAATTTGCACGACTGTGTATGCCGTCATTCTTTGGTATGGGGGACTTGCGAGATTGTTGTAATTACTGGCTTAGAATCCCGGAATATTTCGAACATACAATTCGTAATAATATGCAAGATCCATGTATAGCTCTTCGGGTTCATTACACATATATCCGACGCTGGCATAGCGGCTAACAATACGCTCATTCCAGACTCAGACTTGCACCACTGATTGTTAGATTAGCTCGGTCCGATAATGGGTTTCGTTGCTAAGAAATTAGAAATCATCGCGTAGTTTATACTTAAGGCGAAAAATCACCATAGACACGTATTTTTGGCGGACTCCTGTTTTCGAGAAGGATTATTGAATACCCCAATCCTGTCACAGGATATCAACAGATTTAGAACGAAAATCGAGTACGAAGTGAGATTAAATTAAAGTCGTATCATTTCTTGGACTCTGATTGCACGGAAAGCATAATCATCTGTGAATTTTTTTCATGCTGTTTATTAGTTATTAAATGGTTTCAAATTCTGTCAAATCCAAGGAATCATCCTTAAAAAAAAGCGAGTCAATGAAATATTTTACCGAGGTATACCAGTGCTATCTTCCTCATAACACATGCGAATCTGTGCAGATTCGTTGCACCGCTGAATCCCCATATGGACAAATGTTTATATAGATTGTGAAAATGTTTACATGGGGGGGGCGTATGTGTCTATGTATAAATCGACGTGGGTTACGAAATGAAGCAATGTACTAGTGACTGTGAGATCCAGAGATCCATATACCTGCTCCAGAATTACACCACGAGGTAATATATTCTTCTGTATTTTTTTAATGAATATACCAAGTGAACGTATGTCTATGTGTATTGTGTATTAATCTACACAACTTTATATACCGAGACGGTTGAGTTTTGTGGAATGTTTCAGGTGTAGTCAACACCCACAGTACAGTACAGTAGAGTACAGTAGTGATGTAATTCAAGAAACATTTCGAGCGTGTCGCGAATACATGAGTCTACAAAGATAACGTATGCCAGTGGCTAGTAATTCCTCGTCCTCGGGTTAGCCGCAGGAATATAGCATTCCAGACGCAGAAGTGTTGATGCGGCCTCGCCTTGTGCACCATGGTGCGTGTGAGTATTCGTCGAACTGCACATTTACCGTTTATCTAGGTACATACCTCCAGATGATGGATAGGGTGACAATTTTTTTCATTCAAATTTCACTCACTCAAATAGTAAAAACTACGAAATTTTCGGGCGAAATGAAAAATTGGGAGTTTGAGGTAAAAAACTCGTCACCCTATTACACATGCTCAATATTGGTTGCGAAATATTAGAATCTAGACCGCGGGATCGAATCATTGGCAAAGAATCGGCGATTTAGAAGCGAAATAAAAGTATCGCGATGTGAAGACGCGGAAACAAAATACGGCATGCATAGCCGCAAGGGATTCCGAGTCTCCGCCTATTTCCCACCGATTTTCTCTCCTCCGTGTGAATTCGCCAATTAATAACCTAGGCGATAGAGATAAGCGAAGGGCGAATATAAACGGAAGAAAAGATTCCGATAAAAATGTCAAAGACCGCTTGCGATTTGTCGCTGGATATTGGCGGCGATAAGTTCGCGAGTATTTCGCGGGTTCAGCGAAAAATCGTGGGTCATAATAGGCGCGTGTGACGATGTTTAATAAATTCAGGACCGCAATGACAGGGCAGTGGTCGAGCCTGTCGTTCGCCTGCGGTGGAGTCAGATCATAAATATCGCAATTTAAATACGTAATTGTACACCATAAAGCTGCGGTATTCAATGTGGCCGACAATTTAACGGATCTAACGCGTTCGCGGTTGTAAATGTTAGGGTATACGTGCGCGTATCATCACTCCAATTTAATATCGCTTTGGGAACGGGTATTAGGAATGCGTACTCTTCTTCGTTGGGGTCAAGAGAACAAGGCTCTGTGCGAACTCTTCTCTACACAGAGTCTGGAGATTGAGACGAAAAGAAGCAATTAGTTTAGCCATGGTTAGCGCTCACGTTTAGTGTCGCTTAGCGAGCTTTGGTAACACGTCGTATTATCTCCTGGCTAACATATCGTATATAAGGCCAAGGGACGCAACAACTACGCCGTGATAAAAGCTGTATTAAAAAGCTCTGCGGAATTTCATCATCCGTAAAATCAAGCAGGTCGATGATGAAGAAATATAGACTCGCGATTTTGAATTGCAGGTAAATTCTTTTCTACGGAGTCTTCGGAGGAGGAATATAGCGCGGCTATTTTTGTACCGCGTAAGTTCGACTTTTGGAATTAGTATTACCTCGGTATTGTTCGAGGTGCTTGTCGCCTGTGGGTATATAGGTATGTATGGAAGAGGAGGAGCTGAAGTCCGACTACAAGGTGTCGTTTATGATATTTGAAGGGGTTAAGCGTCACTTTGATGGTAGCTGGGATGGATTTTCTGGAAGCACTATTTCCCCGCAGATATTTGCCTTCACAGTTATTAGATTTCATCCTCGCCTCTGGGCTCTGCCATCCTCTATCTCTTGCTCTTCCCGTCCCCCTGAAGCAAACACACTTTTCGCGAGGCACACATGTCGCTCCCTATCGAATTTATTTATTCCCAACTTCTACTACTTTTTCTTCTTCTTCTTCTTCTTCTCCTTCTTCTTATTTTTCCTCTGCTTTCACATCCTCGTACTCGTCCTCCTTCTATTCTCCGATCACATTCTTGTCTTCAGGGAAAAATCTCTGAGTTTTTACTTTTTAGTTTTCTTATTTTTTTTTCAAATTTCATTACGACTCCTTCGGTCTCTCCCCAGTCTATAAACTCGAGGTATATTCTCTCCTCGATATATTTCACCCCTGACGCAGGGAAGTTCGTTCATTTTTCAAAATTTATCAAAGAATCGAGATTTTCGATATTATTTTGCAAAATTCCTATCTGTTTCTTTGTCTCTTCGTCTTTTTTCTCATCGTGCCCCATTTCTTCCTCACCTCGTGAGTTTCCTTTCCGTAATTTTCTTCCTTTTATTTCTCATTTTCTTTTTTCTTTTTCTTTTCTTTTCTACCCAATTCAACTTTCGATTTATCGATTCTCTGAAAGCTTCAGCAAGCAGCGATTCAAGTGTAGAACGGAACTCTGCGTCGAGCTTATGATGTATACCCGTCACTTCCGTTCCGCAACTCTGTGCAATACGATACCGGGCGCAAGCTTGCACGACCCTGATAGATGTGTGATAATTTTCCGATCAATTTTTTACATTATATAAATTAAGAATCGAATATCCGAGAATATATCGTGAATGGTGACTTCAGGCAGCCTTCGAACAGCCATGATATCTACATCGAAATAATTCTAAGAACGAAAGCTGCACACCGAACTTTTGCCAAATCATGTACCCATCTGGGAAACTCGTAATCGTTTGACCTATGCGTCACGATTCTGGTGACCCAATAAAGCTTTCACTCGTATTCAGAGAGTTCAATGGTTACAGGATGTCCAAGGAATACGTTTGCTCGTGAATTTCGACAGATTGAAGAGAAGACTTGAATCCGACGTCCCGAAAAAGGAATTTGAATATTTTCTACCCGACAAAATGAAAGTGTTTAATTTTCGATTTTTATTTCTCGCAATCTTCACCCCTAGTTCCTCGCCCTTGTTAATGGCGATTGAACTCTGTCGATGAACCCATTTTCCGAACAGCTTATGCCTCAGCCTAGACCGAGGTGCGACGATGTGCGGACTGCAGCCTATTATAACGATTAGAAAACCATTCAAGTTCGTTTGAATGCAGAGTTACTGCGTCGTCGACAAAACCTAAGAGTTTACGAGACAACGAACGTACGTGCGGGGCTTTGTTTTCCTTCAAATAGTCACGGACTGTTTTCAATTCCATTCATTCCGCGGAATGGAGCATTGAGGCTGTTCAAAAGTGGGCAGAGTTTCTGCCCGCGATATTGAAAGGACTGTCAAAACACGTACGACACTAATTACGATTGTAATATAACTGCAGTACTTTCCGTGATTTTTATATCACGATTAATTTAAAATTTTTGATAAAAATGGAAATTTCATTCTTACCAACTACATACGAAATTGATCGAATAATTGATGAGATTTTAACCAGCTTCAGAGTTAAACGAACGAGCGGTCGTATAGTCTGATCTGAATAATTATCGTCGAGGATAAAGAGAAGAAGAAAAAAAAGTGAGAGAGAGAGAGAAAAAAAGACAAAACGAGCTGGGGAAAAAATAAATTGTGAGAAATTTGTTCGAATTGTGTAATTTGTAATTGTAATTGTAGTTTTTCGTCTTGAAATAACGCGGAATTCAAACCTCCCAGGCGCAATAGGAAGCGGTATTAGAATAATGGATTGAATTATCTCTCAGTAAGTCGGTAATTATTCTCCTTAATCGATTTAACCAAACCGCAATTCAATCGACACTCAAATTACTAACGATAGGTAGATTTTCTCCGAGAGAAAAGAAATATGCCAGCCACGTTCCTACGAGTTTGACGAATTTCCTCTCCGTTTCCCCTCTTCATTTATTATACAAAAATACGTGATAATGAAATGGAAAGTATGAGCGTAGATTATCAAGAATAATTATTCAGACGGAAGGAGAAGCCGAATTTTTCAAAGCTCGTTGAATCCACGATCGAGATAAATCGATCCTACAAACACTCGCATTCGTTTAAATAAACAGATTTTGCTATTCCATACGTAAAATCGGGTATTTTACGCCAGCTGGGCAAACGTCTGACCCCAAACACTTCGGATTCAATTCATGTCTTTTGATATCATTGTTTCATTCGTTGAAGAGACGTGCGACGTCTGGAATTTCTTCAGATTTTTCGAACAAGCTTTCATATTCATCTCTGATTTTCCTACACCAATGAGACTTGAACGCGGGATTTTGATTTTTTATCTAAAGAATCTCAAAAAATCCGGACTAGACGACGATCCGAAAATATTGGGACTCATTTTTCTTCAATTCATTTCATCGATTTCAAGATTTTACTGATAATCAGAAAAAATTGTATCTTTCACCAGGATTAGCAGATCTTTTCATTCCCTCGGTATTTCTTTATGCAAGAATTGGGGTAATGGTATCAGTAATTCGTTAATATCCTTTGAAATCGACTAAATAAATATACGAAAAATTGTAAATGATCTAAATGATCGAGAGACGAATGAAATCCGAAGAAAAATGGTCAGAAAGAGAAGTTGGCCGAGTTGCCATGGAATGCCTCGTATACACGTAATATAAGACATGTGTTTTACCTCTTCGCCAAGGATTCGTTCTTCGCCTCTGCGAATTTGCCGAAGAAACTGCAGCAGCCAGTAGAAAGACTACGAGGTATAGGCGGCATTTCAGTCTTCCCATTTCTCGTGATCTGCTCTTCGTTTGTCGATTTTTCTTAATTAAGTGCGTCGGCGTTCCTTCTTCTTCAAGTGTTCATTTATGCTCGCCGATCACAAGTCTGGGATATCGCACTCTCATATACCGCAATAACTTTTCGTGTATTCGTCGGCTCAAACTGCGCGATAATTACTGGCTAATTTGAATCCTGACCCGCATGGTTCACGGAGCAAACTTCGCACATGAAATAAAAAATTATGGATTTGAGTAAACTCGGGGAAAAGAAAGGGGCAGCGTTAAAAATACGAAATCGACTTTTCGGAGGTGAATATTGGCAAATTTGGAAAACACGTGCGATCAACAAGTGGGTTCCATCGTCGGGTATACCGGATGAGAAGGATACCGGAATCCGTTGTTAATTCACGTCGGAATTAAGCCCGGAGTTGACATATCAAAGAAGAAGAATCCACGTCGAGAAAACGAGGCTAAAAAATACGATCTCGTACCGGAACAAATACAGCGTAAAAGAGCCAGTCTGTGAGGATGAGATAAGACTGATTGTGAAAAGGTGTCTGCATATACGATTTACGGATATACCTATACAACTATATCCGTGGGATCTTAAATCCACAACTGCCAGCTGCTGCGATGTATACCTTGTAGCATCTAATTCGTATATTATGCACAAGATGTGAATAATAAAAGCGTTGTAGTTTATATACCGAAGGGTGGGCTCTTCTCACCGCGTCTATCCGCATTCGTATAACAAGAAAAATATCCGTTTTTTTTTTTTTCCCCTCCTCTTTGTAGAATTCTCTTTATTCTCTAACCTTTCCTCTACTTCGTTCTTTCACATTATTTAATTACTTTCAATTTCTCGGCCGTGAAATTGCCGCGAATATTCAAGATTTTTAAATATTCGAATTCCACGACTATACAAGCTCCAGCCAGCTGTCACTCAAATAGCGGCAGGGATAATCTGCGAAAGCTTGAGGCTAGATATCCCTTTTTATCGGATTAGAGAAAAATTCGGCTGAACTTTTATCAGCATCGAGTATATACTCCGACTAAAGATGGGGAAAGAAATCTGGTATACCTAGTTCCAAAATTGCGATACATTTTTTACCAGAAACAGATCTACGCGAATATCGGGACGATTCAAATCTATACTTCTTTTTATACTTAGTTAAAAAAAAAAAGATTCTCTGCAAGGATATGCAGCGATTATTCCCGGTTTCGAATTTCTCCGTATCAGAACTGAGCCGGGAATACGTATAAGAGTCCTTGCACAATTTTCACAATCAAAAGTATCTCGTTTCACGATGCAGTGGGTATAACAATGCCCTCCGACGATTTGAACCTACGCCTATAACTAGATCGTAAGATAATAATCTACGAATCGATATGGATTGTAGTAGAAGAGTGGAAAATTATGTGAAGGAAAAAGTGAAATAAAATGAAAAATTGAACCGCAGACGCGAACCAAGGGCCTTGTTCTATTCTTTCCTTCTGTTTCTAGTTCTTATTACCGATTTTTTGTTCCCGCCGATAAACCTACGCCGATCGCAAATACGATCGGGATCAACTTCTGACCGAGTACCTCGCTGCAGACTATCACCTCCGCGACTGACAGCTCGAAGCAAACCGCTGATCGCGTAGCGTGCGAGTGAATACTAACGCGTATCGGGGAGAGACGCGTCTGTCTCTCCCGCTCTTATCCGGCGTGTGTTCACTCCGCAATCGCGCCCGCGGAATCCCGCGATTCGTTCTTCGCGGTTACGGAAGACGCCCCACTGTCGAACTCGCGGAAGTATGAAAAGCGCGACCTTCTCTCCTCGATTTGTTAAACCCTCGAGTATAAGGTGTAGGCCTGTGTCAAAGGGACCCGGTCGCTTCTTCTGCGTTATAAAAGATCCCGCGATGCCTTGTTAAGCGACAGATTTGGCGATCCTGGCATTAATCCACTCCGCGAATATTACAAGAAGTATGTAACCCCTCTCATCGACTCAAGTCCCATCGATCATAATCTTGGAACGAACAAATTTCAGGATATAGAAGATGGGATTTATAGGGGATTATTTCTGTCACTAAAATGGAATTCGAGAAGGTTTTTGATCCTCTTCGTCGTCACTGGATTCCAAACTCTGTTCAAAAAACGAAAAACTAATCCGACTCACGGCTTTGACTCGACTAGAAACAATCCCGCGATTAGAATCGACGAACAAACTCAAAATCGCGATTTACCTTCTCGGATAAGAGAGTGGAGTAAGTATCGCGGCGTGCTGCGCATCCCATCGCACTGTAAAACCTACTTCCTCTGCGGTTTGGATCACGGTTAAATTCTCCCGCCCGCGTCGACGTGCTCGCGCACGTAGGTGGATATATAGGTAGATGGGGAGATAAGTATAGGTATGTGTCTATGTCCATGTAGCCACTAATCGTACATGTACCTACCTATACCTATGCCTCTGTTAGCGACAGTTTGCCGGCTACTTGAAACTCGTTGACGGTCCGCTCTTCCTCTTCTCTATACTCGAAGCGACGAATACCTCGCTAATTATTAACACCCGCGGGAATGGTGCGCGAGAGATCGCTGATTAAGGCACAAAGATTAGAGCCCCCGTTCCTCGTCTCTCCTTATCCTCCCCATGCTCGAGGAGGGAAAGCTAGGGCTCTGCAGTTCGCCTCAATTCGAATTTTGCATGGTTTATTTAATCCGACCTTGCAGGATCCGTGCCGATCCCTTGGCTGCTCGGACGTGTAAGGGATCGAAAGAGATACTTTCGAAGAAGAAGAAGAAGAAGAAGAAGAAGAAGTCGAGACGTAATTAAATTTTCTTCTTCTTTTTTTTCTCTGTATATTTTTGTTGCGAAAAGCGATAATCTTCACAAGTGCAAAGGGCAGAAGCTTAAGGATGGAACGAGCGAGGAAGGGATGGGGTAGGATATGGCAATGTTTATTCAAGGCAAGATCTTTCGCCACATTTTCATACTAATCGACTTCTTCAACTCGTTCGGGTAGTTCTTTACGCTCCTGTTTTCCACCGCCTGTGTTTTACGTCTAAGGATTACCCTATACGTTCGCTTCTCTCTGCCATAGAATAACGAATTTCACTAATTACTCGCGGGCGTTTCGTAGGTATATGTATACATCCAAGGCTTTAGGATTTTCATCGAAAAATTTACACCGGAAATGGGATTCGTGATCGTTTATTATTATTATTATTTTTATTCTCACTTTTTACTTTACGGGGTATATATGTATACACTTGAAAATGATATTCTACCACGTTCTGAGACATGATTAAAAATCATTAGAGATTTCGTGCTCTTCGCCTCACATAGATTGATCGCAATGAAGAAAAAGTGGTCCTAGCAGGGTTCAGGTACCATCGATCATAGAAACTCTTTAAAACTTTGAGGGAATATTCTACATTGGTATAATTTCCGAGCAAACCAATGATATTTTGTAAATTACACTTTTACATAAGACATTTTTTTATTCAAAGCCAGTTTTTGTAAAATTTGAGGCTAAAAAGTTTGCTACATTTTGACAACGATAGAAACCCTATCTTACTTCAATATATTATCGGCTTGCCCCGAAATCACATCATTTTCGAAGATTTCCTCCAAATTTCAAAAAACTTCGTTGAATACCGAATAATTCGACCTGTACCTACCCTACGATTGTAATAACTCTCCGAATGAGCAGAAGAGGCAGAATAAGTGGCCCTTGATAGATCCTTAAGTCACAGATTAAATTAATCTACTGCTCTTCTGGTCAAGGATTAAATCCTTAGACGGTCAATGCGTCCAGTTAGGACATCGGTTGTACATAATCTAAGGATAATCCGGTGTCTGAACTCGAAGCACGATCGACAGGTTAGATTAAAGTGGAAAAGAGCGAAAGTTGGTCGATGTTACGTTATGGATTGTATTGTATTGAATACGTATAAAAGTTGTAGAATCTAGTGTAATCCGAGTTGTAAATGGGTAGACAAAATTAAAGTTCCAATTCTCTCTTCGAACAATTGAGAAACGTATGAATGCCAAAAAACAGATAGTGTCGTTTATCCATCGGCAAAAATTGTGCAATGAAACATGTCCAAGTAAAACGCGATTCCACAGTGAAATGAAATTCCAAATTGCTACCCATTCCGCATTCGATTTAAAAATATCCTATATTTGTCAAGGACGGAAATTTCCTCGAAATCTTACTAACGTGTCACTGAGATTTCTTTGAAACCACATTTTTCTCTCCGATTACCGAATTCCTCGACCAATATTTAGTTCAAACTCAATAGCTGATCTAAAAACGACTCAAGGTACTTCCATGGAAAATTTCGTCCCAATTGCTCGACTCGTTTGAAAGTTTGTGGAAGAATTGTCGAGTGTCTAACTTCCTTGGAAGCTTTATCTTCCTATCGGTGATAGATTTTGGTACGTCAAGCATCTGTAGCCTTGTGTAAGTTGAAAGTGATAGAAATATACCCTCCCGTCTTCCTAGTGTCAAAAAATATCCAACCAAAGCGTGAAGATGGAGGAATAGGTAATCTCTACCGTCTTGATACCGTTTGTGGTTACTGATTGTGGTACTTGGAGAGGAGTGAGATAAGCAAGAAAAAACAATGTCAGATTGCGCTCGCGGAGTAGAGAAGCAGAATGCGAGGTGTTATAGTTGTCCTGATCGCCGTGTGCAGGGTGAGCACCGAGTTCCGCCCACCAATCCGTACCCCGCTGGTTTAATCCCGCGGTTACGACGCGACGCTCGTAGACGAAGCACCAAAAATCAAGTTCTAAAATGTTCGAGAGGCCGAGGCACGCGGTTAGCTTGATGAAAACACGCCCGACCAAGGGCAATCCGCCTCTCATTCCGAAGCCACCGCGCGCCCCGGCAGATGCGCAATCGGCGTTATAATTCATTTGCAACAGAACTCTAACTCGATTTCAACACCTCAATTATCGCGCACGGATGAAACATCGCGGTTCAAGGTTTCCGGGCCGATTTCCACGCGCGAAAACCGCCGCAATTCATTTCGCACAGTTTTTTTTTCACCCGCCTTTCGCGTTTCCTGGTAGCGCTATTATCGCCTAAAGGCGCGAAATGCGAACGGGGGAAATCGACGTGTGTATCTGATAGCGTCTGCAGGTACGCCGATCGATAGCCGATGAACGATCATGTGTCGTCGCGTGGTTTGGCGATCGAAAATTGGCCTTCGCGTGACTCGTTAAACTTTCGAGGGAGTTAGTCCGCCTTTTATTTTTCAATAAATCGCTCGTCGTCTCCGAAGGAGGTTGAATATAATAACGAGCTTCCGCGTGCAATTATAATATCGTCAATTATGTAATGGGGAAACAGTGATGGACAGCGTTGAGCGAAATGAGTCGACCGAGGATATTCCTGTAGTGCGGAGAACTGTAGGAGGATAATAAAATGAATGAAATTAACTGCAGAGATAATGGGACGAGGACAATTTGAATTGTCCAATCGTAAATAGCAAACGGTAAATACCGTTGTGTCGTGATAATTGTTGATCGGTATAATTACTTCGGGAACGTTACGGTATGCGCGTCTCAAGCTCGACTATCGATTAGGTGGGTAATGCCGTTAAATCCGTTTCAAGCAATCCATTACTTTATTACTTTTGCCTCCTTTCGAAAAAGAAGATCAAGAAACTTCCTCGTATAGAGAAGCTGATTTCAAAGAGGTCCAAATTTTCACGAAGAGCGAAAAAATCTAAGTGTCTAAGACGGCTGACCTCGACGGGTCATCCCGTTCGGAGGTTTCAAGCTCAAAAAAGTTTCTTTTATTTGTTACAACAAAAAATTAACAGGCTAAATTAACTCCCACATTTAACCAAATTTGAGTTCGAGCAAATTCCATCGATCGAGAACAAGATCATGAAAATCCGTTGATCAGTTCTCGAGATATCATCAATTCAATTTTTTTCAAAGTTTTCCTCATTGGATAATTCGGAAACTACTGGACCAATTAGATTCAAAATCTGACCAGTTCTAAGCTAAGAAAAATCGCATCGATTAATGCAAAGAAGATCCGTCGATTCATTCTCGAGATATCGAGGTGATTCTCTGTACCTCAAAACGTCGAGATCTGGTCATTTTTTTGGTTGATTGCGACAAGTTGTCTTTCTCTATAATATTAAGTAAGTAGAATTGAATATTTCTCAATATCTTCGCATCGCAAGCTCTCGGCACAACTCGTCGGATGTAAAAATATCGAACGATACATGAAGTTTGAAAAACGTTAAACGTTTTTGTTAGATTTCGAAAGTTTGTTTAACGGTCAGACGCAGAACCGCATGCAAGCATCAATCAGTTTACATGGCTACAGCCGTGCTAAGGGTGTGCATATATTGCGGTGGGTCAGTGAGAGGGAATGATATAGAGAAGAGAATGGTAAACGCAATAAATAATGTTTCTGTAACGGTTTTTCTTCGAGGACGGTGCTCGGTCACGTGGGGTACGGTAGCTAGGTTCTCTCTAAGTAATGTTTCAACTCTTAGGAAGTGACGTTTGTCGTGGTAGTGCCTAGCGTGTGGAGGAATACCAACCCTCTAACCCTCCAACTTTCTCTCTCTGTCTATTTCCACGTCTCTCTTCGTCTCCCCCGACCCCGAGGCCCCCGCGAACCTAATAATTGTTGTCCTCGTCGTAAGTATTGCCTGCAGGTTAGCCAATGTTGCGTTACGCCCCATGTTATGTTACGTTGTTACCCCTGGCTAGCCGAACCCTGTGCAGATATGGCGACGAGAAAAAGAGACAGAGACAGAGACGGAGAGAGTTAGGGACGGGGTAAATGCTTGAATATTGATTAAGCATGCAGGTCGAAACGACGACGATGATCGGGACAACGTGGTGCGTGTCCGGGAGTATTTATAGGCAGCGAATTGCGAGAGAAGATAAAAGAGCGGGTAAGCGATGAGAAAGAGACAGACGGACCGAAGGGATCCTGCCTTCCTCGAACCGCAGAGCCGTTAAATGAGGCAGGCAATCGTATAATTTGATTTATATAATAAGCCTGAGGTCATGCGGGTCGATTTCCGCCGGTTTCCGGCGGCTCGAAGAATGGAAGTTGAGCGTAGGACTTGATCGCTTTATCTTTGGTTCACGCTGCAGCTATAGTTGCGAGAATCAGACGCATTTTTGTGACAATCTGAAGTGTAGTCTCGGGTCTCAAGTTCGCCGCAAACCTTGGATTTAAGAAAGGGGGAATCGGAGCCTATAGGCGTATACGCGTATACGTATACGTATACGCGAGTCGCCAGATCTTTTCTGAACGCGGAAGCAGCGCGACGCGGAGGGTTGATTCCGGGCTGTTGACTAGCCGATGATCCTTCAGCCCGCGTAGCTACCCGAACCAAAAAAGAGCGTAGTCTGCTCTTGAATATTCACGAGATCGCCCTCGTTGCATAGTTTTGCATGACCTTCTTTTTTTTTTCCTTATACTTCTTCCTGCACGGAGAAAATTCCGAGATCAAGTGCGAGGCGTTTCTCGAAATTGTCTATGGGCGGGCTCTCAATTTTCGGGGTTTCTTTTTCACGCGTCAAAAACGGGAAGGCTAAAGATTTCTGGCCTTGCATGGTGCAGATTGATACCACTAGCAGTTGAAATAGTCAAATTTCCAATTTGTAATCAATTTATAACACTCTTAATTGAGCTATTCGATCTATCTCTTATACTTATCCTTGGAAATCATTATTGAGATTGTTTGAATATTTTTTAATCGAAGCTTCAACGTTAAGCCTCATGTTATCCCTTTATTGAATATTGATAATCATTATTTGAGATTTAGAAATAACATTTCAATTAAAGCTCCAATATCAGTATCTTGTTAGTACGATTATCATTATTTGATATTCGCAAAGGTGGCTGTACTATATATACGATTTTTTCACCGGTTTCATAGCTTAGAATACCATGATGGTTTTATGTGATTGCCAAGTGTCGATACGGCAGAGATGTCTGTTACCAATGGTAGCCAAGCTCATATTACTGCGTCGTTAGTAAATACTGATTCTGATCGACCTTGCTTACCGATTGTAGGTCAGCAAGCGAACAAAAACCGACAGTAGATCCTCTATATTATCAACGCCGTTGACTGAAGATATATATATAGAGACGGTTCCACCTTATGGAAAAGTGGGCTTGACATGGGATGAGGATTGAAGAGTGCCCGTAATTACCGACAGTGTGCAAATATATGGATAGACTGCAATTGGACTTGTTCGGTTGGTAAATTCTTACACTCTTGAATCCCCAAGCGCGGGAAAATATTATTGTTATGAACGTTTATTGAATGGAACTTACGCAGCGGTTCAGGGCAGTCGTGTTCATCGCTTCCATCGTCACAATCTTTTGCGAAGTTGCACCTTTGCTCGTTACTGATGCATCTTGCTACATCGCAGGCGAATTCTCCGCCCTGACAGCCTGCATGAATGAATGAAAAATGTGAATAATTGCAATACATAAATTCATCAGCAGGTCTTACTTCTTCGCCTTTACTTCGTCTAAAACCTTTTTCGCCGGTAGTAATGTTAGTAATAATTATTAACACAAGACAACTCTATAGGCACATTAAGAACACCCATTTGATCCATTAGTTCATTAAATACTCTTATTTGGTATATATTACAGTATGCATGAAGTGAAATGAAGAAATTTATTTCCAAACTCCCTTGAATTGATTACGAAAATATCTTTGAAATTCATTATAATAAATACGAATTCAATATAGTCAAATTATATTCAGATTGAAATTGACGGCCAACACCGGAACTGAGATGAGCAGCAGCCACACGTTTAAAGATACGTAATCCCTGTCAAAGAGCGAGTTCAAGGCTGTTCGAAATGGTCGTTTAAACCTCCGAACTAAAATTTGCTTCATTCAATTTAATTTCATTTCTTTCACGATGACGGAAAGGTTCGAACAGCCTTGAGGCAAATGAATCGATATTGCCATCCGGTTTTACCATACCTGAATACGAGGCCCGTGTAAAGCGGGAAGAGAACTGCAAGGCGGACCGAGATTTCAAGTGTGTAAAGAGATACAGAGCAGACATACAATAGGCGATAGATACTTGCATGCAATAGCGACTTGGGAATGGAAAAAGCGTTATAAATACATGACGATAAATCACGCAATTGACTGTGACGTGTGCAGGCTGTAAGGATTTGTTTTATCGCAAGCTGAATTAGTTTCTGGATGTATATCCGCGATGGTTCCGCAAGGCATTCTTAGTACCTTGGGGGGTTGGGGTCGTACAACCTTCCTCGTCACTGCCATCAGTGCAGTCTAATTCACCGTCACATCGATGAATAGATCCGAAGCATTGGCTACCGTCCCTGCAGCGGATGGTCTGATCTCCTCGGCATTGAATCTCCTCATCTTGGATCCCACGTAGCGACGGAATTAATGTAGTCCAGTTGCTATCTGGCTTATTCTCAACGGTGGCTTCAACGTAGTTTCTATCTGGCTCATTCCCAACGCTGGGTACTTCATTACCCCCGATATCGATATTTGAATTCGGATCTTCTGACGTTGATGCTTCAGATCGATTTCCAAAGGTAGGAAAGCCACGCCGTGGACGGATATATCGAAATGGAACGAGAGAGAGGGAGAGAGAGAAAGAAAAAGAGAAAGAAATAGTCAGGAGAGGGAGAGCGAAGATTAAATTGCGGGTAGGTGGTAAGAGGAAGAGATAGTTTTCGGGGAGAAAACAGAATTTAACGATTATAGTATTTATGGGTGTATGGACTTCTTAAATAGCTAAGAGGAAGACTAAGCGGTGCTACTACATGTACTACACGTATGAGGGTGTCTAGGAAATGATCTTTCTTCGTGAGTGTCTCGCGCTGATACTCTACGTGGTAGATTTTGGTGTGAAGTAGCTCTTCCTGAAAGGACGACTAGCGCGAACGGAATTTCCACTTTCTATACAATAAAATAGGAAGGAGAACCATTTTTACAAAAAAAAAAAACAAAAACAAAAACAGGTTATAATTTGGCCAAAAATTAAGATATTCGAGTTCGTTTTGGACCGATTTTGAAAGAGAAGGATTCAGCTATTTAGATGAGAAGAAAAAAAAATTGTTTCAGGATAAAGCTTTGAATACTTTTGCACCCCGAACCAATCCCCCCCATCTGGGCCATCCTGTAACTCATCAAGTTCCATCTTGGAGCCTCGTTTTTTCTTTTTTCTTTTAATACTACGATTCTTCCCTGTTAAAGTAGTCCTAAAACGAACGCGAAATTTTAGTTTCTAGACAAGTTATGATTTTTTTTTTTTTTTAGCAAAAATGGCAAATAATGGGAAATAAGCATCGGTTCGAGCGAGGAGTCAAAATTGACCTACGCGCCACTCCTTTTGGAAAAAGCTGGCTTACGAAAAAATCTATCATTTCGAGTGTCAGTAGCGAAAAGACAAGTAAAATCAGGTTTAGTTCCCAGACATCCTAATAGTAGGTTTACATACATATCTACATGGTTGAATACGTGCAGAGCTAAGTATAGAGAAACATGTATATACATATAATGTACAGAAAATAAATACAGCCAGAGTATTTATTTAACAAATGTGTGCACTGACCCCTGGGATTCGATCGGAAAATAATACAAGGGTACGGTGAGGGTTACGGTTTTTGGTTTTTTAAATTTCGGCTCAACGATCTCGTCTCTGTATTCCGATTTTTTTGGAATGATTTGATCTCCGGCCATTTTCGTTCCCAAATTATACTGTGATTCAAACCCTGTAGATCGATAGTAACGTTCTACATACACGGATCGAGAATTCGGTACGAAGCAATTAGCAAATGAATAATTATCAATCGAATTAGTTAATGTTCAAGTTTATTTGACCGAAAAATTCGAATATTATCCGCCTTTCCGCCCGAAGGGTATCATTTAGAATATCGAGTTTCACCGCTTATTCCGGTTCAGATCCCGGTCATTTTAAACTCACATAATGAGTAAAATATCTGTCTTTGACTTTGAAAAAGTATGGACAAAGAAGAATTTGAAAAAAGGTGTAAATATTTAACTGGCTTAGTTCCTTTTCGATAAATACTGAAATTTGCGGGAGGTAGCAAAAATATGTAAATAATTTAACGAAGCAAAATGTAAAAGCGTCGATATAGGTACATCTGTTACCTCTTGGAACTTCAGTAGTCGTAGTGGTTTCGGATATTACTGGAGGGCAACCGGCTTCATCAGACGCATCGGTGCAATCGTTAAATCCGTCGCACTGTGCATTTATCGGTATGCATTCGCCATCGCTTTGACATCTGAATTCCCTCTCTGCACTGCACTCCCGCTTAAGATCTGTCATGCGAAGTTTGGTTTTGACAAGGTTACCACATGATGTAGAGGCGAAGAAAAATCGAAACGAAAACACAAATGCAGAAGCGAGTAAATCAAAATTTGCTCTAACAAACGGGGAGAAACGAGCAAGAAAAAGTAAAGAAAATAAAGAAAATAAAGCTAATGGGGATCTTGCGCAAATCGTAAGGTCTAGTGGCTGATAGCTATATCTACGTTGAAAATAATCTCCAATTTGTTTACGCGTTTCTCTCTTACCGAATTCTACGTTGACGCAGATATCTCGAGTCAAGAAGTCATCGCTTACATTAAGCCGGAGATATTTGGCCTGCGACTACCAATCATGACTTGTTTAATAACGGTCGCTGCTTTTGACCTCGATTATAGCATATGCTCGCGATACGCGAAGGGGCATTCCACACCAACTCGACTAATGTCTGATCGCGACCATCTCGCTCATCATCGAAGATATAAAAAGACACGGACCAAAGCCGAGCTGGCATGGAACACCTCATACACTGTACACGAGTGGCACGTGTGTACCATGTGTCTATTTACATCTGCGATAATTCCTGCTGAATGGGATGATAAATGATTGTTAAAGATAATCACCTTCCGCTTTGTTCAAGCTAAAGCCGTCAGGTCGGGCTTGAATATCGCCCAAAGTGTGGTACTGGAGTTGGCCATCGAAAATCGAACGGATTTCGTCTTCGGCAGGGCTGGTGGATTCAATGTCGAGGGACACCTGCGTTGCGATCGGATCAGAAGTTTTACTGGAAAATAGGGCAAAATACAAAATTACAGTAAATTACACCCTGATTCCGAATTACTCAGTCTTTGAAACTAGTCCCTTCATTATTCAACGAAGGTACTCACATGAAATGAAGGATCTTTGAGTGTGTCCGTTGATCCGGAAGGGCATTTTGGTACAACTCATCAATAGCGTGGCTCAGATCGGAACTGAGCACCTTGAATTCGTCGCTACCGCGATCCGCCAAACCTTGATTGTATGGTTCGCTGATGATTAAGTTCACGCGGTAGGAATCTGCGTTTGGAATAAATGCGGGGTTATCATTAAGTCAGTTGCTGGAAGCTCATGGAGCTTTTTGTCATAATTCCTAGTAATTGAAGGATTTTTATCCTAACGCGTGTGATGTTCTAACAAGTTTGGGTCAGACAGGAATTCATCTTTGACAATGATTTTCATAAGCTCATCGATATCAAAACGAAATCACATTTTTACGACTCAATTCGACATACGTGTAGGAGCGTTCGGTCCAGATTCTGATGCTGTTCCAGGCAATGGAACTGGTTCTTCAACACCATGCGGTGGTTGTGGAATCAAGTTGACATTCGATTCAGGGATATCTGTATCTGATGTACTTCCTTCGATTTCGCCCGATCCATTATAGTCGTCTTCATCATCGCCCTCCCGGTTGATACTGTTTGTATACTGTCGAGGTGAAAGGGAACAAGCGACTCAGATTTGTGAAAATACTGGAATACACTCCCACACATAACATGTTATAATCTTCTAATCGGAGTTTCTTACCGAATCGGGATCTTCTCCACTTTCCCGTGTCTTTCGCTCCGCTGATGATGTTGGGACCACTGGGACATTTTCATCGAAATCCGTCTGCTGAGCACCTGCGGCATTTTCATCATAATCCGTCTGCTGACCAGCCGCGGCATTCTCATCATAATCCGTTTGCTGACCAGCCTCGGCATCCTCGTCATAATCCGTTTGCTGATCGCCCGTGTCATCCTCAGCAGTCAATGGGAGCGGTGCTTTATCCTGTCCTGTTTGTTGTTCGGTAG
Organism: Rhogogaster chlorosoma; assembly: GCA_944452935.1. Classification (NCBI taxonomy): domain Eukaryota; kingdom Metazoa; phylum Arthropoda; class Insecta; order Hymenoptera; family Tenthredinidae; genus Rhogogaster; species Rhogogaster chlorosoma. Next base: position 1,932,884 of record OX101797.1, read on the forward strand.
GCTCCGCTAAACGAACAAAACGAACATCAATAGTAGTCAATCGTTGCAGGGCATAAACAAGAAGCTTTCAATTGCTGATCATTCACAAAGACTGTTTCGAATGCATGAGACCCGTCCTCTGTCTCACGGTGAGTGGAAAGGTCGCGAAAAAACTGATCCTGTTCATTGACGGTTGGCAAAACCTACCCCGAAACGTAGCAGATCAATTACCTGGGGCTTCCGGTATTTCGGTTGTAGTCGGTTCCGTATCGCCACCCCAGAAGTCCCAGAGTCCTCTTTTTATCCTGTGAAAAATGGAGGACTGACGGTGTGTTTCGATCAGTGGAGTTTCAACGTCAGGATCAAAGCGCAGATCATCGTCCTGAAATGAGAGAAGCAAGATTGTCATGAGAAAAAGAAGTTCCTGTGGGAAGTGATCCCCGCAGAGTATACGCGCACGTTTTCAGCGTCTCAATAATTTCAAAGTTTCCTGTAAACGTGCCGCATATGTCTGATACCTAGGGTGTAGGTGTACGGGCAAACAAAAGTGCCATAACGCCAATAAAGAGCGATGAATAATAAAAGTGATTTGGATCTGTATCCGTGGCTCGGGTCGTCGTTCCTGAGGCCACATCGGCCCCGGCATCGATGTCTATTGGCTGTTTTGCACCATATCATCGAGTACTCGCACGCGTTGCTCGTAAACTACCAATTCCCACCTAAACACGCGATATAAATTCAGGATCAGAATCCGGAGTCCTTCCCCGCAGGTCGACCCCCAGCCTCCAGCCGCCACGCCATACTTCACATGTAATATACACCCCAGGTATTCACCACGAATTTTGAAATCGCTGCCGAAGGCTGTGGTCATGTGAATTGGCCATTGCGAGGCCAGTGACCCAAAGCCCAGATGCAGTTCTAACGAAACACGTTGGGATCAAGACTAGCTGTGAATATGGGTGGAAGAGACGGGAACCTGTCTTTAAAGTTTGTCTTTGTTATTTGCATTGACAGAAGACGCTGCAAGGCACTACGCGCGGGCCATTTTCACAAAACTTGTTGAATTATGAGCATGTCACGAATTTTAGTATCCAAAAACTTACACAGAATTTCCAAATTTCTGACAAAAAAAGTCTCTTCATTCCATCGGAAATCAAATCTTCTTATCATGACTGCTTTGTGTAATTGAAGTTCGAAATTGAATGATTGTGTAAAATCTTGTACAGTTTTTGATTCTTTGAACAAAAAGTTGTGTCTGGAGAACTTTCACGATATTTTGCAGTAAGGCTTGAGCATTTGTGTACAACGAAATGTGAACTGGTCTTTTCTGGATCGTTACGCGAAGTACGTCATGAGACTTTGATTTTGAAAATCGAAAGAGCAAAAAGCAACTATAGTTTTTTGCAAATTGACGCATGAACTTTTGATAGTATGTGGGTATACCTGTGTCAGTTTTCGTTCTAGTTGATTCGTTCAGTATTATATATGTTTTGTCTCAAGGATCGCTGGTGCCGTTATTTGAGAATGCGGAATCCGTATATCGTGGGAATACAAGCACGTAGTTGTCCGAAAAAGATCATAGACCGGACTTAGCGTGAAAATCCTTTGCAAAACTCTTCCGGAATAACCAAGTTTCGCGTCGTCTCGAGAGTCGAGAGTCGAGACAATATACCTACTCGCGGTAATACCGCGAGTTAGGTTTTTCGCGAGAATGTAGGAAAGAGGGGAAAACAAAACGACGAGAAATAAAAAAAAAAAAAATAAGGAAAATAAGAAGAGTACGAGCAAAAAAAAAAAATAAATTCAAGGAGTGGAAGAGAAAGAGGAAAAAGATAATGTAGAAAAGAGTCGCGGAGGATCCGCATACATACAAACACCAGCCTGCAACCAGTCGTGCCCAGCCTCTATGATAACCAACGCGACTCTTAGCGCCTGCCTTTTGCTCCCTACGTGCTTACGTATTACGTATATACACGTGTATATACTTCTAGGTATAACATACTTGTGTATCAAACACCGCGTATCGCGTGGTTTAAGATCTTTGTTTGAACAGATCAAGAGCAGGAGGCGAAGTGGCTGACAATCAGACGGAAGAGTAGGTAGGTACAGTGAAGGGTATAAATACTGACGCAGATTTTCATTTTGATGTCGATGACGTTTCTTTTTTTCTTCTCGCGTCTTATTTCACCGGCAAAAATGTGCAATTCTTACAAAGCTAACTCGTACAGATACATAAGTGGCGGTTTCAGGGAATCTTGACGAGAAAATAAACCGGACGTCAAAGTTATAGCTGAGGTATATAGGCATTCGCGAGAAAACTCGCGGTGTAACGTAAACTGTTTAATTTATTTTATAATTATAGAAATATTCGTGTATACACGGACTCCGTTTTACCTCATATACTTACTCACACGTGTAAGAATTTCGGCGCGGACACGCGTTCCGAGCTTTATAACCTCGTGTAAAACTTGCGTCGGTATAATTTTTCAAACCATACGCGAGCGATTTAATAGATAAAATTTATTACGAAGTCAAATATTGCTTCATAAAACTTTATACGCATATACACATGTATCTGTATATACAATTTGAAAATTCAGCGATTAGTAAGAAGCCCGCGATCATGATACCAGAGCAGAAAGGATGTGGAATAAAATGAATCTAGTTCAAGTATCGTGAAATGAGAATACTTATACTCAACGTCAGAATTACAACCTCAAGCCGCGGCTACACTTGTCATTAATTAGCAAGCAGCTTTGCTCGTAATCGTAGGAGAAAAAAAAATGCATGATACATTTCACGCCGCGAAAATGATAAGCATTGCAGATTCTATTCGAGGCAAATGAGGTCGTATGTGGTTTCATTAATTTCCGCCGTGATGGCAAGGACCTCAAACAGGACCGGGCTCTATATACGGCGTCTGTTACTCATCAAGAAAAGAATGCCTTAAGTGGACGGCAATAAATAAGCCTAATAGGTATATACGTGAGTTTAATAAGTATGATAGATATGGTCTATCAGGAAATAGACTCCCGAAAGACTAGCCGCACGTCGTAACTTGCGCAGTTCGAAAACTTGTCCGACTGTTAATTCTGGGGCGTCGAAAGCCAGGAGCTTCGCGTTCTAAGGGTTGGTTAATTGTTGGCAACGGCTTTGTCCAGGGTAGAGTATGTACGAAAGTTTTTCAGTCACTTAAGTCTCGAGTCTATGAGGTGAGGCTGGAGATTATCCAGCGCGGAGTATAGGCGCGGGAATTAGTATCCCGATGCGAAACTTTTCGCACTCTTTAAAGAAGCGAGAATTATTTTCGTACTTCATTATCATCGACGAATTTAGAAGTGGGGGCGTTTATTTATTCATCGATAGATCGTTCTATGGACATTTTAGCACTAATCCCAAACGAAAGGACAGCGCGAAACCAAAGTCCGGGAATTTTTGTAAAATTACACCGCAGAGCCATTGGGGAATGGATTTTAAGATCGTATCTTCGGAGATGGGAATAACAATTCGCCGGACCAGAGGCCGATTTCGAAATAGGAAGTACTGGAGTATAAAATGACGATCGTGCGCCTAGAAAGAGATGAATAGTTTAAAGGTTTGAGGTCAGCTTAAGAGTCGAAACAAGAAAGATAACGACGCGAAAATAGAACTAAGAAATACTTTTATATCAGTTTAGAAGATTGCTGCCATGTTTTTTACCGATAGGTTGAAAATAGATCTTCAACTCTCGAGAAGTAGAAGCTTCAAATTATTCAATGATAACATAATAGCGAAAAAAAAGACCGTAAGCTAGAGAATAAAAAGAAAAAAGAAAGAAAAAAAAAACCGCGGGATATCAGAATAATGCGAAAGAGTTGATGTGTCTTTATCTATAGCTATTTATAGAAAATGATGTCGACATAATATTGGGTATTTGAGATTAATTGGGCGATAAACGCTCGTTTAGATTAGTATAATATGTTAATTATTTCAGTCAACGCGCTCTAGGCTTCTCTGATTTCGTAACTATTCGATTTTCGAGAGAGAAAGATCAATTTCTACATATTAAACAAATGCGGGTGGAATCAGAGCTTGAGGTCAAGATACGAGCTTATCTGCAATAACCGCTCAACCTCGTGAACTAAATCGAGAATATCGTTACTGGCATCACACGATGACCGAATATTGCGGCTGCGATATTTCCACTAACGAATAATAAATCTGGGGCTGAGTTGAAGTTCCAAATTTTCAAACTTCCGAAATTGTATGGAAAGATTTAGGATATTGGAACTTGTCTCCTGAAAAGTAAATCTCAGGACGATTAATTTGACCATTATTGATTTCGATACGATCAATGTAGTCCGAGTTTTTGAACATCACTGAATAAACACATGCGTGAATATCAAGTTTTGGAGGTTTTGGCCTTTCGGATTTTTCGCGTTGGGATTTTGAACCTCCGGTATTCTTAGTTTCAAAGTTTTTCAAATCGGCTAGGCGGACTTTCGGGGAAATACCCTTTCGAAAAACTGCGAATCGGTGATATTCGAATTCGGAATTATTACTGTTCGAGACTTTGAAAATCGGGACTTGAACCCAGCTCAATAAATGGCACGTAAATTTGACTATTGAGTGGCAAATTAACGCCACAAAAAATCCGAACGTTCGCTCTCATATCGCATTCTGTTATTTTCTCAGAAGGGTTCGAGATGCGGCTATACCCATATGCGAAAGCCTTGCGAGTTCGGCTCTAAGGGTGGGGAAAAATCCCCAATTTAACGGACTCCTCGAAGGCGTCAACTTAACGAAAATATACGTCGAGTCGTCGGACGTGCGGCGAGTGCCGAGGAAAGAAAACGAAGAAGAGGCGACGAAGAAGAAGAGGAAGAAGAAAGAGAAGAGTGTCGAGGGCCGGGGGTTGCGGGCGGACGATCGTCGCTTTTGTCTTAAGCCGTGGTATATTAATGCGAAGAACATGTTACAAGAATAAGGGGAATGGGGATCGGGGAAGTAGAGAGGGAAGAGTAGAGCGCCGGAATACTAAAGAGTTTCGCCGAATATCCAAGAAGAAGACCTCGTTTAACCGCGCCTTTGCATTTTAACAGGCTTTCGCTACGCGCCTGATAAACTATTGCCTCTCCTTCGACGATACTTGCTCTACCTTTAACCAACTGCCTGCCAAACCTGACAAAATACTTTCCTGCGCCGACTAAATCCTTTAGAATTCCCGAGGGCAGTCTTTATTCACCGAGAAACAGATACACGGATTTCGTCTTGTCCCTTTTGGTCAAATCTTCGACAGATGGACGGACGGATCGATTTTGACCACTGTCCATCGTGCTGAACGCCGTTCGATTTCATTCGCAATTTTTTCTGCGTTAGTACAGCCTGCGATACGCAGCTGTGATTTGTTTCGGATTTTTTTCTCCAACCGTAAGCGAGATACGATTTTTTCAAATTCCAAAGAAAAAAATTGAAAGGGATGCAATGTCTGCTATGGCGAGTGTGAGAAATTCGTCTAGTCTCTCCGGGTTATCCCATATGAACTTTCATATATCTGATGGCGGACAGTGGTCAAATAATCCGGAGGCAATCCTCTCTGTTGTAGACGGCGAGAAACTAGATTGCGGAAGCTCAGGGTCCGTGATGGCTTCCGTTTTTTGTAAACGTCGAAAAAAGCCACTCTCCTTTCGCGAGTGGAGAGTCGCAGGATCCCGCGTCACGGAGTCCTTGGGAATTGCTAAAATATCGAATTATAAAAGTCGGGAAAAATTTCCCTGTACACCGGAAGCCGCCAAGTATTTATCTGACAGGGAGAGGATCTTGCCTAACTAAGAAATACGCTTGGTCTAACAAGAGGTCGCCTAATATTCCCCGTTGACAAGATCCTGCAGCTCCCCGGGTCCAGATACCTACGTATATCAGGGAGACCTTGTAGGAATACTAATTTCGGCGTGGAAAATTTTCCGAAAAGTATAAGAAACCGGTGGGCACGGGCATGCGCTTCTCCTCCTCCTCTTTCTCTCACGCTCCAATTTTCTAAGCTTCTTATATTTTCGTACAAAGTCATCAGTCACGTGGCTCCGAAGTATTAAGCGAACCTTCCGCCAGCCAAACTTCCTCCTTATTCTCCACACACAGCATCAGACATCAGACAGACGCTGCGATGTAACCTGAAGCGGTCGAAAAGTGAGTGGCGGACTCAACAAATCACAAAACTCACTTATCGCATCCCCTCGTACCACAAAGGGTAGGGATATCCACCAGCACTGGCATGTGGGCAATGGATTCATATCTGCTCACGAGCCTGGCTACCAAGGGACGGGAAACCCTCTGGGAACAATTCTGCTACCCTAAACACGTTTAAGCGCCCTTAAACTGTCGTTAAACAACCGGCACCGTTACAAGCTTGTAAGCAGAAGCTTGATTCCGTACGAGGCTGGGGTTTCGAATAGCTGTCGCGAGATTTGTTTCTTTCAGTCAAGTTTTAACCAGAGAGTCAAAACATCCTTTCTTATCAATTTCCCCGGCCTTTGCACGGGGGTTGCAGCTCCTCCTGCAGAAATAAGGCTCTTCGCCAACTCTTTCACCGACTGAGAACGCGCGAGCTTTTCTCGGTAAAATCTGGCGACATTAAGCCCTACGTTAAGTGCCTCGAGCTCGAGCTACGGGGATGATTTATTAGGGTAACACAAGTTACGAAGAAGCGATGCACCCTTGGCCCCATCCATTAGCCACCAAGACCGAGATGTCGACCCTGAGGGTAGGGAAAATATACAGATACAAAAATACGACACATTGACTACTGTTTAAAGTTTCTCTTGTATTTTCAACCTCTTCATAAAGGGGTAGAGGTCTCTCGATGTCTGGAAAGGATTTGGAGAAGAGGAGACAGGCTGCACTTATCGTGTATAAATTTGCGGACTTTTACGTCTCCGGACGTTATACGCTATTTTGATCAAATCTCCGCGTTCTTATTCCATCATTTCTCTCTCTCCCTATCGTTAATTACTGCGTATTTACCTCCGGTTCATGTTTGCCAAATAGGTACAAGAGAACCGCAAAAGGCGCGAAATTGAGGAGGTGGACTTCCTTCCGGTCGCGCGATCTGATAATTCCACGCGTTTCTTCCGAAGAAAAAAGATTCAATCTTAATATCCAAGATCAGATCTATCAGCGTATATCTACCGGGCGTTCTGTATCGATTCGACCAATGTCTGACCCTGACGACATTCGATTTGCTCCACGTCTTTCCCGATTCTTTTCACAAGCCGTTATTCATTGCTGAATATTTTAGATTTTTTTTTCATCTTTTTGAGTAAAATCGCAAAAATCTGGATAAATGTCCGAAATAAAGAAATGACTCGTGGAAGAACATATCGCGCGACATATATACAGACGAGTTGGTAAATGGGTCAAATCCGAGATCGTCAGATTCGAGTTGGAGCGTCAAGCAACTCATGAAGATCGTTTTGAGCGTTAAGGGATAACGCGTGGACGTCAAGAGATCAATTGAGGTCGCTCATTCGTCTCGAAAGTGACATTAACAAAGTGAGAATTAGCCCAGAACATTTAAGGAGCCCTTCGAGCCGTTAACCATTCAATTTCGGTTCTATTTACGAACAATTTACATACCCAAATCGTAACTATAGTGATACTCGGTAAAAAAGAATCCTGGCGGATTTATTTAATCCCCGACGGACTATACGGCGGAAGAAATGAACGGCATATGCGGCGGTGAAAGAATGATGAGAAACTTGTTGCTTAAGATTCGACGTGTGTCCTCCGCACGCGTAATTTACATCTATTTAAGAATCGTGTTTATTGTCTCCATGGCCTTTGGCAGAGCCAGAGCCAGCCAGTAAATATTTAAATATTAGTTCTCCGCGGGGGTCTAGGGGCGGAGAAGACCGAGTTATGAGTAAAAGATTCAACTGCAAGCAAAGTTACGCACGTGCCACAAATACACGGCTCATTGTAGCGACACATAAGTCATAGTTACGTGTGTGGACATAGATGTGCGTGTCAGCCTGAGATGACATCACTTTTTTTCGATTACGATTCCGTGTCGATTCGACGACTCTGATATTAAACAGTGTCACGTTGTTATGCAACGACTAACTAAAACTTCAAACATACTAAGAGCTTCGAAATATATATGCTGGGCTTAAGTCATCGTCAACGGAACACGTCGCGTCTCTCGTAATAAAGTCTCTCTCTTTTGTGAGACAAATTCTACACGGTCGATTTTCGGATTTATGCAATTCGCGTTGATTTCATTTCATTTTTTTTTTTTTTTTTTCACTTCTGAACCAACAGAGTTAACACATTGCAATTTTTTTCATAAACTCTGCATAAATTCTTGAATATTCTGTAAATTTTACACGAAGATCTAACCCGTCTTATTTCTAAATCTATTTACTATAATTATTTTCTTTTCGGACTTTCCTTGAGCCAATCTAGATACGGTTTTATTGATCGGAAATAAGGCGTATTAAAAATTCGCAAAAATGTGTAAAAGACATCCGATACGTGAATGAAAAAAAGTGTCTCGTTGTCAGTTGACAAATGTCTGTGTGAATAGCCTCCGAGATGGGAACAGCCTGCATAAGTAAGACAGAAATACGCCTAAGGATGATGTGCGAGTATATACAAGCACACATGACACAAGTGTAATTATTCTGCTTAGGTAGCCTTTGCAGGTGCAAATCGGTTCAGAGGGGGTTGCCGTTCCACGAAGGGTCAATGATTGCGTTAAGAAATCGGAAGAGATAATTGAACGTGAGATTCCGCGTTATCAATAATTGAAGAATGATTACAATTCATTACGTGGATTACGGCAGTCTTCCTTGTGCCCGAGATTATAGCCGCACAAAACTGGTTCATTGGACTCTGCACTCTGTTTCTTGAAAATAGACTTTAGGCGGAATTATTAAACATATACGCGTTTAGTATCGTCGGTTTCGTGACCAGCTTGTCAACTGGTTAATTTCGGCCATTTATTCTCCTCCCAAGTAGACCCCAGTACAACTGGTGATTCGGTGTTTCAGGGTGTTTAATGATCGCTGGCACAAGTTTGCGTGCACACGAATATACCTATACCGTTTCTACACATACATTAATTAAAGTTCAACAAATTTGACAATCCTGTTTTTGTTTCTCATACTTCTGGCCTTCGCCCACGCGTTTCTTTCACGCCTTTTACAGTCCCATTCGTATTTCAGTCTTGAAATTAAAACGTTGTAGTTATGGCGTCTTAGGAAAGAATAATGAGCCGGCGTTGGACGTATACCTGCTGTACACATCTATACCCACTGTTTTCTTCATTTTTACAAACTATTATATGCTGACGATTAAACCTCGTATCTTGCGTAAACTAAACCTACGGAACGGAAGACGCGATAGTATGTACTGCCTGCAAGCTGACGTAGGCGCGAAAACTACTAGGCACACTATGATGCGGATATCCTATTTATTTTCTGGTGGCTGAACTTTTCGACACCAAACTACCAATCTTTGTTCTCACCCGAAAATTTCGTGGTTTTTAGTGTTTGAGTAAGCATTTAAAAATTTTGGCGCGATCGAACAGCTTTTAAAGGTCCCTCAAGAATTTTCAACATTTGAATAATTGATCTTTTCGAATTTCGAGCGACCTACGATTTTTGATAAATTAAATTGTCTTCGAAATTCTTGAGTAACCTTTCAAAATCGTTCAATCGTGCCCAAATTTTGAGAGGCTCACTCAAATAGTAGAAACTACAAAATTTCGGGGTGAGAGTGAAAATTGGAAGTTTAGGGTGAAAAAGTTGTCGCTGTATATATATTATTCCCCGCAATCTTCGACAGGATCAAATATCCTCACAATTTTATTCTCAAAACAATTATAAAGACTTATTCACGATTGAGATACGGAATTTAAACGCACCTTATATCATGCAAACATCCTTGCGGCAGTCACTATCTATCGTACATATTATACCTGTACGTATAATCATGTCTCGCGGTAAAGCCACAAGAGTCGATAAGATTTCAGCAGACGGCTGAAAGTGCATGCATAGTATAGTCAGATGAAAAGAACGAAGAACGAAACCATAGACGATCTCGACCACATACGTATTGCACGTATAATTAGAGACTAGAACGTAGAATATTTCCATCCTCGTTGTTCCACGTGAATAATTAATTATCTCTCAACTCCTAGATCTGTATAATTATATTGATTCGAGATTTGTACAACTGTGATTACTCCATTCCAAGACATGAATAGAATTTATTTGACATTCTATGGACCTCGCCTTGAACAGGTTTAGGTTTACCGAAGAAAGAGCGCGGTTTCGTAATTTAATTTGTCATAAATCTGTTTTTTCTTCTACACTGACTCGCCCCTATATTTCATTATGGTTAATATTCGTGGAAGTGCTGAAAATTTTTGGCAAAAGTATGAATATCGATATTCATGGATCGTTTATTGGTCCTTCGGGGGTCGAAATTCGAAAAGATCATTATTCAAATGTTGAAAATTCTTGAGCGACATCTTAGTATTAATATTTTTGCCCAAAATCAGGAGCACTTCCATGAATATTGACGACAAAGAAATGCAGAGGTTCAGAGTTGGGATGAAAGAATAAAAACAGAAAGAAAAAAAAACGATTTTTGATAAATTAAATCATCTTCAAAATTCCTTAACGTCCTTTCAAAATTATCGTTCGATCGCGGTCAGATTTTCGGAGGTTCTCTCACGTACTAGAAACCACGAAATTTTTCGGTGAGACCAAAAATTGGTAATTCGAGGTACAAATCTTGTCCAATAAGTAAAACTGGGCTCGTACGTATAGCAAGGGATGTTGACAGCTGCGTAGTGGTTTAATTAACCATTACACGAAGTTCGAATGAATTGATAAACTGATTCCTAAAGCCTCTGACGATATCATTCCTTACATTATAACGGTATCAGATATTTGTGAAGGGGTTTGAAAAGGGGACGCGTTTAACCATTGCAGTTTATATGTAAAAATGAAAAAAATTACTACATATCTTTGAAGTTTGCGGATGCGTCAGCTGCGGTTAACGAACGCCGGTTCGCACGTTCAAAACGTGGCTTTTTAGCCTCGCGCTACTGCCAGCTAGACACATTTTTATTAAGACGAGTGGAATATTCATTTGATTCGCGCTCCCTGGCACCCGGCACCCGGCACCCGCGACGAAGCGTGAGACCATTTATATTTCAACACGCCGGCGCATTCATCACACATCCATCCATCCTACAGTCAGTCAGTCACCAGCTGAAAGACTACGACCCTGTGCCCTCACCCTCTCTGCCAAAGCTTGCGGTGCCAACTGATGCTCGTTTGTGGGTGATAAACTTTCAACAACGAGGGACTACCGAGTCATATAGATATAGATATTTCATCCCTTATTATTTTCTTTTCTTTTTTATTTCGGCTTTATTTTTTTTTTGTTTTACCCTTTTTATCGTAAAAAAACAAAAACAGAAAAAAAAAATATTGAAAGCTATATGGATGCAGACTGTGGGTAGATTTCACCCCTTGCAGACGGACGGTTATTACGGATTCTGATGAAAACTTAGTTTTAGTTTTAGTTTTATTTTTTATTTTTTTTTCATTTTTTGTTTCTTTTGCTTTTTTATTGTACTTAGACGACTATTAACGGGAAATGAATTATTCCTGTGTAATATGATGGGATTAAGGTGAAACGCATGTTAGTCGAGGAGTTATTTACATTAGAATAGTATACTCATTCCGCGAGCTGTAACGCGTAGTATATATATACATATATATTATATATAGGAACACGAAGGAATTGGTAATTGAGAAATGATCTGTGTACTACACGTGGAGCTTTGAACCGTCAAAATTTAGACGGTTAAAAGCCATTACGTAATTCTTTACGATGCAAAAATAGGAATGAAAATGTATAAGTAATAGGTAGGTATTTCAAACGCTGGTCACATCACGAACGCAAAGACCCCAAATACGTTTACATCTCACGTATATGGTATACTATACATAGATCTAACGTCACGGAGAAGAAAAAAGAAAGAATAAATCAAAAATCAAAATAATTAAAAAACAAAATACATCGTATATATTATTATGTAGGTATTACATGTTTATGATATTCAAACATTCGTGGCGTAAGACTATAGTTTCGAAAAGAGTCCAATTTCTAACTCCAAAAACCGTGCTATAAATTATATACAGAGAAATATAACGATAAATCAATCTGAAAAATGGCTACGATATTGTACCTATAATTTAATAAAAGTGTGTATAAAAATGGGTTAGGGACAATCTCACGTGTCGGTTTCAGGCGACACGAATCGTATGAGTTTGAGATAAATTTTGAAGCTAGTTTTCAAAATCTCTCATTTTAGTGTAGCTGTGATGAAATTTTCTATTCATTCGGAAATCCGTTTTAATCCGTAATCACGTCGTTTTAGAATACTTCTCACGGATTTTAGAATATTTTAGACGTATACCCTGCGAAAGACTTTTTCTTCGTTATCCTAAATCCACGTGAAACGTAGCTCGATAAAATCTGACAAGTTTCACGGAGTGTATTTTCGGGAAGACGATCGTCGAGCTTATACGCGGCGTGATACATTCTTTGAATTTTCCTCGTCAAATCTAACGATCGAAACGTTAAAGGAGTTGGAAAATCCGCAAAGGGGAAGGTCGCGAACGATTATTGGCATCGAAACACCCAGCTGTACCTCCCTATACGTAGGTATACTACGTTGCAGGTATTGTGTAAAGCACATAAGTCGCAGAGGGGGTGGAAAAAAAGGGGGATAAAAAGAGAAAGAGAATGACAACAAGAAGAAGAAAAAAAAAAAAAGAAAAAATGGAAAAAGAAAAAGAAAAAGAAAAAGAGGAAGAGGGAGAATAGGGGTAGTAGTTGCGGCGACCGAGACGGACCTGAGAATGTCAGACAATAGACTATTAGGGGTGGATGGGGCAGGGTGGTTCAGCGTTAAGCCTCTTCGCAGAGTCGAGCCACGTGACGAGGAGAGAACTGAAGAGGGCTTCGGGCTGTGAGCTGTGAGCTCGCCCAGAGACGTCAAAACCCGGCGTTACCTCGAGGTCGTGTAGTAGTTCTTTAGTCTCCTTGCTCTCGCCTCTTAAACGGAGTTAAGAGTATTATTTACCCGTTAACACAGTCGAGAGAATCGGCCCTTTCAAAGGGCTTGGCTATAGGCTGCATTTCCCAACGTTAATCTGCGGGGATCGGGACGAATGCATGAGAAACACAAGGAAATGGAATCGTTTTAAAAATAAGATTCGCGAAATTTCATACGCCCCAAAATAATCATTTTTTTTTAAATTTATTTTCTTATCTGACAGAAAAACCGAAACTCATTTTGTCAACGATTGGATTAAGCTGGTTCCATGAAGGTACTCGTCCGGTATTCCGAGATGTTATTACCTAGTATCCCGTTTCTTAGCTAATCGTGAGTGAGCCAGTCTATTTGCGTTTGCTTTTTACGCAGGTGGAATACCGGAGTCGAAGTCTTGCCTAGTCGACGCGGATGGATTTAGAATAGAATAAATAGAAAAGAGAGAAGAAAAACGCGACAAGATCAACAAAAATTTGTCAGAATTTAAAAATCCATTAGCCTGTAGCTACGCCTACTTACCACGCGCTACTTAATTCAACTAAATGCTGCAGGGACAGGCCTTCCTGGGTTTGCCAATTGCCGCTAATTCGTACAGCACGCAAATTGCAATAAACGATGCAGTTTCATGCCCGGAATTGACCATGGGAAAGCATTTCCCTCATTTGACTCTCTCTATCTCGCAATTTTCTCTCGCGAAATAAAGCTGGCGGAAGCTGCTGATATAACGGCGGGAAATCCGAAGTCTGATGCGTAAAAAATTGGCAACAGGTCTTATTTTTTGCTTATTTTTTGTCAAAATTTCCTCACATCGACTCTTTCTCTTTCATTGGTTACCTGAGTGTCTCGAGTTTCTAATTGTCGCTACCCCTCGGGTATTATCGCAGAAAATATCGACGCTAGGTGTACAGAATGCATTTTCCTATTTGGCGCTGTTTAAATGAACCTAATACGGCGCCAGGCGGTTTCGGATTCCCAATTATCTTCCAATTATTATATTCGAGTTTCCGATGGTTAGTCGTGGATAGAACCGCACCCGTCCCTATATTAGAGCATTAATTACGAGAAGGAGAGGCCAGAAGCGCCGAAACCTACTTCGACTATAATTCGATCGCTACAGAATTCATTCGGCGGTATTTCTCGATTCCCGTAATCAATCTATACGTTCAAAATCCGCATGAGATAAGATTTTGGATTTAGCTCCTTCTTGCAACACTTTTAGGACGAGCAGAATTTATTCGAGTCAATATTTCGCAAAAATATTCGAATTATGATGACGGATAAAATTCACAAATTAGGAAGCATTTTGACTAATAATAATTCGCAGTTTCGAATCATTTGAAGTGAGATAATGATTTGAAGTGAAAATCAAAAGAGGTGAGAAGTTGATATTTTCCAAAATCAATATCAAGAATGGCTAATATTTTGAATAGCCCATGAACGGGAGTAGAACCTAGAAATGCAAATTGTCGGTGAAAATCTGGAAAAAGTGTATTTTCGTTATCTTTATACGATTCGAAATTCCCGAAGAGATTTTGATCTTCCGAGTTTCTGGCCTTCCAATTAAACGAATCAGGACTCATGAACTTTCGTAATTAAACAGTAAAAATTTGGAAATATTCGCCACGTTCGCTAATTCGATGTTTCGCCATTCGCGATATTGGTCTATCTTTGATTCCCATTTTCCGAAAAGCCAAAATCCCGCATAAATCGATGAAATGGTTTCCAAAATGAGAAAAGCTCGTCTCCCTCAACGGGCTGAGAGCCAAAATTCAGCCCTCCGTCTCTCCCCTATCTTTCCTATCCTCGGCGATTTGAGGCGGTTAAAATCGTCCATTTTTCCATCTGTCACCCGGTATACGATACCGCCGAGACAAATATTGATATGCATCGCATGTGTTTCCCTTTAGAATAATACGTGTGTGATGGTAGCTGGGGGATCAGTTGTTGGAATCACAGCCACCCCCTGGGGTTCAAAAGGCGTCGACGGACAGATCGAAGGTCAGCGACGTCTGTCGGAGTCTGGCCTAGAAAATACTTCTTCTTTAGCTTGGCCCCAGTTTGGGTTTAGGTTCATAGTTTATGGCCACTCGTTTGAAAGCAACGCCGAGTCGCTGGGTGGGTGGAGAGAAGGAGGTGTAGATATTGTGTTGTTGTAGGTTATATATACACGGGCAATATACATTATGCGTGTCTTTGTTTGTTCAAGATATGTCGTAATTACGTCATCTTATAAGCCAGTGACATCATCATCTGAAGATACTCGACTGTCGCATTAATGTTGTAGGCGCACTAACGCACAAATATTTAAATTATCGTTAGAGACTGGATTCCATTGCGTTCTTTAAACTTCCTTTGTATTCCGGCCTCGGATTGTGCTTCTTCTTCTTCTTTTTCGACTTCGGCTTCGACTTCGACTTCAACTTCTACTTCTTCTTCGTCCTAAACCCCGTTAAGTACGTGTCGATCGGCCGCATCGAGCTACAATTATAAATAAGACCTCGTGCCAATCCGCGATTGGAATTCGAATGCGATTCTCAATATTCTCTGTTTCAAAGGACGGGATTATACTCGATTCAGACTCGAGCTAAAACCCCGGAGATTGAGGAATTCGTGAATTCTTTACCAGAAATACGGACTGACCTGGGGCTTTGGTAATCCGTAAGGTATAAGTGTCGGTAACTTTTGTATAAGACCTCGAATCGTACTTTCTCGGTCATTTTTTCATCAAATGAGATGAGATGAGATGAGACAATGCTCAGAATGTGTGGTCTGCGATCGCCGAGTGCCTGAGTATTTAAAAAACGCGATAAATCGAGTGCAACTGTAAATAATCCCATGATTGCTCCGATGATAACTGAATCTGTAAAGAAAATGTGAAAATTTCGAAGAAACGAAGCACTCGGCCATTTTCTGCCAAAATGAAGCAGTGATTCCCGAAGTTTTATTCCAATCGGTTGCGTGCTATGGGAGTAACTACGAATCGCGTTTTCGAGGTGATCAGAGTCGGACATAGGTTAGAGTCCTGGATATTCAGGAATTCATTTATTTGTTACCAGAGAAGAGGATTGCAGTCAATTCAGATTAAAGTTAGAACCCTGAAGGGCCGGGAATTCATTCATTTTTTTTCCGAAAACAGGTTCATTCTTAATTCAGACTCAAACTAGCGTCCTGCAGATCCAGGTATTAATCGATTTTTCTACATATTTTCATCTACTTCTGCATGACTAGGTTCAAAAAGATCTGCCACTAAGGTCGTGGCGAGTTACGTCAAGATTTCTTCGAGATCCATGAACTCATAACATCAAGCATCGAGATAATTACTAGAATAGAAGATCGGGTGGGAATATGAAGATTGAAATAACAGACTCTCACACGGACCCTGGATCCTTCATTCATCTATTTGCGATAACTGGTAAAACCTATTAGCACAACTTGAAGACAAACGCGTCATTGGGCGGATGAAGATTGACGCTAATAAGTAGACAAACACTAAATGAGTTTGTTGAATGAACAGCTGATACACATGCACGTATACGAATTCGTATCATCGGTGTACTTTCGCTGTTAGCTTATAGCCGCCACATCGACAAAATGTATGAGACGTGACTTATATAGGTACGGTAATATCGACGGTATATACAACACGCATATGTCACACAGTATACGTAATCTCTCTCCGTCTCTCTCTCGCTTTAATCTCTGAAAATTTTCTATTCATTTAACGATCATTCTGATCGATCAGTGGCACTAATGTGCGCACTTTAACTCATGTGTCACCGTACATGCTCCACATATATGAAATAATTAACGCATATACAAACGCGCGGTCATCTGTATCTGAAAATTAAAACCGCGGGCTATTACCATACGCGATATGAGTCTCGTTGTATCGGTGGCCGTAAATGGTAAGGTTTTGCATCAGGCATGTATATACCCACCTATATACCTATAGTTACGAAATATATATGCGGAACAGTCGCTTTCTCTAAAGCAAACAAATCAAAGAGCTCCCTTGAAGCTTCTCGAAAGTATTATACACGCGGTCGTCGGTATAATATGAAAGCGGATTAATTTCTGTAATGAAGAAAAAAAAAGAAAAATTCGAAAGATGACATCCCGATGAGTAATCCAAGTCCTTAAGAGACTGCAGCCACTGCGATATTAAGCTACTCGCACCGCAGCCCAGGGCTGGTATACTACTTGAAATTGAAGTCTGGAGATCGTGTGGTACATTAATTTCTGGACACGCCATCCACTCCTGATTTTTCGTGTACCTATATCCCATACTAAAAACTTTTCCAAGTGGTCAGTGAACGCCGAGGTGCCTACATACGCGTCGCATCATACGCTACACCACGTAGGCTGGTAATATAATTATAAAGAAACCGTACCCCATTAAGATTAAGGCCTGGAGACGGTCGATGACATAGCGTCTAGGCTGTGGCTGACACTTGCGAGTTACTGGGACCGCACTCTTGTCTTTTCCTGGCATACTGCGGTATTAGGGAGCAAAGATTACGGCAGTTCGCGAATGCGACAAAGAGGTTTCCCTGGAATTCAATCCGGACGATGATAACGAAGAAGAAAAGCGAAGAAAGGAATCGCTGTTCACTCGTAATCGGTTATGGTCGAACCAGTCACCGTTTCCGCGATCTCGTACATTGTTAGTAGAATAATGTTTGTTTATCTTAAAGCTGACCGACGATGCTAATTCGAGCGTTGCCTGAAACTGGAACGTGTGAGATAATCGCGATAAATAGAACGCGGTTGAATGACTAATATTGGAAAAGTGGAGCGAGCGCGATTTTTCTTTTTTAAACAGAGATTCGGGCCTTTGGGTTTGATTCAGTTGAACCGATGGAAAAGCTCTCGTGTAAGTAATCCCGTTCAGAATCGTTAGGCAATGCTTTCTGTTGCATAAATCGATTCGTTCGAGTCACTTAGGCCTCGAATTGCCTTCTTTTCGGGACTTACAGCCTCTTCGTTTCGATGAGACGTTTATTTTTCGGGTCCACCGTCAGGATGATAGTCCAGGTGAGAAACAGCCGGAAGAAAGAAAGAGAGGAAGAGATAAAGAGGGGGATTATCTTTGGAGAATCGAGGCAGAGTATGACAGCTGAGAACTTCGGCCTTTGACCCAAGCTGGAACCCTTTATCCATCGCACCGCGCCGTGACCCAAGTCGCAGGATCATCAAACGTGTAATAGCAATGCTTTGAGCGCAATGACATCATGCGGTCTTTATGCCTCGCCTTTCGGCACGCCTAACAGCGCGAGTTTATTGCTAACGAAGTTCAAAAACGTATTTAGATGTTGGCTAGCTATGAATCATCGCCGAAAATTTCTTCGCGATCTCATACACATGACATAATTCATATTTCATTTGGAGAATTGAATTTTCGAAAGAAGAATAAGAAGTGAAATCGAAACGCCAGGTAATAGACGAACTCATTATCTGATGGAGAAATTCAGTTTTTTTCTTCTTCTTCTTCTTCTTCGAAACGGGTAAACTTATTTGAGAAAATGAATACACGAAGATCATACGTCACATACTCGACGATTTAATTCGGCATAGATGTTTAGTGAAGATGTCATTTTCCTAATCAATAGAAATAATTTATCACAGAGGTTTCAGGCTGGCGAATAGTTTATTGATATCGACCATCGTGGACTACTAAATTTGAACATGTGCTTGCTCGTTCATTTATCATTAATGAATCATTCTCGGTCGGAATCCGAGAGAATAAAAAAAAAGATGGAAGTAAATAGCGTTAAACAGTGACAGTGTCTAATTGTAAATTGTTATAACTTAGAAAGATAAAACGGCAAATAGATGACGTAAGTCGGGGAAGCCTCGTGTCGTCGTCTGATATATTCTCCCCATGATTCTTTACACATCGGCGTCGAGGCCTTATGATTCTGAGTAGAAGTTGAAAGAATCACTTTCGGTAATAAAAATGATAAAAAAAGTTCGATTTTTATGAATCGCATAATTTTCGGAATCGTTAAAGATATCACTGACGTTTTTCGCAAATTTGATTAAAACTTTTGATTATGAACTCCGGATAGATTGGAACTCGGTTCGATTCCACGATTTTATTTTTCAAGCCGAGATTTTAGTCTCTTATTATTTCATACGATGATCAAATTTTATAGGAGTTCAGATTTTTATAGAGCCTCAGGTAAGATCTGCATGGATTTAAATCCGAATAATTTTATCCGAAAAAAGTTGAAATATGAGAAAAAAATAAATAGATAAAAATAAATTCTTGAAAAAAAAAAATCAAAGGAAACGAATAGACAGTCGGTCAGCTGTCTGGCAATTATTCCAGGTATCCGTTCTTATTCTATGTAGCGAAATAATAGTTTGCAGTAAACGAAGTGAAGCAGGTTTGGCTCGTTTCGAACTGTGTAGTTAAAAATAAAAATCGCTACTGAACAGCTGAGAATAAACTATATTGTGTCAGGTGACCGGAATTCTTTCTATCCATCTACTTCTTCACTGCAAAGAGAGAGAGAGAGAGAGAGAGTAAAGAAAGAAAGAAAAAAAAAAAGAAAACTCGAATTTCATTTATAAACTATTTCCCACACTCTGCAACGTTGACAAATTTACACATACAGGTTTAAAATAACCTTTTTTTTTCTTAGAATCGCTGCGGTATACTCATCGTACTTTGAGACATTATGATTAAAAAAAAATCATTGCCATGCAGCTTTGCATTACATCGATCGATTTCACCGATAAAAAATAAAAATGCTGATCGTAAGGTAATCTCGATGTTCGATGAATTTCATTTTTGGATACGAAAATTTTTTACATAAAAAAAAAAAAAAAAACTGTGTCACTTTCTCGAAACGATAGAAGATTCGGCTAATATCTATGTAGGTATTATCGGTTTTCCCTGGAATTGCATGGTTTTAGAATATTCCCTCTGAATTTGAAAAAGTATCGATAAATGATGCGACCCGTACCCCGCGACAGATACTTTTTCTTCTCTACACTCAATCTACGTCATTAGGATTCTAGATTTTTTCTGCTTTTCAAAACGGTATATAGAAGTCTCGAAAAAAATTGTACTAAATATATATGGTGAATTCCTCGATTCATTTAACAATGATTCGACCTAATTAGGCTTCTTATCGTGACAGGTAAAGTTTGATAACACTTTGCGGAAAGATAAGAGCAAGACATCAGTTAGACTTTCGACTACATATTAAACAGATCCGATAGTGAACAATATAGAGACAAAAAAATATAGATTAAAAAGAAAATTATCTAGATGCTGTAACTTCCCTGTGTTACAACAAAAAAAAAAAAACATATTCAAATCTTTGCAAGAAAAAATAAATAAAAAAAATAAAAGAAAATTTGAATAAAATGCCAAATCACAAGTGACTGAAATTCAATATGTCATATCTGCATTGAGGTACCTAATTTGAACACCCACTAGCTCCGGACAAAGTGCGTTAACCTGCTGATATCGTCGTCATCGTATAGGTATACAGAGTGTTACAAAGAAAAAAAAAAAAAAAAAAACGAAGAAAATCTAAGATTAGTTGGGAGTATATTTCGACTCTCTTTCTCTCTCTCTCTTCCCCTCTCTAACCCTTCTTAATTCATTCTCTCCTCTCTCGTACTAATGATGATAATGTACAGAATTTTATCTCTAATATGTAAACAGAAATTTTTTTTCCGCGATAAGAATCGAAGAACGCGTGGCATCTACGTATATACATATGTACACATGCTTAGTATACGTACGTACATATACTTATAATACATATAACCAGGGTACCTACTTGGCCTCGTATTTAGGCCACGAAATGAATGGGTCGCTCGCGCTGCAACGAGAACCACGACTCCGATTTACCTCTTTCTTAAACTTTGTCGAGTGGTGAACACTGGTGGCTTAATATGCAAGAATGAAACAAATTTTTTTTTCTCTCTCTTACCGTCGAGAACAGAATTCTTTTTTTCTCTTTCCTTTCTCCTTAGAATTTCTATACTTAGGTATTATTATCAGAATCTCATCGCGAGTGTAAAGTGATTGTAGTTAGAGAAGACCGAGGCGAACCGGGAACCTCGGTATAAAATTGATTATTTTTTGTTATTTTTTTCAATTTTTTCAATTTTTTCAGATGAAAAATGATTTTTGAAAGAAAGAAATTTGTTTTTTTTTTTTTTTCTTTCCATCAATTTTCGACCGAGCTAAGATATATATGTGTGACATATCTTCGAATGGAATAAATTTCCAAACGAAATCCCATGGTCAACCGATTCGGGACAAACGCGACGCGACGCACCTTCTCGAATTACCTGGACCTGCGAACAGCCGCGCGGGACGAATCGACAGAAATAGATTTGCCGTTGTTAGTTCGATTTACATAGTAGGTATATATATTATATACATATCCGTATCTATATGGACAGAAATATATAGAATAAGCTAAGGTACGTATATATTATCGGGTATAGAACGTAAGATGCGAAATAATTGATTCTTGGCCAAAAAATCCGGAGACTTTGAGGCACCTGAAAATAAAACGAGATAGAGAAGAAGAAAACGGGAAAGACAGAAAGAAACAAAAAAAAAAAGACCGTTAAGAAAATCACGTGCAGATAGTTTCTCTCGTCACATTGTCGGGATTCGTAGGTTTGGATGGTATCATGTGTGTATGATTAGCTGAAGCGTTTAGCTGTTGCTGCAGCCTCGATTAAGTACAAAGAAGTAGAAAAAAGAGAGAAAAAAAAGAGTAAAAAGAAGAAGCTGTGGCCCAACTCCGCGAGATATACACGTGTGTATGTATTATCTATTTGGGTGAAGATACTAATTTTATATTATAGGCCATCTGCCGGCTGGTTGTTTCGTGAAAAAAAAAATGGAAAAAAAGAAAGAAAAGAAATACACACACTCATCTTATGTTCGACCTACGCATATATGAGTCAAACGGTTTTAGATTTATGTTAAATTCACCATTTCCAAGAATTTTTATCGCTATTAGCTAAACCGTGTAGGTATATACCTATACCTGTATAGATATACACTTGGGCAATAGATTTATATATATATATTGCCTCACAATCAGTTATCGTCATTCACTTAATAATCTGACCTTCGAAGTTTACGGTCCTGCGTGTTGACGCTCACAATTAACGCGGATGAGGGAATAACTGCTAGATTTTAATGGACGTGTATACATCTCTGTTCTTTCTTTTTTGTCTTCTTATCCTTACTTCTTTTTTCGTCCAATTCTATCACGGGATGTCGATCACCGGAGCATCTTTTTCATAAAAATTACATCATTTGACTGAAATTATATATTCACTCGACACAATTAGCTGCGACAGCTATATACATGTGTACAGGCATATATCTGATTATTAATTCAAATTTTTCAAACTCGTTTCATTCATTCATTCATTCATTCATTCATTCATTCATTAATTAGTTCCCAACCTTGAAAGATATCTCTTATCGCATCACATTATAAGTCCATAATAATTGAAGATTCTATAAATATAATCTCGGTACTGTGTAAAATGTTCTAATTGAAATTCGATTTTTGAATGATACAAATTTTGAATAATTTTTCGTAACAACGGTACAATATACAGCGTATATACATATGTAATAAGAGTTACGTCAGTTTTCGAGCACGTTTCTATACGCATGACGGAACAATAGAACGGAATAATCTTTCCACGGGTAAATATCATCTTGATCTGATGATAAATTGAAGAAAATCTATAAATAAATATCTGTGGATATATAGGTACGTGTAATATACAGATCCGTGTATAATATCTTTTACAAATGTATGCATCATTTTCTTGGCAGATCATTGAGCTCACTTTTACCTATCTGTCCATCTATACGTATAACTTTACAAACACATGTACGTCTCGATATCAACTTTATGAATAAATTGATGTCATACGTTATGCAGTATGCATAAATATTCCTCATACTTGTTGCACATCGTGACTAATATATATATATAACGGGTCTATATACATGCACACAGACGTCGTTAATATTGCGCAATTATAATTGAGGCTATATAATATGTAGAAGTATAGATGAGAGTAGGTACATACCTACATACGTATACGTATAAATAATTGACAAAAATATGTTTTATTTATTCATAAACAGCTGCACGTAGTGAATTAGCTAGAAGTCTTCAGGTCCCTTTGAACATTGACTAATCGCAAATAACAGAATTACTTGTCCGATTGCTAAACGCTAAGGTTTTACTTGCATATTAATATTTCACCAGTTTCTGGCCTGTATTAGCGATGGCTATTTTAAGTAAATATAGCATAGACTGAATAGTAAATAAATTAACCCCCCCGCCCAAAAAAAAAAGAATCAAAGAGTTGACAGTAAGACCGCGATCATCGGTATGCGCGAGTATCGTTAGAAGATAGAAGAGTGGTCATAGCAATGATCTGAACGAAGTATAGGTATGTCATAGAAATAAATTAGAAGAGAAAAAAAAAAAAAATTAAAAATTGAAATGAAAAAACGGCGATAAAAAATATCGTCGATTTTACGATCCGTTGCTCGATGAATCGATTCCTCTGTTTCGCTTTCATCGAGAAACTCGTTTCTGCGACGACCTCGACGACCTATGGTACATTAGTGTAGGTATGTGTGATCCTACGCCCTTCGTCATGTACGTGATCAACGTTACAAATACTTTATTATAGAATAAACTTGACACACAGCCGCCAGTGGTGTTTCTTATCTAGATAATTTCATATGGATAATAATCATCGGTTCATTTTTTAGTTTATACCGTCTATCGTATCTTCGGTGGTTCCTGAAATAGAAGAAACGAGATCGCATTTGGGAACTGAACTGAAGGATTTTGTTCATTCGTCTATCATTTTTCATCTTTTTCGTCATCTAGATGCGAGATAAATGAAGAAAATCTCGTGTTTCTTAAAGATACGGTTTCAAGAACATAAAATATATTTTTGTTCATTCATTTTTTTTACCTTTCATCTTTATTTTCGTCTAATCATAAGTCGTGTGAAAACGAAAAGTTTTTCTCTCTAAGAAAATAAAACCGAATAATAAGAATCTCGGTGTATCGTCTCTCATCTTTAATCTTTTTCGTGATCTAGATGTGGCCGATAAATGAAGACAATCTGAAATTTCCTCAAAGATTGTCTCGAGAAAGTTTATCCCTCGTATAATATCCAAGCAAATTTCTACCCGCAAAGAAATCATCTTATCATCTTCGAATTCAGGTCATAATATAACGCTGATTATCTTCTTCCAAGAGCTGACTGCGGCATGGTGTAGGTACCTATAGAAAAAAATTCTGCGAAGATATCTGTTTACCGTCCATCTCCACCAGCAGCTAATCTCAAACGCACCGTATCTTTGAAGACTCTGGACAACTGCAATCGCAGCAAAGAGTCAGATGAAGGATTAATTCCCTTACGCGCGATTTTCTTCACGGTTTAGTCATGCCCGTAGGAAATCTGCTCCACGACCTTCGCATGCTCGAACGGTTCTCAAAGGCCCGAGACTTCTCCGTAGGCAAAGGGGGAAAAAGATGAAAATACGACCACGAGGGAAGAGGGAAGAGGGAAGAGGGAAGAGGGAAGAGTAAACGGAGAAAGAAGGAAAGGAGGAAAGAAAGAAAGGCGAATACGTTCACGTTTTAACCGGTGAATATCTGAATTACGAGCGTTAAGTTATGATAAGGGGAGGATTTATCGGCATCGACACACCGTCGCAATATCCCTTCCCTTTCTCGCGTAGAAAACTTTTCATCCCCTATAATAATCCGTGCCGCAGTACGTAGTTCCGAGATACTTATTTAAGTATTAGGTATAGGTACTTCTTAGATCCATTACGGCAGCAGATCGGTAACGCGAACTTTGATCACCGATCACTTATATCGCTCGGGATTATTACATCGGATACCGCACATGCCCTGCGGCGGGGATAGAACATGAGTACTAATCCCAACTCGCTAATTGATTAAGCCGTTTCCTGGGATTCATATAGTTTTTCAAATGTCTTAATGACAGAAAAAGACGGGAGGAAATAATAACTAATTTAATTTATTCCATCTTTTTAACCACCGAGGAGTACCGATGTTTTTTCCCTTATACTGTCATGGACACGATACGAAGATCACGAGCGTTTTGAACTTTTTATATGCCTATGATAATTGCCTTCGTAAGATGCCTGCATTCGATCTTCGACTCTTCTTTTCTCGAATAACTTTTGAACTGGTCGATGGATTTCAGCGAATTCTGGCGCTCGAACAATTATCAGACAAGGTTTAGACTTTGAGAAAAATCGGTCAAGGGGTTTGGAAACGGGAGGCCATAACGTATTTTGAGAGAACAAACTTTTTCCAAAAAAAAACATAAAATATAAAACGATTCGGATATTAAATTTCGAAATTTCATTCGTTTTCATTCGCATCGACATTTCATGGGACTTCAAGGCCCACGACTCTCGCGTCTATTTTTCCCTCGAATCCTGTGCATATATACGGCCGCCGATCATAAGAGCCGAGAGCTTCGATCGACCCGCGGAGGGTTCTAAATGTGATAAATACCCCGGTGGCCAGTAATCGTCAATCACCGTCTCCATTCATGTCTCATGAGCTCTTCAATGAAGTCCTCTCGATGCTGTCCTCGCGGTTTCTCGGCCTCATCAAGTCAGGAGGATGGATACAAAGAATTGTTTTCAAATATCGACGTAACAAACGTCTGGAGGTCCGGAGACCGCAGAAACGCGTCTTTTTGTCCGTCGAGATAAAAGCCGTGACGTGTGCGACTCCAGACTCAGACTTTGTGCCTGCGGAGAATTTCTAAGAGACTTATATACCTTCTGCACGGACGGCAAATCAAAGTCAAACTATTACCATGAAAGATTCAACCACATATCTTCATCCTAGCTCGGTCTATCTCGCCTCTAAAGGCGAGGCACGTTGCACTTCTTACGTCTCCTTGTCTTGTGTTTTATGCCTTGAACTGATCTATCCACATAGTGCAAGACGAGTAGGTGTATAGATGTGTAAAGAAGCTTATACGAGGTGAAAACTCCTGTCGTCCTTTCCTTTTCCTCGCTCTCCCTTTATTACTGGTCTATATACGACCGTGCGATCGCGGACCTCTAGGATTTTACGTCTGATTTCTTCTGCATTATTCACGCCCTATGAATCCTGGATTCATTCATTCGACGTATATCTATCCCATGCGTGCATGTACCATTGGCCCAGATCTCGACCATGCCTGGCCGAAATCCTTGGGCCAAGCTTGTTTTAACCCATGTTTCCATTCCTGGGCCATTACTTGAAAAACGTTAGGGCCAATAGACATATAATTATAATTATATATATGTTAACATAATATAATATAATACATATATATAGGGTGATATTTATGCATTATATCAAATTATGTACGGTGTAATTCCTGATCATAGGCATGGGTTTGGACATTTTTATTCTCAAAGTAACAGTAAAGGAGACATAAGATCAACATCACAATTTTTATTGTATAAAATAATGCAGTGAACCCAAATTTCCACGTAATTTGAATGGAAAAATTCACTGCCTCGCCTGCGGTACATGTAGTTGACCTACAGGCTACAAGTTTCATCCACCTTTTTCTCAAATTTATTTGTAAACTATTCCCGCCTTTGCCCGTCGGAAATTTCGTCTAAATGCGTCCTCTTGCAGCCTGAACAGTTCGTGCTGTTTTACCTCCTTCACGATCCCCTGATCGTGCAAGCCATATTCCTGTGGGACTTCGTACTTGTTTGGGTGTAATCTTTCCAGCATATTTGTTTATCAAGATTTCTGAAAGTGCTACGCAATACTAATTATTAATATTATTCTGAGTACGGCTTCAATTTTTAATGGATGCAGACTCAGGGATCATTTCTAGTGAAGGAAAAGTGGACTCTTGATGATATTTACTTGAGATCATTGAATAAATGATTGCTTACCTTCCATGCAAGAATATACCGCTGTCGCACTATAATTTTTCTTGCCTATCCCTTTCACGATTATTTCGGTTCCGCCATAGCGTAGTTAAATACTTTTTCTTATAAGCTCTGATGAAATGTTTATTATTTTCAATTAATAAACGCACTATTTGAATCAACGATTTATTTGTACACGCTGTTACAGCTTGATGACGCTAACTAACAAAAGAAGCTTACTTGTTATTGCATAGATATAAAGGTACAGGCTCGCTACCAAACTATGTAACAAAGAGTCAAAGAGTCCGCCTTTTATCTGAACGCTACATATCATAGTACACAGCGCAGCTTAGTATCTATATACTTCAACAGATGCATATACATATGGGGCATTCCACGTCAAATTTACACTGCATGCATCTCACCCCCTTCGATTTGGATAATTTGTTAGTATGATGTTGCAACAAACCCAAAACTTGATTATTATTATCAATGATTTATAATCATAAAGCCGAGAACCTGAACGATCACGAAGCGGTGGACCTAGACGAGTAAAACTACAAAACGGAAGACCTAGACGACGGAAACTACGAAGCGGTGGACCTAGACGAGTAAAACTACAAAACGGAAGACCTAGACGACGGAAACTACGAAGAGGTTGACCTAGACGACTGAAACTACAAAGCAGAGTACCTGGACTACGAGAACTACGGAAATTACGACGCCGAGGATCAGGACGACGAGAACGAAGGCGTACGCCGTACGAAGTCATCTCCAAGAGACGACGCCATCATATCCAGAAATCGAACCATCACTTCGTGCGATCACTTACACTCTTGAACCGGCCCTGTCTTGGTCACTTATAAGCCCGGTGATTGGTCAACTAAGATCTTCTGTAGCTCCGAAAATATTAGTCCCTCGAAGTTTTGGTAAAAGAAATTTAGTCCTAGATTTCCGAGAGGGATACACCCGCGTAAGGTTATCCGGTCAGTCTGAATCGCCCTGTATAGTCACTGCGAGCATTTCACGTAACCTATAATATAATATAATATAATATTAGCTTCAAATATATAGCTTCAAATTAACAATTGGCCAGTAACGATTGGGCCAGATTTGTACGAAGTTCGGCCAGATATCAAGACCATGTTTTGGCTGACACTATTAGACCAAGAATGGGACAAGCTCTGGGCCGGCTGTTTGGCCCCGTCTGTGGCATGTACAACTGGGCCAAATGTCGCCCAAGAAATGGCCTCAGCGTCGGTACCAAGCTTTCAATGATTATCGTTGAACACAGAATAGTAGCCTTGGGCCAAGCTCTTCTCATTCTTGGCCCAAGCGTCAGATCCAATTGCTGGTTAATACCGTCGGGACAATGCTGGGGAAGGCTTCGGCTGATGGCATTTTGACAAGGCTTGACGCCGAGCTTGGCCCAAGCATGGACCAAAATTGTTTGTGTTCACTATTGGGAACGCACGCATGGGTACGTCAGTTTTATTCGTCTTACTTTCGGCTGAGAATCAAAAGGCTTGCGGAAGACTTGTAATTGCAGCATGTGTTCAGAGAAATATAATTTAGAGAAACGAACGACTTCCGGTTCTCGATGAAAATCAAAAGGAAAGTCCGTGGGCGCTGTATGAGATAGAGTTCGTTATTACGGTTCCCCGTTAGCAATTAGGACTTAGCTCACAATTAAACCTGATACCAAAGTATATGTAATAATGAAGTTTTCCTCAGTGATTGCGACGTAGCTACTAGCCGTGGGTGTGTATAGGGAAAAGATTCCTTGTAGAAGGATTGTCGAGTGGGAGAATATCCGGTTGAAAGTCGTAAGGTCGGTAGGCAACAGCTGGTGGTACGGAGGTCCTCCTCTGAAGTTCTGAAGGGTACGCGAGCGGAGAACTCTTCCCAATTGAAGAACAAAGGTATGAAGAAGTAGGTGTATGTAAAGAAAGGAGAGACGGAGGAATAGGCATTTGGGGAGAAAGGAGGAAACAAGAGCGAAAGGGAAAACGGAAGATGGAAAATGGAGGAGGGCGGAGAGCTTTCGGGCTCGCGCGTTGAAATTTAGCATTAGTTTGCGAGAGGGACGCGATACGTACTCCATCTGTCGCATAGGTACGTATCGCACGTATGCTACTTATACGTTACATACGTGGGCGACGAGTCAAACTGGTTTGACCTAACGCGAAAAGAAAGAAGAAGAAAAAAAAAAGAAACAAAACGAAAAGAGAAGAGAAGAGAAGAAAAATTGAAATGAGAATAAAAAGTCCACGTGCTCGAACAAACTGGTCCTACAACTCGCGTAATCCTTTCAGCTCCGCGCAGGAACTTACGTCCTCGAAAACCCGAACGGCCGTAGCCACGGTGGCGCGGGTTTGGAATTGTTTAAATTTGACCAAAAGTGCAGGCTTCACCGCACGGTCAAGGACGCTAATTTTTACCATTCCATGGGGTGAAACGCCAACCCTTGCGGGGATGGAAATCATGAAAAAAACCTAATTCTTATTTTCCTTTTTTCCATCTTTCTCTCATCATCGTCGAGGTATGAATCGTAAGACTAACGTTACAAATGGTATTTTTAGAGCGGCTGCATTTGGTCGAGAAACAATTTTTCAGCAACGATTTACCGTACAGCCCTTTGAAATATGATTCAAGTCAGAATGTATGAGTCATCGCCACGTACAGTTGCATGGAGGCAAAGTAAAAGCAGTTCCGCAGCTTCGATTTCGCACTTCTTGATCTCCGGTATAGTTCAGGGACCAAAGCTTTTTGATCAGATGACCGTAGGCAAATTTTTGAGTCGCTGATTGCAATGACAGAAAATTTTGGGTAAGGGGAAGAAAGGATTTTACTCGAGGTCTGATTTTGGGGGATTTTGAGGGAATCGTCGATCATTCGAGCGATTTCCGCATACGTTCGATAATTTATACAGTTTTCTGAATAATTAGGAAACAGAAAATCCAAAAGTTACCCAAGATTTGAAAATCGATGGCTAAGTTTTCTTTTCTTTCTTTCTTTTTGCTTCCTTCTTTTGAATTGATTCAAATTTTATTTACAGATCTTAGCGTGAAATGAAATTCAGAGACCTCTCTCTCTCTCTCTCTCTGATCGTAGGATTCGACAACTATCTAGTATCCACGCAGTGCGCGTGATCTGATCACCTCCTACTTTAATAGCTTGCAAAGAGGCGCAGATAGGCGTCAAGACGAGGGAACTCCCTTGCCCAAGCATCGACGTTCCTGAGTTCGAATAATTGAAATCCTTCGAGAGCGTATCTCAAGGATTTACAAAACATGTATATGCGTTTGGCCAAGAAATAACGTCGTCAGATAATTGTCACGAAAAACGGATGAAGCGTGTTGCGAGGAAGAAGACAGAGGCATAGATATAGAGAGAGGAACAAACAGAAAACGAGAGAAAAAAAAACGTTGGTAATAATTTTTCCAATGCTTCTATAAAAAATTATTCCGCCATCCAGACATTTTCCGTTTTTTTTTTTCTTTTAGCTTTTTTTTATTCGTGGCAAGTCTTCCCGTCGATATTATCGGATTTACTTCGGTGGCTTAGAGTGCAAATGGGGTCCGCGAGCGCCGGTTCGTCTATATACCTAAACGATACCGAAAGGGGATAATATCCTTAATATCTTAACGAGGATTATGCGAAAAATCAATTAAAATTGATCCTGTCTCTCCCCCCTCGCCCACCCTCGCCCACCCTCAAACTCTCTCTTTCTATTTCCTATAAGTGGGATATACCCTCTGTTTTTTAGGGTCGAAACCTCGGCCGCCAAATTCTGTGTATAGAGTAAGTTTCGTATTGAACGAAAAATATTTGACTCCTCAGAATTAAGATCGGTTTAATGATTATAAATCTTTCATCGATAGAATATTTCTGAATGTTAATTAAACAGTGCCGAAATCCCGGGCGATTGGAATATCGGAAGTGTTTCAGTTCGGAGAAGATGCTTGATGCGTTCAAGAATAGTATAGTCGACAAAGGGCGACAATATATTTCATTTTCAATGATCTAATCATTATTCATTAATATATCGGCTAAAGACACAAGATTGAACAATTGTGAGAAGAGAAACAGTTTTTTCTTATCAAAGTGAATAAAGCCCGCTTTCAGAGCAGCAGCAGCACTGATACACTTTTATATAATCGTTGCACTTGGCCTACTGTGTAGTGGAGAGAAAATAGATTGTTGAAAAATTATTCATTCCAATTTTATCTCCGTCTTACTGCTGCAGAATCGTTATAATTATCTTTAACATTATAGCGACCTCAGCCTACAGCTATTAATAATTGAAAAACATGAAGAAATAAAGAAATTGAAAAAATACAGGGTTCTCTTCATACTCAACAGACCGACCTTAGACCCAGCTGACCGCTGGCCACACGATCATCGACTTATTTATTCCCGGATAATTGCATCTGACCTCTGTCTCTGTACGCATGTAAATCTCAAGTCTTTTTCCCTCTATCGATGAACGCTCTTTGCCATTGATTCTGAGCCGTCAATCAACGCGGTCAATACCGATGAAAAATCTCGCATACAAATGACGTACGAGATATTGTATCGATGTCTCTGAAAACTGCACGGTGACCTCGGAGTGCTGCACTCTCTTCGTCGATGATCTGTGTTCATTCTATTTTCGTATATGATGCATGAATTGAGATCATTTATTGGTACATTGAAGCTGTCGTTCTTCGCCCTGCGCCTTTTCTCTCTCCATTAATATCCTCGTTCTTACTTCTCACCGCGTGATAATTGAGTGATAGGAAAGCATTGGTTTCGCGTCAAAAACGACTTTCGCGTCGGTCTGCCCGGAGTAAAAATAAGCCAAGTATTCCGGAAAACGAGTGGACGGAAAAATTTGAAATTTTACAGGATTATAGCCTGTGTTCTGACGACGAAAAATCGCCAGGTCCCGTCAAGATCGACCAAATCGTTAACCCGGTAAAAATCATTGAATTTTAAATCTGTAAAATCCTCAAATATTTTTCTCACCTGAGTCCTTTTATAATATTGAAATATTTGAAAATAAATGGCGATGAAAAGTCCGATGCAACCTGGTTGCCGAATTTATTAATTTTTTCTCTCCATATTCTATGTACATATATTCGTTACCTACGTCATCGACGAACGAAGTACATAGCGTATACCTATATACGTTGAATCGTGACGCATTTGCGCGACGTTGGCTGTAAAATTCATTAATTAATTCTCCGAACTTTGAGATTCGAGGTGTTTTTGCTCCCTCGATCGCTTTTTGCTTTGGATATATTCTCGGCCAATTCATTATACGGTTACGTGAGCTCTCTCAGGTATTACAGGCGTCTAACCTCGACGATTCGTGCGGACTGTAAGGCAGGCGTCTATCATACCAGATAATATCATATATTAGGTACATAACGCGTCTGAGGCGACCGTATTTGACATATCTGTTCATGACCGTCATCGCAGAAGCTATATAGGCTCGATATGCATGCATAATAAATTGACAATACGCGATGCAGAGGAATAAAGCAGACGGACTACTGACTACAGCATAGTCGGGTTGCAGACGAAGACGACTTCCTTCCTGCCACGTGAAGATTTTATATTAATCAACGATTCTTAACGACATATCGCGAGCTGCAGCATTCGCGAGTTAAATAGAATATTCAAAAGATATATGCTGCAAGATTCTTGATCATCAATTTCTACGATAAGATATGAGAAGAAGAAAAAAAACGAGGATCTATTAAAGCAGATAATTTCAGATTTTTCCCACATTTAAATCTATGCGATCGTTAATTTGTTATAGAATTTGTTATATCACGTGTAGTTTTATACCTGCGAACAAGTACAACATTGTTCGGTACAGATAACGATTAGTTTTATTACGTAAATTGGCGATAACGATAAGGAAAGATAAAATTTCGTTTTAAAAGTAGGAAAATAAAAAGAGAAATATCTAGCAGTCTAGGTCACCGGGCAGCAAGGAAGATTACCAACACGAGCTGTCATTAGACAACTGTCAAGCACGATTCGAATGTATGTATACGGAAATATATTCTTCTTCTTCTTCTTCTGCTCGTTGGTTTTTCGGAAATGTAGTCTAGGCTGAAGAGCTGCTAGTTATAGCAAAGAGTTTATGATGACGAGAACGCGAGCTAGTTACCAAAAATTGGGTATAAAAGATCGAGCGCAGCTCGATTCAGAACACTTTTCGCCACTTCGCCTACGGGCTATCATTAGAGTCAGATACGGGGTATTGGGCAAGTTTCTTCAGCCAGCAGGCCAAGGAATTAAACTCGCTTCATCTCCAGAGAAAAAAGAGTGAATTAGATATTCGAACTGCGCTTTGAAAAATTCGAAAACCAGTTTTGTGTTTCAACGTTGATTGTTTTTTGTGCAAAAAATTGCGATATGTCTTTATTTTGACAGAGGCGAGAGAAACGAAGAAATTTTATAAGGAGACTTTTCGTTTTGGAACGCCGAAATATTGGGAACATTATTTTGAAAATTTCGCGCCTCATTTTATGCTCGCCCAATTTACCCTACACACATATATTTATTAGAGAGTTTCGAAGTCGAATCTATCGCACAAGGGTTGTCTTGCTCTACGTTGAATTACTCGATATGCTTGAAACAAAACGCAGAGTATCTTCCTCACTCACTTTCTGACTTGCGACGGTTTTATCCCGTATTAAGATACACCTAAGCTTGAAACTTAATAACTAAACGCAAGGGGACCTACGAACATAATTATCTAAAGGGTTCGGATCCCAAAATGCATTTTACTAAATTTTCAGATCGATTCTATCCAAGAAAAATTCATCAGAGTACAAGTCGCGTAGCTAATCGCAACTTCTCTAAATTTCCAGTGGATATTCTACACTGACGTAATTTCGGAGCAAACCAGTGATATTCGATGAATTTTTCTTTTAGATAAGAAAATTTTTCATCTTAAGCCATTTTTAAAAAAAATTCTTTTTCATGCAAATGTTGAGATATAAAGCGTGTCACGTGCTCACAATGACAGAAGACCGTCCTAATCTCTACATAATACATTCAAAATTGAAAAAAAAGAAAAATCTCGAGTATGCAAAGCGAAATCCGTTAAATCTGAAATAATTTCTGTTCATGCCAGAACCTGCAAGCAATCAGCTGAGTCAATTGAACCTTTCCTCAAATCAATGGATTTCGTACTTTGAGCAGCTAATCAGATTCTATATAATCGGAAATTGAACTCTTCTGAAAAATCTATGATTTGATTTGGATTAATTCCTATCAGTGCATTTCGATCGGTGACTAGCGCTTCAAGCCTGATAATTTTGAATCCAAGAACCGCAAGTCTCGAGTCATGAATCACCCTGTATAAGTGCATAGGCAGAGCCGTTTGAGACAGCTAAAAATATACAGCACGTACCAGCGTTGACCGCGTGCACAGGGATCGTCATTGTTGTAAATGCACACACGGTCATAATCCGCACCAACGAACACACACATCGCCATCGACACCCACTCGAAGAAAGTTTGAACCATGAGGTAAGGTTGCTGCAAAGGCGTCATTGTTAATCCTCGCTGCATTGTGCATACGCTGGGTTTTCTCATTGGCCGGAGAAACAGGGCCGTAAACAGCTGGTCCAAAGGGTATTTCGAAGAGGGTCATTCGAGTGGATAAAAAAAATAAGGACAAGCCATAACCCGAACCTAAACCTATATGTATTGAAGTGGGCACTGTATACAAGATAGGACTTTCACGGACACGAGCGAATGAGCAAGAGGCATGCACTGTGTTGAGCCTAATTAGTTCAGGCGTTATCTACTGTTGTATGGTTGTAGTAATTATCCACGTATATACATGCGCCAGAACTTGGGGCGTTTTCAAGTCGAGGTCAGTTTTCATTTTAGAGATTGACCAGCGTTTTATTGTCCGCTGTGAGCGCACACCTTCGGTCATTTCGCGGACGAGATGCGAATTCTTAGAATTGTGCATAAAGTTGGGTTCGGGCTGGCCGTTAACTTTTTTGCTAAACTCAATGTCGGGGATATGAATCTGGGCTTCGGTTGCGATTTTTGCAAATACTGTTCATTTCCCACGATCTTCTTCGAGTGTAGAAAAATCGACGGACATTCATTTCGTTTTTCCGTCACTTGGTTCAGCCCCGATATTATGCTCACCGATCAGAAACCCTCGTTATCGATCATAGAGGCTGTAATTGTCGAGGATAATTCAAGTTTCGAAATTCTTCTCGCAGCTCAAGACACTGGGATAAGGATAAATCGAAATGTCTTGTAATTCGGACTGAATACGATTTTTCTGGAAACGTTGATCAACCGAATGAGACGCAAGTCGTTAGTTTCTCGAAGATATTCGATTTTCTACGGGTTTCCGATGGATTCTGATGCAAGAAACTACGCATAACGAGATACTTATTTCCGTCAAATTGTCGAGAGTTAATTATCCGGTTAAAAACCGTTATCACTCAAATATATAATGTTTCCCATAACATCCGCGCACACTGTTATGTCATATGGCCGTATATCGTATCAATTTCAAACCGTTCTCTCTATACGAATCATATACACATATCGCTTATTATTCATCGTAACTCGTAAGGTTAACGGTATCATATTCTGAGAAAGGCGGAGAGCAAGGTATGTAGGTATACGAGAAGGACGACGGAGTCTGGGACCGAGATCGAGACCAAGAAACGATCTGCGGCCGCCCATGGACAAAGGGGATAACTAAAAGTATAGCGAATTAATCCCTGGACCGATCGCGCGGGCGTATGATGCTATATTACAATATCGCAGTCTGAAAGGCGATGGGAAACGTGAGACGAGACTACGTACCTACATATGACGGAGGGGCCTCGTAAGACAAAACTCATCACGCTGTATGAGCGAACAATTCGAAAATGAGCTGACGATGCGAGACGAATACGAAATGAGAGTTTCTAAGTAAAAAACGAGGAGAAAAAGGACAGGGCAGACCAGCTGTGAGTATAACAAATAAAGAGGCAAGGGGACCAGACCTGGCAACGCTGTTTGCAAAAAGCGTATCGCAAGATGTAACTAGACGTATGTAAGACGGAAATTGGCGAGGTGCGGCTCGCAGATTACACGGAGTATCAATTGATTGAGTATGTATGGTATGGTCGAATATTGAATCCCATTTGACAGCCTGGCGCTGATTTAGTCCGCGCGAATGTAAACGCGGCTGATCGTGAGTCAACCGAAGAAATAATAAATTCTAATGGGAGACGAATGAGATCGCGTCTAACAATAAACGTTGGTTTATATTGCGGCGAGGATTCATCGGGCTGACTTAATTCTTCTGCTTTACGAATTCGTCATGCGGCGGTTAATAAACCGGAAACACTGCAGCGGAGCGAAAAGAAGCGAAAGAAGCTGAGAATATTCGAAAATAGAAAACAGCGTATAGCCGGCCGTTCTGCAATCGCGATTGGCCACGTCAGCGTCGAAGGGCCCGAATTTTTGGTGGTAAATATTTCGGCAATCTGATTTGAATTAGAGGCGTTTAGAAACTCGGAGAGAAGTGAAGAGGCCCTGAATCTATACCGCCGATAATTACACACCTGAATCTAATTCTTCTAACATTTACTTAGCGCACTTCAAGGCTTCGATAAATATTTATACAAATTGAAACATATTCTTGTACGATAGAAGAGGCACTTGAAATAACAGGGAAAAGACGTGCCATTTTTGAGAAAAAAATCTATGCGAAAATCGCGATTTTTCTATCTCAAAGAAAAGAAATGATGAGTTTCTAATCTTGCGGTCGAAAAAAAGTATTCTTAATACTCGACTGATTCATCATTTTCTGAGTTCGTACAGTTATTGTTGCAGATATACATATACGCGATCATACCGATCGCTGATCGTTGTATCGGAAAATAGAATTTTTTACTATGAACTCAATTGGTTCTTAGATTTTTTTTTAATTAAATTATTCCGACAATATTAATCATGGAGAATCGTATTTAGATTACATAGCTCGGTGAAAAAGAATGGCAGAAAAATCTTGAAGCAAGTGCAGTTTCGAAGTGGAAGCTTCGAGCTTCAGAATCATCTTTGACAAATTTTCTGAGATATTCCTTGAACATACTATAGAAAAAATTGAAAGAAATTCGTCTTTCATCTTTCCCCCCGTATCACTTAAACTCGTACGTACATAGCGAAGTCACAAATGATTGTAGAACAGTTCTGAAAACACCATCTTAAAGCTCGGATTTCAAACTCGAAAGTGATCGTTGTCGAACTATTTTTTTTTTTCGATACTTCTTCACCGAGTTATAAGTATTTTTTTATTTTTTTTTCAATTTTTCAATTTTTGAATCAGACCTGATAATATATATGAGATGCTTGAAATATCTATAATCCATGTAATACGATTTCTATTATATTAATATATATATCATTAATTATGAGAGAAGAAAGTTTCTGCCCTATATACTGGAGTACGTATATGTGTGTATATATGTATATGCCGATAAGACGTCCTTGTGCGATAAGAAGATGTTTGCCCGTGATGATAAAGAACGATAATTAATAATCTCGGTTAATTAGGGCTTCTTTCTCCGGAATCACTTCGAGAGGAAGAAAAATTTCAAGAAAGAAGCTGAACAAATGCAAGAAAACTTATACTTCACCCGCATATATAATATAATTGAATTGAATCGTCGGGAGTCGACGGATGGAAATCCTCGTCTTCGTTTCCGTCTCTGTGGAATTCATTTTTTTTATTTTTTATTTTTTTTTAATCTACCAAGTAGGTTGTATGTATATACACGTATACATATGTATATGCTGTAAAATCTACACCCATGAAAACCCGTGGACAAATATAAAGACATCGTATACGTATATACGATATATATATATTATATACCTACCTATACGTATATTTTCCGACAATTTCACGCGCGATTTGCAGAAAGGAAACACCTCGGGCTAAGAGAGCATTCAGAGAAATCCTAATATTGTATCTGCATTACCATATTTTTCATAAAGATAAAATCTTAGCCTTCGATATAGCTATTCGTATTCAAATTCATAAGCAGGGAAATATGTGAGGTGAAGAAAAGTCGCGGAAATATATATACGTTTGTGGAATAGAAAATTGTGTCAAATTTTTTCTACAAAAGAAATCAATCAGAATATTCAAGCCTATCGTTCATTCTTCTGCGATTCAAGTGAAAGATATTCCCTATGTTTCTTTTTTTTCCGAAATTGATCCATATTTTTTTTTTAATTTTTAAATTTTTAAATTTTTTTGTTTTTGCGCAAGGAGACGATGAAATTATGAACCCTCGATTCTCACTTTCTCAAGGACCCAAGACCGTCTGGTCTTACGAACACAAATACTGTCCGGGTTGTTGCACATATGCATCGCGTCTCATCTACGCGTTTCGTCTCAAATTTCCCGAGGAGCCGCGTCTTTGAACGTGCGGATGTCTTGGTGTTTCAGTACCCATACAGAATTTCTCGACCCGTGCCGCCACTGGCCACCCCCGTCGAAGCCGCATAGGATATACTGCACGTGTGCAAGGCTCCGGAAATGATTTCACCGCAAGAACAATGAGACGAGATGCTATTACGCAGGCTAAGCGAGGAAGTAATCTTTTGCGATTATCAACCGAGCCATTGATTTCTCGTTAAAATATGTCCTACAAAAATTGTAGTGCTCATACAGTCGCGTACTTTTTGTTCAGCAAATTTTTTCGTAGCATCAACCAGTCCGGAGAAATAATAGGTTGAAAGAAATAATCAAAAGAGATTAGAAAGAAAAGGAAGAGATTCAATTTCATCAATTATCTACCGAGCCATTGATTTCTCCGAAAAATATGCCGTACAAAAATCGTAGTGCTTGAAAAGACGCGTACTTTTTGTTCAGCAAATTTTTTTGTGGGATCAACCAATCCGGAGAAATAATCGGTTGAATGAAATTTTACGTTACTGCAGCGACTCGTCGAACCGAATATGCTGCAAATTTAGTAATTAGCTGTTGTTGCACTGCAGACAGCAATAACCAAGTCTGAGAATTGTGTTCCGAGCTGATCGTGAGCCAATTTAAAAAACGAAAAAGGAATTCGCAGCTGAAATCGCCTGATTCAATTTCTTTCGTTCATATCGTCTACTACTAATATCTAATATAGGTGGCTGCGTAATGGTGGTTAAATGAGGGACGTAATTCGGTTAATTGAGAAGTAAATTAGACGCGAGTTTTACCGTAGGCAATAATAATTTAGGGTGGATCCCTTCCCCGGACGAGTGGAATCGGTGAAATTTCTCGAATTAAGTGGTTGCGAATTGGCATACCTACCGATGAGGAGGACCTAAGTACGAGTTATAATCGAGTTAAATTCGGGGTAATTCGATCCCGCAATTTTTTCTTAATATACATCGATCGAAAGACTCGTTTCGATTTTCATAATTATTCATTAACTATAAAACCGCGGGCCTGGCGATGGCAAGAAGAAGAAAAAAGAGGGAGAAAAAATATTGAAAATGTCACCGCATGACACACGCGAATAAATTATCAAATTTGTCCAATTCAACACTCGGCATTTATTCCGCGCCTTAACTGGAGACGATTTTATGTGTATATCGAAAAGTGAATGCATTCAGTGTGGGCTTGAATATTGCCGGTTCTCCTCGCACGCCCAGGTGAGACGGAAAGGCGCTAAACCGCAACCGCGTGGGTTTTGAAATGCGGCTCCTTGACGAGGAGTTCATCATTTATCTCGGAACCGGTCGACGCTATCGAAAAACAGTGTGATAATAAAAGTCGCGTCTCGTCACTGGCTAAAATATTTTCCAATGGAATATTTCCGTAAAATTAAAACCCGCTGAGATAATCGCGTAGGAGTAAAGATCGTCAAGTGTTAGAACGTGGTCCCTCGCTGTAGCCGCCTTTGCAGATCTTAAACTCGGCTTCTAGAATCGGTAGCCTTTACTGAAATTATCGCCGTCTCATCAGAAGCCTTGAAAGTCAGGGCAGGGCATTCGGTATAACCGTTTAATGAACTGACCGAGGCCGGCATGAGTTTGTGAAGAATAAAAACCTTCTCACAACAAATCGAGTCACGTAATGAGAAGACTGGAGGAAAAACGGAATTGCAATCCCTCGGTACTCGGTAGATTTGGATAATAAATACCCGAACTTTTAGCACAGGAATGAAATGAGTAAATCATTGTCCAAGATCATCGGGGATGATGATTTTCGAAATTGTATTAAACGTGGAAAAAGTTTATCAGCGGAAAAAAATGTAGTTGAATTAAATCGACCAGATAAAAATCTCAAGTATTCGACTATTAACACGAATAATTATAATCTCCTTAACGAGCAAAGGTCCGCGGGGTGAGACACACTCAGATACCAGGATTTCTATTCTGCGACCAATAAATCTCCCTCGAGTATAGGCATATGCATGTGTTGCGTACGTACGTACATATATGAACGTGTATCAATGAAAGAGACGTCTGATTGATAACCCTGTATGTTATAAATACAAGTAGGTGTATAATGTGTATATACATCGTTATCGTTATCGTGACCTAATAAGTGGCCCAGTTCTTTTTTGTAGCTGATCATTTTTTCGACAAATTTTTTTCACTTGTGTGAGATAATTTTTTTTTACGAACAATTTTTTTCTACGCTCGTACGATTAGCTGGGAATTGCAACATTGTTATTGCGCTATGCGCCATTTTTTTGTTTTTTACGATTGTAAAGGACACGGTTATACAATCCGCGCGTAATGCGAGAATTAAAAAGAAGGTAAACTCACCTGAGGAACGGCGGCTGTAGCTAACGTCGCGAAAAGAAGAAACAGGAAAACTGCACTCCTGAGTAACACTTTGGTGGTCATCTTGAGAGGGCGAAGTTTCGGGACTTCCTTAGCCGAAACTTTCGACGACCTCGTCAAGGAAGATAGGGTCGAATAGACGATCGCCTGACCGTCTACCTCGTGTGATAACCGCGGGTATATTCAAAACTGGCTCAACAACAGCGCGACATGTTTAGAGAAACTAATTTCAAACTTCTACCGCCTCTATATCTATTCCTCTGTCTACCTAGCTCCGTGTAGTTCGGTCTATTACTCCCGTTGCTCTTCTTATTATCGGGAGAACTTTGAACGGCGGAAACCTGCGACCAACTGCTCAGTTTTATTTCCGACTGATTTATTGTCCAGATTTTATACTCCAGCAGATTGGTCTACAGATTTTTAACGGTCACACCACACCGTACCGGCGTTGGGCAGCGTCTGAGAGCTGAGCGCGCCGGCTAAGATAAAACTTTTTCAAAAGTCCCCGTGGTTCCCCCTCTCCTGCCGCTCGCCACCCCTGCCCCGCCTCACAAACGACTCGCGGCGCTAGTCCTATCTCGCTTTACGCCTCATAGTTTACCTGCATATATCTACTCCTCTCTCTCGCGCTCTTACTCTCTCGGTTACATTTTACCGTGGATACGCCCCACCGCTAACCGAGTACGAACCGGCTGAGTAAAGCCGTCGTATGTATACGACGGGCGCGCTCGCGCGCGCTACGAATTGCCTGCGTGCGTATACTTCTCTCATAGCCAGAGCCACGTTGCGTCTAAGAAGCGCTCGCGGTCTTTGGCTCCGCGGTCCGCACTCCGCGCAACGACCAGCCTCTGACGACGCCGGTTGTCGCTGGCCAGACGCGCTTTGCAAAGTACATACTTAGGAGTAGGTTATATGGGTATGGGGACATGCTATGTGCGAGTTTTTGCACAGTTCCTTCTTGCGCTGCGCTATAGGATGGACGTCATGCGCTGTAACGGTTTCAGTAGGTATACGAAGTCGGTTTACATCGGTGCAGGTATTCCGGGGTCATAATTACTGATCTAGATAAGGTATCAGCTATGCAATGTAATCCAAAAATATTGTGTAATGAAACCAAAAAACTTACTTGATCTTACTATCTATTCGTCTTTCATTATTTGATCGGATTCCAGATCTTATCGATTTTTAGGAAATTCGACAATCAAATTTCGATGTAATGTTGTAACGAAGGTGTTTCGGTTTCTTTTTTTTGCAACACATGTTATATTTACAAAAATTTTAGTCGACGAAATCAAATAGAGTTGAATAACTTGTTGATTAGAATTACCTAATTATTCGAGAATCGGTGAGGAGATTTTTGACAAAATTTGCATCTCGGGGCATCGGTGTATAAAACCACCCTCAAAGTTCTAATGCTTCGAGTAGTAGCTTTCTTTCATGAATAGAATCTATAAGAGTATGAGAAAACTGCTATTCTATTCGCGTCGACTCTCTTGCAACGAATTTTGAATTTCATTCGAACGCAAACCGCATATAGGCTCTGTAACCCTGCAAGGCGAAATGAGACACCATAGTTTGGAAAGGTATCAGTTTGTGAAAAAATCAAAACAAAAAATCTTTTTCTATTGTCAATAGTGGCCCATTTTACTCCGGAGTCAGTTTTTTCTTCCAGTTCTCAACAGAATAATTCAGATAAAAATTAGCGCTTGAAGAAAAAAAAATTTGTCTCAAAAATGGTCCAATTTTTCCCCGGGACACCTACGAAAAATCTGATATCTGATTTTGCCTCGTGTTTCCCTATATCCTTAAATTTTTCGAGCTACGTTTTATATTATCAAATTTGTTATGTGAATAAATTTTTTGAAAATTTTCACACCGATGTGTTGAGATTTTTTTTTTTTTCCCCAAAATTTTGCGCTTTGAGAAATTTTGTCAAGTTTTTTTTAATCTCGCT
The DNA here is from genome assembly GCA_944452935.1 of Rhogogaster chlorosoma. Classification (NCBI taxonomy): domain Eukaryota; kingdom Metazoa; phylum Arthropoda; class Insecta; order Hymenoptera; family Tenthredinidae; genus Rhogogaster; species Rhogogaster chlorosoma. The sequence continues at coordinate 1,975,718 of OX101797.1, forward strand.
TCTCACTGTTTGATTCCAATCGAATTAATTCGTAAATTATTGTAATGAAGAATCTGAAAAAGTTTTTTTTATTTTTTTATTTTTAATTATATATGACATAGATTTTCATGTAAGTTTCTTAAGATCGGAGTCGACAATTATTTGCACTCAAATTCGGAAGTTTTGAACAATCAAAGTACAAGAATTTGAAAAAGTTGCGATATTTGTTCGCTTTCTGAGCGAAATTGTGACAGATAAGTACAGACGGAACTCTTACATCATGCATATCTTTATAACATATAGTTACGCTCAAGCACACACATATTTTATACTGTATATATATAAATAGCATATTATATAAGAGATTAAGATAAGGAGTCGCCTGGAGTGGATCCTGCGATAGAGCAAACCGAAACTAAAGTGTTATAAACCAATTGAAGAGCTACAGCGAAAAAGGAAGGCTTAGTTTTCAAGCTAATAGACTTGCTAAATATACGAGCCCTGAAAGCGTTCGCTGAAGCGGATCTTACGAGCCCTAATTTTCAAAAATTTAAAGCAATAATAATTTCCGTCAAAATTGTGTAAAAGAGATACGAACACCGAAGTCGAAAGTAGAACAACAGACGTAAACTGTGAGACAGAAGAAAATAAATGAACTCGCAAATCGCGACGAGATATTTTGGTCCAAAGACTTCGCGGAGCATCGCGGAGACAGGAGTCTTCGAATTCTATACGCGTTTAGGAATAATTGAAACGTAACAATAATTACGTCGATTCCTTCATTCCTTATCTTTTATACTTGATTCTGATAATTGTTAATTGTGGGCCTGCGTGCTATGGCTCGCTCGATTACTTCAATTAGTTGACGGTAGAGCGATTGCTCGCTATTTTTATGTTTCTTTCCTGTTCTCAGTTTCTTCCAAGGTTTTTTGGTCCAGATCTGCCGTTAGAAGGCGTGAAAAATTGATATACATAGTTGGTTAATCACACACTTGACGGTAGGTCTAATATTGGGTAGGTATACGTATTACATACGTATACAAACATACATTATACTTTTATACATAAGTGAGTTATATACTCCGTTGAGAATCGACCTACATACATATCGCGAGCTAGATATATTTTATGTACTTGTTATACCTTATTATATACGTTGTGCATCCATAAACACGCGGAAATTTCGCCGGGTGATATGAAGCACATAATACATACCTACGTAGGATTTTTTCATTTTATGTATTAAAATTCTGTCCTCGAATTTTTCCATCTTTAATATTGATAATTATTCATAATTAATTCGTTATACATAATGAGCTGATAGACGGGGCGGAAGCTTGAAAAGTCGACGAAGATATTGCGTCTGTAAGTATACTCGCGAAAGTTTGACCACACGACGTCGTGAAATGTATAGATGAATGATTTTGAAATCTCGAACGCATTATCTGAATTTCGATAGTAGCCGTAAGAACATCAGCTCAGTTCTTACGTTTGAAACTAAACTTGGAGCACATATTTCGTGAATTTGATATAAAGTCAGAAATCAAGTCCTCAAAATTGCGAGAGGATATTATCTGTCGATGCGAAATACTGCTATTGCCATTAACGATCAGAATGTTTGAAAATTTCCCATCAATCTCAGATAATTATATTCCATGTATAATTAAATAATGATAAACACGTACGTACGATCTTCTATATTGTATTTATCTGCGAACATGAATTATTATATCACATAAGAACGGTCAAGGCAGGGGAAACAGCGATATTAGTTACATAATTGCCGAAATATAATTAAATTATTTTATAACTGCATACGACAAGAGCAGATAATTAAACTGATACCTATATATATATATACATACCTAGTTCGGCGAATGCAATCTTTTTAACGCAATTCAAATTTAATTAAAGAATCATGACTATCTCGAACGATGTAGCTGTATAAATAGTACCTAATCACTAATCAGAAATGATTCATCAATTAATCTACGGAATCTGTTTATAATGTATTCGTACTCATTGTCTGAATGGCAATCGAGACAGACCCTCCGCGGCTACAACAAGAACATCATGTACATGTTAAAAATCTTTTTTGGGTCAGCTACACCGTATATAATGTACACTGTACGTATAATGAACCGCGTGCATCTGCGTTCGCGTCTGCATATGCAGCGTTGAATTGAAATAAGAATGGCGTCACATAAATGCACGTATATGACCCAGACGTCTTGTTTGCTCGTTCGCTCTTTAATTCGACATATCACTTTGACATTGCGGTTAATATGGATAATAAATAGGGTGAATGAAGGGTTATACTTTCTTAAATTATATACGTATGAATTTTTTATTCTTACGGATTCTATACTGACCGCGTTACGCACCCCGCAGCACTTTTGGGATTCTTAATCCCGCGACGAACCCGCGGGTACAAATTCATCGCTGCAAACTGCAGCGGCTAATTGAACTCGGAGAAATTACTCGAGAATTTATGAAACGAAAGAGTAGTTGGCTAGTTTGATTAATGCGAAGAAAACCACGCGCACATACACGACGTACGTGAAATTATGATCAAGTTACATTTTGTCATCCTTGACGCGGTCACGGGGACGCGGACAACATCGAATTGATTAAATTCATTAAACTAAATCAGTATACGAGACTTAAGACGCATAAAATAGTTGGCGCGGGGTTCGACGTGCGAGAGAAATAAAATTCATCATCCGTCGCGTTAATGATCTGGATTAGTTGTTATTTGGTTTATAGCATGGTGTTAGCCTTTTACGACTCGTCTTCGCACTGCAGATACGGATTCGAATATACGCTCCGTGTCCGACACGTGTTAACTTTACTTGGTTTTTATCAGAAATTTTAAGGGTTCGACGTATATGCCTCTGCAGCCAATCTTATCCCACTGTTCCAGATTCTGCGTTCATTAATTCCGCTTGTTTTAATCGATGTTATTTACATCTGGGTCAAAATATACAATCAATTTGAATTGATTTATATTTGCCCCAGACCTAGTTCGCAGATCGTATGTATGAACTATTGAAAAAAATTATCTCCTCGTTGAGTGATCGCTTTATCCTCGCAAACGTGTCGTATGAGAGCGCGAGACGGAGGAGGGAATCGTATGCCATGTACGAGGCCGATTTTATGCGATTTTCAAACGTTGATTCGTGGCTTGAAAAATTCCACTTGCCAATAAAGATGCGATGCGGATATTTTATAATAAAAGCCTAGAATCTGTCTTCAAGAATCGTTCGAGGAAGATCGACAATCGTCTGATACCCAAGTCGGTTTTTTAAACGAGAATGACTCTTTTTTTTCGAGATTTTTGACGATCTATAGCCGAAAGTGCTCTTCGCATTTAGCAAAAGACTCTTTCCCAACGAAAGAAAGGAACCTAGTATGCGTCAGATTTTTTATGATACGAATCTGTGCTCGCAAATCTATAACCGGGAAAAATTACTTAGGCGTGTACCGATCGCGGCCAACCGTAAAGCACATGGGTATACGATCATATCGAACGCTCATGTACAATTCAAATTCAAATTCAAACACATATATTGCGTAACTTGTGCAAATTCAGGTCAAAACAGACACATGCAAGGTCTAAAGGTTCGGGACCTTATGCATATAGCAGAGAATCGGCATCGGTTATGTACACTCAGAGATAAGTTTGGTTGATTTAAGGCAAGCATATTTTGTTGATTTTCCAAAAAACAATAAATTCATTCGTTTTTTTCAGTATAAATGTTTGGTCGGTGTGGCAAAATATTTTGCTGATTCGACCAAATCGATGTGTTGAATTAGCCTTATGTATCGTTTTTGAACACTATATACATGTACATAGATAATATATATCTGTGAATGAACCGATTAATTTCGTTACTTTGATCAATGTTTTGTTTCAATTAATCGAGCCTTGTCTACCCGATAAACCATTGACGAGCTCAAACAAATATTCATCTGATTGAAATAAAACAAACATTTTTTTCGACCGCGTTAGAATAACGCAAGAATTAGTTCGTTTCAAAGAAAATCTAACGGAATTTTCTCCGGGTGTAGGATGGTACGTCAGCCTTAACGCCAGCTTACTATAAGCTTGTTTTTAATTCAACAAAACGGTCGGTTGATCTTTTTGCTGCTGGTGCAGTTCGTTGGCTCGTTTTATTTAGTCTGGAAGAAAGTGCAAGCTGCATCATGATCGTGTCCTGCGAATAAGACCGAGAAATCTGCAACATATTCGATAGCATGTGGCAGCCGTCTGGCGGTGACCTTTAAGCCCGTGGCTCATAGTCGAGCAAGCTAATTCCTAATTCTCTAATTCTCGTACAGAAATCCGAGACCGAAGTACTATGCATCGAGCAATGCCAATTTCTTCTGAATTTCTACACGTCTTACGATTTGAATACAAAAATAGAGGATGAGAGATGAGGAGTCGGACAATGACTGCGCGTAACATGGGCCAAAACTCTGTGCTTGACGGCGAGCCATCAAAGCTCAGCCGTCAGCGATGCAGGGCACTCTATTTTGCCGCGTGAGGGGGACGCGAAATAACTTTGCAGACTTTTTCACCGGCGGTACTCCGAGAATAGGCGGTGTTCAAGGTATAAGTAAAGTTTAGCAACGGGCCAGCACGAGCATCCGCATCCGTTAGAATGAAAATATACGAAAGCTGTAAAAAGAGGAGAGACGAAGCGAGAGAAAGAGAGGAGATGGAGGGAGGGAGAGACTGAAAGTAGGTCGCGTTTTGAGGATCGGGTGTATTCTTGATCCTCTGTGCTATGAGCCAGTTCTCATTCCGTTGCAGCAGCCTTCGAGGAGGAATAATAATTTCTACTTCGTTGCGTGATCAAGTCCATAAGGCTCGTCAAATAACGTAATTTGATATTTCCGACCCCCTTTTGCGACCCCACCTGCAGCTTCCTAACGCTGCACTAATGTGCATTAAACATTCGACACCGGTATCAAATGTCCGAGGTAAATATTCCCGGATATATTTGCAGTCGGATAAACTCGTAGTATTTCTTCGTCAAATTATGCTGCTATAATCCTCCGATGAATTCGGAATATGTCACGCTTAAGTGCGAAGCAGTTGCAGACACGAGGTAATCCGATCTAATCAAGAATAAAAATCGTTGTTCACGGGATTCCCCGGTGCGAAATCTGCGCGAGTAATCGATACCTTGTTCCTACGGTTAGTCGGCACAGATGTGACTCGGTTTTTGTCCAGGGGACTTAGTTTTGTCCAAACTGTAATACCGACGAGTGGGAGAGTAGGAAGTATCATACCAAACGTCGCTTGGTTATGAAAAATGCGGAGATGGGGCTGTGCCGTGGTCTTTATTATCGACTGACAAGAAAAGAGCACATCCCAGCGCGCGATTGCCAACTGCTGTCCATACAGAGCAATTCTGGGCAAAGTAATACGCCTAATGATAGGCAATCGCGAAGCTCCTGAATACAGACAACTCAAGCATCGACGATTAGATTCTATTACGCGTATCGCGTGCCCATTGGCTATGTGAGAAATAAAACCTTATCGCTAATGTCTGATTTGTCTGTATACAGGCGTTTCTGCAATTGCCTAACATTAGGCGGATCACTTTGTTCAGAATCGCTCTGGCACTCGAATTTAACGATGAATTTCGAATATTGATAACATCCTGTCCTGAGAATATTTGTTTAGTCTCGGTCAACGGGATACCTATACGTTACATATACGTATCCTCATCAAAGTTTAAATAAATCGGAGTCTGCAGGTAATATCGAGCAGTCGTGTCATTGAATTGATTTCCTTTCGTTTCTTTTTTCCCTTCATTTCCCTCCATCACCTTCAGATTTATACGTATATTATATGAATAATTCTTTCAGATTCGATAATGCCAGACCTTTCATTTTTCTGTAAGAGCTTACAATTAGTCGTGCGTGTAATTAAATTTTTGTATTGGTGAGAAACTGCGTTCTCAGAGATATCATTTTTTCTAAAGTCATCAAGGTTTTAGAAAAATCTAGTTATGGATACATTCTGCCAGAAATCAGTATCTCGCAGTTCGCCTGCTGGATGATTTCTCTACGCACTGTTATATTCATATTGATACATCGGCAAGCGAATTTTAATGAGGATGATATTTCATAATTGTGATAAAATACGAAGAGAGAAGAGAATTTCGATTCTCTCTTACGATAAGTGATGAATATATTCGTTGAGCTCATAAGATAAGAGGACCGTGAGGTTGTATAATTGAGTCAAACGAAATCCTGGGCACTCGAACAAAAATCTATACGATAGAAAAATCACAATATCATGTCGAAAATTACTCGAAATCGACGGCAGGATATTTTCGTTATCATCAAATTGCATAAATTGAAAAGAACGTGTCTCAAAGCGTTGAAATCATTTTGGTTCGCATTTTTTCTCGGGAGGTCACAATAAACAATGAATTTTCATTTTTCGAATTTGAATGTTTACACACTGGAACAATGGAAAAACGGCTAGTAAAAACTAGTTGGTCATTTCCTATAGTACTGAACAGAACTTGATCAGATTTGGCAAGAGTATATCGACGGCTGGGTGGAAGAAAAGCCTATCTCAGAAAATCGGTGAAGAAGAGCCTAACTCAGAAAGAGCGCGCAGAAGAACCTACAGTCGGACCTCGTTATAAGACTAGTTCGGGGCTGTAGGGGAAAAAATTCTTAGAATTGAGGTTCCCCCACTATTGTGCTTAACAGTGTTTGCGCCCAAGCCTCGCTATAAGACTATCGCCGTTTTGCGTTGTATTTATGTACATATGTATACATTTTATCTCGCTTTTAGTCGTACTGTTCGTTAGTCTTATAGCGAGGTTGCGGCACAAAATTTTAATTGAATTGTTGGTGGGGGAAGCGTTTCGAGCGAGTTTCAACAAATTGAGGGGAAGAGTCTTATAACGCGTAGTCTTATAACGAGGTCCGACTGTATCTCAAAAAACTCGTGAAAAAGAGCCTAACTCGGAAAGGGCGCGCAGAACCTACTATCTCAGAAAAACCGTGAAGAAGAGCCTAACTCAGAAAGAACGCGCAGAACGACCTATCTCAGAAAACCCGTGAACAAGCGCTTATTTCACCTTTAATCGCAGAACATGCTATCTCACAAAAATATTTCGCTTGGAAAATTTTGTCGTGGTACCCCTGGCATGCTTTTGTGGTACAGAGTTCGGTCTCCTACCTATAGACTCCATACCGAAGACCGAAGACCGAAGCGGTGGACCTAGACGATTAAAACTACCAAGTGGAAGACCTAGACGACGGAAACTACGAAGAGGTTGACCTAGACGACTGAAACTACAAAGCAGAGTACCTGGACTACGAGAATTACGAAGTAGAGGACCTGGACTACGAAAACCACGAAGTAGAGGACCTGGACTACGAGAACTACGAAGTAGAGGACCTGGACTACGAGAGCCACGAAGTAGAGGACCTGGACTACGAGAATTACGAAGTAGAGGACCTGGAGTACGAGAACTACGAAGTAGAGGACCTGGACTACGAGAACCACGAAGTCCACATGAAGTCCAAATCTATCTTTTTGTTTATATCCAGCTGTATTTTCCCGCCATACGCTCTCTCCAATGGATATTTTTTTCCAACACTTTGTTTCGTGTGTAATACCACAGACTGCAACTCTTCATCGTAGTGGTATTTAAACCATACCATCTCACTGTGCGATTCGATTTTTATCTCTCGCAATTGATTTATTTTAATTTAATGTAATTTTATGCGTGTGTCCTGGATCAAATCCCGGCCGAAATAATGCGGTGTTTTATAATAATATAATTCCGTCATATTATAATCCTGCCCGGGTAGTTAGTCGTCGATAAAGGAATACCACTTCATACGCCTGGACGTACCTAAATTCCTAATTCTACTAAATATATTAAATATATTAATTATATTAAATGCAACTCCCGCTGCCAGGGGTACCACTACAAAATTTTCCAAGCGAAATATTTTTGTGAGATAGCATGTTCTGCGATTAAAGGTGAAATAAGCGCTTGTTCACGGGTTTTCTGAGATAGGTCGTTCTGCGCGCTCTCTCTGAGTTAGGCTCTTCTTCACGGTTTTTCTGAGATAGTAGGTTCTGCGCGCCCTTTCCGAGTTAGGCTCTTTTTCATGAGTTTTCTGAGATATGTTCTTCTGCGCGCTCTTTCTGAGTTAGGCTCTTCTTCACCGATTTTCTGAGATAGGCTCTTCTTCCGCCCAGCCGTCGATATTATGTGCTTGTGTAATACTTTAGCCATTGACTAAAAAAATGGGGTCGCTGATTGGACATGAACCGTCCTAGTTGATATCAACTTATTCAAAACGAGGAAACAACATTATTATTATCTACTTATTCAAAACAAGGAAAGAACATTATCATTATCTACTTATTCAAAACAAGGAAAGAACATTATTATTATCTACCTCTTCATAACAAGGAAAGAACAGTATTATAAAGTACGATTAAGCATATTACTTTGGATATCAGAAGTCCAATATTCGGTTGTCATTGTACAAGTATGTATGTACAAGTATCAGATGATGGAGTGCTATGGATACGCGCAGAAACTAATATATTTCCATGCAGCAATAACAAATACCGTACATGATACTAATGAGATTACGCACGGTGATCTGGAACAATCTTTAAGATTGCCCGAAATGTCACCAAAATCTGAGGGCGTAGAGTGATTCTGGAAGTACTCCTTAAGCAAAATTGATGATTACGTAAATCCTACAAACTACTTTTTCCGAGAAAAATTGAATTTTGTCATTTTTGACCTGTTTTGCCGTTGTAATGCACAAATGGCCAATAAACACCCCAGATATATGAATTTTGGGTTGGAAATCAGCCACAAAAGAGTCAGAAATTACAAATAACAACGTTTATTCTTTAATCGAAAAAACAATTATAAATATATAAAGAAAAAATTGAGAAATTGTGTTGAATATGGTGTGATAAAAAATTACAACAGCTTTTTTCAAGCTCGCTACATAGCTGGGATTAAGCAATGAATTTTTACATATATACAAAGTACATATAGCAACGAAACACATTCACCAGAGTCTACAATTTTTATCGGACGATGAAGGATTAGGATTAGGGTTATGGTCAGAACAGGCTAGGGAATCGGTTCGCCAAGAGTTTCTGAAATTTTTGAAACGCTATAAGAAATATTCATTGCTTAATCCCAGCTATGTAGCGAGCTTGAAAAAAGCTGTTGTAAATTTTTCATCACACCATATTTAACACAATTTCTCAATTTTTTCTTTATATGTATATTTATAATTGTGTTTGCGATTAAAGAATAAACGTTGCTATTTGTAATTTCTGACTCTTTAGTGGCTGATTTCTAACCCAAAATTCATATATCTGTGGTGTTTATTGGCCATTTGTGCATTACAACGGCAAAACAGGTCAAAAATGACAAAATTCAATTTTTCTCGGAAAAAGTAGTTTGTAGGATTTACGTAATCATCAATTTTGCTTAAGAAGCCCTTTCAGAATCACTCTACGCCCTCAGATTTTGGTGACATTTCGGGCAATCTTTAAGATTGTTCCAGATCACCGTGTACGGGCGTCAGCAAATGTTAAATCACTCCAATCCTCATCACGATTCAGTGACTCCAGTGAGATTATTTCTCAGTGTTAGTCAGCTACTAGTTAAGTTAGTTCATTATGCTTCATGGTGAAGTTCTGGCAAATGAAGCGATACAGTGACATTGCATCAGAAATACATCTTGCTGTGAGAAAATAACAAGACAGGACACAAGAAGACGAAGAACCAGAATTGTAACTGCAGCCCCTAGGTGGGATAAAGATGTAGGATTTTCAATGAGATGCTGCAATCGCAGGATGCGGTTGAAACCTCAGCTTGAATAAATATGATATTGTAAAAAATCAAATGCATCACGTGTTGAGGCCTGCGCCCACTACACCGACCCGATAACGATACGATGTATTATTTTATCGGTTACAATTCCCCCCATTCGCCATCTGGGAGAAAGATATTCCGGAATTATTGTGATAAAATTGTCGTAATATGTGGCAATTCAGAAAGTTATCTGTTCTTTTTCCTGCAAACTTGCAGGATGGCCATATCCGTCAATCGGACGCTACTGAAAGACGCACTGGCTAGTTCAAATAGGAATGGACATCCAATCAAAAATAAGCAGTTAGTGTCGCCGTCGAAAGTTCTTCTAGAACGAGGGAGAGAGTGACATAGCGAAAACTGAGGACAGATAGATAGAGAGAGGTGGGAGAACTCGACGTTTTTATATCTGAAACATATCACGTTGTAGTTAAGTCCGTTTTGCACAGGCTCGCAATTTTTATACAAGAGAAACGTCGAATCGAACGTTCGTCGGATTTGTCCTTCTTCTCTTGACGAGATCATTGTAAGTTCCAAGTCCGGAGACGCTCAAACTTCGCCCTCCCAAAACGATCAGTAAAATGTTAATCGGGAGCGCAGTTCTTTCGCCAGTTATTTTACTTATTTTCATAACTTTCGCCACAGCCGCAGTCACTCGGGTGAGTTTTTCTTCTCTTCTGTTTTTCTTACGTATTCTTTCTCGCCATACGAGAATATACCGCCATAGGAAGGAAATAATGAAAGGTTTAGAAAAGATAGAGTGAATAATATTGACTGAACTAAACTTTCGGAAATATGAAACATTGCAAGGAAATATGAGTCATTCCACGTCAGACCGGACGGTTTTTGACCTCGATGTTTCCGATTGAGATCTCAATTTTTTTACAGATTCTTTGGATCAAATGAATGAATCAAACAATTTTTTTTTTTTTTTCTCGCCCCTAGTTTAGAAGTTACACGGGGTTGAAATTTCGGAAAAACAGCCAAAAATCGAAAACATGCTCTCCTTCAACTGCTTATATCTCCGGTTCTATTCATCCTACAGACTTCTACAAAAATGCATTTTGTAGCTCTTGAATGATACTTTCAGGCCGTATTTATTTCATTTCACGATTATCAATTATTTCATTTGTTATAAACAATTATATTTTTCAAACATGGTTTTCGAGGAAAAAACCACGACTTAAAATTCTGAAAAAAATATGAGCATATTCCTTGATCATTCCTGAAGAAAAACGTGAAGGAAAATTCATGGACAACTGATGGAGTCTATTTTAAAACAATTTTTTTATGAGTGACGGCGCGCGTTGTCGCTGAGAAATGTGACTCGAGTATATCTCGGGTATACTCGGGTATACTCGAATCACATTTCTCAGCGATAACGCGCGCCGTCACTCATAAAAAAATTGTTTTAAAATAGACTCCATCAGTTGTCCATGAATTTTCCTTCACGTTTTTCTTCAGAAATGATCAAGGAATATGCTCATATTTTTTTCAGAATTTTAAGTCGTGGTTTTTTCCTCGAAAACCACGTTTGAAAAATATAATTGTTTATAACAAATGAAATAATTGATAATCGTGAAATGAAATAAATACGGCCTGAAAGTATCATTCAAGAGCTACAAAATGCATTTTTGTAGAAGTCTGTAGGATGAATAGAACCGGAGATATAAGCAGTTGAAGGAGAGCATGTTTTCGATTTTTCGCTGTTTTTCCGAAATTTCAATCCCGTGTAACTTCTAAACTAGGTGCGAGAAAAAAAAAAAAAAATCGTTTGATCCATTCATTTGATCCAAAGAATCTGTAAAAAAAATTGAGATCTCAATCAGAAACATCGAGGTCAAAAACCGTCCGGTCTGACGTGGAATGACTCATATAAGGAAAAATATAAGGAATTCCAAGGGGCCACAATTATTGAACATATTTCCGTATTGACGGACGGGGAATAATGGCGAAATAAGATTCACCAGTGCAGGTAGATTACACAGCTCATCAAAAAAAAAAATTACTTGTTGCCCTGGACATCTCTGCGGATTTCTATCTTTTCAAGTTCACAGTTTGCGAATGTATTCATGAAAGTACTGAATTGGCTCTGGTTTTTATGATTTTGGCGTATTTTATATTTTTGATAATTTGCACTTCAAGTCGGCTCTTTAGAACATGAATCATTATGAAGCGTTTGTTAGCTTTTCAATTTCCTAAGCGGAGTATGTTAGAGTTGAAAACTCGAGTATTTGATGGGCCTTAAATTCGGACATTGATGAAAGATCCAAACTTTATAGAAGTTATGACTAATTCTGAACGTGAAGCGTAGAGAAGTTTTGTGTTGGTGGTAGAAAATTTTATAGGAAACTGTAAAGCACCAAATTATAACGAAATTGTGCAGAAGATGTTGGAAGGCTTCAAAATTTTGGGAGCAAACATGAGCATAAAGTTACACATTCCCCACAGTCATCTGGATAGATTTCCTGAGAACCTGGAAAATTATAGTGAGGAACAGGGAGAACGCTTCCACCAGGATCTAAAAGTGATGGAAAAAAGGTATCAGGGTAGATGGGACCGTCACATGATGGCAGATTACTGCTGGTTTCGGAAAAGAAATTGTCCCCAAAAAAATTATAAAAAAAGAGCTAATAGAAGGCGTTTTTCTAAAGTTTGACATAAGTTTCATGATTTTTTCTCTTTTTCAACTTCTATGTACATTAAGTGAGTATTAAAACAAAACAATGTGTGATAATTTTCAATGAAAAGTTGATATTCAAGAATATACTTGTTGATTCTTTCTGATTTTTACTGACTTTTTAATAAAATATGAAAATTAAAAAAAAAAAAAAAAAACTAGAGCCAATCTTCCAAAACCATCCGTTGTTTCGTGAATTGTTGGCTTAGAGGTATTCGAAACCACTCTTACATCAAGGGCAACAAAACCATTGTTGACCAGTGTTATTCCAAGATTGGACCAAGTATTTAATATTTTCATTCAATATTTTATTCGGGTCTCGGCTGAATGTCGGAGGAATTCTCAAGTCAATTACTTCAAAATTTCATTACGTACTCTCGAGATTCTGTCCACGTATCTGCGAACAGGGGCCATCGGGGGGCACTAAGAGATAAGATAAGATTGGTATGGAAACGTCGGGCCGGGTTGGTACTACGTAAATTGATTCTCTTACGTGTTGACAGCCATCTTATTCTAGCAGTTCATGAATTGATGGAACCATACGTCGCGGGAACTGGCGAGATGCCCAAAAACTGACGTAGACAGATTTTTCCAACAAGGAACCGTAGGTAGACCAACCCCTTCGACTGTGATCTAGTTCGTATATGTTATATTGCATTTTAAACTAAAGAGGCACGTATTAACTCATACTGTACTCTTATCCGAAACTGAGAAACCATACCGTTTGGTGCCCACCTTTGGGGTCGTTTTCATCCGTTTACACCGGTCATTACCAGATAAAAAAAAAATACGTCTCTCTTAGTTTTTGACGCACTACAACATTTGTGAACTAGATCAAAATCAGAGGGGTCGGCCTACCTAGGGTTCCTTGTCAGTCCATACTTGAAGTATAGTGTAAATCCATAGAATATTCCCTTGGATTCCTGTAATATGAAAGAATGTTCCATTTCAAACCTGAAAGAGGATCAAGACTTGTCAGATGAAATAGGGGATGGTACACACCCAAAGAATCCTGAATCGTTAAAAATAAATTTGTGGTTCTATGGGAGTAACGAATTTTTGAAACATAAGCCCGGATTGACAGACACTTAGGAACACATTATGTTATACTAGTGCAGTACAAGGCGCTGAAATGAATTACATTAGTTTTGTTTCAATTTGTGACGAATTGCAATCGTTAGTTTCCTTGCGCTTCCACAGTCTCTGAATGCCACTGGCGGAGTAACGGCCGACGACAAAGACTATATCATCGAAGGAAGTCCTCTGAAAGCTAACTATGAGTTCAACAGATCTTACAACGCGACTTCACAAATATCGGAAGCAGTTCGTCTGGTATCGAAACAAGGACCAGGACCAGCACGGAGAAGCCTTTCATGTATGTTGAATTCAAAGATAAGAATATGATTTATTATATACCAGGGGATCGATTCCGTAATTGCTACGAAAATTCTGACGACGACGAATAATGTCGTTAATAGTAATTTATGCAGAGAATTTCATCCCTTGATTCAAGTTCGCGATTATTGCGAGTGTCGGCGAGGTACCCATTGCTCCCGTTATCCCCAGGCATGCTACCTTATATACACGTTCCAGTGTCCTTCTTAGCGTGGATCTGTCCATTGCGGGCCACCACACCACAGAGGCGTACGATACCTGGGGCAGAAGGATGGCAATGTATAACCACTTGGACATCCTTGGTTTCAGTCCCTAGGCCCTATACCTATCATTCTCCTGCAGGCCTAGTAGGTAGCCGTTGCCTTTTGGGCCTGCTTGGATACATGATTCTTTCATGACAGCTTGCCGTCTAGGGAAATGCCTTAGATAACAGACTGCGTGAGAGCGTTTTAACTCTGATTCAAAAGACCTTGATAGGTCCTACCTCAAAGCGTCGCTTTTTTGTGAAGACAGCCATCTTAGTCTTACTGGGGTTTATCCTCAGTGCCCGGGCTGTGCACCATTCTTGCACGAGGTCCAGAGCCTTCTGCACCCGGTTCATCATGGACGTCATGTATCGAGGGTGGTCGCCCGCGGCGAGCAGTGCCACGTCGTCTGTGTAGCCCGCGGTTGTCACTCGTATCTCTTCGAGTCAAGTCAGGAGCCCATCTACGACGAGAGTCCACAGTAGGGTCGACCGGTGGTAGCCGTAAATTATTAAACAACCTAACATCTCGTTATAAAACAAGATTGCCCCTACATATATGTTTGAAATTAAAAATTTTCGTTCCTTGCACCACGAACTTTCAGGAAAAATTTGTGCCATACTGTAACAAATCATTCGAACGCATAAAATCTTACAATTTTGTAATAATATTGTACATACGTATTTGACCCATTCCACGGGTATGGCGTTATCAGATTTCTATACCTACAGGTATACTCATACGAATAACTGGTACGCAAGTTCAAAGGATGTGACAAATCGTTTAGCATTATTAAAAAAATCTGCTTCTTTGCAGCGGTATGGCAGCTATTCGGAACCGTCAGAAAGGCATGTCATGATGATTCGCGTGAATAGCTACTTGGGAATGATTAGTTAAAAAAAAATGAGTGTTCAACAAATATTCTAAAAAAATGAGAAAAATTAACATCTTCCAATTAGTATGACTATAAGCCCGACGAGATAAGTATGACAGCCGCTTCCACCTAGTTGTTTTTGCATCGACTACCGGAGAATGCAAGAATCTTTGTGTAACAAATATTTTGAAACCCGTCATTTATTCGACATGCTTGATTAATCGTCCTGCGATAACGCCCCCACGGCAAAAAAGTGACCATCCATTTCGTTTTGTACATTACGTACTTCAGCCCTTCAAGGGCAGCCATACTTGTAACAATTTATTCGGAATTTTTATTACTATTAACCGGTTTACTAGCAGAATGAAACGCTCGAACGCAAGTTTTCAGCGGGGATCTACGAGCTATGTACTGTCAAGCCGTTTTATCCATGCGACTAATCGTTCCACGCACCTTTGAGTCGAATTGAAGACTGGATTGTCCCCCGCGACGCGTTGCTGTTGATCGTTTGAGTCTTCTATTGCGTTAGATGAAAGATTATTCAATACGGTTCCGATTTGGATTGTGAAAAGGTTTGGGATTCCATGATCATGAATAACGAGGACTAGGTATCTCCTCAGTATCTGGCGTTCGAATCAGGCGTATATGAAATGATCGTTAGGAATAAACTGAAGCCCCAGGTAGCGGGGAAAATTTGTCAGTTCTTGATTCGACTTCTCAGGTTCGCGAGAATGCGACCCGGTCTCGGAATCCCGCTGTCTAAATGGCCAGTGCATCCCGCTTCGCAGGAAGTGCGACGTTGTCCCTGACTGCTACGATTCTTCAGATGAAACTAACTGCAGCGGTAAGAGCTTCGAGCTCCTCTCCGTCCACTCGTAATTCTTCGCTCCTTGGGCCCGCAGAATATGTATTTGTTTTTATCTTTCTTTTTTTCTCGATCCTTCATCATTTTGTCTCGATCGAGTACGAAAATGTCATCATTCTCCTGGAGAGATTCAGCACCTTTTTCCCGGAGCTTATGCCCCTTCCCAACTTCCACCTGTTGCCCAGATCCGCCCGCGTTTCTTATATGTTTGTAACCCGGCGCCTCCCAAGGGTGCCTCGCACGTCCGAGCTTTGTGTCAGCTATGTTTGTATTTATGCGAAAAGGACAATGTAACCTGGACGAATGGAAGTGCGCCAGCGAGGAGTGCATACCAGAATTCCAGAGGTGCGATGGGAACATAGACTGCCCCGATGCATCCGACGAATTCGAGTGTGGTAACTACTTCTAATCGTGCTTGCTTCGTCTGTCCTGCCCTGCCCTGCCCTGCTGTATGCCATGTCGTTTGTCTCATTTTCGAAGCAGTTGTCAAGCCCGATTTGTACACTTACTTGAATACACGAGTGCCACATTGCGCAGGTTACTACAGATATTACGTTCTCGCTTTCTATATGCAAACTTGCCAGTCAATTTATTGCCCACGTTCACCTCTACGCATCATTACCCACGTATGGATATATGTGTGACACGATCGTACCGAATCTTTTATACTTTGCCTGCGCTTGTTTGATTATTGTCAAAGTCCGATATTTCATGATTATCAACGTATTATACACATAGGTGGGAGAAAATCTAAGAAACGACCTAATGACCATTTAATTATTGCGCAGTCGACCTTTATCCATACCATCTTAGATCTACACAATTGATTTACGAATCCAAATTTTCTCTGTAGCCGGTGATCCAATTAATTATGTCCAGTAATCTTGTAGACTAAATTCTTGTCTAATTCGATATTTACCGTTGAAGAGGCCAGTTCTCAGATCTTTCATTCAACGACACGGTTTCAGTGTCTAACACTTGCCGGAGCGATCCATGCTCGCTGGTCCCGTACTGAATGCAAACACCCTAAACATATCGCAATACAATGGGCAGGGATGGAAAGATTCATGCAATTGTTAACCGTCGATGAATCAACGGCTTACAAATAAATAAAAATCATTTATAGTGCTCGATTGTCCGACCGGATTGTTCCAATGCGATGACGGTTTGTGCCTGGATGGCAATAAGCATTGCGACGGCGTACCAGACTGTCGGGACGAATCCGACGAGAAGAACTGCTGTACGAATTACATAAGTCCATTATCAAAGCTCTAGCTTCTTCTGGCTACCGTTTTCTCGCCTTTTCCCGCATCTGTTGTACTTTCTACGATAACTGCCATTCTACCGCAATCTAATATGCCTATGTGACGATATAGATCGTAGATACGTGTTTAAACTTGACTAGTGCTCTCGTAACTCTCTTCTAACCATAATTCCCGAATCTGCGATCGTTTGTGATACGTAAATGCATCTTACCGCAGCTGCAAGAAGGAATGAAAGAATCTAACCAACGGTAGACATGCTAAATGAAATAAGGAGAGCCTGCGATTGACTGAATCCGGTATATCGACTAACCGCACAGCTGATAGGTTCCGGTTTTTTAGGAACGTTAATTCCTGCTCGATTAAAATTCTACTCACGATCAGTCGTCTCGTTGTCATAGTTGCGTGATTTGAATCCTAGTCAATCTATTAACCAACCCTGCGAAAGGAGTATTAAGGTATTAAATAATAACCGAAAACGAATGAAGGCAGTAAATCTTTGGGGCGGAAGGGGAGAATTTATCGTCGAAAAACGTTGTCTCCCATTCTGTGGATAATATTTCTTCTAGAAAATGAAATACGTTCGGAAATTTCCTACCTTAATTCGTTGAAACTGCACCAAAAGTTGAACCGTAACAGTTTTTATCTCTTTTATTCTTTCAGCACAGGTTGCCTGTTTATTATTATAGTATACTAACGTTTTAAACTGTTCTTCCACATCTTTCATATTACAAATATATTAATATATCTGTCGTCATATACTTATGTATATTTTATCATCTAAATGTTTCTATTCTGTATGTATACATTATATATTATACTATAAATGAATACAAATTTACCTTAGGTATGAATTTACATATATCTCTTTATGTACATATATTATGCTCCTTTTTTCTAATCGAAACTATGTATATAACTAATATACCTATCTACGTACATTATTATAGAAAATGTAATGGAATCGCATGAAGAACTGAGCGATACGTATATATACACATACGACTACTTTGATCCACACATGCTGATCCATACATGTAATTGAGAACGTCTGGAATTGATGTAAATTCGCGTACTGTGCGTATCGCTCATCGTCCTTTTCCTTGTGTTAAAAAATTCCTACAAAACAACAAGTTCCGAAGTTTCATCATGAAATTTTCTAAATTCCAGCCTGCCCAGTCGGCCAGTGGCCATGTGCAAACGGAAACTGTATCGATCAGAACTTCCAGTGTGACGGGCATTTAGATTGTCATGACGGAAGTGACGAGGCCAACTGTCGTAAGTTTTCTAAAACTTATCCTACGCTTTTATCGAACGATGAATATATGCTGTGATCCATCTTCTTCAATTAGCTACAGTGGAACCCCCGACACCGTCGCCTACCTGTCGACGAGGTGAATTTCAGTGTAGTGACGGTCAATGTATTCCGGGATCGGGACGCTGCGATCGTATTACTGACTGCAGGGATGCTGACGACGAAGTTGGCTGTTCTCATCTACGTAAGTCGAACGGTTCCAATCCTGTGGTATAGTCATTTGAGTCGGTCAGATAACCAATGTAATTTCGGCTCTTTATCTATCGCGTCCACGAATAACTTCTTCCTAATTAACTTAGTCCCTCCATATAACGCACGTATACAAGCTGTGTGAGGAAATCTACTTACATAATGAGATATGTATTGTGACGTTGCACTTTGTGCAAGCGTCTCAGGGGTTACGGAAAACAGTGGCGTGTGCGCGCGGTTGGCAGGATACCCAGATTTGGTCAGGACAGAATTAGGCAGAATAGAATTATTTCTAATTTTTTGTATTTTTTTTTTTTTGTATTTACCAGCGATCCTTCTCTTCTACGCTCGACTGCCGGCTGCGACACACGTCCTTCTTTCGTACCGTATCGTCTCGAGTCTTTTTCAAAATTGTATTTCGAGTCATTTAGTTAAAAAGTTTGATTCGTGCCGTGTGGCCAAGTTTCCAAGTTTATCATTCTAAGGTAAGCCTATTTTTCCTATGTGAAGCCACGAAATAATTCATAAATAATTGTGTATGGTATCGAGAGTGAAAGATAGTGTAATTTTCTACGCAGGCGTTGGGCCACGAGGTCTTGTCTTGCTGTGTAATTTTTTATGGCTCTATGTAATTTTATTACATCATCTCGTACCGATCTTTTAGTATTTTATTGTTGATTTAATTATTGAAATATTTCGTGACTGGTTGTTCTTTGATTGGTTCAGCATGATCTATGGCAAAAGCCTCGCATAATTAAAATATTTTCTAGTATTTTGTGATTGCGGACTTTAGCGTCCTATTATTTGTAGTTTAGCTACTATTATTGGTTATTTGATTTTTCTATAGTAGGAAATATAATTTTCTATTCTGTCTTGCCGAACCTGGGTATTGTGAGCGTAGTTGTAGCCGTGGAGAGAAATAGTCTCGTCCCGTAATTTCTTTTCTCTATTATATTGTGTAAATTTTCTTTGCTGGGATTTTCCACGTTATTATTTAAGCTAATTGTTAATTGTTGAAATCTATAATTGATTGTAAATCTCGATTCTGACCAGTATCTCTTATTTGCGATTGTTAGATTTTTCTCTGACTGTGTTCTCTTATTAATTATGTTATCGTATCGAACCAGTTTGTTGTCTTGAGATGATTTTGTGATTAAAAATTCTGAGAAATACGAAATCAAATCTGTGTTATCGAAGTAATTTTCTGTAGACCACCTGGTGACCTATCCCCTCTACCCTCTGATTTTTATTCTGATTTAGCCGAGCACAACCGTCGTGAATCTCTAGTAAATTCAGTAAATTGTTGATAATTGACGCAAGCAGCGTCTGGCGCCCAATAAAAATTTAATTATTGTTGATTTTCTAATTTTTATCGTATCGTCAAAACTAGAGACAAGCGCCGTAGGGTAACGCGAGGAGTTTCCTCTTCTTCCTCCCTTCCTGCCAAGGAAAACGCCGTTGCAGTATATACAATATACATGACCAACGAGATAAACTGCACTCTCATAAGTAGATGGATACTTCGTATACCTAGAATCGCTAAGGTATTCGCAAAACACTGTCAACAACCAGTTCCAGGTAACCACGGTGTTAGACATATCTTCTGTCCTCGTCTCTAATTTGCGCGGTAAGCTGTATACGTAAATTCACGAAATTCACCAGAATTGGTATACGTTCGATACAGCAACTATTCTGCTCTGAAATCACGATCGAAGTATGTTTTCATGACCCATGGGATCATGAGCTTTGAGGCGAATTTTCGTTGATATGCAAAAAGCAATATTGGCAAAGGGTAAAGAAGAGCGTTCATTCAATAATGTGAGACTTGTTCCGGTCTCTCGTTGAGCTAGTTACGTGAAATGTATAGGGTTGATAATGGATAGAATCGGTGGAAAAGGATGAGAAACGAGAACGAAGAAAAGGTAACACTGTGGTTCAGATTGGGTTACTTCTAGGTGTAGAAGCATTGGATAAAACCTCTTCTGCTGAGAGGCGTCCCGAGAGAACGACATACGCGACCGTACCTGTACCAAGAAGTTGTGCCGCGGGTGACTTTGTTTGCGATGACGGAGCTTGCATCCCCGCGGCTCACCACTGCGACCATTTCTACGACTGTCGTGATTTTACCGACGAACAGTACTGCTTCGGTCAGGCAGGCTCGTTTCACAGTCAAACTTCTTCGATCATTATACGATACAAATTAATCTTTCACTTTTTTTAACACACACACACATACCCGCACGGTTCAATACAAAGTCAAAGACAAAGACCGCAAAGACGTATACTCGTCGACACACACGCCTACGCCAACACGCGTCTGGGGAATTCCAGCTCGACTTGGCCTAGGTCCGGACCTCAACAGTCGCGATATCCTTACTTCCGATTTAAGTCTCTATTGAAGTGTCGGGTTTTGGGCTTGCCATTAATGATTTTCGGAAACTTCCTCCGACAATCCTGTCCTGAACGAATCTGAACTGATTCACAAGGTACAAGCTCATCCAGCACTCCGAAATGATCGGAAGAGCCTGGTCGTAAATGGTGAGGTCCGGACGGATGTCGATTGCGCTGTACTTCCCCATGTACACAGCTCGTTTCCTGTCAGTCGGTGTTAGCTGTCGAATAGACAATTTTAATGTGTAGGTTTGTAAGACACGTTTGAATTTAAGTAGCCAGTTGATCGACTTTCATTTAGAATAATAATAATTAGACCAGTCATTATAGACATGAAAGAGCTAAAATTTCACAATAAATCCAAAAGTTTTGAAATTTGTAGGCAATATCGGGAAGGGTCTAAAAACGAATTATAAAAATTTGCAACCCTTTTTTAATAACGGAACATTGTCAAAATTGAAAAAAATGAAATTACGGGATATTCTCGTCGAGAAAATTGCAAAAGTTCCGCAAACAGAAAATAGTGTAAATGGCATTATTTTTCATCACCTGTCAATTTTGCAACCAATTGAAGGCTACGGAACATTTATTTTATTAATAATGAAGGTTTTATATTTATGAAAAACGAAAAAATAAAACCCAAAAGTTCTGCAAACTTCACAGATCAATCGCAATAATGAAATAAACAGGTGCATCGATTTGCAACCATTTGCGTTGACCGGAACATATTCATCCGTAATTTTCGCCATCAGCGGTCAGTTTACCGAGCAGGATGGTCTCGTGAAAATTACGAAAGTTTTCAATTTTGGTTGCAAATACTCAGTCAGAACGTCAATTGTGATGTTTTTATAGATTTGCAACCTCGTGTGAGACCCGGAACCTTTTGCAATTAACGGAAATTAATTTTTTTGGTTTTTTCACCCTCAAAAATATTTTAAAAGTTTTGCAAATCCAGTTTTTCACATTTACTCTTCTCCGATAACTCTCGCTCCTGATGTTTCACTTGCTCATTGTACTCCGCGGCCAAATGTTTTTGCAGTATTATGAAAATATCTCCCATCGCTTGAATGTGATAAGAGAAGCTCCAGAGCCTACAAAGGAAGAATAGTATTTCGTATCTATTGTCATGTCAGGGTAAACCGGTCGACTGAGTCCGCATAGGTAAATAAAGAAGGCAGTTCTGCAGTTCCTGCAGTTCCTGCAGTTCCTGAACTGCAGTTCCAGGTCGGCCCGATTTGGCCGACCTACCTACCTACCTTGAGGAAGAGTATCCATTTTGTTAAAATTCATTCACTCTTTCGACTAGTCCGATATAAATGTTCAAAGTTGCGTGACAAAATACGGGTTGATGCTTGCGACTGTCGCCGACAAAGGTCGATTTTGAACTGAAATATCTAAGGGTCTAGCAGGTTGCGACACGTACTAAGTTTTTGCTTTATACTAAGACGAGGGAAGCTAATTGCTTAGCCGCGTGCACCAAGGCTTATAATATGTCAGGGCTAGCTGTGCCGTTGAGCGCCACCTAATTTTTATCGACGTTAGGCGTCGTGGATCCGGGCTACAATGTAGGCCCTCGTACCTGTTAATTCTATATTTAGAGACCTTCTTCTCCTTATAATGTAACGAGTAAGAAGATATAACAATTTTAAGGGGAGGGACCAGTTGAATTTGACCGACCTGTCTAAATTCTCGAATATCTCCGAAACGGGGGTATCAATCGGATTGTCCTCGCGGCAGCCGATGTTTGAGGAGTAATGACATCGAGTTCCCTTGTAAAATGCATGAAATCTTAATTATTATTATTTTCATGCGTCGAAAAATGCGGGCGGGTGACTTATTTCGACTAGTATCAATGCCCAGGCATCATTGACGCGGACAAAAGTATGTAACAGCAAGTCTATACGGTATGACGAGCACACCCATTACAAAACATCTTCGTTCCATGCAGTAATTAAGTGGAAAAGTGCGAAGTACGATTTCGTTGTAATTAGCCATTAAAAATTGTTGGGCAGCCATGGTAAATGGTTGGGTTGTCATGGCAATCCTTAGTTTCCGAGATGCCCGAGAAAGAGAGGACAGCGCAGAGTCGTTTCGTCGGTACTGCAGACGGTGGACTACATTGTTGCATCTCGGAAACTGAGGATTGCTATGACAACCCAACCATTTACCATGGCTGCCCAACAATTTTTAGTCGCTAATTACAACGAAATCGTACTTCGCACTTGTCCACTTAATTACTGCATGGAACGAAGATGTTTTGTAATGGGTGTGCTCGTCATACCGTGTAGACTTGTTGTTACATACTTTTGTCCGCGTCAATGATGCGTGGGCACTGATGCTAGTCGAAATAAGTCACCCGCCCGCATTTTTCGACGCATAAAAAAAAAAAAAAAAATAGAGGTTTCATGCATTTTACAAGAAAACTCGATGTCATTACTCCTCAAACATCGGCTGCCGCAAGGACAATCCGATTGATACCCCCGTTTCGGAGATATTCGAGAATTTAGAATTCTCTAGATCGGTCGGTCAAATTCGACTGGTCCCTCCCCTTAAGAGATAATATAATATATTATAGGGTAGTACAGCACCAGTTGAAGGAGGATCTCGGCAGGAAGTCAAGACGACGAGACGTAGTAGCTGAATGTATAATGTTTATTCACCAATTCACTTATCACTAGTAACACGATTAGTATAATTATCCTTATTTTACTATCGTTTGACCCACACTCGTTCCTTGTACTTTCAGTTAATGCTTTGTTTTCACCGCGATTTCAGATAAATATATAATGTATATTATCAGCGAAAGCGTTTGACTAATCTTACTAGAATTGTCCGTGGTGATGCCTCTTTAAAGCAAATCTCTCACTCCCGTATTTGCGATCTAATATATAATGTATATTAATTACGCCGGTAGCAATCGGTTATTTCCTTTCGAGGACACACGTGTTGGGACGTCTGTTCTCTTCTATATTCGAGAAGAGACTCTCCGAAGTCTCGCCTGGAAGTAGCTCCTCTTTTCTATGGTGTCGCCACCGATTACCGTGGCGAAAAATTAAGAAAGTTTCGGTGCGTTTCGGAACGCTTTGGCTCTGACGAGACAATCGTGCATATGGCCGACTGGCGGTAGATATATGAAATTCAGGACGCCTTGTGACAAGGTATAAAGGGTCGGGAGAACCGGGACCTTACGCAGAAATTAGTTCTCAACCAATACCTGTGATACCTGTATGGAATTTTTGGTTATTCGATTTTTGCCCACGAATTCGTGAGAATTCCCCACTGTGCGGCGCGGTGAAGTGGCTCGATCGCTTGGCCGCCTTTCAGGGAATCGCCCATAACTTCCACAATTTTTGGAATTTTGACATAAAATTTACACACAATATTCACTATGCTTTAAACTTTCAGTATAGTGAAGAAAAAAATAAAAATTCAACTGGACGCACAGTGAAGCTGAACCATACACTCGTTCGCCGCAGTTACGAGCAACTCGGGACCGCCGAGTGCCGCTCCTACGAGCGTGGCAGGGGCTCCCCGCTCTCAGGACTATCGTTGAATGTGTGCGCGTGTTCGTGAATGTTGTTGCGCACAACTATGCGCTGTATATTGTAACAACGAGTTCGAATCTCGCGCGCGCTCCGTGCGGTTGGTAAGTGGGGATAAGGAGACAGCGATTTAGCTCGTATCTCCGGCGCGACGCGTGCTCGTAACTGCGGCAGCTCGTAACTGCGGCGAACGAGTGTACCGAGGGATTGCAATTCCTTTTTTCTTTCAGTCTTCTCATTACGTGACTCGATTTGTTGTGAGAAGGTTTTTATTTTTCACAAACTCATGCCGGCCTCGGTCAGTTCATTAAACGGTTATACCGAATGCCCTGCCCTGACTCTCAAGGCTTCTGATGAGACGGCGATAATTTCAGTAAAGGCTACCGATTCTAGAAGCCGAGTTCAAGATCTGCAAAGGCGGCTACAGCAAGGGACTATAACGGCAAGAACATTGTAAATGTAAAAAATTTAAGCCCAGTTCCAAAATGGTTTCCTCAGCCAAAAACTCAAGAACATCATACTCTTTTTCAGCGTCAGATTACAAACATCATTTCGTTACACAAATAGTACAAAATAATACGTGAAATAAGGCATCGAAGCCGAGCGTTCCCTTACTTAATTTTCATACTTCATATTATGTTCTTCAAATGCTAATCAATGGAAATGAACGGAAAACCAATAGGATCATTGATGAAACCTGTGATAAAACAGCAGGGCCGGCGACTTGCAAAATTTTCGGGTATGGAGTTACTCAACTGTCGGGGGGGGGGGGGGGGGGTAGTAATACACATTTTTAATTTTTTTTAAATCTTATTGTGATGAAGCAAACGGGGTACGGCGTACCTTGTTTCTTTTAATAAACTCATGTTTAAGCGTCTTTCGGTCATATTCCGTAGCTAAGTCCGCATGGATGTACAGTAGGGTGCTTCAAAAAAAATTAATTTTTTTTTCCATTCCTACCCCCTCAAATGTTAATGGTTCAGAAGAAAAAAATCCTCCCCAAAACGGTCTCTCTAGCTCAACTCTAAGAGGTCGCTCTTTTAATTTCAATTTCCCATTTACTTAACATGGGAACATTTTCTTTTTCATTGAAAGTTAAATTACTCGCAAACTACTTGATGTTTTTCGGATTCATGCATAGATCCTTGAAACTGATTCTTTAAGCTTTCCAAAACTATAATAATGCATAATTATCATGATCAAAACACAAATTTAAGCCATCTGAAAAGTACTGATTCTTAAAGAAATCATGATTTATTATTATTTTTTGTTTTTTCATTTATTTTTTATTAGAGAATTTTCGAAAGCTTAAAGAATCAGCTTCAAGGATCTATGCGTGAATTCGAAAAATATCAAGTCGTTCACGAGTAATTTAACTTTTAATGAAAAGACAAATTTTTCCATGTAGTTAAGTAAATGGGAAATTAAAATGAAAAGAACGACCTCTTAGAGTTGAGCTAGAGAGACCATTTTTGGGGAGGATTTTTTTCTTCTAAACTATTAACATTTGAGAGGGTAAGAAAAAAAAAAAGAATTTTTTTTTTTTAAGCACCCTAATGTACAGTGTCGCTAAGTTTGACGGAGCGCCGAGCGGTATCGGTATCGGGAAAGGGAGAGCGAGACTAGGCAGTGTACGAGAGAGAGCGCTGCAACAAGCGTGCGCGATCGCAGGCATTGGGCAAAAAGGGAGTACGCAGTGGCGCGTGGAGATAAATAGAGGTATGGTATGCACAAAATTTGCTCGAAGGGTCCTTACTTTTTTATCGACGCGAAATGCGTAATCAGTAATAGAAATATTTGGAAAACACGACTTTTCTCTCCATACCTACATACTTCTGGGTGTGGAATTCCATGCCCAGAATTTTTCTGGGTATGGAGTTCTCCATACCCTCCATATGAAAGTCGCCGGCCCTGTAAAACAGCATATTGGCGACGGAAAATAATGCTGAAGGAAGTTAGCTCGTATGATGATACGAACTCGGCGGGCATAGATTGTTCTGATTATTTTTCCGACCCAAATATCGACCAATAGAATTGCACCATTCGACGTCACGTGGTACAACCTACATGGTATTATACTGATAATTTTTTGAAAATTTTCTCTGGTAGTTGCTATATATAAAAAACAAAACATGATCCAGTCAAATTAACCACACGTCAAACTGACAGGTTGAATTCAATTGTGAAAATTGGAGATTTTGCATGAAAATGAGTCGATTTGGAGTTTGTTAACTGTACATTTCGTCTCATGGTGCAATTCCACCGGCCGACACTTGGGACGGAAAAATAATCAAACGAATACCACACGAGCTTCAAAATTATCTGGCATTTCCCTCAAGGTTCCCTGCAAACAAATAAAATCGTCAAGCCTTTCAGGAAAAATCACTCGCGCTTCGCGCTCGTGATTTTTTAACCTGAAAAACTTGACTCCTTCATTTGTTTGCAACGAACCTATCGGGAAATACCCGATAACCCCGAAGCTCTTGTGGTATTATAAGTGAAAATTATCAATTGCTGGAGTGGGAGGTAAGATAAGCAATTAGTGCGTCTTTGAATGCAGAATACACTTTCACTTCGATGTGTATCTACTGTAAGTCAAATAGAAAGATAGCCGTCAAAAAAGCATCACCGATGTGTACCGATAATG
The DNA here is from genome assembly GCA_944452935.1 of Rhogogaster chlorosoma. Lineage (NCBI taxonomy): Eukaryota > Metazoa > Arthropoda > Insecta > Hymenoptera > Tenthredinidae > Rhogogaster > Rhogogaster chlorosoma. The sequence goes on from OX101797.1 coordinate 2,003,001, forward strand.
AGTACGTCCAGGATAAGTATGTATCGTTCTAAGGCTGTGACATGTTTGTAGCGTGGCGTTATAACTATAGTCGAAAATCGGTGAACGATAGATGCACAATGAAATTGAACTCTTCTTCAAAACTTGAATTTGAATTTAAATTACTGAGATCACCGGGCCCGGTGATCTGGACTATTAGTTCTTGTTATAAACATACTATAGGGATTTTTTTTACTCAACTTCAATTTTTAACGGATCACTCATTTGTTTCATTTATTAATTTCTGCACCACCTCTTGCGAAAAATACAATATTCTTTGAGCTTTCCAAGCACTAGTGCGTGGGAAGTGTTTTTTAATTTTCAAATTTGAAAAGTAGGATAGGATGTAGAGCACGGGCACTCAAAAGGACTTCATGACGAGTGTGAAACTGTCACACGACTCGAAGACGAGGTCTTTCCGCGCCCTTGTCCTACAAACAACTATTATATCGCAGTTTAAGTCTACAATAATGAATATATTATCAATGCTAAAAATGTCCAAACAGTATTTGATCATGCTCTCGATGAGGGCTTTTGTGGGTGTGATTGTTTCACATTGACTGGAAGAGATAATTAAAAAAAAAGAGTGCAATTGATAATTTTCAGAACAATCTATGCCCGCCGAGTTCGTATCATCATACGAGCTAACTTCCTTCAGCAATATTTCCCGTCGACAATATGATGTCTTGTCAAAGGCAACGGATGATCCTGTTGGTTTTCCGTTCCTTTTCATTGATTGGCATTCGAAGAACATGATTTGAAGTATGAAAATTAACTAACGTATTATTTTGTACTATTTGTATAACGAAATGATGTTTGTAGTCTGTCGCTGCAAAAGAGTATGATGTTCTTGAGTTTTTGGCTGGTGAAACCATTTTGGAACTCGGCTGTAATTTTATACATTTACAATGTTTTTGCCGTTATAATAATACGCCGGACCAAAGGCCAATTTCGAAATAGGAAGTACCTATGTACTGAAGTATACAATGATGATCGTGCGCCTGGAAAGAGATGAATAGTTTAAAGGTTTGAGGTCAGCTTGAGAGTCGAAGCGAAACAAGAAAGATAACGACGCGAAAATAGAACTATAAGTGTGAGTAGCGCTTTGTCGATGTGTGTGAGTGTGAGTGGCGCTGCCATCGAGCGACGCGCGCTCCATCGTTCTCTCTTCCGGTAGAATTATCCTACGTAGCAATAAACCTCTAAGAGTACCTCGTGTTTTAATATTTAACCAAAATTATATCCACGTTATCCTGCAATAAGAAATACTGTTATATCAGTTTAGAAGATTGCTGCCGCATTTTTTCGGATAGGTTGAAAATAGATCTTCAACTCTCGAGGAGTAGAAGCTTTGAATTATTCAATGATAAAATAATAGCCGAAAAAAAGAAGACCGTAAGTTAGAGATTAAAGAAGAAAAAAAAAACGGGAAAAAAAAAAGAAACGCGGGATATCAGAATAACGCGTAAGAGTTCCGCGATGTGTCTTATGTATATAGCTATTTATAGAAAATGATGTGGGCACAATATTGGATACGCATCGTATGAGATTAATTGGGCGATAAACGCTCGTTTAGATTAGTATAATATGTTAATTATTCTAGTCGACGCGCTCTTCTCTGATTTCGTAACTTATCTATTTTCGAGAGAGAAAGATCAACCAACCAAAAACTCGAGAACATCGTGCTCTTCTTCAGCGTCAGATTACAAACATCATTTCGTTACACAAATAGTACAAAATAATACGTAAAATCAGGCATCGAAGCCGAGCGTTCCCTTTGTTAATCTTCATACTTCAAATTATGTTCTTCAAATGTTAATCAATGGAAATGAACGGAAAACCAATAGGATCATTGATAAAACCTGTGATAAAACAGCATATTGGCGACGGAAAATATTGCTGCAGGAAGTTAGCTCGTATGATGATACAAACTCGGCGGGCATAGATTGTTCTGAAAATTATCAATTGCTGAAGTGTGAGGTAAGATAAGCAATTAGTGCGTCTTTGAATGCAGAATACACTTTCGCTTCGATGTGTATCTACTATAGCATGGCATTATAACTATAGTCGAAAATCGGTGAACGATAGATGCAGAATGAAATGAAATTCTTCTTCAAAACTTGAATTTGAATTTAAATTACTGAGATCGCCCTGCCTGGACCATTAGTTCTTGTTATGAACACACCATAGGTATTTTTTTAATTTAACTTCAATTTTCAACGGATTACTCATTCGTTTCATTCATTTGTTTCAACACCACCTCTAATTCTAAATTCTAATTTTTAAATTTGAAAAAAAAAAGGATTGGGTGTAGGGCACGGGCACTCAAAAGGACTTTATGACGAGTGTGAAACTGTCACACGATTCGAAGACGTGATCTTTCCGCGCCCTTGTCGTATCCACTATTAAATCGCAGTTTCAGTCTACAATAATGAATATATTATCAATGCCAAAAATATCCAAACAGTAATTGATCATGCTCGCGACAATTTTGTGGGTGTGATCGTTACACATTGACTGGACGAAATAATTTTTAAAAAAAGAGTGCAATTCATAATTTTCAGAACAATCTATGCCCGCCGAGTTCGTATCATCATACGAGCTAACTTCCTTCAGCAATATTTCCCGTCGCCAATATGCTGTTTTATCACAGGTTTTATCAATGATCCTATTTGTTTTTCGTTCATTTCCATTGATTAGCATTTGAAGAACATAATTTGAAGTCTGAAAATTAACTAAGGGAACGCTCGGCTTCGATGCCTGATTTCACGTATTATTTTGTACTACTTGTGTAACAAAATGATGTTTGTAATCTGACGCTGAAAAAGAGTATATGATGTTCTTGAGTTTTTGGCTGGGGAACCCATTTTGGAACTCGGCTGTAATTTTTTACATTCACAATGTTTTTGCCGTTATAGCAATTATCTGAACCGATTGAAATCAAACAGTGAGAAGCGAGATTGAAAAAAACTTGACAAAATTTCTCAAAACGCAAAATGTTACGGAAAAAAAAGAAAAATATCAACACATCGTTGTGAAAATTTTCAAAAAATTTGTTCATATAACAAATTTAATAATATAAAACGTGGCTCGAAAAATTTAAGGATAAAGGCAAACGCGAGGCAAAATCGGGTATCAGATTTTTCGTAGGTGTCCCGGGGAAAATTGAGACCATTTTTGAGACAAATTTTATCTGTTATCTGAATTATTTTGTTGAGAACTGAAAAAAATACTGACTTTGGAGTAAAATGGGCCATTATTGAGAAAACAGAAAAAATTTTTGTTTTCATTTTTTCGCGAACTGATACCTATCGAAACTATGGTGTCCCATTTCGCCCTGGGTTCCCCTATAGTTACAAAGCTTATATGAGTAGTTCTCACGAATTTGCGAAAAATGACTTCATGTAATAATAAGAATATAATTTATGATAATTGACAATTTTATATATTCAATATGTAGTACACAAGTAACTTACCTCAGCTGACTATGTGGTCCCCACCTTTTTCGAATTAATAGAATTTTCATTAATAAAATGAAGTGAGGGAATGATAGTGAGGGAATGATAAAATCGAACATAAACTACAAAATCTAGTCAAACATTAACTTCAAATCGAATTACGATTCGAGGCAAAATTTCTACCCCTCAAGACATGTGAAACAGCATAATGACTATTACTAATGAAATAATTACCTTATATTCAGATGGTGTGAGGGAATGAGACATAAAAATGTAACATTTAAATAATTAATTAAAAACCGGTTGACAACAACACATCTCTTCGAGCCTTGCAACAATGATAGTATGGCTTCATTGACAATGCTGCCAACTGCAAAAAATTTATAAGCGCGGCAACCTAGCATCCGATTGAAATGTACAATCCAGGTTTCAGTAAAGAGTGAGGGAATGAGTTTTCTTTTTGGGACCCAGATAAAAATTAAATTTTCCAATCATTTCTTACTCAGTACCTTATGAAAAGGGTATGTACTGTTAAATGCACTATTTTTAACATTAGTAATGGCCAAAACTAGTCAAATTTATAGAACACAATAAATTAATGATATAATATTATTCAAATATTGTAGTTTGGGACACGATGAGGGAATGATATATGAAGTATTCGGTTACCTGCCATTTGTTATTGTGAGATTAAAACACCTAAGTGATCTATGGCACGAGCAGCTCCAGTAGTATAGTTTTCGTGAAAAAATACAAAGTTTACAATACAACGGTAATAATATACAAAACTGAGTATGGACACGATTTTCGCAAATTCGTGAGAACTACTCATATGCGGTTTGCGTTTGAATGAAATTCACAATTCGTTGCAAGAGAGTCGTCGCGAATAAAATTGCGGTTTTCTCATACTCTTATAGATTCTATTCATAAAAGGAAGCTACGACTAGGTTCATTAGAACTTTGAGGGTGGTTTTATACACGGATGCCACGAGATGCAAATTTTGTCAAAAATCTCCTCACCGATTCTCGAATAATTAGGTAATTCTAATCAACAAGTTAATCGACTCTACTTCATTTCTTCGACTAAAATTTTTGTAAGTTTAACATGTGTTGCAAAAAAAGAAAACGAAACACCTTTGTTACAACATTAGATTGAAATTTGATTTTCGAATTTCCTAAAAATCGACAAGATCTGGAATCCAATCAAATGATGAAAGATTAATAGATAGTAAGATCAAGCGAGTTTTTTGGTTTCATTACATAATATTTTTGGATTACATTGCATAGCTGATACCTTATCTAGATCAGTAATTATTACCCCGGAATACCTGCAGCGATGTAAACTGACTTCGTATCCCTATACTGAAACCGTTAAAGCGCATGCACGTCTATCCTATAGCCACTGATCTCTATACTAACTGGATAGAGGATGCATACGGTAAAATGTTCCGAGAGACAAGATTTGTTGATATGTTCAGCAGAGACCTCTGTGAGCGGTACAAGAACTAAAATGAACTGTAATGCGCGTGCGTCGCATTATAGCGCCTTTGACACTCGTATGTTAATTTTACGGTCATTTTGAGAATTAACATCTCGCATGCGCAATGGGACGCATTTTAGTTCAAGTACCGCTCACCGAGGGCGCTGATGGCCTATTCAAATCATGGACATAGGAATACTAGGGACGGAGCATAAGCTTGATGGATAGGCGAGGGATGGAAGCCAGAATGAGGGGGGGTCCGCCATGATAGTGTGCCCACTTTTGGGAATACGCATGCTCAGTACCGCGTTTTACGAAAGTATTGCATTGTTTACTCTCTCTCTGCGTGTCAGTCTTCGGACACTACGCTTGCGCAGACTTGCAGCCAATCAAAAGTGGGCACACTTTACCTCGGCACCCTCCCCGCACTGGCTTCCCCCCCTCGGCGGAACACTCCGTCCCTAGTATTCCTATGTCCATGATTCAAATAGAAAATTTGGAATACATTGCATCCTCTATCCAGTTAGTATAGAGATCAGTGCCTATAGCGCAGTGCAAGAAGGAACTGTGCAAAAACTCGCACATAGCATGTCCTCATACCCATATAACCTACTCCTAAGTATGTAATTTGCAAAGCGCGTCTGGCCGGCGACAACCGGCGTCGTCAGAGGCTGGTCGTTGCGTGGAGTGCGGACCGCGGAGCTAAAGACCGCGAGCGCTTCTTAGACGCAACGTGGCTCTGGCTATGAGAGAGGGATACGCATTACGCACGCAAGCAATTCGTAGCGCGCGCGAGCGCGTCCGTCGTATACATACGATGGCTTTACTCAGCCGGTTCGTACTCGGTTAGCGGTGGGGCGTATCCACGGTAAAATGTAACCGAGAGAGTAAGAGCGCGAGAGAGAGGAGTAGATATATGCAGGTAAACTATGAGGCGTAAAGCGAGATAGGACTAGCGCCGCGAGTCGTTTGTGAGGCGGGGCAGGGGTGGCGAGCGGCAGGAGAGGGGGAACCACGGGGACTTTTGAAAAAGTTTTATCTTAGCCGGCGCGCTCAGCTCTCAGACGCTGCCCAACGCCGGTACGGTGTGGTGTGACCGTTAAAAATCTGTAGACCAATCTGCTGGAGTATAAAATCTGGACAATAAATCAGTCGGAAACGAAACTGAGCAGTTGGTCGCAGGTTTCCGCCGTTCAAAGTTCTCCCGATAATAAGAAGAGCAACGGGAGTAATAGACCGAACTACACGGAGCTAGGTAGACAGAGGAATAAATATAGAGGCGGTAGAAGTTTGAAATTAGTTTCTCTAAACATGTCGCGCTGTTGTTGAGCCAGTTTTGAATATACCCGCGGTTATTACACGAGGTAGACGGTCAGGCGATCGTCTATTCGACCCTATCTTCCTTGACGAGGTCGTCGAAAGTTTCGGCTAAGGAAGTCCCGAAACTTCGCCCTCTCAAGATGACCACCAAAGTGTTACTCAGGAGTGCAGTTTTCCTGTTTCTTCTTTTCGCGACGTTAGCTACAGCCGCCGTTCCTCAGGTGAGTTTACCTTCTTTTTAATTCTCGCATTACGCGCGGATTGTATAACCGTGTCCTTTACAATCGTAAAAAACAAAAAAATGGCGCATAGCGCAATAACAAGGTTGCAATTCCCAGCTAATCGTACGAGCGTAGAAAAAATTGTTCGTAAATAGTACTTTTCGATACCAGTGCGAAAGGGTTGATTCTCGGTGAAGTGTGAAGTTTTTCGCCCGAGCGAAGCGATGGTGAGAATCACACGAGTCGAGAATCATCTTTCGCACGTGTATTGGACTTTGTTTTTCGATACAACGCGCACGCCGTATGGAAAAAAATTTATCTGATACAAATGAAAACAATTTGTCGAAAAAATGATCAGCTACAAGAAAGAACTGGGCCACTTATTAGGTCACGATAACGATAACGATGTATATGCGGCATTCCACGCCAAATCGGACAGTTTGAAAAACTTTTTTTTTTGATTTCCTCAATTTTTTGGTATTTGTTAGTACCCCTCAAAATAGGCTTCCTGCTAAATTTTGAGATTTTTTCAATCACCCGTTCGAAAATGCTCTTTTTTTGGTTTTTTGCTCATAACTTTCTTAATAATGGTCGAAATCCAACTTTTTTTCTGAAATATTTTGTTTTTAGATGGCCTTCACAGAAAAAAAAAAGAAAAATTATTCAACGAGTTTTTAATGAAGATTTTTGAATTTTGAGTTTTCAATCGTGTTTTTGAAACTGTATGTACCCTTCGATTTTTTTGCATTTTTTTTGTGGCAAACTTTGATCCATTTCACGAATTTTAAGCCCAAGCTGATCATGGGATTCTAACAATTACTATTTTTTTTTGAATTTTGAAAATTTTGAAATTTAGTTTTTGCTAGTTGTCATTCTTTAAATTACTTTTTCTTCATTGTGTACTTTGTTTGGAGTCAAATTTAAACCAAGTACACAATGAAGAAAAGTAATTTGAAGAATGACAACTAGCAAAAACTAAATTTCAAAATTTTCAAAATTCGAAAAAAAATAGTAACTGTTAGAATCCCATGATCAGCTTGGGCTTAAAATTCGTGAAATGGATCGAAGTCTGCCACAAAAAAAAGGTAAAAAAATCGAAGGGTACATACAGTTTCAAAAACACGATTGAAAACTCAAAATTCAAAAATCTTCATTAAAAACTCGTTGAAAAATTTTTCTGTATTTTTTTTCTGTGAAGGCCATCTAAAAGCATAATTTTTGAAAAAAAAAAGTTGAATTTCGACCATTATTAAGAAAGTTATGAGCAAAAAATCAAAAAAACAGCATTTTCGAACGGGTGATTGAAAAAATCTCAAAATTTAGCAGGAAGCCTATTTTGGGGGGTACTAACAAATACCAAAAAATTGAGGAAATAAAAAAAAAAAGTTTTTCAAACTGTCCGATTTGGCGTGGAATGCCCCATATACACATTATACACCTACTTGTATTTATAACATACAGGGTTATCGATCAGACGTCTCTTTCATTGATATACATTCATATACAGTGGACTCTCGACAAGTGGTATGCCCGCGGGGCTGTTAAGGGAGAGAAATTCTGGGAAATGGCCACTTATCGTGAGCCCCCACTACCGTCAAAGACGCGCCTATGCTGCGGCGTAGTGGGGTGTCAACTACAGCGAAGACGCGTGCGTAACTAAAGCGGGGTGGGGGGACGCAAGCTAGTGTGTGTGTGTATCAGTATGGTAGGGGAAGCGCTCGCGATGCCACTTACTGAGAGGCCACTTATCGAGAGTCTACTGTATGTACGTACGCATGCAACACATTCCTATACCTATACTCGAGGGAGATTTATTAGTCGCAGAAATCCTGATATCTGAGTGTGTCTCACCCCGCGACCTTTCCTCGTTGAGGAGATTATAATTATTCGTGTTAGTAGTCGAATACACTCGTTCGCCGCAGTTACGAGCAGCTCGGGACCGCCGAGTGCCGCTCTTACAAGCGTGGCAGGGCCTCCCCACTCTCAGGACTATCATTGAATGTATGCGCGTGTTCGTGAATGTTGTTGCGCACAACTATGCGCTGTATATAATATATTGTAACAACGAGTTCGAATCTCGTGCGCGCTCCGTGCGGTTGGTAAGTGGGGATAAGGAGAAAGTGATTTAGCTCGTAACTGCGGCAGCTCGTAATTGCGGCGAACGAGTGTATTCTCATTTCACGATACTTGAACTAGATTCATTTCATTCCACATCCTTTCTGCTCTGGTATCATGATCGCGGGATAATTCTGACTAATTGCTGAATTTTCAAATTGTATATACTGTGACGTTGCATTTAGTAATGCCGTCACAAGGTCGGAAATAAGGGAACGTCTAGTCCGTAATACTCCAGGAATTTGGCAAACAGTTAGGGAAAAATAGAATTTAATTAACCCTTCGTGTGTACACTGGGTCTTTTAAGGAACAGTCGAAATTTGAATTTGTCGTTTCTTTCCACTCTTTCGACTATTCTTGAATTTTTATTAACAACGGGTTTAAACTTTTGACTTTAACAACTTCTGGGCCATATAGTAGACACTTCAAGAAGTAACCCAGAATTTTTTCAAATTTTTTCAAAGCATGGAAAACTCCAAAAACTCGATTGTTCCCTAAAAGACCCAGTGTTCACACCGCGTAGCGAAAAATAGAGTGTACACACGAAGGGTTAACATGCTTTTATTTTGTGTAACCATCTATGTAAATCGGACGAGACATCCACTGCCGTGGGTGTACTACGGAAAAATTAGAAGAGGATCAAAGAGTACTGCACGGTGTGCATCCTTTGAATCGCCCAGACAGCGTCGAAGGAAGTGCATCCCAGCGGTACACTGTAAAAAATGCGGTGTTGAATTTAACACAGATTCAACACTGCTTACAGATTCTATAGTGGTCCACCCTGTTCGGTGTAACCTGGTGGTGTTAATCGTCCGGTGTTAAGATAGTGTTAAAAAGCCATACATCATTAGTTACTCCATTCGGTGCATAAATGTTTGACACCAGACGGTGGTTAATTATAATGACACCAAAATGTGGTTACTCCAATTCGACACCGAGATATAGTCTATAGTGGTCCAAAAGTAGGGTTCGGTGTTACGAGGTTGGTGTTCGAAACATCAAAATCATAGCACAGAACCGAGATATTTTCCAACACTATATGTGCCTCAATTTTTCCGTATCCACACCGAACGGAAAGCACGGTTGCTTCGCATGTGACCACTTCGCCGTGTTAGCCTAATTTTTTTATTTCCTAAACCTATATTAGTCGAGGGATTTGAACCGGGGACGCTCGCTTCTCAGTCAGACGCTCTAACCACTACACCACGATAACGCTTGCGGAATAGAGAAACTTTTCTGTATATGTTTTGACATTCGTTTACCTACGTACACGTTTATTTCTTAATATTCAGGAGCTAATCTGAAATTAATATAGCAAAACATAACGCCGATGAAAAAAGTTTCATATTAATTCTCTCACGTGAAATACATTTGACGTTTATTAGGATCACTTCGTAAAAATTCCAGTACTATTACTGAATGTGGAAGCACAGAAAAACTCATTGTAAAGTAGGGCGCAAGCATGGTACACTGTAGGTTACAGTCTGCATGTGCATGAGTTAAGACAAAATGAACGCATCGCGCTGCTGTAACATCCTCCGGAATGAAATTCGAATCCAACGATTTTCGCATATCAATGCGGTGTTAGCCCATGAAATCAGCGTAGGCGATTGGTGTTAGGGTGCTATACCAGTGGTGTTACCGATGAAACGAACGAGTGTAGTGGAGTTAACTTATAACACTTTGCGTGTGATATTCACACAGCGCAGAGTGCCAACATGCTACGTGTTGACTTAGCAATTTATATTATGATTTCTGTGAAAATTTCAAAAATTCGTTATTCAGTAGTAATAATGTGAGAAATTTTAGTTAATCTCAGAAATTTCTGGAGAAATCCATAAAAATTCCAGCGAAAAGTCACTCCGATTTTAATGAAAATGTTTCCTTCTCTGAATTGTCTCTGAGACTGTAAATTTTTTGAGTTTGACAGACCATCTAATACCATCAAAGGCATGTAGAAGTGCACAAGAAAATGTTCAATTCAAAACCGCAGGAGTATTCGATCAATAATAATAGCACTCAGCCGGTGTCTATCGTGCGTTGCTGCAACTTCGGACAAGAAAATTACACCAGGTTCGAAATATCACGACACCGAACTGATGTCGCACCATAAGTACTCCGGGAAAGGAGTATGTTCCTCACGGGATTGTGTGACATGTGGTCAGGTACTCAACCTAGTGTTGAATTTTTTGAAATTTTGATATAATATTGCTCAACACCGAAAACGGTGTATGTGGTTAACTATAATAACGAAATGGTGCTGATCGTAACACCGCATCCCTTAACCACTCACACCGTACCAAATCAACACCGCCCATTTTTTACAGTGTACCGAGGATCATCTGGCTCTCTCCCGCGGATAGACGGCGTACAGGGATGTGCGAGAAGCACCTAGTAGTCCTCCCGTCATCCGACGAAGCTACCGCTACCGAAGCGCGTCGCGTGAAAACGCATTCACAGCCTCCCGCCCTCAGATCACCAAGATAGCATATGGACCACCTACGGTCTCGTCTACTGTTACCGCGGCCGGGTTGGCCTAGAAAACCCCTGGTGCAGACGTTCCGTTAACGGAGTTCCTCTCGTGATCGAGGCTCTCGTTGCCCAGCACAACAACCCTGGTGGAGGACCTGGCGAATTGACCGTGGCTGTCAGGTCACCCCCCCCCCCCCCCCCCCCCCCCCCCCCCGTCAGGATCATTGGATGAGCGAGGTGTCAGCGTGCACCCAGCGTCGAGGGATATTCGAAAACTGCAGTGAGGAGAGGGGTATCGCAAAGCGGCAGAGCCAAGGGGGATTCTCCCTCTACACCCCGCACGACCAACGAGCGCGACCGCTGACCTACCGTCTAGAAGACAGAATCACTTAAAATGCCTAGATGTCACCTGACGTAATATCGCCAATCAGGATCACTCAAAATCGAGGGATACGTCCAGCTCGTCGAGCTAAGTACAGGACTTGACCTACTCTAGGTTCAGCTTTAGACCTGACTAGACGTTCCTAATTGTTCCTAGTGATTTGTTGAGATAATGTTAGACCAAGAGGTCCCGTCTCTCGTTTATCGTAATTTCGTTTATCGAAGTGACCTCGTGGCCGGCCTAAATTAATATGACGATCAAACGAACTTACCTGTGCGTGAAGTTCGATCGTTATTATATGAGAATGTCGCTCGAAATGATTACATTTGCAGCGCCATCTGCTGTCACTTCAATTCACACATCTTTAGAGTATTTTGAAATTTTTAGCCTCCACGTCTCTCACCTTACCTCGCTTTTCCGCCTCGGCGCCATCTTCATTGTTTTTCTGTGTGTCGTGAGATTCACATCATTGAGTATTTATTAACAAAGAATAAATAAGATAAATATCAGAATGGGAAAATCCAAGAAGAGACGTCACTCCAAGGAGGGCAAAGAAGATTATTATAGACTAAAAATACTAAAAATCATGGGAAAATTGAAAAATGTTGGACCGGAGGTGCCACCAAGAAGTGAGTTAGGTCTAGTATTATGTTTTCTATCGTAAATCTCTCTACGCACTAGCGGCGTATCTTTCGTTTTTTTCACTGCGTAAAATTCTGTAATAAATTATATTTATCCTACCGGATCAACTGTGCCGTCGAGTATAAAATCTTTCTTTGATGGAGTACGGAGTATCGCTTTGTGATACGAGTAGAGTATTATTATTTGGAAATTATATCGAGTCAATCCGACGCACCTTTGTTACCGGAATTATAAATTCGGCTATCGTTCTTTCTGTAGTCTGTTTCCTTCCTATAATATAATGCCGTAAGGCTAATTGCAAAATATAAACTGCGTTATACATGGTATACCCTGTCCCTCTACTTCAGAGCATAGCAGCTGAGCTAGCTGAATTATCGTCCGTCGATTACCCCAGTCTTTGTTTATCGTTGAAGATATTTTTAATAACTGGTACTAAGAAGTACCTGGCGCCCAACTAAGGTTTTCAGTCATTTTTCGAATATAGTGGGAATCGCCGAAGAGTGGCGTAGTAGGGGTCTCCTCCCCCCTATCGAAAAGCTACGTTACAATACTTACAAAGTTTTATGAAGCTATATTTGACATGCGGTAATAAATTTTATCTATTAAATCGTTCGCGTATGGTTTGAAAAATTATACCGACGCAAGTTTCACACGAGTTATAAAGCTCGCTACGCGTGTCCACGCCGAAATTCTTACACGTGTAAGTAGGTATACGAAGAAAAAAGGAGTCCGTGTATACCTACACAAATATTTCTATAATTATAAAATAAATTAAACAGTTTACGTTACACCGCGAGTTTCCTCGCGAATACCTATATAATACCTCAGCTACCTATAACTTTGACGTCTGGTTTATTTTCTCGTCAAGATTCCCTGAAACCGCCACTTATGTATCTGTACGAGTTCGCTTTGTAAGAATTGTACATTTTTGCCGGTAAAATAAGACACGAGAAGAAAAAAAGAATCGCCATCGCCATCAAAATGAAAATCTGCGTCAGTCTTATTATACCCTTCACTGTATGTACATACCTACTCTTCCGTTTGATTGTCAGCCACTTCGCTTCGTGCTCTTGATCTGTTCAAACAAAGATCTTAAACCACGCGATACGCGGTGTTTGATACACAAGTATGTTATACCTAGAAGTATATACACGTGTATATACGTAATACGTAAGCACGTAGGGAGCAAAAGGCAGGCGCTAAGAGTCGCGTTGGTTATCATAGAGGCTGGGCAGGACTGGTTGCAGGCTGGTGTTTGTATGTATGCGGATCCTCCGCGTCTCTTTTCTACATTATCTTTTTCCTCTTTCTCTTCCACTCCTTGAGTTTTTTTTTTTTTTTGCTCGTACTCTTCTTATTTTCCTACTTTTTTTTTTTTTTATTCATCGTCGTTTTGTTTTCCCCTCTTTCCTACATTCTCGCGAAAAACCTAACTCGCGGTATTACCGCGAGTAGGTATATTGTCTCGACTCTCGACTCTCGAGACGACGCGAAACTTGGTTATTCCGGAAGAGTTTTGCAAAGCATTTTCACGCTAAGTCCGGTCTATGATCTTTTTCGGACAACTACGTGCTTGTATTCCCACGATATACGGATTCCGCATTCTCAAATAACGGCACCAGCGATCCTTGAGACAAAACATATATATAATACTGAACGAATCAACTAGAACGAAAACTGACACAGGTATACCCACATACTATCAAAAGTTCATGCGTCAATTTGCAAAAAACTATAGTTGCTTTTTGCTTTTTCGATTTTCAAAATCAAAGTCTCATGCCGTACTTCGCATAACGATCCAGGAAAGACCAGTTCACATTTCGTTGTACACAAATGCTTAGGCCTTACTGCAAAATATCGTGAAAGTTCTCCAGACACAATTTTTTGTTCAAAGAATCAAAAACTGTACAAGATTTTACACAATCATTCAATTTCGAACTTCAATTACACAAAGCAGTCATGATAAGAAGATTTGATTTCCGATGGGATGAAGAGACTTTTTTGTCAGGAATTTGGAAATTCTGTGAAACTTTTTGGACACTGAAATTCGTGAAGTTCCATACTCGTAATTCAACAAGTTTTGTGAAAATGGCCCGCGCGTAGTGCCTTGCAGCGTCTTCTGTCAATGCAAATAACAAAGACAAACTTTAAAGACAGGTTCCCGTCTCTTCCACCCATATTCACAGCTAGTCTTGATCCCAACGTGTTTCGTTAGAACTGCATCTGGGCTTTGGGTTACTGGCCTCGCAATGGCCAATTCACATGACCACAGCCTTCGGCAGCGATTTCGAAATTTGTGGTGAATACCTAGGGTGTATTATAACGGTTCGGCTAGTCGACCGGTAACAAAGAGAGCGAATATGATCAGGTGATCGACTGATCATCCCTACCACCTCGCCGTTGACGCCAGTAGGCGGAGCTGCGACGTCAAGAGGCACGAAGAAGAGTATATAAAAGCTAGTGAGGACGAGCCTCATGAGCGATACGAAGCAAAGAGCTCGTAGTCGACTCACCGCGACATAGCAATCAGAGCGACTCGTGTCAAAGCGACCGGTCGACTCATATTTAGAAACTTAAGTCACTTAGTTTTCAATTACACTCAGAATAAATAATTAAAAGCATAGAATGATAGTCTAAAATAGATATCAATTCGTAATACAAATTTAATAGTCTATTGCTGCATACTTGAGAATAGCACTAAATCAATTTATCGAGGCATTGTCTAAAATTGCCATCGCACTCCAATATCGAGAAAATCCAGAAATTATAGAAAGAAAGAGCCAATGGTTTAGGGTAAATTTAAGAGAGAAAATTGTGAACATTTTTGTTTATTTTATTTTGTAAAATCACGAAACAGAAACAGAATTTGAGTTGATTAAGATCAAGTTTGATATTAAACTATCAACTCTATTCTTTGTTCGACATTACCGTCACTCAATTTCCATAAAACAAATCTAGCACGTACGCTACAACAAGCCGAGACAGGTTAACACTAGGGAACAGCTTTGAAGAGCAATCTTCCGAGTCTGGTGTACAGTCTTGGGTGCAAACCCCGGATGTGAGTGCAGGGAATAGTTAAACAAGACAGGAAAGTACAGGAGTTAGGCTTATACACAAGCATCGGTTCTGAATAGGAAAGTGGCTTTATTGAGAGATCAATCGAGTCCACTCAAAACGGCTTTGTTAACTCCGAGTCCGCAGTTGGATAGAACACAAAAATTTAGAACAGGAGGCTTGTTGTGGCAGAACCAACTTTTCCCCTCCAACCTATAGTTGCAAAGTACCCAAAATTACTAAAAATTCAGATAAATTGCTTATAGAGCAAAGAACTCACATAACGGCGGTATATTCCTCTATAATTTTAATTATCGGAATAGCCCGGAATGTTACAGTATATTAGATGTGAAGTATGGCGTGGCGGCTGGAGGCTGAGGGGCGACCTGCGGGGAACGACTCCAGATTCTGATCCTAAATTTATATCGCGTGTTTGGGTGGGAATTGGTAGTTTACGAGCAACGCGTGCGAGTACTCGATGGTATGGTGCAAAATAGCCAATAGACATCGATGCCGGGGCCAATGTGGCCTCAGGAACGACGACCCGAGCCATGGATACAGATCCAAATCACTTTTATTATTCCGCGTTACTAAAGCCAAAAGGGCGTATCTCAACAGAAATTTTTCGATACGCCCTTTTGGCTTTGTAGAGCCAAAAGGGCGTATCGAAAAAAAAAAAAAAAAATTTTTCTCCAATCGACTTGGGAATGTTAAAAACGTGGATATCTATAAGAAAAACGAAAAAAAAAAGTTTTTTTCAGATACGCCCTTTTGGCTTTAAGAAAAACAGATCTTAAAGCCAAAAGGGCGTATCTGAAAAAAACTTTTTTTTTCGTTTTTCTTATAGATATCCACGTTTTTAACATTCCCAAGTTGATTGGAGAAATTTTTTTTTTTTTTTTTTTTCGATACGCCCTTTTGGCTTTAAGATCTTTTTTTCTTAAAGCCAAAAGGGCGTATCTGAAAAAAACTTTTTTTTTTCGTTTTTCTTATAGATATCCACGTTTTTAACATTCCCAAGTCGATTGGAGAAAAAAATTTTTTTTTTTTTTTTTTTCGATACGCCCTTTTGGCTTTAAGATCTTTTTTTCTTAAAGCCAAAAGGGCGTATCTGAAAAAATATTTTTTTTTTGCGTTTTTCTCATAGATGTCTACGTTTTCAACATTCCTAAGTTGATTGGAGAAAAATTTTTTTTTTTTTTTTTTTTGATACGCCCTTTTGGCTCTACAAAGCCAAAAGGGCGTATCTTTTCGATACGCCCTTTTGGCTTTAGTAACGCGATTCATCGACTTTATTGGCGTTATGGCACTTTTGTTTGCCCGTACACCTACACCCTAGGTATCAGAAATATGCGGCACGTTTACAGGAAACTTTGAAATTATCGAGACGCTGAAAACGTGCGCGTATACTCTGCGGGGATCACTTCCCACGGGAACTTCTTTCTCTCATGACAATCTTGCTTCTCTCATTTCAGGACGATGATCTGCGCTTTGATCCTGACGTTGAAACTCCACTGATCGAAACACACCGTCAGTCCTCCATTTTTCACAGGATAAAAAGAGGATTCTGGGACTGGGTCGGTGGCGATACGGAACCGACTACAACCGAAATACCGGAAGCCCCAGGTAATTGATCTGCTACGTTTCGGGGTAGGTTTTGCCAACCGTCAATGAACAGGATCAGTTTTTTCGCGAGCTTTCCACTCACCGTGAGACAGAGGACGGGTCTCATGCATTCGAAACAGTCTTCGGAGCGAATCTTTCTAAGCATCGCTCGTTATAAAATGAAAATAAATCTCAATAAATAAAAGTTCAGAAGCGAGATATATACTGCAGCGATTTCAGTATGGATGATCAGCAATTAAAAGCTTCTCGCTTATGCCCTGCAACGATTGACTACTATTGATGTTCGTTTTGTTCGTTTAGCGGAGCCTACCGAACGACAAACAGGACAGGATAAAGCACCGCTCCCATTGACTGCTGAGGATGACACGGGCGATCAGCAGGCGGAATATGACGAGGATGCCGAGGCTGGTCAGCAAGCGGATTATGATGAGAATGGCACCGGTGCTCAGCAGGCGGAATATGACGAGGATGCCGAGACTGGTCAGCAAGCGGATTATGATGAGAATGGCACCGGTGCTCAGCAGACGGATCTCGACGAATATATCCCAGTGGCCCCAACATCATCACCGAATCGAAAGGCACGGGAAAGTGGAGAAGATCCCGATTCGGTAAGAAACTCCGATTAGAAGATTATAACATGTTATGTGTGGGAGTGTATTCCAGTTTTTTCACAAATCTGAGTCGCTTGTTCCCTTTCACCTTGACAGTATACAAACAGTATCAACCGGGAGGGCGATGACGAAGACGACTATAATGGATCGGGCGAAATCGACGAAAGTACATCAGATATAGATATCCCTGAATCGAATGTCAACTTGATTCCACAACCACCGCGTGGTGTTGAAGAACCAGTTCCATCGCCTGGACCAGCATCAGAATCCGGACCGAACGCTCCTACACGTATGGCAAATTGAGTCATAAAAATGTGATTTCGTTTTGATATCGATGAGCTTTTTCGGTGTTGAAAATGTTGGAAATTCATTGTCAAAGATGAATTCGTGTCTGACCCAAAATTGAGGAATCTTGTGAACAATCTTGGAACATCACACGCTTTAGGATAAAAATCCCTTAATTACTAGGAATTATGACAAAAAAGCTCCATGAACTTCCAGCAACTGACTTAATGATAACCCCGCATTTATTCCAAACGCAGATTCCTACCGCGTGAACTTAATCATCAGCAAACCATACGATCAAGGTTTGGCGGATCGCGGTAGCGACGAATTCAAGGTGCTCAGTTCCGATCTGAGCCAAGCTATTGATGAGTTGTATCAAAATGCCCTTCCGGATCAACGGACACACTCAAACATCCTTCATTTCATGTGAGTACCTTCGTCGAATAATGAAGGGATGATGGAGGGACTAGTTTCAAAGACTGAGTAATTCGGAATCAGGGTGTAATTTACTGTAATTTTGTAGTTCACTCTATTTTCCAGCGCAACTTCTGATCCGATCGCAACGCAGGTATCCCTCGACATTGAATCCACCAGCCCTGCCGAAGACGAAATCCGTTCGATTTTCGATGGCCAACTCCAGTACCACACTTTGGGCGATATTCAAGCCCGACCTGACGGCTTTAGCTTGAACAAAGCGGAAGGTGATTATCTTTAACAATCATTTATCATCCCATTCAGCAGAAATTATCGCAGATGTAAATAGACACATGGTACACACGTGGCACTCGTGTACAGTGTATGAGGTATTCCATGCCAGCTCGGCTTTGGTCCGTGTCTTTTTATATCTTCGATGATGAGCGAGATGGTCGCGATCAGACATTAGTCGAGTTGGTGTGGAATGCCCCTTGCGTATCGCGAGCATATGCTATAATCGAGGTCAAAAGCAGCGACCGTTATTAAACAAGTCATGATTGGTAGTCGCAGGCCAAATATCTCCGGCTTAATGTAAGCGATGACTTCTTGACTCGAGATATCTGCGTCAACGTAGAATTCGGTACAAGAGAAAAGCGTAAACAAATTGGAGATTATTTTCAACGTAGATATAGCTATCTGCCACTAGACCCTACGATTTGCACAAGATCCCCAGTAGTTTTATTTTCTTTATTTTCTTTACTTTTTCTTGCTCGTTTCTCCCCGTTTGTTAGAGCAAATTTTGATTTACTCGCTTCTGCATTTGTGTTTTCGTTTCGATTTTTCTTCGCCTCTACATCGCGTGGTAACCTTGCCAAAACCAAACTTCGCATGACAGATCTTGAGCCGGATTGTGGTGTAGATGGGGAATTCAGATGTCAAAGCGATGGCGTATGCGTAGCGAAAACTGCACAGTGCGACGGATTTAACGATTGCAACGATGCGTCTGATGAAGCCGGTTGCCCTCCAGTAATATCCGAAACCACTACGACTACTGAAGTTCCAAGAGGTAACAGATGTCCCTATATCGACGCTTTTACATTTTGCTTCGTGAAATTATTTACATATTTTTGCTACCTCCCGCAAATTTCAGTATTTATCGAAAAGGAACTAAGCCTTAGACTTTGCCTTTGACTTTGACTTCGAGAAAGTATGTATGAAGAAGAATTTGAAAAAAGGTGTAGATATTCTGCTCATTGTCTGAGTTCAAAATGACCGGGATCTGAACCGGAATAAGCGGTGAAACTCAATATTCTAAATGATACCCTTCTGGCAGAAAGTCGAATAAGATTCGAATTTTTCGGCCAAATGAATTTGAACACTACCTAATTTGATTGTTAATTATTCATTTGCTAATTGCTTCGTACCGAATTCTCGATCCGTGTATGTAGAACGTTACTATCGATCTACAGGGTTTGAATCACAGTATAATTTGGGAACGAAAATGGCCGAAGATCAAATCATTCCAAAAAAATCGAAATACAGAGACGAAATCGTTGAGCCGAAATTTAAAAAACCAAAAACCGTAACCCTCACCGTACCCTTGTATTATTTTCCGATCGAATCCCAGGGGTCAGTGCACACATTTGTTAAATAAATACTCTGGCTTTATTTATTTTCTGTACATTACATGTATATACATGTTTCTCTATACTTAGCTCTGCACGTATTCAACCATGTAGATATGTATGTAAACCTACTATTAGGATGTCTGGGAACTAAACCTGATTTTATTTGTCTTTGCGCTACTGACACTCGAAATGATAGATTTTTTCGTAAGCCAGTCTTTTCCAAAAGGAGTGGCGCGTAGGTCAATTTTGACTCCTCGCTCGAACCGATGCTTATTTCCCATGTAATTAACACAGATGAGGAAGCCATTTTTGCTGAAAAAAACAAAAATCATAACTTGGCTAGAAATTGAAATTTCGCGTTCGTTTTAGGACTACTTTAACAGGGAAGAATCGTAGTATTAAAAAAAAAAAAAAAAAACGAGGCTCCAAGATGGAACTTGATGAGTTACAGGATGGCCCAGATGGGGGGGATTGCTTCGGGGTGCAAAAGTATTCAAAGCTTTATCTTGAAACTATTTTTTTTTCTTCTCATCTAAATAACTGAATCCTTCTCTTTCAAAATCGGTCCAAAACGAACTCGAATATCTTAATTTTTGGCCAAATTATAACCTGTTTTTGTTTTTTTTTTTTTTTTTTTTTTTTTTTTTTTTTGTAAAAATGGTTTTCCTTCCTATTTTATTGTATAGAAAGTGGAAATTCCGTTCGCGCTAGTCGTCCGTTCAGGAAGAGCTACTTCACACCAAAATCTACCACGTAGAGTATCAGCGCGAGACACTCACGAAGAAAGACCATTTCCTAGACACCCTCATACGTGTAGTACATGTAGTAGCACCGCTTAGTCTTCCTCTTAGCTATTTAAGAAGTCCATACACCCATAAATACTATAATCGTTAAATTCTGTTTTCTCCCCGAAAACTATCTCTTCCTCTTACCACCTACCCGCAATTTAATCTTCGCTCTCCCTCTCCTGACTATTTCTTTCTCTTTCTCTTTCTCTCTCTCCCTCTCTCTCGTTCCATTTCGGTATATCTGTCCACGGCGTGGCTTTCCTACCTTTGGAAATCGATCTGAAGCATCAACGTCAGAAGATCCGGATTCAAATATCGATATCGGGGGTAATGAAGTACCCAGCGTTGGGAATGAGCCAGATAGAAACTACGTTGAAGCCACCGTTGAGAATGAGCCAGATAGCAACTGGACTACATTAATTCCGTCGCTACGTGGGATCCAAGATGAGGAGATTCAATGCCGAGGGGATCAGACTATCCGTTGCAGGGACGGTAGCCAATGCTTCGGATCTATTCAACGATGTGACGGTGAATTAGACTGCGCTGATGGCAGTGACGAGGAAGGTTGTACGACCCCAACCCCCCAAGGTACTAAGAATGCCTTGCGGAACCATCGCGGAACCATCGCGGAAACTAATTCACCTTGCGATAAAACAAATCCTTACAGCCTGCACACGTCACAGTCAATTGCGTGATTTATCGTCATGTATTTATAACGCTTTTTCCATTCCCAAGTCGCTATTGCATGCAAGTATCTATCGCCTATTGTGTGTCTGCTCTGTATCTCTTTACACACTTGAAATCTCGGTCCGCCTTGCAGTTCTCTTCCCGCTTTACACGGGCCTCGTATTCAGGTATGGTAAAACCGGATGGCAATATCGATTCATTTGCCTCAAGGCTGTTCGAACCTTTCCGTCATCGTGAAAGAATGAAATTAAATTGAATGAAGCAAATTTTAGTTCGGAGGTTTAAACGACCATTTCGAACAGCCTTGAATTCGCTCTTTGACAGGGTGTAACGTCCCAAATTGTCCGTCCCTGAGATAGCTCGCTAGAGAGCAGGTGATTTGGGAGTTACTTTTTGTTTCGTACACGTCTGTGTGCGTGTCTGTTTGGTTGTGTTGCCGAAATCCTACAGGAAACGATCACTGTACTGTAGTAGTCAGTAGAAATCGCCTGTAGAACCGGGTTTGTGAGTGTCTGCTACCGAAATCCTCCAGGAAACGATCACCGTACTGTAGTAGCCGGTAGGAATCGCCTGTAGAATCGGATTTTGTGTACTCTGATTGTTACCGAAATCCTCCAGGAAACGATCACCGTACTGTAGTAGCCGGTAGGAATCGCCTGTAGAATCGGATTTTGTGTGTTCTGATTGATATCGATCTTATAGGGAACGATCAACGTGTCGCAATGACCGGTAAATCGCCTATAAGACCGAATGTATGTTGTGATTAGGCGTGGATGCAGTAATCTTTGCAAAAACACTGAGTATGAATAAATATATATGATTTTATTTATCAATAATAAATCGAAACCAAAAACAAATGTTAATCAAAGAAATTTATATGATTAGAATTGTCGTGAAAATATAAGAATATTGATTTTAAAGTGATGCTAATTTCGCTGAGTGGCACTTTGCCGACTCACGTATGAATGTAATTAATATGATATATCGGGATTTTACCTTTAATTTTAATATATTATGAATCGAACTTTTGCCTGTGCGATTTGCGTATTTCTGACTCAGGATTTTATTTGTGAATTTTTAATATGCCAAACGTTTTGCTTAGTGGCGCTTTGCCGACTAGCTTAAATAACTGGATTTTAATATTTATATTTTGAGGAATATTAATTTGCGTTGAGTTGATCTAGAGAATTTAGAGAGATGTGTTTCGCTTAGTGGCGCTTTGCCGACTAGCTTGGTCTGCCGAGCGTGCCGCGGTTTATATAGTCGCGGCGCGCTAATCCGCATTGTTCTATCGGCTTCTATGGTGTCTAAAATTGCAACGATGCATTTTTTGATATTTGTGCAATATATCTTTTCGACTTCTAATTTTATGATCTTTCGTTTCGCGCACGCGGATTTGTAATCCGATGACTTTGATATTTCATGGTGATGTTCCATGAAATTCCATGGTGTCTATTTTTGGTATTTCTCGCCGTAGAAGTTCCAAAAATAGCTCATAGAAAAGCTTGGGATTTTTACTCCCGATCTATGTCTTTAGAAATTAAGATATGTTAATGTTTAGTCGGTAATTTCCATGTTTAAACAATTGAGCGTACGTGAAGCGTGGGCTCACATTGTACATGTATATACGCGGTGACTCTAAGTTTCGCATACATCGTTGCGTTTCTTTATTGTGCGTTTTGAACGTCACAAGGGATTACGTATCTTCAAACGTGTGGCTGCTGCTCATCTCAGTTCCGGTGTTGGCCGTCAATTTCAATCTGAATATAATTTGACTATATTGAATTCGTATTTATTATAATGAATTTCAAAGATATTTTCGGAATCAATTCAAGGGAGTGGATACCTAGAATTTGGAAATAAATTTCTTCATTTCACTTCAAAAATCATCTAATTCATACATGAGTAGTTCTCACGAATTTGCGAAAATCGTGTCCATACTCAGTTTTGTATATTATTACCGATGTATTGTAAACTTTGTATTTTTTCACGAAAACTATACTACTGGAGCTGCTCGTGCCATAGATCACTTAGGTGTTTTAATCTCACAATAACAAATGGCAGGTAACCGAATACTTCAAATATCATTCCCTCATCGTGTCCCAAACTACAATATTTGAATAATATTATATCATGAATTTATTGTGTTCTATAAATTTGACTAGTTTTGGCCATTACTAATGTTAAAAATAGTGCATTTAACAGTACATACCCTTTTCATAAGGTACTGAGTAAGAAATGATTGGAAAATTTAATTTTTATCTGGGTCCCAAAAAGAAAACTCATTCCCTCACTCTTTACTGAAACCTGGATTGTACATTTCAATCGGATCGTAGGTTGCCGCGCTTATACATTTTTTGCAGTTGGCAGCATTGTCAATGAAGCCATACTATCATTGTTGCAAGGCTCGAAGAGATGTGTTGTTGTCAACCGGTTTTTAATTAATTATTTAAATGTTACATTTTTATGTCTCATTCCCTCACACCATCTGAATATAAGGTAATTATTTCATTAGTAATAGTCATTATGCTGTTTCACATGTCTTGAGGGGTAGAAATTTTGCCTCGAATCGTAATTCGATTTGAAGTTAATGTTTGACTAGATTTTGTAGTTTATGTTCGATTTTATCATTCCCTCACTTCATTTTATTAATGAAAATTCTATTAATTCGAAAAAGGTGGGGACCACATAGTCAGCTGAGGTAAGTTACTTGTGTACTACATATTGAATATATAAAATTGTCAATTATCATAAATTATATTCTTATTATTACATGAAGTCATTTTTCGCAAATTCGTGAGAACTACTCACATACTCTAATATATAGCAAATAAGAGTATTTAATGAACTAATGGGTCAAATGGATGTTCTTATTGTGCCTATAGAGTTGTCTTGTGTTAATAATCATTACTAACATTACTACCGGCGAAAAAGGTTTTAGACGAAGTAAAGGCGAAGAAGTAAGACCTGCTGATGAATTTATGTATTGCAATTATTCACATTTTTCATTCATTCATGCAGGCTGTCATGCCGGAGACTTCGCCTGCGATGTAGCAAGATGCATCAGTAACGAGCAAAGGTGCAACTTCGCAAAAGATTGTGACGATGGAAGCGATGAACACGACTGCCCTGAACCACTGCGTAAGTTCCATTCAATAAACGTTCATAACAATAATATTTTCCCGCGCTTGGGGATTCAAGAGTGTAAGAATTTACCGACCGAACCAGTCCGATTGCAGTCTATCCATATATTTGCACACTGTCGGTAATTACGGGCACTCTTCAATCCTCATCCCATGTCAAGCCCACTTTTCCATAAGGTGGAACCGTCTCTATATTATACCTATATCTTCAGTCAACGGCGTTGATAATATAGAGGATCTACTGTCGGTTTTTGTTCGCTTGCTGACCTACAATCGGTAAGCAAGGTCGAGCAGAATCAGTATTTACTAACGACGCAGTAATATGAGCTTGGCTACCATTGGTAACAGACATCTCTGCCGTATCGACACTTGGCAATCGCATAAAACCATCATGGTATTCTAAGCTATGAAACCGGTGAAAAAATCGTATATATAGTACAGCGACCTTTGCGAATATCAAATAATGATAATCGTACTAACAAGATCCTGATATTGGAGCTTTAGTTGAAATGTTATTTCTAAATCTCAAATAATGATTATCAATATTCAATAAAGGGATAACATGAGGCTTAACGTTGAAGCTTCGATTAAAAAATATTCGAACAATCTCAAATGATGATTTCCAACGATAAGTATAAGAGATAGATTGAATAGCTCAATTCAGAGTATTACAAATTGATTACAAATTGGAAATTTGACTATTTCAACTGCTAGTGGTATCAATCTGCACCATGCAAGGCCAGAAATCTTTAGCCTTCCCGTTTTTGACGCGTGAAAAAGAAACCCCGAAAATTGAAGGCTCGCCCATAGACAATTTCGAGAAACGCCTCGCGCTTGATCTCGGTATTTTCCTCCGTGCAGGAAGAAGTATAAGGAAAAAAAAAAGAAGGTCATGCAAAACTATGCAACGAGGGCGATCTCGTGAATATTCAAGAGCAGACTACGCTCTTTTTTGGTTCGGGTAGCTACGCGGGCTGAAGGATCATCGGCTAGTCAACAGCCCGGAATCAACCCTCCGCGTCGCGCTGCTTCCGCGTTCAGAAAAGATCTGGCGACTCGCGTAGGCTCCGATTCCCCCTTTCTTAAATCCAAGGTTTGCGGCGAACTTGAGACCCGAGACTACACTTCAGATTGTCA
Source organism: Rhogogaster chlorosoma (assembly GCA_944452935.1). Taxonomy (NCBI): domain Eukaryota; kingdom Metazoa; phylum Arthropoda; class Insecta; order Hymenoptera; family Tenthredinidae; genus Rhogogaster; species Rhogogaster chlorosoma. Next base: position 2,028,482 of record OX101797.1, read on the forward strand.
CAAAAATGCGTCTGATTCTCGCAACTATAGCTGCAGCGTGAACCAAAGATAAAGCGATCAAGTCCTACGTTCAACTTCCATTCTTCGAGCCGCCGGAAACCGGCGGAAATCGACCCGCATGACCTCAGGCTTATTATATAAATCAAATTATACGATTGCCTGCCTCATTTAACGGCTCTGCGGTTCGAGGAAGGCAGGATCCCTTCGGTCCGTCTGTCTCTTTCTCATCGCTTACCCGCTCTTTTATCTTCTCTCGCAATTCGCTGCCTATAAATACTCCCGGACACGCACCACGTTGTCCCGATCATCGTCGTCGTTTCGACCTGCATGCTTAATCAATATTCAAGCATTTACCCCATCCCCAACTCTCTCCGTCTCTGTCTCTGTCTCTTTTTCTCGTCGCCATATCTGCACGGGGTTCGGCTAGCCAGGGGTAACAACATAACATAACATGGGGCGTAACGCAACATTGGCTAACCTGCAGGCAATACTTACGACGAGGACAACAATTATTAGGTTCGCGGGGGCCTCGGGGTCGGGGGAGACGAAGAGAGACGTGGAAATAGACAGAGAGAGAGAAAGTTGGAGGGTTAGAGGGTTGGTATTCCTCCACACGCTAGGCACTACCACGACAAACGTCACTTCCTAAGAGTTGAAACATTACTTAGAGAGAACCTAGCTACCGTACCCCACGTGACCGAGCACCGTCCTCGAAGAAAAACCGTTACAGAAACATTATTTATTGCGTTTACCATTCTCTTCTCTATATCATTCCCTCTCACTGACCCACCGCAATATATGCACACCCTTAGCACGGCTGTAGCCATGTAAACTGATTGATGCTTGCATGCGGTTCTGCGTCTGACCGTTAAACAAACTTTCGAAATCTAACGAAAACGTTTAACGTTTTTCAAACTTCATGCATCGTTCGATATTTTTACACCCGACGAGTTATGCCGAGAGCTTGCAATGCGAAGATATTGAGAAATATTCAATTCTACTTACTCAATATTCTAGAGAAAGACAACTTGTCGCAATCAACCAAAAAAATGACCAGATCTCGACGTTTTGAGGTACAGAGAATCACCTCGATATCCCGAGAATGAATCGACGGATTTTATACCCTTCTTTGCATCAATCGATGCCATTTTTCTTAGCTTAGAACTGGTCAGATTTTGAATCTAATTGGTCCAGTAGTTTCCGAATTATCCAATGAGGAAAACTTTGAAAAAAATTAAATTGATGATACCTCGAGAACTGATCAACGGATTTTCATGATCTTGTTCTCAATCGATGGAATTTGCTCGAACTCAAATTTGGTTAAATGTGGGAGTTAATTTAGCCTGTTAATTTTTTGTTGTAACAAATAAAAGAAACTTTTTTGAGCTTGAAACCTCCGAACGGGATGACCCGTCGAGGTCAGCCGTCTAAGACGCTTAGATTTTTTCGCTCTTCGTGAAAATTTGGACCTCTTTGAAATCAGCTTCTCTATACGAGGAAGTTTCTTGATCTTCTTTTTCGAAAGGAGGCAAAAGTAATAAAGTAATGGATTGCTTGAAACGGATTTAACGGCATTACCCACCTAATCGATAGTCGAGCTTGAGACGCGCATACCGTAACGTTCCCGAAGTAATTATACCGATCAACAATTATCACGACACAACGGTATTTACCGTTTGCTATTTACGATTGGACAATTCAAATTGTCCTCGTCCCATTATCTCTGCAGTTAATTTCATTCATTTTATTATCCTCCTACAGTTCTCCGCACTACAGGAATATCCTCGGTCGACTCATTTCGCTCAACGCTGTCCATCACTGTTTCCCCATTACATAATTGACGATATTACAATTGCACGCGGAAGCTCGTTATTATATTCAACCTCCTTCGGAGACGACGAGCGATTTATTGAAAAATAAAAGGCGGACCAACTCCCTCGAAAGTCTAACGAGTCACGCGAAGGCCAATTTTCGATCGCCAAACCACGCGACGACACATGATCGTTCATCGGCTATCGATCGGCGTACCTGCAGACGCTATCAGATGCACACGTCGATTTCCCCTGTTCGCATTTCGCGCCTTTAGGCGATAATAGCGCTACCAGGAAACGCGAAAGGCGGGTGAAAAAAAATCTGTGCGAAATGAATTGCGGCGGTTTTCGCGCGTGGAAATCGGCCCGGAAACCTTGAACCGCGATGTTTCATCCGTGCGCGATAATTGAGGTGTTGAAATCGAGTTAGAGTTCTGTTGCAAATGAATTATAACGCCGATTGCGCATCTGCCGGGGCGCGCGGTGGCTTCGGAATGGGAGGCGGATTGCCCTTGGTCGGGCGTGTTTTCATCAAGCTAACCGCGTGCCTCGGCCTCTCGAACATTTTAGAACTTGATTTTTGGTGCTTCGTCTACGAGCGTCGCGTCGTAACCGCGGGATTAAACCAGCGGGGTACGGATTGGTGGGCGGAACTCGGTGCTCACCCTGCACACGGCGATCAGGACAACTATAACGCCTCGCATTCTGCTTCTCTACTCCGCGAGCGCAATCTGACATTGTTTTTTCTTGCTTATCTCACTCCTCTCCAAGTACCACAATCAGTAACCACAAACGGTATCAAGACGGTACAGATTACCTATTTTGACACTAGGAAGACGGGAGAGTATATTTCTATCACTTTCAACTTACACAAGGCTACAGATGCTTGACGTACCAAAATCTATCACCGATAGGAAGATAAAGCTTCCAAGGAAGTTAGACACTCGACAATTCTTCCACAAACTTTCAAACGAGTCGAGCAATTGGGACGAAATTTTGCATGGAAGTACCTTGAGTCATTTTTAGATCAGCTATTGAGTTTGAACTGAATATTGGTCGAGGAATTCGGTAATCGGAGAGAAAAATGTGGTTTCAAAGAAATCTCAGTGACACGTTAGTAAGATTTCGAGGAAATTTCCGTCCTTGACAAATATAGGATATTTTTAAATCGAATACGGAATGGGTAGCAATTTGGAATTTCATTTCACTGTGGAATCGCGTTTTACTTGGACATGTTTCATTGCACAATTTTTGCCGATGGATAAACGACACTCTATGTTTTTTGGCACTCATACGCTTCTCAATTGTTCGAAGAGAATTGGAATTTTAATCTTGTCTACCCATTTACAACTCGGATTACACTAGATTCTACAACTTTTATACGTATTCAATACAATACAATCCATAACGTAACATCGACCAACTTTCGCTCTTTTCCACTTTAATCTAACTTGTCGATCGTGCTTCGAGCTCAAACACCGAATTATCCTTAGATTATGTACAACCGATGTCCTAACTGGACGCATTGACCGTCTAAGGATTTAATCCTTGACCAGAAGAGCAGTAGATTAATTTAATCTGTGACTTAAGGATCTATCAAGGGCCACTTATTCTGCCTCTTCTGCTCATTCGGAGAGTTATTACAATCGTAGGGTAGGTACAGGTCGAATTATTCGGTATTCAACGAAGTTTTTTGAAATTTGGAGGAAATCTTGGAAAATGATGTCATTTCGGGGCAAGCCGATAATATATTGAAGTAAGATAGGGTTTCTATCGTTGTCAAAACGTAGCAAACTTTTTAGCCTCAAGTTTTACAAAAAATAGCTTTGAATAAAAAAATGTCTTATCTAAAAGAGTAATTCACAAAATATCATTGGTTTGCTCGGAAATTATACCAGTGTAGAATATTCCCTCAAAGTTTTAAGGAGTTTCTATGATCGATGGTACCTGAACCCTGCTAGGACCACTTTTTCTTCATTGCGATCAATCTATGTGAGGCGAAGAGCACAAAATCTCTAATGATTTTTAATCATGTCTGAGAACGTGGTAGAATATCATTTTCAAGTGTATACACTATACATATACCCCGTAAAGTAAAAACTGTGCAAAAGAGCGAGAATAAAAATAATAATAATAATAAGTGATCACGAATCCCATTTCCGGTGTAAATTTTTCGATGAAAATCCTAAAGCCTTGGATGTATACATATACCTACGAAACGCGCGCGAGTAATTAGTGAAATTCGTTATTCTATGGCAGAGAGAAGCGAACGTATAGGGTAATCCTTAGACGTAAAACACAGGCGGTAGAAAACAGGAGCGTAAAGAACTACCCGAACGAGTTGAAGAAGTCGATTAGTATGAAAATGTGGCGAAAGATCTTGCCTTGAATAAACATCGCCGTATCCTACCCCATCCCTTCCTCGCTCCTTCCATCCTTAAGCTTCTGCCCTTTGCACTTGTGAAGATTATCGCTTTTCGCAACAAAAATATACAGAGAAAAAAAAAGAAGAAGAAAAATTAATTACGTCTCGACTTCTTCTTCTTCTTCTTCTTCTTCTTCTTCTTCTTCTTCTTCTTCTTCGAAAGTATCTCTTTCGATCCCTTATACGTCCGAGCAGCCAAGGGATCGGCACGGATCCTGCAAGGTCGGATTAAATAAACCATGCAAAATTCGAATTGAGGCGAACTGCAGAGCCCTAGCTTTCCCTCCCCGAGCATGGGGAGGATAAGGAGCGACGAGGAACGGGGGCTCTAATCTTTGTGCCTTAATCAGCGATCTCTCGCGCACCATTCCCGCGGGTGTTAATAATTAGCGAGGTATTCGTCGCTTCGAGTATAGAGAAGAGGAAGAGCGGACCGTCAACGAGTTTCAAGTAGCCGGCAAACTGTCGCTAACGGAGGCATAGGTATAGGTAGGTACATGTACGATTAGTGGGTACATGGACATAGACACATACCTATACTTATCTCCCCATCTACCTATATATCCACCTACGTGCGCGAGCACGTCGACGCGGGCGGGAGAATTTAACCGTGATCCAAACCGCAGAGGAAGTAGGTTTTACAGTGCGATGGGATGCGCAGCACGCCGCGATACTTACTCCACTCTCTTATCCGAGAAGGTAAATCGCGATTTTGAGTTTGTTCGTCGATTCTAATCGCGGGATTGTTTCTAGTCGAGTCAAAGCCGTGAGTCGGATTAGTTTTTCGTTTGTTGAATAGAGTTTGGAATCCAGTGACGACAAAGAGGATCAAAAACCTTTTCGAATTTCATTTTAGTGACAAAACTAATCCCCTATAAATCCCATCTTCTATATCCTGAAATTTTTTCAACAAAAAAGATAGAAAATATTATTATCTACAATGAAGGTCATTATCATTTTGGGCCTAGAGTGCACAGTTACGGAGATATAGGCCGAAACGGTTTATCTCAAAATGGCGGCACTTCCACCCTTAAAATTTGTGAGGATTTTGCGAATTTACATTCAGTACGTCATACTGAACCTATTTATGAAAAAAAATAACTCCTGTAATTTAGTGCAGGAAAAAATTCCCTATTGCCTGTACTAGATTCTGTGATTGCACATTCGGAGCTTTCGACAAGCTCTCTGCACACGTGACGAATCAAATGCCGCACGCTTTGTCAGTAATGTAGCTAATAGAAAGACCAGGATTGAATGAGATCACTTTTGAGACGTATGCTTTCCGCTTTATTCCAGTGATTATTCAATAGTCACATCAGCGATGAGTACCAAAGAAAAATTGAACGAAATTTTTGCGCGCGGGTACATCGAAGTTGAGAATTGCTCAAGCAACGAGCTTTTTCCAAAGATATAAAACGATTTGAAAATTGAACGTAGAAGGGGTGAGATTTCGTTGCGGTATAGCTGGACAACTGTTGGGATGATTACACCGAAATTTATTATAATCAATCGAGGATTGATGTTGATAAAAAAAATAGATAAAACGAGAAAAAAATCATTCACCTTTCCTAGCAACAGATCATGATGTTAATAACGTCGTCTGTCCAATTGTACGAGTTTGGCTTCGCATTCGCGGTGAGGTTAATCGTCGAATTAGAAGAATTGCCCATAAAGAACGTACAGCGTTAATTTATTATGCTAGGCTTACGCATCGAGAGAAATATAGCCGAGCAACAAATGCAAACTAATAAAATGACTGCTCTGACAATGATCTCACCGTCTGTGTGTCAGAAACTTTATACCCTTCTGCGGTTCGTACACGCGTCTCTACGTAATTTTTTCTTATATTTATAATATGTAGGTATTATCCCTACCTACTACTTCACTATTGACTTTACGTAATCAACGGGAATACAATAAACTACATGCGTATATATTTATAGGAATGATTATGCATTCGTCTTATGCGATTCCCTGTATTCATTACTTCATTGATATACAAGACGTCGACGCACGATACGATACTTACGCTATTTCGATAATTAGAAGTTACGTATCATCTGAAGTATGGATTAAAAACGGATCCAATAATTAATCAACGCATCAGAATAACGACGTTTTCTGTCTGACATAAAAAAGTAAGTTTTGACTGAAAACGTACGTCGTCCAAGTTTGATCCCTGTGTATAGAGCAGAAAGATAGGTCTTGAGGTATCGCTTTCGCAGTGCCTGGGCTGCTCGAAATCCGATAGTATCCGTGATTCTGGTAGCTCTTAAGACTGGATATTTTGTTATCGTCTGTGCTATCGACACGCGACACGCGTATATCCGACCGCTCAAGCTAACTGAAGCTACCTGATCCCAAGTTCAATTATTGTATCACGTTGACAATGAAAAACGGTCTATCCGATACCCGCCAATCCCACGTTCAAGGGGACCGATATTAGAGCCAGGGTTAAACTGTTGATTTACGAAGGGTTCAACTCTTTCTCCCCTCACAGATATACTATTTCAACAATTACATCACCGATTTACATACCTATGTTCTATACCCCGGGAAATTGAATGTCCTGACAAGATCCGTGCAAATCATTCGTCGAGGTGAAGAGAAAAGAGATAAATAAATAAAATCGAAAAGAAATGAAAAAGGAAGGAAAAAGAGCTTCAGGCAGTCCAAAGTCCTGCGTCTATTCGGAATGTCAAAATTGAACACATTTTCGGGGATTGTCACGAGTCAGGTGAATAATATACAGATGTCCTGTCTTGGGACTTTATTCGGAGCAATATTACCTGCAAATCTTGATGCTAAAAGTCCTCGCATCTTGAACGATGTGGACACCAGCGTAGATCGAAGTGAGCTCTACAAAAATGACATGGGTTATTTGTTGACTCGATAACTCACTGACCATTAGTTCGATCGGTCTACAATTTTTTTTTGCATATAAAGCTTACACGTAGTTCTGACGTGGACTAGAAGTTTTGGAAAATATTCATTCATTTGGCCGCAAAAAATTCGAGAAGCTTCAATTTTTTTTTCATTCAATATTTTTCAGTATACGGAATTCAAAAATCTGAAAATGTACGAAAAATTGAATAATTTTCGACAATTTTAGTCTACGCTAATACTACACCAATATAATGTCAGCTCACGATGCCGTTTATAGTTTGAACTAAAATTGATTTCGAAATTAGGTCGACAGTTGAACTATGTCGCTATTACAGAACTCACTTCAATCTATGGTAGTGACCGTATAATGTAAGTTACGAAGCTCTTCACCATGAAGATTCACAGATAAAATTGCGTGGAATGAAGGCCTAAAATAAAATATTTGTATATTATTTACCTACGAGTCGCCACAATCTCCGAAAATATGTCTAATTTTCACATTTTCTTAAGTTCCATTCGGTTCGATTCTTATTATAATTCGATATTTTGGTGACGCAGTGGTCTGTCCTAATCACAAGTCATAAATAAAGTGAAATGATCTATCGCATCTATCCGATGGATCATTCCTACAATTTTAAATTGCCGTTTGGTCGGTGACCCGCGAGGCCTAAGTATGCAATAAAGATGCTCCGTTTAACAGAGATCGATTACGGTAATCAATATTATTCACGAGGTTGAAGTCATGGGTCAAATCTCGAGGTTGACTAGGCTACTTTCTAGTTTCTAATCGCCCAGTCGCTGCCTTATCCGTCGTCCGCGGGTCGCGTGCCGAAGAATTTTTATCTATAGAACTGCGTGGGCGATTTAGGCGAGAATACAACGCTACATACATATCCGAGGATTAGGATGAATCCTCGGACTTTGGTTACTAATTCGATCGCCTAAGCCCCCTACGGTTCGGACGAGGATCGTATCGTTCCTTTTTTTAGAAAAGCTCTCTGTAAAGTCCGACCGAAAAAGTATAAAATAAGAGGAAAAACTCTATCCGCATTATATCCACCGAATGTAACCCGTGGGCCATGTCTTTTCATGCAAATTCGTTTAAAAAAATCGATGTTAATTTCTATAACGGTATTACAGTCTCCCAGCGTCTATGTGACAATAATGTTAAATAAACCGAGCTTTATGTGCCGAAAATCTATTGACAGAAATTTCCCCCGCTGATTCGATAGGCTTCGGACATCATCCGTTCGAAAATTCGCGAGTAGAATTCAGCTTTTTGGGATCAATTATGCTCTAATTATCTAAGAGTAAAATCTACCTTACTGAATCCTTACCAGGAGGTATTCTCGCCGTGTAAAAACGTTCAATTATCATTTAATACCGAAACTTAGGTCCGTGGATATTATTAAGGAGCGTATTAAAGTGCAGTTTTCTCGTCCATGGTGAAAAAAACAGGAATCTCTGCAAGCAGGGGAGTGCGGTAAAAAAGACAAGACTTTTACGGGCCGTAGTCCATTAGGAGCGCATGGACGATTTAGCAGAAGCTACCATCACCTCGGGCTTTAGCTGCTTTTAGGTCCAGCAATTTGATGCCAGTGGCTTGTCATGCTAATACGACCGACTTTACGTCACGGTGCGTAAGCCACTGCCTCGTTTTCCTGAGTGTATAAATTTATTATTTTCTTTAATAATTTATTTCTACAGTTTCTTTCGTTTTTCATTTTTTTTTTTTCATTTTCTTAAACCGGTCGTCACAATTTCTTGTAAATTTAGGGTACATATAGTATATGGACGGGAATTATGCCCGCGACTCTTAAAATATGCCATGAGCAAGCCATTCGGTAAGCGTATAGCCCGAAGTTAATGGAAACGGTAATAAAATATTCGCATAAGCATGAAAAAGTCACGCGAGCTTTGGAAGCCGTGGATTGTGGTAATCTTAATTTTTATTTTACAACAGCCTCGTTTGTTCGCTTCCTCGATTAACCCGGCTATACAATATACGCAATTCGCCAATCTGGTTACACGGTTTTAATTCCACCTTATTCGGCGGATTAAAAGAAAATAAAACCGACGTATTATATTCTAAACGCGAAGTGGCGATACTTAAAGCGTTCTAATTGGCAGGCGAGATCAGTCGCTTACATCATTAAATTAATTCACACTTTATTTCATTTCTTTTAGGCTTTTTTATTTCATTTTATTTTTATTCTGATTTTTTTTATCACCTTATTGTTCAAGCAGAGATACATGAGTCGATTGTTAATATGGACACGAGTCTTACATTAAAGATAATGGCTTATGCCCGAAAATACGATTCCGAATTATCCGCACGTTTTTTTCGCCCACGCTCGGGCTTACTGTTTGATTAAAATGATCGAACACGCGTGTGTGTTGCTTGTAATCAATGAGTAGGATCGGATGTATGTAAATTCTTCGAATAAGGCACTGGTTGTAATACCGTATATCTGCATTCTTATACGGTAGTATATTTCATCCCCACTTTCATTCTTATGCCCTTTGTATGCATAATTTATTGACAAATAACGAATTTCCAAATGTTATTATAAATCGACCTTATGAATTCTATATATATCTATGATGTATGTAGATAAGTATATGTCCGTGAAAAATATTTCCGAGGGAATTCGAAAGCTAAAACTGCCTCGTACGTTAACGAGACGAAGAAGAACTAGAAGAAGAAAAGAAAATCTTGGAGAGCGGAGAGCTCGAGAGGGATAAACCCTGGGAGGCGAAGGGTTGATAAAAGAGTCCAAGGATCTCAGGATCATCCCTAGATCCATGCCAAGGCTAGATATCAAGTGGAATGAGGGCGGGCTCAGTTTACGACTAATCAGATTAATTGATTAATCGGTCAGGTTAATTTATGCCTAGTCGCATATATCCGGCTCGTGTAACTAGGATATTGATTTATCGATGCAGCCTGCACCCTCCAGGACGTAATCTAAACCGGAGAACTGCGTATCAACAGGTTTATGTATGGTTTCTGAAACCTGTTATCTACCAAGCTTGCAATTATATCTAATATCATTCTAATTGGTCCGATCGTTGGACCTCGGCTATCTCCACGACGGACTATATTAGACCAGATTTCTAATTCTAAACCTCTCTTGATCCCTCGAGATTCCGACAAGTGCGCGTCTGCAAATTCTATTTAATCCTGATAAGACTCGGGGCAGAGTCTAGTGGACTTAAAGTTCCCTCCGGAATTCCGTGCTTGCGGGAATTTAAGATCTCAGATATTCTATGCGTAGAATATATTTCCCAAAATTTTTCTTCATTTTTTCCGGATGTCATTTCGAACCGTATTTAGGGATTATACCACGTGATCTGTGCTTCACAGCCTTGATAATAAACCAAAATTTTCTTATCATTTTTATCAGATTTTCATTCAAGCAAGTAATTGCTTTATTCATATCATTTTCATTGATTTTCGCTTCTTCTTATTCTTACAGCCTGTGGTGCACAGGAATTCAGATGTAGAAATGGACAGTGCATCCAACAGAAATCGGTCTGCGATGGAACTAGTAATTGTTACGACGGATCTGACGAAGCCAACTGTCGTAAGTATAGATATATTATTCGATAGAAGAATATTTATTTTCCTTAATTTAGGTCCTCAGAGAGTAGAGAAAAAAAAAAAAAAAAAAAAACAGAAATCATTTACGCTACACACATACATATATATATACAATAATACGCGTACGTACATGCATCAATTAGTTCAAACAAATTTTATTACACAGTTTGTCTCAATTTAACAAAAAAAAATTTTGTCCATATATTTTTTTTTTTTCGCTTTTTAGCTTTGCTCTTGTTTGGTTTTTTTTATACATGATAATTAATCATACCCTGAATGCTGTTCTAACCACACATCATTCGGGTCGCATGCTCTTCTAACTTTGAATAGGTCAAATAACGCATGAGACCAAATGACGAGATGATTAAGAACAAAAAAAAAAAAATTGAAAAGAAATGAAAATGAAAAACGCGCGTCGATAGAAATGAAATAAATTATTTGCCAAATTAATCAACGATCCATAAAAGTCAGAGAAGTTGAATAAACAGCATTGATCGTTGCATCGCGTAGAATTATTAGTAACCGACGTCGACGAACAAGGCTATGTCTGGCCGGTAGAAGGTTTAAATAATAACTTGGGAATCGGGATAAACGAGGGGAGTACACCGATGACTACGGGCGAAGTCGACCCAAGGCCCGGATGGCCGTTTAATTACGGATACTGTCCGACTGGTCGTTGGCCCTGCAGAACTGGGAAACAATGTATTCCTGCATGGCAAAGATGCGACAGGGAACCTCACTGCGATGACATGTCAGACGAGGACAGATGTGGTATGCATGCTACGACAATTACTAACAACTTACACGGTGCAAGCACCACGTTAACCAGCCCGGATTACGGATTGCTCGATACGAAGCAAAAGCTTTATCAATAATCCAGATTGCGTTCTTTCTCACGTCGTCGCGTCACAAAAACTTATCAGATACTCGAAAACGTCTGGTTTCACGGATTCGTGTAGCAGAATCTTCGTTGATCAGTGAAATGAAAATTCTTCGCACTTTTTGAGGACGGAAAAGATTCGCTTGACTATCTGGTGTGTTGAAATCCAGAAAAACTGATCAATCAATTTCTATATCGTCAATTAGGTACGCGTATGGACCAATTTGTTCTGCTTCGTTTTATTCCCTTGTGTTTGGTCGATTAATTACTCTAACGACACATCAAGCTCCAATCTGACGCAAATCTCCAACGAGCGTTAACTAGGGTTCGACATCCCCCTCTTTCGAATTCTCTACAAAATTTCCTACCCACAAATGCATAATGATTCGGTCTCGGTTTACTAGAATCAGACAATCTACCCGCGACATGATCTTAGCCAGGACACTATTAATTAATACAAATCAACGCGACGCGACACAACGTCGGGCATAGCTCATCGCGAATAAGTCACATCCACCCAAAGATACTCCGGGGTATTTGCCCCTTATCTCTGGTCAGCTTTCGTCTTGAAAGTCACGGCTCAAAGCGGTTGTAGACTCAACACTGATCTCAGCGATAACAGCGATCGTCGTGCATACACGTGACGTGGCCTCTGCTAATTTCACATTGGTATTTTCTCCGTGTCCACATATCTTCCTGAATACTTCACCGAGTTCTTAGACCGCGCGTTGGATCAAAGAGATGTCATTGCCTCTTTAGAAAGCCACGTGTCCCCAGTAGCTCGCATAGATCCGCATACTGATATTTACAATTGCTATCAATTTATCGTCCATATGCCCTCGTTCTCTGATTTCATGGCACATACATTGTATATAGTAGAATTAGACTATCAGAAATTGAGATGTACATACATATCGCAATTATCGACTAACTTATCATCGCCTGATCAGCGGATCATCCGATATCGCTATTAACAATGAACTAATCAAAGCTAACCCCGATGTGGAGTAGTGACGAGAAATGGAAACACTGCAATAAAAATACTATCGGCATTGTGTTAACATTTTGCTTTTTCCCACGCATGGATGACACCCACGATACCTTTGGAAACACGAAAACTCACGACGCTGACTACTGAACCGATCGTGATCACTGCGTCGCATTTTTATCCCTCGATGTTATTCCTGGCCCTGATTGTTTCGGCCAGTTCCGGGACCAGACGAAATAATCTGTGATCCTGATTCGGAATGGACTTGTCGTAACGGAAGGTGCATTGAGAAAAGTCTGAAGTGCGACGGACTGGATGACTGTGGTGATCGCTCCGACGAGCAAACATGTCGTAAGTCATTCTTCGAACGATCCAAGCCCACTTCCGGCCTCGTTCTTCGTTTTCTACCATAAAACGTCTTCGACTTACTTACACTCAGCTTCGCACAGGGTCTGAGTCTCGTTTCGATTTGGCACGGCACAGTGAGCTTGAACAAAAGTTAAACAAGGAAAAAATCCGTCGACAGAATCGCTCGAAACAGTTGATTCCAAAAACCGGAACGTGATCGACAGTTCATTCCGTCTCCTTCTTTTTTCAAATATCAAAAGTCTTTTCGGTAGCGAAGAAGCATTCGCCACTCCTTGCTGTGCCAAATAAAACTAGATGCAGAAGATCCTGACGAATTCTGACCGTAAGCTGCAGATTGGTGTCTTCGTTCGTACGTCGCTTTTCTCTGCTCTCATTCATATTCTTCACCTCTATCACGTCTCTCGGGATAAGCTAAAATTTCACATTTCTGTGTTACTTTTTATTGGGATAAAAACAAAAAATATCTGCGTGTCGTCTCGTTGTTCGTTCTCTTCGATCATTTGCTGCTGGTGATCGTCTTATCTCTTTCAGCGACTAAATTCGCACTTTTCGTGACGTGTCTTCTATACTTTTCCGTTTCATCGATATACGATTTGACTCCTTCTATTTGTGTCTTCTCTCACCTGCATCGACCATATTCTATATGATTCTGGTACCTGTGTGTCTCTACGTGTGTCGTCCAAGTTTCCACCACGCTGTTTGTCCTAGAAGGTTTCATGGGAATATCGACAATTATCTTTACGAGGAATTATCACGTTTGTTCCAGCTTGCACCGAGACCCAGTTTAAGTGCGATAACGGATTCTGCATACCGATGCAACTACGATGTGACAATATCAACCATTGTCAAGACAAATCTGACGAGAGGGACTGTCCTGAGTCTACACGTATGGTTTACCAAAACACACGATAACTATATCCTACAATTTTACGGAAACATGAATTCACCACGGTTACCCACACGGCATATTGTTACCATGATCGACGAGCTCAGATCAGACGTTGCTGATTGAAAAAAAGCCTTCAACTCGCACAGATCGTATTTTCCTGATAACAAGCATGGTTATAGGAACTTTGTAGTTTCTAAACCCTAGGCACGTTTCCTAGACTTGGTAGAATAGACTGATCATAGATGTTTGAGAATAATCACTGTTGACTTAACAACCACCATAACAAGAACACACAACATGAAAGATGAATGTACGTTATCGGAGACGACGAACTCTGTTGATCCCTTCTTATAATTTCGACTGATTTCGGGCGAATTCTATTGAATTGGAGTTATTTTCCAACTAAATCATTCATTTGGCTGATATCAGAAATTTCGAACGGTTATATAACCAGATTTGTACGATTTTATTCCGTCTGTTTGTAAGACAATACACGATGATCTCAAGCTCATGAATATTGAACAAAAATGCTCCGTCTTCACCCCTCCACTCGGGAGAACAGAACGTCTTTATGCATGCGATCTGCAGAAACCAGACAAAAGTATAATGTAACTGTTTATGAATACAGCAGAGATTCGTCTCGTCAGAACCCTTTCAAAAAAAATAAGCCACTTGCATCGTGGTTTTGTATAGTGGTGAAAAAAAAACACACGCACGCACAGACATAAAATTTTAAAATTTTGACAAGATTTTCGTTATTATGTATAATGCAATTTCTGCTTACCCTGCTTCAGCAACATGCAGCAGTCAAGACTTCATGTGTCAGAATAGCGAATGTATCGATAAAACACAAGTCTGTAACAATATACCAGACTGTAGCGACGAATCCGATGAGCTTAATTGCAGTGATACTATTATTATTTCATCATTTATATACATTATACACTAACGATAAGTTCCCGTTATGGTAACATCATGATATTCATACTCAACCATATACTCAACCCGTCAATCGCTATGTGACTAATTTTCGCTAATTTATTCGACCGATTTTATTACCATGATTCTCTTCGGTTTTCTTTTCACAAAGCAGAATATCCCTATCCACCTCGAACCAAATAAGCTCTGGGCATTAGCCGAGATCGCAGTAACGACGGGTTTTGATATTTTCAGAGAAAGTATGTACCAGGGAAGAATTCCGTTGCAACGATGGAACTTGCGTAAGCAGCAGCTCTCGCTGCAATCTCATCCGAGATTGTCCCAGCGGCGAAGACGAGGATAATTGCGGTAAGTGGAGAAAAAAAGAGAATAAGAAATATAGAAAACGAAAAAAAAAAAAAGAAAAAACGATTAAGATAACTAGAAGACGATGAGAAATATCGCCGATCAATGCGATTTTTCTTATCACTTTATTTACTCGTTTGAGATCCATTTTTTCATAATCAAGAATTGCCGAATGCTAAACCTGCAAGATGAAAATATGTTTCGGTTATAACCACGCGTTGTTCAATGACGAACGAAGTAGTGGAGAAAATGGTTCGATTGACTTGTAGGTTTTTCAGGAACGACGATAATTTAAGTGAATAATTTTTATCGAACCAATTCCACGCCAGAATCGATCAGCGACCGTGTGGGAATTCGATCGCTTGCATATATATAACCACGTTGAAAACTTCCATCAGTTTCGCTCGACGGGGTAGCAAATTTCTATTTCCTCGCGGTGACCGTTACTCTGAAACCTTTAGCCAACCGAATTTAAAAAATTGAAGTCAATGTAGCGGCTAAACGCGAGGAAATATATACGCTCTAAAAAAAAATCATTGAAACACCCTGAATGATAATTTTAGTATCGAAAAGGTGGGGCCAATTGAAACTACATGTCAAAATCGCCAGAAACGTAACTCACCTCGTATATATTATATACATACATTCATTCATGCTTTCATTATTCCCTGAAAATGAACAATATAAAAACGAATGAGCTTAGCTACAGCAAAAAAGCTTTTTCGAATATAAAAAAAGAACCCCATATGTATCTACCGCTTTTGCTTTTGTATCATCGCCAAGTCGTGGGGCTCGAGGACACCTCGGGTCCGTTTGTGATTAACCTCATGGCTTACTTGTAATAAAAACGATATTAATAGAGAAATTTCAAGAATTCTACCCGTAATTCGGTCGAGGTTTAAAGAATGCGAGTATGGTGTGTGGAACAGGTTGCGGCGACTCGGAGTTTCGCTGTATGGATGGCACTTGCATCCCGGAGAACTTGATGTGCGATGGATCTGACGACTGCCCCGACGGATCCGATAAAGGCTGCGGTAACTATTACTCATCCGTCATACCCATACTTTTCCTACACTTTACACTGCACACGCACCCCGTTATCCATACGCGAAAGGATATTATGCAGTACTGCCATCGCATCCCATAACACAATCAACCTACTCATAGAGAGAATCAATAATTGCTAACCCAGCGAATCTCCGATTAATTTTTTCCAGCCATTCATCGAACTATTCACTGTCAATTCTCTTTTTTTCAACTCGTGGATGCACTAGCTCGATGTCAGATGAAACGACGGTTTTTTAGCAAATATGTCCCTCTGCGTGTAGAAGATCAATTGCGAGGGGTGCGTGGACGACTTGACGAGACTGTGTGACGGGATTACGAACTTGTCACAAAAGCTATTCACCATTAACCACTTTCAGCAGTAAAATTCATGGATGTAATTGTTTGTTTCATTTTTTCACTGATTTTATTTCTCACTCACGGCCATTCATCGATCATCACATCACGGGACACGCTTCTTGGGTCTAGTTTGATAACGAAATAGATCCGTGCAAGTTAAAATCGCCGACGTTGACTAACCTAATGCGATGTCGTCTGCGGCTCAACGTCCCGTTGTGCGAGAAAGTAATTCCCGCGATTCCGCCGTTAAGATTACTCACCGATCTCGATTCGAACGGTAAGAAAGTTGTCCATAAACACGTCCTTCAAAATGATTCCGCGTGGGCTGACGGAAATGAATTTTCAAACACCGAAACGACCTCGATGCCATCGACGGAAGAATGCGGCGTCAACAGTTATGAAAATAACGTAGATCCAGACACAGAGGTCGAAATTATTGAATCCGCGAGCAAATCCAGAGACACTGATCGCTCGCCAGAAGTGGAATTGATAAACTCCAATGAGGCTTCAGTCGAGCCGGAGATTCACACTGGAGTGAGACCAGATATTCGGGGATCTCCGGATGCCAGTTGGGAATATGTTCCAAAAGCGTCGAAAGGCAGGTTCAACAAACGTCCGAAACAACGTCCGATGGAAAAGAAATTGTACGATCAAGGGGTCAAGCGATGTCAGATACACTACCTGAAGGCATGGGTGAGGAAGAAGCACAGAGCTGAGTTCGACAACAATCTTGAGTTGAAGGTAGAAATGAACCGAAATTGGAAGACGATATATTGTTTGGAAAGAGCTGGGAATCGCTCGGGTGAAGAGAACTGTTTCGACGTTGACACGGTGCTTAGATCACGGCAGCTGGCACCTCTGCGACGCCGAAATCGCGAGGATCATTTGAGACCCGGAAAAGTAGCCGGGCGCGAAGGGGAGCCTCGGAATCGCCAGACACGTAATACGAGGATGCGTTATTACGATTACTTCAATAAATATGGAATATTGAAGTTATTCACGCCAGAATCTACCAAAGCTACCACAGCTGCGACTACTGACGTCAGTTTCGTTACGGTAAGAACTGTCCCAGATTCAGACAGCGTCGGAAGTCATGAAGACGTTCGCGAACGCGCTCAATTGGAAGTCATGTATTATGACAAGTGCGGATTAGACTGTGAGGAATACTTCGTGAGGTTGTATGATGGAAAATCGAGCGAAATTAGCAGGGAAAGGAAATATGAACGAGGTAAGAAAACGACGACAGAGGAACCAACGGAGGGAACAACGACCGAGGAAGTGATCGAGACGAGTGAACGTCAAACTGTCACCGACAGCAATAGCGTATGGGGGTTCGAGTTTCCATCCGTTTGGGGAGGCGGCGATAGTTCTAAATCAGCGAAAGACAAATCCATCGAAACTTCAACTGAACGTTCGGAAAAAACAAGTTCGAAAAAAACAAGTTCGGAAGAATCATGGTTCGGTTGGAAATCCAAATCAGCGGAAGGTGAATCCATCGAGACTTCAACTGATCGTTCAGAAAAAATAAGTTCAGAAGAATTGTGGTTCAATCGGAAATCCCCGGTAGGAGGTAACAGCGGCTCGGTGGAATACACTAATTTTGGACAAACGAATGAGGTCGAACATTCGGTCGAATCACCCAGAGAGTCAAATACACGCAGGAAACACAAGAGTTAAAAAGATCGTAAGAGTAAGAGTAAGAGTAACGTTTATTTGGCGCTCTGGGATAGATCCCCTCAAGCGCATTGACTGTAAGAGAGATAAAAAAAGACGGAAGAACGTTCGGAAACAGACTACCTCAACGACGGAGAAACTTGACAAAGAACGGTGTCCAGATGACCATTTTTACTGTGACGATGGAAACTGCATAAAAAAATATCGCGTTTGTGATGGAGTTGTCAATTGCGAAGATCGCACGGACGAAGACAACTGTGATATGAAAAACGACCGTGAAGTACTTCGTACAGCTTATATAACAGATTAGAGTTGACCACAGAAGCAATCGCGACTTCCAGACCTAACGAACGTCTGACTGTCACAGAGGAAGATACGCTATGGGGAATAATCAACGCTGGGTCATTTTTCGGAGGCGACGATGGTTCGAAATCTGCAGAAAAGAAATCTACTGAAACTTCATCCGGCCGTCCGGAAACCACAACGTAGGTATCATGGAGAAGTTCCGATTGGTTTTCCGGGGGTAGAAGCAACTCCATAGAATCCGATAATTCTGGAGAAAGAATGTCGAACGAATATTCTACGGATATAACCAAAGATTCGAATACTGATCGGAAGAACAAGAACAAGGGTGATCGGAAAGGGAATAAAAAGGATGGAAAAGGCCATAAGAAGACAATCGAGACTTCAACGACAAAAGAAACCGAAGAGGAAACATGCCCCGATGATCAGCATTATTGCAATAAAGGAAAATGCGTCGAATATGAACGTACTTGCGATGGGGCTTACGACTGCGAGAATCGTTCGGACGAACGGGAATGCGATTATTACAATGAAGAGCTGAAGAATTTCGAGTATGATGAAGACTCTGACGGAAGTCACTGGAAAAATGACGATACCGAGCCGGGAACGATTCGTAACGATTTAAAATCGACTACCGATGTAGACGCTACTACCGAGACCTACGAACATCAAACTGTCACCGAAAAGAAAAGTATTATCGATATTGGCGACTCCATAAAATCCGATAATAATTCTGGAGACAGAAAGTCGAAAGAAACTTCTGTGGAAATAACCAGAGAATTGAGTACCGATCGGAAGCAGAAAAGCAAGGGTAATCGAAAAGGAAAGAACAAAGACCGGAAAGGCGCCCATGAAAAGTCGACCCAGACTCCAACGGATGAAGACTTTGACGGAAGTTACTCGAGAAACGACGACACCGAGCTGAAGACGACTCGTATAAACGACTTAAAATCGACCGGCAATGTAGGCAGTACCACCGACACGTACGGACATGAATCTGGCATCAAGTATAAAAATATTTTAAACATCTTTTCCTGGTCGGGAACCGCCCATAATTCCAAATCAGCTGAAGTCAAATCCATCCAAGCCTCATCCAATCGTACGGAAGTTACTACGCAGAAATGGTCGTCGGACTCGAGGAGGTCCCACTCTAGAACCGATGATTCGAAATCATCAGAAAATGAATCGTCCAGTAGTACATCGAGTAAGCCGACTGTCACAACTGAGAAATCTGTCTGGGGGTTACCGTTCTGGCCATCGTGGGGATACGATGCGAAGGAATCGAAAAGTGCAGAGCACAACAGCCCTCTTCGGGAAACTTCTGGTTCAATTAATAAGAATAGCGAAGAGCAGGTCAAGGGTGATAGCGAAGACTCAGAGCTCGTCGATGTCCCGGAAAACACTTCAACGACAACCGATGAATCTACAACTCGCGATGAAACTCGACCTACCAGATCAACCTATGGGGTGACTACCTCATATTCAAAGTCTGCAGAAACCGAAAGAAAGACGAGGACAAATTCCATCACGAGTCATGACTCTGTAACGGAGAGGGTAACCTCGGCGAGCGAACGCTTGAAGCAAAACTACAATGCTTACAATAATCAATTTGCATGGCCCGAAACCCGAGAGAATGGCATGGACGTGGACGTGAACGTGACTGGCAGGAGAGACGTCGCCAGTATTATGAAAGGCTGCGACAGCAGCAGATAAGAAAACAGCATGAGGAAGAGGGGCAGAGACGCATGAGAGGAACAGGAGCAGGATCGTCGCCGTGACGAGTACTACCGTCGAATTTGGGAACTTAACAGAAAAAACCAAGAGATAATGGAAGAGGAAAGGAGATTACGTATCGAAAAATTAAACGAGGAACGTCGCCGGTCCAAGATCGCCGGTAGTGAAAACAATTGGGGAAGGTGGCCCAGCAGGACGGACTGTTTCGGAAGAAACCACCGGTGCCACGGTCTTGGAAGATTAACCGAAGGTAGAGAAGCTGCGAATGCACCGCTTGTAAGGGGTCCGTCGATTGCTGTACAGTTGGAAAGCTTATGGGATAAAAGGCGACCAAGGATCGCTGAACTATTCCGTAGATATTTAATGACTGTGGAAAACACGTTGTGATTTGCCTGGTGCTCTCATTCGAAGGAAATTTCGGGAAAATGTGACGTCTTGCTCGTTCTTCTATCGTAGGTCCTCGAAAATGTGTGTCGCATACTGGCACTGGCCTTTCGTCGTCTCTTATCCTCGTACGTCACGGTCTGTGTTCACAAAGATACCAGTCAAACGCACAAACTCATTCATTCGTTCACCTTATCATAAAGCATCGTTTTACACAGATTTGCACATACACACTTACACGGCTTAAGGATGGCCCGTTTTTATCAACCTGCGGAATCAGATTCTCATTTGATCAAACAAAGACTGGCTCGATAAGCTTTCTCCTTGTGGGACCGTTTTGGGTATGGATTTCGCAGATTTTTGGAACCGGTCGTCCTTTCAATATGGCCTTTTCCTGACACGTCCTGACATTTCCATTTTCATTTCCGAATCCACGTTGTACGGCCAGCAATTAACTCTGTACTTACATCCGTGACGGTAAATGCATCAACGAGGCTTACAGGTGCGACGGAACCTTCGACTGCTCCGACCACAGCGATGAGGAAGGCTGTCCGCCGGGATCTGGAAACCAAACCGGGACTGGACCTGCTCACGGAAAGCCTGGGCTCGTAGATCCAGATCACACGACGGAAGGAAACTCCGTGGGCGGAGAGACGACCGAAATTACCAGTATGCTTTTTGTGTCTCGCTGCTTTATACCTGTCGCGTTGTGCCAATTTAACAACACCCCGCGTGTAACAAACTGCGTATTTTGCACCCCGAATTTACGTTCACCCAGACTAGATAATTTTTCATACCATCCGATTCATTCCCGGAAAATATCACCTAGCTTAGACGATCATTCATTCACTTCTTTTCACTTTTGTCCACTTCTCAGTTTCATTCATTTGGCACCAGTTTCTTGAGCCTACCACTTATTTTAAGCATTCTTCTTAAGCGAATCTGCTCGACTACTAGCAGGATAAAGCGATCCAACGCGAGTCTTTAGCACCGAATTACCAGCTATGCACCGCCAACCCGTGTTATCAATGCGACTACCTTAGAGTCGAATTGAATACCGGATTGTCCCCCGCGACGCGTTGCTGTTGATCGTTTGAGTCTTCTATTGCGTTAGATGAAAGATTATTCAATACGGTTCCGATTCGGATTGTGAAAAGGTTTGGGATTCCATGATCATGAATAACAAGGACTAGGTATCTCCTCAGCATCTGGCGTTCGAATCAGGCGTATATGAAATGATCGTTAGGAATAAACTGAAGCCCCAGGTAGCGGGGAAAATTTGTCAGTTCTTGATTCGACTTCTCAGGTTCGCGAGAATGCGACCCGGTCTCGGAATTCCGCTGTCTAAATGGCCAGTGCATCCCGCTTCGCAGGAAGTGCGACGTTGTCCCTGACTGCTACGATTCTTCAGATGAAACTAACTGCAGCGGTAAGAGCTTCGAGCTCCTCTCCTTCCACTCGTAATTCTTCGCTCCTTGGGCCCGCAGAATATGTATTTTTTTTTTTTTTTTATCTTTCTTTTTTTCTCGATCCTTGATCATTTCGTCTCTCTCGAGTACGAAAATGTTATCATTCTCCTGGAGAGATTCAGCACCTTTGTCCCGGAGCTTATACCCCTTCCCAACTTCCACCTGTTGCCCAGATCCGCCCGTGTTTCTTATATTTTTGTAAGCCGGCGCCTCCCAAGGGTGCCTCGCACGTCCGAGCTTTGTGTCAGCTATGTTTGTATTTATGCGAAAAGGACAATGTAACCTGGACGAATGGAAATGCGCCAGCGAGGAGTGCATACCAGAATTCCAGAGGTGCGATGGGAACATAGACTGCCCCGATGCATCCGACGAATTCGAGTGTGGTAACTACTTCTAATCGTGCTTGCTTCGTCTGTCCTGCCCTGCCCTGCCCTGCCCTGCTGTATGCCGTGTCGTTTGTCTCATTTTCGAAGGGATTGTGAAGCCCGATTTATACACTTACTTGAATACACAAGTGCCACATTGCGCAGGTTACTACAGATATTACGTT
This sequence comes from Rhogogaster chlorosoma, assembly GCA_944452935.1. Taxonomy (NCBI): domain Eukaryota; kingdom Metazoa; phylum Arthropoda; class Insecta; order Hymenoptera; family Tenthredinidae; genus Rhogogaster; species Rhogogaster chlorosoma. Next base: position 2,051,136 of record OX101797.1, read on the forward strand.
CTCGCTTTCTATATGCAAACTTGCCAGTCAATTTATTGCCCACGTTCACCTCTACGCATCATTACCCACGAATGGATATATGTGTGACACGATCGTACCGAATCTTTTATACTTTGCCTGCGCTTGTCTGATTATTGTCAAAGTCCGATATTTCATGATTATCAACGTATTATGCATATAGGTGGGAGAAAATCCAAGAAACGACCTAATGACCGTTTAATTATTGCGCAGTCGACCTTTATCCATACCATCTTAGATCTACACAATTGATTTACGAATCCAAATTTTCTCGGTAGCCTGTGATCCAATTATCCGTGTAACGCTCCGGTGATCCAAATAATTATGTCCAGTAATCTTGTAGACTGAATTCTTGTCTAATTCGATATTTACCGTTGAAGAGGCCAGTTCTCAGATCTTTCATTCAACGATACGGTTTCAGTGTCTAACACTTGCCGGAGCGATCGATGCTCGCTGGTCCCGTACTGAATGCAAACACCCTAAACATATCGCAATACAATGGGCAGGGATGGAAAGATTCATGCAATTGTTAATCGTCGACGAATCAACAGCTTACAAATAAATAAAAATCATTTATAGTGCTCGATTGTCCGACCGGATTGTTCCAATGCGATGACGGTTTGTGCCTGGATGGCAATAAGCATTGCGAAGGCGTACCAGACTGTCGGGACGAATCAGACGAGAAGAACTGCTGTAAGAATTACATAAGTCCATTATCAAAGCTCTCTAGCTTCTTCTGGCTATCGTTTTCTCGCCTTTTCCCGCATCTGTTGTACTTTCTACGATAACTGCCATTCTACCGCAATCTAATATGCCTATGTGACTATATAGATCGTAGATACGTGTTTAAACTTGACTAGTGCTTTCATAACTCTCTTCTAACCATAATTCCCGAATCTGCGATCGTTTGTGATACGTAAACGCATCTTACCGCAGCTGCAAGAAGGAATGAAAGAATCTAACCAACGGTAGACATGCTAAAGGAAATAAGGAGAGCCTGCGATTGACTGAATCCGGTATATCGACTAACCGCACAGCTGATAGGTTCCGGTTTTTTAGGAACGTTAATTCCTGCTCGATTAAAATTCTACTCACGATCAGTCGTCTCGTTGTCATAGTTGCGTGATTTGAATCCTAGTCAATCTATTAACCAACCCTGCGAAAGGAGTATTAAGGTATTAAATAATAACCGAAAACGAATGAAGGCAGTAAATCTTTGGGGCGGAAGGGGAGAATTTATCGTCGAAAAACGTTGTCTCCCATTCTGTGGATAATATTTCTCCTAGAATGAAATACGTTCGGAAATTTTCTACCTTAATTCGTTGAAACTGCACCAAAAGTTGAACCGTAACAGTTTTTACCTCTTGTATTCTTTCAGCACAGGTTGCCTGTTTATTATTATAGTATACTAACGTTTTAAACTGTTCTTCCACATCTTTCATATTACAAATATATTAATATATCTGTCGTCATATACTTATGTATATTTTATCATCTAAATGTTTCTATTCTGTATGTATACATTATATATTATACTATATATGAATACAAATTTACCTTAGGTATGAATTTACATATATCTCTTTATGTACATATATTATGCTCCTTTTTTCTAATCGAAACTATGTATATAACTAATATACCTATCTACGTACATTATTATAGAAAATTTAATGGAATCGCATGAAACACTGAGCGATACGTATATATACACATACGGCTACTTTGATCCACACATGCTGATCCATACATGTAATTGAGAACGTCTGAAATTGATGTAAATTCGCGTGCTGTGCGTATCGCTCATCGTCCTTTTCCTTGTGTTCAAAAATTCCTACAAAACAACAAGTTCCGAAGTTTCATCATGAAATTTTCTAAATTCCAGCCTGCCCAGTCGGCCAGTGGCCATGTGCAAACGGAAACTGTATCGATCAGAACTTCCAGTGTGACGGGCATTTAGATTGTCATGACGGAAGTGACGAGGCCAACTGTCGTAAGTTTTCTAAAACTTATCCTACGCTTTTATCGGACGATGAATATATGCTGTGATCCATCTTCTTCAATTAGCTACAGTGGAACCCCCGACACCGTCGCCGACCTGTCGACGAGGTGAATTTCAGTGTAGTGACGGCCAATGTTTTCCGCGATCGGCACGCTGCAATCGTATTACTGACTGCAGGGATGCTGACGACGAAGTTGGCTGTTCTCATCTACGTAAGTCGAACGGTTCCAATCCTGTGGTATAGTCATTTGAGTCGGTCAGATAACCCATGTAATTTCGGCTCTTTATCTATCGCGTCCACGAATAACTTCTTCCTAATTAACTTAGTCTCTCCATATACCGCACGTATATACAAGCTGTGTGAGGAAATCTACTTACATAATGAGAGATGTATATACATGACCAACGAGATAAACTGCACTCTCATAAGTAGATGGATACTTCGTATACCTAGAATCGCTAAGGTATTCGCAAAACACTGTCAACAACCAGTTCCAGGTAACCACGGTGTTAGACATATCTTCTGTCCTCGTCTCTAATTTACGCGGTAAGCTGTATACGTAAATTCACGAAATTCACCAGAATTGGTATACGTTCGATACAGCAACTATTCTGCTCTGAAATCACGATCGAAGTATGTTTTCATGACCCATGGGATCATGAGCTTTGAGGCGAATTTTCGTTGATATGCAAAAAGCAAGATTGGCAAATGGTGAAGAAGAGCGTTCATCCAATGATGTGAGACTTGTTCCGGTCTCTCGTTGAGCTAGTTCCGTGAAAAAAAAAAAAAAAAACTGCATCCGACGTTGACTTATTTTATTATACAGGGTGATTCATCCTAATCGCCCCAGGCCGTTTTTACCAAAACTAAGCAAGATACGAGAAAAAGTTTGGTATAAAATATTCAGGGTTCAGAGGGGGACAAAACTTGGTGGTATCAGTATTTCCGTAAGTGGAGCCGCCGCGGTCAGGCGAAGGTCGACTTGGTTTTCTTAAATGGAATGACATATTTTTGTCTCCAGAATCTGAAAGCGCGTCAAATTCTGCACCAAAAAATACTTACATACATACGGCCTAAGGTCAATGAGATCCGAGGTAGAGCCGGTCAAAGCAGTATACATGCCACCACGCCTCGCGGTCGCGACGCAGCGCCCGCCAGTGTACCGATCTACAGATATCTTGTCGGAATTGTGAGGAGACTTGAGTATCCATGTTTTGAGGGATATGAAAGGGTCAGATTATTTTTTACGTGGAGTTGCTAAGGGTAAATAAAGTGTAACTAGTTGATTTTGATTTTGTTTCGTTTATTCTTCGTAAAACGATAGATGCGTTCCGACGTAGACTTCAATTATTAAAAATGACAAAAATAAAAAAATATTGCAAATTCGACGTAAAAATGAAACATAAAAAATAAAAAACACAATGAAATAATTCAGAAATAGTTCGTTGTTTGATTAATAAACGAAACAAAATCAAAATCGACCAGTTACACTTTATTTACCCTAAGCAGCTCCACGTAAAAAATAATCTGACCCTTACATATCCCTCAAAACATGGATACTCAAGTCTCCTCACAATTCCGACAAGATATCTGTAGATTGGTACACTGGCGGGCGCTGCGTCGCGACCGCGAGGCGCGGCGGCATGTATACTGCTTTGACCGGCTCTACCTCGGATCTCATTGACCTTAGACCGTATGTATGTAAGTACCTTTTGGTGCAGAATTTGACGCTCTTTCAGATTCTGGAGACAAAAATATGTCATTCCATTTAAGAAAACCAAGTTGACCTTCGCCTGACCGCGGCGGCTCCACTTACGGAAATACTGATACCACCAAGTTTTGTCCCCCTCTGAACCCTGAATACTTAATACCAAACTTTTTTTCGAATCTTGTTTAGTTTCGGAAAAATTGGCCTGGGGCGATTAAAATCAATCACCCTGTATATTATTAATTTATTATACTGCATTTCAGTCATAATTTCCACACAACATACATTTGTTTGCCACAATTATTTTCTTACTGTATACGTTTTATAAATTCGCTCCTGTACGTTCAAGATAAGTTGATCCCTTGCGCACAGTCCATAATGCACCTAATTTTATAAGGAAAATAAGATCACCGAGGTGGAGGTGATCGTTGTAAGAAATGCTATGGAAGTGCGATGGGTTCGAATTAACGTGAACGAGGATCAACTAGATGTTTGTAGATTACTGTAATCATTTGTTGGACGTTCACACACTCGGCGTTTTCGTCTATATAGTGATAAAAAAAAAAAAAAAAAACTGAACCAGTTTTTACATATACTTTACATGTACTTATATACTATACATGTATACAAATATCTCGTAAATGTTAGAACGTTATTTTCTATCTATTAGTATGTATGTAAATAATTGGAGGAATTTAATGGTTCGTAATTAGAGTTTGGAATCTCTGTGTTTTGTATCAGTTATCACGATGCAGTCGTAGCTGCAGGATCGTTAGATATATGATGACTGCAGCGCAACGACCGTATTGCAAAGATAATCGATCCTCGGCTAAACTCTATCCTTTACATCCCTAGGTTGTACCCAAGACGAATTCGAATGCAAGAACCAAAACTGCGTCAGGCAAGATCTGCTATGCAACCGCTACGACGACTGCGGCGACAATTCCGACGAAGAAAACTGCGGTAAATTTTTACGCGATGTTTTCGACCGATAATTTCGCCTCCCGAATCCTTGATACACGATTTTTAATCTCACATAACTTTTCATTTCCAGTTCCAACCCAACCCCAACCAGGCGGTAAGAATATCATACAATATGACTACCTTATACTGAGCGATACGTATATATACACATACGGCTACTTTGATCCACACATGCTGATCCATACATGTAATTGAGAACGTCTAAAATTGATGTAAATTCGCGTGCTGTGCGTATCGCTCATCGTCCTTTTCCTTGTGTTAAAAAATTCCTACAAAACAACAAGTTCCGAAGTTTCATCATGAAATTTTCTAAATTCCAGCCTGCCCAGTCGGCCAGTGGCCATGTGCAAACGGAAACTGTATCGATCAGAACTTCCAGTGTGACGGGCATTTAGATTGTCATGACGGAAGTGACGAGGCCAACTGTCGTAAGTTTTCTAAAACTTATCCTACGCTTTTATCGAACGATGAATATATGCTGTGATCCATCTTCTTCAATTAGCTACAGTGGAACCCCCGACACCGTCGCCTACCTGTCGACGAGGTGAATTTCAGTGTAGTGACGGTCAATGTATTCCGGGATCGGGACGCTGCGATCGTATTACTGACTGCAGGGATGCTGACGACGAAGTTGGCTGTTCTCATCTACGTAAGTCGAACGGTTCCAATCCTGTGGTATAGTCATTTGAGTCGGTCAGATAACCCATGTAATTTCGGCTCTTTATCTATCGCGTCCACGAATAACTTCTTCCTAATTAACTTAGTCTCTCCATATAACGCACGTATATACAAGCTGTGTGAGGAAATCTACTTACATAATGAGAGATGTATATACATGACCAACGAGATAAACTGCACTCTCATAAGTAGATGGATACTTCGTATACCTAGAATCGCTAAAGTATTCGCAAAACACTGTCAACAACCAGCTCCAGGTAACCACGGTGTTGGACATATCTTCTGTTCTCGTCTCTTTGCGCGGTTAGCTACGTAAATTCACTAAATTCGCCAAGAAGCAACTATTCTGCTCTGAAATCATGATCGAAAGGACGGAGGTGCTTGATTTTTATGCTGAATATGAAGTGGGCGAGAATTTCATAAGACAAGTTGATATAATCAACTCTTGTCGGCCATTCCTTCGTATGTTTTCATGTAGACCCATGGGACCATAAGCTTTGAGGCGAATTTCCGTTGATATGCAAAAAGCAAGATTGGCAAAGGGTAAAGAAGAGCGTTCATTCAATGATGTGAGACTTGTTCCGGTCTCTCGTTGAGCTAGTTACGTGAAATGTATAGGGTTGATAATGGATAGAATCGGTGGAAAAGGATGAGAAACGAGAACGAAGAAAAGGTAACACTGTGGTTCAGATTGGGTTACTTCTAGGTGTAGAAGCATTGGATAAAACCTCTTCTGCTGAGAGGCGTCCCGAGAGAACGACATACGCGACCGTACCTGTACCAAGAAGTTGTGCCGCGGGTGACTTTGTTTGCGATGACGGAGCTTGCATCCCCGCGGCTCACCACTGCGACCACCCGTGTAGAAATTCAAACTCGCCACTATCCAGCCACTATCCAGCTTCGGCTATATCTATCTAGCCGTTTTTGACTGGTGGCCATGTAGTAATGTAACGCTTGGGCGATGTATTAACTGTCCAGCCGAGGCAAGACAGCTACCATCTAGCTGAGGCTAGACAGTACCACCTAGATGACGTTAGGTAGTCACCGCCTAGCCTGGGCTAGGTAGTGGCTAGATTCAAAAAATGAATGACACTCAATTAAAAGAATTTTTATTGATCAATTTTCGTTTTTTTTTTTTTTTTTTTTTCTATTCTTCCGATGAACTTTGATGTTGCTGCTATCATCACCTGGAACACTTTTTGATTAGTAGAGCGTTTACAAATGTCTAATATACATATGTACATGGAAATTTTTCTTACCGTTATGAAGATTCGAACCCTGGACCTTTGGATTATGAAGCTGTAACGTTGTGCACTGTGCCACTGCCGCTTGGTTGACTACGTACATTTGGTTTTTATCCACTAATTTTATCACAGATAATTTTGCAATCTGTATGTGCAATTTCATAATTATCAAATATAATAGTTATAATTTGAATATATTTATATAATATAAAATTGATATTATAATAATTTCATATTTATAATTCAACATCATAGTACCTATATCACCTAATACTCAGCTAATTTATTTTGGATGAAACGTGAAGAATGAATTATTTAAAATTAATTTATAACGAAACTCGAAGAGGCTAGATAGCTACTATCTAGCGGCTATATTGGTTTCCCACAAAACTATAGCGCCATCTGAATCGAGTGTTGTATTGCGAGTGCAGTTTGTTTGTTTGTTTGTTTCCGTTTGTTCTCGGTGGCAACGTGTACCTCGCAACGCTCAGCTTAGTTTTTCCAATTTTTTTACTTACGCGTCCTGATAGAAAAACTTCTGCGTTGAAAATAATTTGAAAATATACAATAACATAACCTCATCTTGTTTATCGGGTGCAGCTGGTCAATGGGAATAGAATTTGCCATATTGACATATAACTTGACTTTGTTATCTGTGTTTAGTGCCGACTATCCAGAGGCTGAACAGCCACTGGATAGCATTTCCCAAAAAAACAGCGCCACCTGTGTCCCGTAATTACTAGCGAATCGCTACCTAGTGGCTGGATAAGATTTTTTCTTTGGTAATGGCTGTCCAGAGGCTGAACAGCCACTGGATAAAAATCCTATCTGGTCGGGGCTATACAACCACTGGCTAGGCACTAGTTGCAGCTAGATTGATTTCTACACGGGCATTTCTACGACTGTCGTGATTTTACCGACGAACAGTACTGCTTCGGTCAGGCAGGCTCGTTTCACAGTCAAACTTCTTCGATCATTGTTATTATTGGAGGTAGGGAAGGGGCTGGAGGGAGGGGGGGGGGCACCCGCCCACCCACTTCCCCCCCTTCCTCCAGGGGGTTACTTGGACTAAGTCCACTGCTTGAATTTTCATTCAAGGGGGGGTGGCCCCCCCTCCCTCCAGCCCCTTCCCTACCTCCAATAATAACAATTCATCACCATTGCTATTAACTTTCAGTCAACAACTTCTTCGATCATTATACGATACAAATTAATCTTTCACTTTTTTTAACACACACACACACACATACCCGCACGGTTCAATACAAAGTCAAAGACAAAGACCGCAAAGACGTATACTCGTCGACACACACGCCTACGCCTACACGCGTCTGGGGAATTCCAGCTCGACTTGGCCTAGGTCCGGACCTCAACAAACGCGATATCCTTACTTCCGATTTAAGTCTCGATTGAAGTGTCGGGTTTTGGGCTTGCCATTAATGATTTTCGGAAACTTCCTCCGACAATCCTGCCCTGAACGAATCTGAACTGATTCACAAGGTACAAGCTCATCCAGCACTCCGAAATGATCGGAAGAGCCTGGTCGTAAATGGTGAGGTCCGGACGGATGTCGATTGCGCTGTACTTCCCCATGTACACAGCTCGTTTCCTGTCAGTCGGTGTTAGCTGTCGAATAGACAATTTTAATGTGTAGGTTTGTAAGACACGTTTGAATTTAAGTAGCCAGTTGATCGACTTTCATTTAGAATAATAATAATTAGACTCGGAGCCAGTCTTGTACCGAGCCGAACTTCAGACCTGCCTCCAACCATGCAACGGTATTATACCATAACAAAAAGTTCATTTCAGGCGGCCAAAACCAAAGCAACACCAATTTCTCGCTGATTGATTGATTGATTAATTGGTCGGTTAATTGACTCGACGATGAACGGATTGATCGATAGTGCATCTCTGCCTGGTATCGCCGTTAAATTTGTAGTATATCATTATTCGATATCGTAGGTAGACTATACTGTTCCTACAATAGGCATTTTATGGACAAATAGTGACGTCCGCTCGTTCAGGCCGGGTGAAGTTTTGTTGATAAATTAATCATCGAGAGACTCCAACGAGAAAAATTCTTTCGATTTGTCGTCAGCGAGCGGACGACGCTGGCACGTTTGCTACAAGAATATTTGACACATCGTTTGAACAAAAAAAAAACTGCATCTGACGTTGACTTATTTTATTGTATATTAATTATTATACTGCATTTCAGTCATTATTCCCACACAACATACGTTTGTTTGCCACAATTGTTTTCTTACTGTATACGTTTTATAAATTCGCTCCTGTACGTTCAAGATAAGTTACTCCCTCGCGCACAGTCTATAATGCACCTAATTCTGTAAAGAAAATAAGATCACCGAAGTGGAGGTGATCGTTGTAAGAAATGCTATGGAAGTGCGGTGGGTTCGAATTAACGTGAACGAGGATCAACTAGATGTTTGTAGATTACTGTAATCATTTGTTGGACGTTCACACACTCGGCGTTTTCGTCTATATAGTGATAAAAAAAAAAAAAAAAAACTGAACCAGTTTTTACATATACTTTACATGTACTTATATACTATACATGTATACAAATATCTCGTAAATGTTAGAACGTTATTTTCTATCTATTAGTATGTATGTAAATAATTGGAGGAATTTAATGGTTCGTAATTAGAGTTTGGAATCTCTGTGTTTTGTATCAGTTATCACGATGCAGTCGTAGCTGCAGGATCGTTAGATATATGATGACTGCAGCGCAACGACCGTATTGCAAAGATAATCGATCCTCGGCTAAACTCTATCCTTTACATCCCTAGGTTGTACCCAAGACGAATTCGAATGCAAGAACCAAAACTGCGTCAGGCAAGATCTGCTATGCAACCGCTACGACGACTGCGGCGACAATTCCGACGAAGAAAACTGCGGTAAATTTTTACGCGATGTTTTCGACCGATAATTTCGCCTCCCGAATCCTTGATACACGATTTTTAATCTCACATAACTTTTCATTTCCAGTTCCAACCCAACCCCAACCAGGCGGTAAGAATATCATACAATATGACTACCTTATACAAATCTTTTATTTTCTGCTTGAAAAACCAGAATTTTTTCCTCCCCCAATCCGCTTTACGGTCCCGTTTTGAGTTTGCCGATTTCCGATCACTCGATCGCGATCGTCCATTCATTGGAATGGCCGAGGGGATCCCCTCTAGTTCTGAAATTAGAGAAATGAAAGGTCAGGCTAAATTGGGACGAACTTTTCCAACCCTTACATCTCCGTCGATCGAACAATCCAAAGACCCCTCGAAGCCGTGCTCGGCCAACGAATGGAGGTGCGAGAACGGACCCTGCATTCCCATGAGTCAACGGTGCAACAACATCGTCGATTGTCCAAGGGACGACTCCGACGAACTGGACTGCAAACCTGAGGTCTTGCCATGCTCCCCTTGGGAATGGCGGTGCGAAAACGGCCCCTGCATCCTGTTGGGAGAACGGTGCAACGGCCGGCAGGATTGTCCTCATGATAATTCTGATGAGCTAGACTGTACTCCACCCGAAATTCCGCGTCCCTCCCCGGCCTCCCGTGAGTTTAGTTAGCACACGCTCGCATCTGCACACATGCATTTGGTCCGGATCTTGATAGCGGATGAGCGGCTTGTACAGCCGACCTGGTTTGCGGTTTGCTTGAGTTTTATCGCTTGATAAATACAATACATTCACCGATCAGGGATAATCAAGGGATACTCTCGCGCTGGCTTCGCTGACGATACGTTAATGACACTAATTTTCCGATTATAAGTTTAACGAGCCGAGAAACAAAAAATTGTTGCTCGAAATAACACTGAACGCCGAATGAACAGGAGCGCAAAGGCGTAAACTGTAACCCCCTAAAAAAACCGACCAAATCATTATTTTACTTATTATACTAAATATTGCGAGTATATACTAAAATTTGAAAGAAATGAATTTTTCTAATTACACAATTTAATACAAGTATACCATAAATCATAATACAATTACGCACTAATCAGGCTTTTACAGAATTCGATTAAGGGGAGGGACCAGTCGAATTTTACGGACCTGTCTAAATTCTCGAATATCTCCGAAACGGGGGTATCAATCGGATTGTCCTTTCGGCAGCCGATGTTTGAGGAGTAATGACATCGAGTTTTCTTGTAAAAAACATGAAATCTTTATTTTTTTTTTTTTTTTATGCGTCGAAAAATGCGGGCGGGTGACTTATTTCGACTAGCATCAGTGCCCACGCATCATTGGGGCGGACAAAAGTATGTAACAGCAAGTCTATACGGTATGACGAACACACCCATTCCAAAACATCTTCGTTCCATGCAGTAATTAAGTAGAAAAGTGCGAAGTACGATTTCGTTGTAATTAGCGATTAAAAATTGTTGGGCAGCCATGGTAAATGGTTGGGTTGTCATGGCAATCCTTAGTTTCCGAGATGCCCGAGAAAGAAATGACAGCGCAGAGTCGTTTCGTCGGTACTGTAGACGGGTGACTACATTGTTACATCTCGGAAACTAAGGATTGCCATGACAACCCAACCATTTACCATGGCGGCCCAACAATTTTTAATCGCTAATTACAACGAAATCGTACTTCGCACTTTTCTACTTAATTACTGCATGGAACGAAGATGTTTTGGAATAGGTGTGTTCGTCATACCGTATAGACTTGCTGTTACATACTTTTGTCCGCGTCAATGATGCGTGGGCACTGATGCTAGTCGAAATAAGTCACCCGCCCGCATTTTTCGATGCATAAAAAAAAAAAAATAAAGATTTCATGTTTTTTACAAGAAAACTCGATGTCATTACTCCTCAAACATCGGCTGCCGAAAGGACAATCCGATTGATACCCCCGTTTCGGAGATATTCGAGAATTTAGACAGGTCCGTAAAATTCGACTGGTCCCTCCCCTTAAGGGGTAACACCACTCTAGCGCCAGCAAAAAAAGGCCGAATTTTGATATTTTTTTTCTAAGATATAGGTAACGGGATCGGGTTTATTTATTCAGGGTTTATTAAACACATATTGAAGTACGTAAACAAATTTTTTTTATTGCAGTTCTTATACAAAATGGCTGTGACAGAGCCAGTCTCCAAAAAGGTCTTTTTTTTTATGGGCGGAATCCTAACTCCGAAAGGATGAAAGCAAAAATTAAAAAAAAAAAGTTTCTTGAAGTAAATGTTATTGGCTGAAGAAGTACATAGCCGTTTTTGGATTTAATGAAAACTTTTTTTTTTATCATCAATTTACTGCAGATTCTTACGTCGAAAACGTGAACATTTCTGAAAACTTGTGCCATTTTTGCAAAAACTGATTTAAAAATAAAACCTTATGTTTACAACAGTACATACCCTTTTCATTAGGTACTGAGTAAGAAATGATTGGAAAATTTAATTTTTATCTGGGTCCCAAAAAGAAAACTCATTCCCTCACTCTTTACTGAAACCTGGATTGTACATTTCAATCGGATCGTAGGTTGCCGCGCTTATACATTTTTTGCAGTTGGCAGCATTGTCAATGAAGCCATACTATCATTGTTGCAAGGCTCGAAGAGATGTGTTGTTGTCAACCGGTTTTTAATTAATTATTTAAATGTTACATTTTTATGTCTCATTCCCTCACACCATCTGAATATAAGGTAATTATTTCATTAGTAATAGTCATTATGCTGTTTCACATGTCTTGAGGGGTAGAAATTTTGCCTCGAATCGTAATTCGATTTGAAGTTAATGTTTGACTAGATTTTGTAGTTTATGTTCGATTTTATCATTCCCTCACTATCATTCCCTCACTTCATTTTATTAATGAAAATTCTATTAATTCGAAAAAGGTGGGGACCACATAGTCAGCTGAGGTAAGTTACTTGTGTACTACATATTGAATATATAAAATTGTCAATTATCATAAATTATATTCTTATTATTACATGAAGTCATTTTTCGCAAATTCGTGAGAACTACTCATTTGTTTAATAAGCCCTGAATAAATAAACCCGATCCCGTTACCCATATCTTAAAAAAAAAATATCGAATTTCGGCTTTTTTTGCTGGCGCTAGAGTGGTGTTACCCCTTAAGTAATTGAGACTGCAGAGGTTTATTAATCGACATTCGAACCTAACCGAATTTGATTCGTATGCCAATTGATACGATTAAAATTTAATTTTAGAATATAGTTTCTTATTTTATTTCTATTTTTTCATTGTTTTTAACAGCTTGCACAATTACTGCAATAAACATGGTCAAGTAATTCTGACGACGGACTGCATCCAATCTATTTTTCTTTTTTTGTTGTATTCCCGTCGAGGAATTCCTTTGTTGAAAAAGAACCTGTGAATACTGACGATAAGTAGACAGAGAAATGAACCTAAATGAGTTTTGGACGAGGTGTCCCACAGACTTTGCAATTTATTGAACTCGATACTCGCGTACGAATCGTACGACTAAATTTTCTGATAATTCCGCTCGCACTGGTGGTAATTCCCGTTTTAATAGGCTCTTAAGGGGGCTCCAGCGACTACGGCCGAAGTCAAATACCGTCGAAAAATAAATTTGTATTTTAAAGCTTATATTCATCTTGAAAAATCTTATAATTATTTTTGAAGCAAAGATACTACAAAATACTCCGATCTAAAATTGCATTTTACTTATTATACTTGAATAATAATTATACGATTGGTTTTTCGGGGGTAGAAGCAGCTCCATAGAATCCGATAATTCTGGAGAAAGAATGTCGAACGAATATTCTACGGATATAACCAAGGATTCAAGTACCAATCGGAAGAACAAGAACAAGGGTGATCGGAAAGGGAATAAAAAGGATGGAAAAGGCCATAGGAAGGCAACCGAGACTTCAACGAGAGGAGAAACCGAAGAGGAAACATGTCCCGATGATCAGCATTATTGCGATAAAGGAAAATGCGTCGAATATGAACGTACTTGCGATGGGGCTTACGACTGCGAGGATCGTTCGGACGAACGGGAATGCGATTATTACAATGAAGAGCTGAAGAATTTCGAGTATGATGAAGACTCTGACGGAAGTCACTGGAAAAATGACGATACCGATCTGGGAACGATTCGTAACGATTTAAAATCGACTACCGATGTAGACGCTACTACCGAGACCTACGAACATCAAACTGTCACCGGAAAGAAAAGTATTATCGATATTGGCGACTCCATAAAATCCGATAATAATTCTGGAGACAGAAAGTCGGAAGAAACTTCTGTGGAAATAACCAGAGAATTGAGTACCGATCGGAAGCAGAAAAGCAAGAGTAATCGAAAAGGAAAGAACAAAGAACGGAAAGGCGCCCATGAAAAGTCGACCCAGACTCCAACGACAGACGAAACGGAAAACGACGACACCGAGCTGAAGACGACTCGTATAAACGACTTAAAATCGATCGTCAATGTAGGCAGTACCACCGAGACGTACAGACATGAATCTGGCATCAAGTATGAAAATATTTTAAATATCTTTCCCTGGTCGGGAACCGCCCATGATTCCAAATCAGCTGAAGTCAAATCCATCCAAGCCTCATCCAATGGTCCGAAAGTTACTACGCAAAAATGGTCGTCGGACTCGAGGAGGTCCCACTCTAGAACCGATGATTCGAAATCATCAGAAAATGAATCGTCCAGTAGTACATCGAGTAAGCCGACTGTCACAACTGAGAAATCTGTCTGGGAGTTACCGTTCTGGCCGTCGTGGGGATACGATGCGAAGGAATCGAAAAGTGGAGAGCAGAACAGCCCTCTTCGGGAAACTTCTGATTCAATTAATAAAAATAGCGAAGAGCAGATGCAGGGTGATAGCGAAGACTCAGAGCTCGTCGATGTTCCGGAAAACACTTCAACGACAACCGATGAATCTACAACTCGCGATGAAACTCGACCTACCAGCTCAACCTATGGGGTGACTAGCTCATATTCAAAGTCTGCAGAAACCGAAAGAAAGACGTGGACAAATTCCATCACGAGACATGACTCTGTAACGGAGAGGGTAACCTCGGCGAGCGAACGCTTGAAGCAAAACTACAATGCTTACAATAATCAATTTGCATGGCCCGGAAACCCGAGAGAATGGCATGGACGTGGACGTGAACGTGACTGGCAGGAGAAACGTCGCCAGTATTATGAAAGGCTGCGACAGCAGCAGATAAGAAAACAGCATGAGGAAGAGGAGCAGAGGCGCATGAGAGAGGAACAGGAGCAGGATCGTCGCCGTGACGAGTACTACCGTCGAATTTGGGAACTTAACAGAAAAAACCAAGAGATAAAGGAAGAGGAGAGGAGATTACGTATCGAAAAATTAAACGAGGAACGTCGCCGGTCCAAGATCGCCGGTAGTGAAAACAATTGGGGACGGTGGCCCAGCAGGAAGGACTGTTTCGGAAGAAACCACCGGTGCCACGGTCTTGGAAGATTAACCGAAGGTAGAAAAGCTGCGAATGCACCGCTTGTAAGGGGTCCGTCGATTGCTGTACAGTTGGAAAGCTTATGGGATAAAAGGCGATCAAGGATCGCTGAAATATTCCGTAGATATTTAATGACTGTGGAAAACACGTTGTGATTTGCCTGGTGCTCTCATTCGAAGGAAATTTATGGATACTATTTGATTTCGGGAAAATGTTACGTCCTGCTCGTTCTTCTATCGTAGGTCCTCGAAAATGTGTGTTGTGACGTCCGCATACTGGCCTTTCGTCGTCTCTTATCCTCGTACGTCACGGTCTGTGTTCACAAAGATACCAGCCAAACGCACAAACTCATTCATTCGTTCACCTTATCATAAAGCATCGTTTTACACAGATTTGTACATACACACTTACACGCCTTAAGGATGGCCCGTTTTTATCAACCTGCGGAATCAGATTCTCATTTGATCAAACAAAGACTGGCTCGATAAGCTTTCTCCTTGTGGGACCGTTTTGGATTTAGATTCCGCAGATTTTTGGAACCGGTCGTTCTTTTGTTATGGCCTTTTCCTGACACGTCCCGACGTTTCCATTTCCATTTCCGAATCCACGTTGTACGGCCAGCAATGAACTCTGTACTTCCATCCATTGTACATACATAGCTATACCTGCACGTAACCTGTACTGGTAGACTGTAGAGAGAGTATCATATGCCCGAGGCTACGATGCTTCTATAGCATCCCCTGGGAATACGATTCTACAAGTCTATCTACGGTTATAAGACTTACGATTAGTGCTTCAAGTATTAGATAGCTGATCTTGAGCCGTTGACCCGTTTGGAGGTACAGAAATCATCTGAATATCATTCAGATGGTTTTTGTGTAACCGTTTTTGGCCAAAGCTGCTTTATGTGTCTCTGTGTATATACACCAGCTACCAACTCGTAACATTCTATGTACATATCATACCTACGTCCAATCTACATATCGAACACGCCTCTGTATAGAAGCTTCGTGTGCAGCTATAAACGCCATTATCTGTTTCCACTGTGTCCCTGTGACTCGAGGAGTCAGTTTCCACATATTTACTCGAGAGTCGAAAGACGGCTCACAATCAGTTTAACTAGAGGGAAATCGTGCTGGTACCTTTTATTTTTCATCATTTCCCTCTGGTTTTTTTGATTTTTCTATTTTTGGTTGTCCCGGTTTACGGACGACACCGTAGGTATGGCTGATTGTCCCCCGATGGACTTCACCTGCGGAGATGGCTCTTGCGTCCCGCAAAGCTCGGTTTGCAACGGCATCGACGACTGCCCCCTCGCCGAAGACGAGCTTCACTGCGGTATTAATACGTCCTTCAAATTTCTCTGCTATGCTAACCCTTATCACTGCCTGCATTTGCTACATGCTGTACTTGCCGCTTGACCAGCCATGGCGTATTTCCTCGTCACAGAATGGTTTCAGATACATATAAATACCAGCTTTGTCGCGTCTAAAAGCGTTGCGTCCGCTGCAAGCTTGGACAACGAACTATAGAAAACTTGACTTTTCCGATTTCTCATTGTGAAATATATAAGTTCTGAAACCCTCTTGACGTTCTCTGCATCATCTAGTTTATCGCACGTAGTATGGACATGTCGCAATAGCTGCTTGCCAGAAGCATCCAGCGCAGCGGTATAACTTTTTTATCATAAATAACGACACGAATGGAAAGGAATAATTTTGAAGTTGAAAAAAGGAAAGTATACCGAGCTGGATTCTTTCGAATGTAGAACAACGCCCTTTAGAACATATCTTGAACGTTTATTACCCTGAATATTTTCACCCAGGTATACTCACAATTCACTCATGTTTCTGCGGTTCGCAATAATTCACATCTGGCACTCGTTATTATATACGAAAATTGTTAATCACTTGTATTATACATATCTACATATCTATATGTATACGTATATGTGTGTACATAAGCGTAGTCTGGTAGAACCATAAATTGAATCTGATGTAAGTCACGTGGAAATTGAACCGCATGCATCACGAATGAGTTCATCATTTCGAGGTCGATCACGCCCACGTATAATCCTCGGTAGCTTGAGGTTGAAAATTACACGTACGTATATTGCGTGGGCGATGATATTTACTTCAAATAAAGAAACGAACTAAGCTTTAAATGACTTAAGAACGATAATAAGTATACTAAACGCCTTTACGCAGCATTAGGAAACCAATCGTATATTATACATCACGGCAATTATTCTTCTCGAAGATCCGAGATCTTGATTGATTCTTGTCAAAAATTGACGAACGTAATTGTAACGAGAGGTTTAATCTCTGTATTGAATCAGGTTGACCACCTTGTGCTGTGTTTACAGGATTTACTAAAAACCAGAAAAAAAAAATAAAACAACTGATACAAATCGTTTTATAATACTGCACCGTTAAACTATTTATGCAAATTTAATAACTGCCCGCCAACCCTCAATCTGCATATCGTTAGAGCTGCTGTATGCTGCACTTCTCTAAATGATACGATACTAATTCTTTAACGAATCCTCGGACGAACACCTTTTCTGCCTGTCAATTTGCATACTTTTATAGGAGCATTTTTGAGACACCTTATAATCCACCAATTTAAGTCCACGTTCTATATATTATCTTCGACTATAATACATAATATAGCTATGTATTATTATGTGTGTATGTATGTATGTACGTATGTATCTACTATATAATACCGTTTTATCAATACATGTTACACATATGTATGTATATACCTATATTTGCTTTGTGTAAACTGTGTCATTTCGTTCTATGTATAAGTAAGCCACAATAGGCAAATCCAACTTTGCAACCGGCTCTATTCTCAAGCCATTTGTCCAAAGATTCCTATCTTCTGTGTATTATGTATATGTTGCCGTTTCAATACCCCGAGTCCGGAGATGAGGTAACGTATGCTTAAATAACTCAGCTCTGCGAAGGAATCGATGGCATATCACTTGTTATTGATGAGGCTGAATATCCTTCTATACAGTTATACACCTTTTACATGCATCTACCTACGTCCTGCATACATATACATGATATCTTCCGACTTTATAGTTAGTTCACATGTCTATCATTTGACAGGCTCTTTTCTGATTCTCATTTTTAGTTCTTGGAAGCGAAAATTCGAAAGAATTTCAACGAAATTGGATTACAATTAGGTATACCAATCATGGAAAGAAATTTCAAACTTTAAACTTAAAACCGCGTCTCGTTTCCTCCGAGTTTTCGCTTCGTCTTATACTCTGACGTCTTTCCTCTTCCTATATTATCCTATTCCTATCCATTGAATCAAGCTTCGCTTCCGTGGATACATCTCGCATGCCCGCGCTACATATCTTCCTCGTGTTAAATTAATCACCCGTCCTGTGTTTACATATAAATAAATGTCTGTCCGTGCTTTCGCTTTACTCGTGTTGCTGCAAATACCCGGCAACGCAGAGACGCGGTGCACTATCCTGGAGTTCAGATGCGTCAGTGACGGTAAATGCATCAACGAGGCGTACAGGTGCGACGGAACCTTCGACTGCTCCGACCACAGCGATGAGGAAGGCTGTCCGCCGGGATCTGGAAACCAAACGGGGACTGGACCTGGTCACGGAAAGCCTGGGCTCATAGATCCAGATCACACGACGGAAGGAAACTCCGTGGGCGGAGAGACGACCGAAATTACCAGTATGCTTTTTGTGTCTCGCTGCTTTATACCTGTCGCGTTGTGCCAATTTAACAACACCCCGCGTGTAACAAACTGCGTATTTTGCACCCCGAATTTACGTTCACCCGGACTAGATAATTTTTCATACCATCCGATTCATTCCCGGAAAATTTCACCTAGCTTAGACGATCATTCATTCATTTCTTTTCACTTTTGTCCACTTTTCAGTTTCATTCATTTGGCACCAGTTTCTTGAGCCTACCACTTATTTTAAGTATTCTTCTTGAGCGAATCTGCTCGACTACTAGCAGGATAAAGCGATCCAACGCGAGTTTTTAGCACCGAATTACCAGCTATGCACTGCCAACCCGTGTTATCAATGCGACTACCTTACAGTCGAATTGAAGACTGGATTGTCCCCCGCGACGCGTTGCTGTTGATCGTTTGAGTCTTCTATTGCGTTAGATGAAAGATTATTCAATACGGTTCCGATTCAGATTGTGAAAAGGTTTGGGATTCCATGATCATGAATAACGAGGACTAGGTATCTCCTCAGCATCTGGCGTTCGAATCAGGCGTATATGAAATGATCGTTAGGAATAAACTGAAGCCCCAGGTAGCGGGGAAAATTTGTCAGTTCTTGATTCGACTTCTCAGGTTCGCGAGAATGCGACCCGGTCTCGGAATTCCGCTGTCTAAATGGCCAGTGCATCCCGCTTCGCAGGAAGTGCGACGTTGTCCCTGACTGCTACGATTCTTCAGATGAAACTAACTGCAGCGGTAAGAGCTTCGAGCTCCTCTCCTTCCACTCGTAATTCTTCGCTCCTTGGGCCCGCAGAATATGTATTTTTTTTTTTTTATCTTTCTTTTTTTCTCGATCCTTGATCATTTCGTCTCTATCGAGTACGAAAATGTTATCATTCTCCTGGAGAGATTCAGCACCTTTGTCCCGGAGCTTATACCCCTTCCCAACTTCCACCTGTTGCCCAGATCCGCCCGTGTTTCTTATATGTTTGTAACCCGGCGCCTCCCAAGGGTGCCTCGCACGTCCGAGCTTTGTGTCAGCTATGTTTGTATTTATGCGAAGAGGACAATGTAACCTGGACGAATGGAAGTGCGCCAGCGAGGAGTGCATACCAGAATTCCAGAGGTGCGATGGGAACATAGACTGCCCCGATGCATCCGACGAATTCGAGTGTGGTAACTACTTCTAATCGTGCTTGCTTCGTCTGTCCTGCCCTGCCCTGCCCTGCCCTGCCCTGCTGTATGCCGTGTCGTTTGTCTCATTTTCGAAGGGATTGTGAAGCCCGATTTATACACTTACTTGAATACACAAGGGCCACATTGCGCAGGTTACTACAGATATTACGTTCTCGCTTTCTATATGCAAACTTGCCAGTCAATTTATTGCCCACGTTCACCTCTACGCATCATTACCCACGAATGGATATATGTGTGACACGATCGTACCGAATCTTTTATACTTTGCCTGCGCTTGTCTGATTATTGTCAAAGTCCGATATTTCATGATTATCAACGTATTATGCATATAGGTGGGAGAAAATCCAAGAAACGACCTAATGACCGTTTAATTATTGCGCAGTCGACCTTTATTCATACCATCTTAGATCTACACAATTGATTTACGAATCCAAATTTTGTCTACAGCCTGTGATCCAATTATCCGTGTAACGCTCCGGTGATCCAATTAATTATGTCCAGTAATTTTGTAGACTGAATTCTTGTCTAATTCGATATTTACCGTTGAAGAGGCCAGTTCTCAGATCTTTCATTCAACGACACGGTTTCAGTGTTTAACACTTGCCGGAGCGATCGATGCTCGCTGGTCTCGTACTGAATGCAAACACCCTAAACATATCGCAATACAATGGGCAGGGATGGAAAGATTCATGCAATTGTTAATCGTCGACGAATCAACGGCTTACAAATAAATAAAAATCATTTATAGTGCTCGATTGTCCGACCGGATTGTTCCAATGCGATGACGGTTTGTGCCTGGATGGCAATAAGCATTGCGACGGCGTACCAGACTGTCGGGACGAAACCGACGAGAAGAACTGCTGTACGAATTACATAAGTCCATTATCAAAGCTCTAGCTTCTTCTGGCTACCGTTTTCTCGCCTTTTCCCGCATCTGTTGTACTTTCTACGATAACTGTCATTCTACCGCAATCTAATATGCCTATGTGACTATATAGATCGTAGATACGTGTTTAAACTTGACTAGTGCTCTCGTAACTCTCTTCTAACCATAATTCCCGAATCTGCGATCGTTTGTGATACGTAAACGCATCTTACCGCAGCTGCAAGAAGGAATGAAAGAATCTAACCAACGGTAGGCATGCTAAAGGAAATAAGGAGAGCCTGCGATTGACTGAATCCGGTATATCGACTAACCGCACAGCTGATAGGTTCCGGTTTTTTAGGAACGTTAATTCCTGCTCGATTAAAATTCTACTCACGATCAGTCGTCTCGTTGTCATAGTTGCGTGATTTGAATCCTAGTCAATCTATTAACCAACCCTGCGAAAGGACTATTAAGGTATTAAATAATAACCGAAAACGAATGAAGGCAGTAAATCTTTGGGGCGGAAGGGGAGAATTTATCGTCGAAAAACGTTGTCTCCCATTCTGTGGATAATATTTCTCCTAGAATGAAATACGTTCGGAAATTTTCTACCTTAATTCGTTGAAACTGCACCAAAAGTTGAACCGTAACAGTTTTTACCTCTTTTATTCTTTCAGCACAGGTTGCCTGTTTATTATTATAGTATACTAACGTTTTAAACTGTTCTTCCACATCTTTCATATTACAAATATATTAATATATCTGTCGTCATATACTTATGTATATTTTATCATCTAAATGTTTCTATTCTGTATACAGGGTGACCCAAGACCCCCGGACCGGAAGGAATAGGTGAATTCCTCGTTTGATTTTGAGACGAAATTCCCTTTTCGAAAACTTCGTCCGATCAACGGTGTCCAAGTTATTAAAGATTGAGAGTAGCTAATCAGCGCCTCGCTTTAGGTCCGTGCCAGTGCCGGGTTAATAGTGAACGGCGGGCAGGGCCCGTGGTTTATTTTACATTTGGCTACTTTCTTCTTCACTTTACGATCGACGCGTATTATTATTATTATTATTATTATTATTTTTTTTTTTTTTTTTTTTCTACCGGACCGTAGTTCTACGTGTCCGGTAGAAAAAAAAATATATAAAAAAAATAAAATAATAATAATAATAATACGCGTCGATCGTAAAATGAAGAAGAAAGTAGCCAAATGTAAAATGAACCACGGGCCCTGCCCGCCGTTCACTATTAACCCGGCACTGGCACGGACCTAAAGCGAGGCGCTGATTGGCTACTCTTAATCTTTAATAACTTGGACACCGTTGATCGGACGAAGTTTTCGAAAAGGAAATTTCGTCTCAAAATCAAACGAGGAATTCACCTATTCCTTCCGGTCCGGGGGTCTTGGGTCACCCTGTATATACATTATATATTATACTATATATGAATACAAATTTACCTTAGGTATGAATTTACATATATCTCTTTATGTACATATATTATGCTCCTTTTTTCTAATCGAAACTATGTATATAACTAATATACCTATCTACGTATATTATTATAGAAAATTTAATGGAATCGCATGAAGAACTGAGCGATACGTATATATACACATACGACTACTTTGATCCACACATGCTGATCCATACATGTGATTGAGAACGTCTAAAATTGATGTAAATTCGCGTGCTGTGCGTATCGCTCATCGTCCTTTTCCTTGTGTTAAAAAATTCCTACAAAACAACAAGTTCCGAAGTTTCATCATGAAATTTTCTAAATTCCAGCCTGTCCAGTCGGCCAGTGGCCATGTGCAAACGGAAACTGTATCGATCCGAACTTCCAGTGTGACGGGCATTTAGATTGTCATGACGGAAGTGACGAGGCCAACTGTCGTAAGTTTTCTAAAACTTATCCTACGCTTTTATCGAACGATGAATATATGCTGTGATCCATCTTCTTCAATTAGCTACAGTGGAACCCCCGACACCGTCGCCTACCTGTCGACGAGATGAATTTCAGTGTAGTGACGGCCAATGTATTCCGCGATCGGCACGCTGCGATCGACGTTCTGACTGCAGGGATGCTGGCGACGAAGCTGGCTGTCCTCGTCAAGGTAAGTCGAACGGTTCCGATCCTGTGGTATAGTCATTTGAGTCGGTCAGATAGCCAATGTGAGTTCGGCTCCTTATCTATCGCGTCCACGAATAACTTATTCCTAATTAACTTAGTCTCTCCATATAACGCACGTATATACAAGCTGTGTGAGGAAATCTACTTGCATAATGAGAGATGAATAAATGACCAACGAGATAAACTGCACTCTCATAAGTAGATGGATACTTCGTATACCTAGAATCGCTAAAGTATTCGCAAAACACTGTCAACAACCAGCTCCAGGTAACCACGGTGTTGGACATATATCTTCTGTTCTCGTCTCTTTGCGCGGTTAGCTACGTAAATTCACTAAATTCGCCAAAAAGCAACTATTCTGCTCTGAAATCATGATCGGAAGGACGGAGGTGCTTGATTTTTATACTGAATATGGAGTGGGCGAGAATTTCATAAGACAAGTTGATACAATCAACTCTTGTTGGCCATTCCTTCGTATGTTTTCATGTAGACCCATGGGACCATAAGCTTTGAGGCGAATTTCCGTTGATATGCAAAAAGCAAGATTGGCAAAGGGTAAAGAAGAGCGTTCATTCAATGATGTGAGACTTGTTCCGGTCTCTCGTTGAGCTAGTTACGTGAAATGTATAGGTTTGATAATGGATAGAATCGGTGGAAAAGGATGAGAAACGAGAACGAAGAAAAGGTAACACTGTGGTTCAGATTGGGTTACTTCTAGGTGTAGAAGCATTGGATAAAACCTCTTCTGCTGAGAGGCGTCCCGAGAGAACGACATACGCGACCGTACCTGTACCAAGAAGTTGTGCCGCGGGTGACTTTGTTTGCGATGACGGAGCTTGCATCCCCGCGGCTCACCACTGCGACCATTTCTACGACTGTCGTGATTTTACCGACGAACAGTACTGCTTCGGTCAGGCAGGCTCGTTTCACAGTCAAACTTCTTCGATCATTATACGATACAAATTAATATTTCACTTTTTTTTAACACACACACACACATACCCGCACGGTTCAATACAAAGTCAAAGACAAAAACCGCAAAGACGTATACTCGTCGACACACACGCCTACGCCAACACGCGTCTGGGGAATTCCAGCTCGACTTGGCCTAGGTCCGGACCTCAACAGTCGCGATATCCTTACTTCCGATTTAAGTCTCGATTGAAGTGTCGGGTTTTGGGCTTGCCATTAATGATTTTCGGAAACTTCCTCCGACAATCCTGCCCTGAACGAATCTGAACTGATTCACAAGGTACAAGCTCATCCAGCACTCCGAAATGATCGGAAGAGCCTGGTCGTAAATGGTGAGGTCCGGACGGATGTCGATTGCGCTGTACTTCCCCATGTACACAGCTCGTTTCCTGTCAGTCGGTGTTAGCTGTCGAATAGACAATTTTAATGTGTAGGTTTGTAAGACACGTTTGAATTTAAGTAGCCAGTTGATCGACTTTCATTTAGAATAATAATAATTAGACTCGGAGCCAGTCTTGTACCGAGCCGAACTTCAGACCTGCCTCCAACCATGCAACGGTATTATACCATAACAAAAAGTTCATTTCAGGCGGCCAAAACCAAAGCAACACCAATTTCTCGCTGATTGATTGATTCATTGATTGATTGATTAATTGGTCGGTTAATTGGCTCGACGATGAACGGATTGATCGATAGTGCATCTCTGCCTGGTATCGCCGTTAAATTTGTAGTATATCATTATTCGATATCGTAGGTAGACTATACTGTTCCTACAATAGGCATTTTATGGACAAATAGTGACGTCCGCTCGTTCAGGCCGGGTGAAGTCTTGTTGATAAATTAATCATCGAGAGACTCCAAGGAGAAAAATTCTTTCGATTTGTCGTCAGCGAGCGGACGACGCTGGCACGTTCGCTACAAGAATATTTGACACATCGTTTAAAAAAAAACTGCATCTGACGTTGACTTATTTTATTATATATTAATTATTATACTGCATTTCAGTCATTATTCCCACACAACATACGTTTGTTTGCCACAATTGTTTTCTTACTGTATACGTTTTATAAATTCGCTCCTATACGTTCAAGATAAGTTGATCCCTCGCGCACAGTCTATAATGCACCTAATTTTGTAAAGAAAATAAGATCACCGAGGTGGAGGTGATCGTTGTAAGAAATGCTATGGAAGTGCGGTGGGTTCGAATTAACGTGAACGAGGATCAACTAGATGTTTGTAGATTACTGTAATCATTTGTTGGACGTTCACACACTCGGCGTTTTCGTCTATATAGTGATAAAAAAAAAATAAATAATTAAAAACTGGACTAGTGTTTACATATACTTTACATGTACTTATATACTATACATGTATACAAATATCTCGTAAATGTTAGAACGTTATTTTCTATCTATTAGTATGTATGTAAATAATTGGAGGAATTTAATGGTTCGTAATTAGAGTTTGGAATCTCTGTGTTTTGTATCAGTTATCACGATGCAGTCGTAGCTGCAGGATCGTTAGATATATGATGACTGCAGCGCAACGACCGTATTGCAAAGATAATCGATCCTCGGCTAAACTCTATCCTTTACATCCCTAGGTTGTACCCAAGACGAATTCGAATGCAAGAACCAAAACTGCGTCAGGCAAGATCTGCTATGCAACCGCTACGACGACTGCGGCGACAATTCCGACGAAGAAAACTGCGGTAAATTTTTACACGATTTTTTCGACCGATGATTTCGCCTCGCGAATCCTTGATACACGATTTTTAATCTCACATAACTTTTCATTTTCAGTTCCGACGCAACCCGAACCAGGCGGTAAGAATATCATACAATATGACTACCTTATACAAATCTTTTATTTTCTGCTTGAAAAACCAAAATTTTTTTCCTCCCCGAATCCGCTTCACGGTCCCGTTTTGAGTTTGCCGATTTCCGATCACTCGATCGCGATCGTCCATTCATTGGAATGGCCGAGGGGATCCCCTCTAGTTCTGAAATTAGAGAAATGAAAGGTCAGGCTAAATTGGGACGAACTTTACCAACCCTTACATCTCCGTCGATCGAACAATCCAAAGACCCCTCGAAGCCGTGCTCGGCCAACGAATGGAGGTGCGAGAACGGACCCTGCATTCCCATGAGTCAACGGTGCAACAACATCGTCGATTGTCCAAGGGACGACTCCGACGAACTGGACTGCAAACCTGAGGTCTTGCCATGCTCCCCTTGGGAATGGCGGTGCGAAAACGGCCCCTGCATCCCGTTGGGAGAACGGTGCAACGGCCGGCAGGATTGTCCTCATGATAATTCTGATGAGCTAGACTGTACTCCACCCGAAATTCCGCGTCCCTCCCCGGCCTCCCGTGAGTTTAGTTAGCACACGCTCGCATCTGCACACATGCATTTGGTCCGGATCTTGATAGCGGATGAGCGGCTTGTACAGCCGACCTGGTTTGCGGTTTGCTTGAGTTTTATCGCTTGATAAATACAATACATTCACCGATCAGGGATAATCAAGGGATACTCTCGCGCTGGCTTCGCTGACGATACGTTAATGACACTAATTTTCCGATTATAAGTTTAACGAGCCGAGAAACAAAAAATTGTTGCTCGAAATAACACTGAACGCCGAATGAACAGGAGCGCAAAGGCGTAAACTGTAGCCCCCTAAAAAAACTGACCGAATCATTATTTTACTTATTATACTAAATATTGCGAGTATATACTAAAATTTAAAAGAAATGAATTTTTCTAATCACACAATTTAATACAAGTATACCATAAATCATAATACAATTACGCACTAATCAGGCATCTACTGAATTCGATTAAGTAATGAAGACTGCATACGTTTATTAATCGACATTCGAACCTAACCGAATTTAATTCGTTTGCCAATTAATACGATTAAAATTTAATTTTAGAATATAGTTTTTTATTTTTATTTTTATTTTTTCATTGTTTTTAACAGCTTGCGCAATTACTGCAATAAACATGGTCAAGTAATTCTGACAACGGACTGCGTCCAATCTATTTTTCTTTTTTTCTCATATTACATCGTGGAATTTCTTTGTTGAAAAAGGACCTGTGAATACTGACGACAATTAGACAGAGAAATGAACCTAAATTTTGCAATTTATTGAACTCGATACTCGCGTACGAATCGTAAGACTAAATTTTCTGATAATTCCGTTCGCACTGGTGGTAATTCCCACTCTAATAGGCTCTTAAACTGTTACAGCACAAGGGCTCGATCTCAAGGTGTACCCGAGCGACCAAATCATCAAAGAAAGTGAGTGGTATTTTTTTTATTTTTTCAAAGTTGAAAATGCCCGTTGGAATGAAAATTGCCCGTTATACACAAGATAGTTCAGTTAATGGGAGGAAATATGTTCACAACCTGCAGTTAACTTCTGCCGATTCTTCTGAAACTTTTGTAATAATTTCTAACAGAGATCGCATAACTTTTTTCTTTTTTCTTTATTCTTTTTCATTTGTCCTGAGCTCTGCGATTGAAATATTCAATTTTTGAACACTTTTTCAAACTCGGTTCAGATCTACAGCAATGAAAACGTATTTTCTACCAACATTACAGTTTTATTCACTTTTTGACCAGGAACAATTAGCGCGAGATGAATGATACTGCAATATGTTGTGCTTACAATGATGTTCGAATTATCTAGAGTATTAATATCTTTTTATTCTTTTTTCCCTTGCTCTGGTCAGAAGCGGCAAGTGAAGGTAAGCCTTCATCAAAGAGCAGCCTGAAATCATGCTAAATCGGCTTATTTTGATTTCGTGATCACATTCATGGAAATTTAATAGTTCATACCACATCCTGATGGACCACAGTTTTAATCCAGTTTTATTTGTATTGCAACAGTATTCCAAAATTTCAAATACTAATACCTACCACAGTTATTCGTACTTTTATCAAAGAACAACCATGTACAGTAATGTTCATTAATGGGTGCCCAGTGGCTAACTTTTTTTTCCGGGAACCAGTCTCCTTTCTGGTCTTTTTTATGTGCCTATGATCGATGAAGCAGTCGACAGAAGAGCTTGGGAAACCACGACGAAGCCTCCCGCTGTTGTCATTCCGCATTCGCATAACCTCTAAGTTCGCGAGAACACAAATAATTTTGATAATTAATTAAAATTGAATTAATTTTTCCCTCATGATGTTCCGCATTTAAGACTCGATGGATGTGAAATATTTTATATAGCTTAGCATATTACGGAGAGCCTAATGCCCGGAGCTTTTCCTAACCAATAAATAGAATGCCGGGAACGCTGATAAGGTTAACCTGTGCAGTAATTTGAACTGTTTTTGGATTCATCGCAACGAACCAGTAATAACCTTATTAGGTATAAAATTATATCGATAACACGTAGTAAAAAAAATGGGTTCATCATTTGTAAATTCATTCTGATTCTCGTACTCGAAAATTTATTATCAATTCGTCTCATTTCACTACTCGCATACTAATCATCCATCCTTCTAGCATTTATGTCGATTGGGTTCATTTCGATCCCTCGACGATATGACTCAAACAAATTCCCACAATTTATAGGACAGAAGTTGCAGCAAGGTTCATTCTACGTTAGTAGCAACGCTCTTGAGAATCCATACACAGTTCCCATCGTTGGATCAGATTGGAACTGGCAAGTGGCCTCGAAAATGACTTCTAGTTGCAGACGCAGATCTTGATAATCTATACGTGGGGTAGTTTCTCATCGTAGAACTATACTCAAGCTGGAAAGTGGCCTCCGGTTCAACTCATTAGATTGATATTTCCATTAAGCATTTTCCATTTAGCTTGTTTCAGATTACAGTGAATATTTTATGTAATTCGAATTTTCCTTCATCGAATATTGAAGACAAGACAAACAAATGTAATACATTACTTGAATTTTATCTATCCCTTTAGATTCTGATTGAACCTACTTTAAACGTATCAATCTAGTTGAGTCGTTGAAATAATTTCACCTTACTTGACAAATACCTCTCAATTTTATGTCTGAAAAATAATATATGAGATTTCTGAATATCAATGACTGAATGTTTTCATTTGCAAATTACATTTAATGAAGTATATCGCATTACTCATCTTGATAATCGATACATGGGGTAGATACCCATTTTTAAACCGCACTTTAGGCTTTGGACACAAATATTGTTAATGGATACGTTTAGTAGATTCTCATCGCAGAACTAGACTCGAACTGGCAAGGGGCCTGTAAAATGACTTCAACATTTGGACACAGATCTTGATGATGAATACAGAGGGGAGATTCTCCTGTTCAAACCAGACTTTAGGCGTCGACTTTGACTTGATATCGTCAAGGGATCGAAATGAACCCAATCGACATAAATGCTAGAAGGATGGATGATTAGTATGCGAGTAGTGAAATGAGACGAATTGATAATAAATTTTCGAGTACGAGAATCAGAATGAATTTACAAACGATGAACCCATTTTTTTTACTACGTGTCATCGTTATAATTTTATACCTAATAAGGTTATTACTGGTTCGTTGCAGTGAATCTAAAAACAGTTCAAATTACTGCACAGGTTAACCTTATCGGCGTTCACGGCATTCTATTTATTGGTTAGGAAAAGCTCCGGGCATTAGGCTCTCCGTAATATGCTAAGCTATATAAAATATTTCACATACATCGAGTCTCAAATGCGGAACAATATGCGGGAAAAATTAATTTAATTTTAATTAATTATTAAAATTATTTGTGCTCTCGCGAACTTAGAGGTTATGCGAATGCGGAATGACAGCGGCGGGAGGCTTCGTCGTGGTTTCTCAAGCTCTTCTGTCGACTGCTTCATCGATCATAGGCACATAAAAAAGACCAGAAAGGAGACTCGTTCCCGGAAAAAAAAGTTAGCCACTGGGCACCCATTAATGAACATTACTGTACTTATACCTTACACAGCTGTTACTGATAATATTTCTTTTGTTTTTTGCTGCTAATTCCAAATATTCCACCAACAGTTACAGTTATTCGCTGATCGGGCGACTAGATATCTCACTATAAGTAGATTATTATATCGGAGATTTGACTTATCAATTCTTTTTATTACATCACACACATGTAACACATTAGCTCATGCATACGCATACACCCAGTCCGCCTACACCAACTCGCGCTCGTAATACAGATGTAACATCTAACTACTGATCGCAAACAATACAGCGGCTATAATATGGCACCGGAATCTTTTTCCTTGCCACATTGTTTCGCTGTATAAAGGAAATCCATAATAATTAAATCATCCGGCCAATGACCAATTCGTGAATTATATCAACGATTCAGTCATAAACCCATGTTATACTTCATGGGCGCAAATTTTGTAAAACATTAACGCAATTATATACTAAAAGAATTCGTTAACACGTTGGAATCATTTCGTGGAGAATTATTCAATTGAGGCATGTGATCAACTTGCATGGACTATTGTAGTTTATTCTAAATTTCTAATACCTAATGTATATATAACATAACAAGGTGAATTTAGTATACGCGTTCTACGAAGACGTGGGCATTATTATTATTATTATTATTATTATTATTATTATTATTATTATTATTATCGGAAACGCTAACCGCAGGTCTTCAAGTTTGGTCCGCTGCTCAATTACCATTGTGTTGCTAATTATTAGAGAGTAGCTTAATTTTTAGAACTCATAGGCCAGGTTGTGAAAATTATAATTAAAACGTAACGTCATTACACCTTCAACTAGCCATTACATTACAAATAGGTTCAATTACATATCACGAATTCAATGGATAGTTGAATCGATTATCGAAATTCAAAAGTAATCGATGGCTCACAACCCTGTGCTTGTAGGTATATCGCGTGATCTGAATTCATCTCATCGCTACTCTACGTTATACCAAACCTTGTGAAGACTATACCGTTAAGCTTACAATGGCCGATGAGCATTTTTGGATAGAAGAATTTCAGTCGAAAAAAAAAATGCGAATGGAATATCGGTAAACAACGTCTACACTTATACAGATCACATACTTACACAAAGTATTGCAGCAGAGGACTGTTGTGTTCCAATGTTTTTCGGTACATACCTGCACGCGATATGGATTTTTTCGAATGTCCTTATATGCTCGCGGAATCCGTGTGATGTATGATATTGCACAGCGTGCGCGCGGAAAATTCTACTACGTGTTTTTTTATTGCCTTCTTCAGCGCATCGACGCGTCTTGTTGTTAGCGATGACCATTCAAAGAGTTCAATGTTTCCCTTCACAAACCGGAAAGGAATGAATTTTAAAGAAACTATTTTAACGTACCTCACGCTAGATCGAGAGGTCGTTATTCAGTGTCGAGACGAAGGTCTACAGCGTGCCAGGGTCCGCTGGAGCCGCGAAGACGGTGCTCCTCTTCCACCTGGAAGCACCGATGTAAATGGCAGACTTGAAATGCCCAAGGTTCAGGTCATCGACAGCGGCAATTACGTCTGCGAGGCATTGGGATTCCCCGCGAACACCCCGGGACGGAGAGTCATCGCACATCTAACCGTCGAAAAGGGTAAGTCCTCCCTTTCTACTCGAAATTTCCGGTGTCCTCCGTTTATGGAGGGGCCGTTCGATCGTATGCTCGCCATCATTAATTGTAATTTAAATTCGCAGAAGAATCCCCGACCATAGAACCACTGCACGAATGTCAATTCGGCGAGGCCACTTGTAGCAGCGGTGCTTGTATACCGAAATCCGGAGTGTGCGATGGACGATGGGACTGCACGGACGGCAGTGATGAAATCAGATGCGGTAAGTCTCAGTGCCCGAGAATTTGACAAAACTGAAGATATGATCACGCCCTTGCTGGTCGTGGTTCATAGAGTTCAATGATCACCCACGCCTCGAATTATCGCCTACAACTATAATTAACTCTAGATACACTCGGCCGCTGCGAGCCCAACCAGTTCCAATGTGCGAATAAGGAATGTATCAGCAAAGTTTGGAGATGCGACGACGACAGAGATTGCGTTGACGGGAGCGACGAACAGAACTGTGAACCAGGTCCACCGGACTCAGCTTGCCAGTACAACGAGTACCAATGTGCTGACGGACTGCAGTGCATACCGAAAAGCTTCCACTGTGACAAGCAATCGGACTGCTTCGACAGAAGTGACGAAACTGGATGCAGTAAGTGGTTTTTTACTATAATCTATAACTTAAATGATCGATGATTTGTTGCAAGCTTTTCGAAATCAATATGTATTGTGATTGCCAGTATATGAGTCATTCCGCATCAAGCGTGACGGATTTGGCCAAAAATATTCCTCGATGTTTCTGATTCTTCTGTAATTTTTTTACGTATTCGTTCTCTGGGTGAAATGAATGCATGAAACATATTTTGCCTCTAACTCCAATGGTTCAAAGGATACAAGGGGTTGATTTTCGAAAAAAATGACCAGAAAACGGAATCGCACTCTTCTTTAAACGTTCATATCTCCGGTTTCCTGTGTCCCACAAACTTCCACAAAAACTCATTTCAAAGCTCTTGAATTGCACTTTCATGCTATGAATTTTAAATTTATGGAATAAACAATTTTCTGTTCGATAGTAACATTAATAATATTAATATTAATGACAACGTTATTCGAATATTGTGAAAACCAAATTTAAACTCTATTTTCGCATGAAGCGAAAAGATGTGTTCGGAATTGAATTTGAATTGGCGCTGTGCATATTGTTTTCGCGTTGTTTGATGCCTGGGCTCGGGTAATAATGGAAATGTGTCACCCCCACCCCGTTTTCGACGAAAAGGAGGTGGGTGATTAGGGATTGCCCTTAACGTTTAAAGCAGAGTGCGATCCCGTTTTTTAGTCATTTTTTCGAAAATTCAACCCCTTGTAACTTCTAAACTATTGGAATTAGAAAACGAAAACGAATGGATGAACCATTCATGTTACCCACAGGATATGTAAAAAAAAATTACCATGATTTTTGAGCACATGAAGTCAAAAAGGTGTCCCGCTTGACGCGGGATGACTTATATGTGTGTAAATTTATTCTTTTATAGGTGTGTCGATAGATATTTATATATTTCATCAAAATCGCTCAATTTGCAGCTCCAGTTCAGATCCTAAGGCCCCCGCAACACATGGTGATACTCAACGTAGGGGAGACTTTTACCATAACTTGCACCGCTCTTGGTATTCCGTACCCTGAAATCAGCTGGCGTTTGAACTTGGGTCATATCCCAGCAAAGTGTACAACGACATCAATAAATGGCACTGGAGTTTTGACCTGCCCTTCAATAGCGATCGAAGACCAGGGCGCCTACTCTTGTGTAGCACTAAACACTCTAGGACGGGAATTCGCTGTACCCGATGCTATCCTCAAGGTCGAATCATCACCTACAAACGTCTGTCCACCAGGAATGTTCAACTCACTGGCTCGGACCGCTGATGAATGTATTTCCTGCTTCTGCTTTGGCGTCGCAACCCAGTGTGCTAGTGCTGACCTCTTCACCTATCAGCTTCCGGCACCTTTCGACCAGTTGAACGTCGTCTCAGTATCCGTTTATCCAGACATAAATATTCTGAGTGAAATAGGTGGAAATACACCAGAGGTTCGTCCTGCAGGACGCAACGGAGTTCAAGTTCCTGACCGTTACGGTGACTCCGGCACCACAGGCAGCTATCTGTATTTTGCTCTGCCAGAAAGCTACCATGGTAGTCAACTTAAATCTTACGGAGGATACTTGAATTATACTGTTCGATACGGTGGCCGGGGACAACCCAACGACGCTCCGTCTGTAATAATTATCGGAAATAACTATGTCCTCGTACACAAAGACCAGTCCGTTCGGCCATACTACGAAAATGAAAGGAGTGTGCGGTTCTTCTTCGGTGATTGGGTCAAAAAGCAGGGCTACAACGAAGAGATAGCTTCGAGAGAAGAGATTATGATGGCCCTTGCACATGTTGATAATATTCTAATCAAGTAAGTTAATACACGGTATATCCAGAGGCGAATCCATTTCTCTAAACTAGGGGTGTGCGAACGATACAAAAATCAAATCACATCAAATTAAATAATTCGAATATTCCAAATCATCCGCCCAGTGTGATTGAAATCTAGCATCTTCTACTCTTTTCACTTTTCTGAATAACAGCTCAAATTTTCTTAAATTTTGAGTATTTTGCTTTAGGCAGTCTCGCAGAGCTAATGTAGTGTAGGTACCAACGCCGGATCTATATAAGGGCTTTTTGGGCTGCAGCCTAGGGCCCCGTGGATTCATAGGGCCCCCAGTCCCCACTAAATACAATAGATACTGAATTAAGAAAAAAATATCTGAAAAATTCACATCATAGAGTTGGCAACTAAACCTCAGAGTTAAATAGATATAAAAAAAACTAGATAGAGTTGATCAATTAAACCTTGTACGCGCCTATCGAACGAAACGAGGGATTCCCTGTAGCTTGTTTTGGTTGTATTTTCTCGCGTCTATTACGGGAACTCCTCGCCGCTTGTTTTCGGTGTATTTTCTCGCAAGTGCAGTCATTCGCAGTCGAATAGGCTTTATGGATCAATTTGTCGGCGGGCGACAAATTCTGTTTTATTTTTCGCAATTTTGTACTCGTTGTCAAAGTGACAAAGTGACTAACTAAGTGTTATTTTTTATGTTTTACTGTGTTTAGTTTACTAATAAGTTAAAACTTAAAAGTTATCAAAATGGGACCTTTCTCGTATTTGACTTATAATTGACAGTAATCAGCAAAGCCAGTTATCTTATTGAGGATTTCCTGCTTGTTGTAAGTAAGTATAAACAAAAAAATACTATCAATCAATCCTGGGCCCTGTTCCGCATTTACCAGACACGGCCAAGTATACTTTGGAGTAATAATGGGGGGGGGATTATAAATTGCTGCACTCGTTACAAAATATCAAAATGTCACGAGAAGAACAATATTACATTGATTATCTCTCTTGCTCTGTTTATTTTCAGAACAATATCAAATTCTCCGTTTATTTTCAGGAAAATAACAAAATCTTATTTTACAACATGTCTGCTGGAGAATATAAAAGTGGAGCTGAAAAACGAAAATTACTGTTGGACCGAGAAAAAGAAAAAAATAAATGTGCAAAAATCGACACGTTTTTTAAATTAGAACATAAAA
Source organism: Rhogogaster chlorosoma (assembly GCA_944452935.1). Taxonomy (NCBI): domain Eukaryota; kingdom Metazoa; phylum Arthropoda; class Insecta; order Hymenoptera; family Tenthredinidae; genus Rhogogaster; species Rhogogaster chlorosoma. The sequence goes on from OX101797.1 coordinate 2,086,275, forward strand.
ACAAGAATGTAGTAGCTACAAATCCATTAACAAGCGAGATGGAAGGGCCCTTATCCGAAGAGAATCTAACCGAAGGGAGCGGAAAGTCGCAATACCAAGTAGAAAATACCATTGATGAAAATGTGCAAGATCTTGACTACCAGCAACCCTCTGATCCCTCTAAGAACAGCATTGTTATTCAGCAAGAAGACAGTAATACCGAGGCGGAAATAAATTTAGAAAATAT